>JASFXZ010000028.1:4195175-5395175 GCA_032209605.1 Mactromeris polynyma
GATTCTGTCAGTTATATGTTTTAGTCAGGCATATGTTTAAGTCAGTCATGAGTTGCAGTCAGACACACGTTTTTGTCAGTCATATGTTTTAGTCAGGCATATGTTTAAGTCAGTCATGAGTTACAGTCAGACACATGTTTTTGTCAGTCATATGTTTTTGTCAGTCACATGTATCCATCAGTCATGAGTTGCGGTAAGACACATGTTTTTGTCAGTCATATGTTTAAGTCAGTCACATGTATCCATCAGTCATGAGTTGCAGTCAGACACACGTTTTTGTCAGTCATATGTTTTTGTCAGTCACATGTATCCATCAGTCATGAGTTGCAGTCAGACACACGTTTTTGTCAGTCATATGTTTTTGTCAGTCACATGTATCCATCAGTCATGAGTTGCGGTAAGACACATGTTTTTGTCAGTCATATGTTTAAGTCAGTCACATGTATCCATCAGTCATGAGTTGCAGTCAGACACACGTTTTTGTCAGTCATATGTTTTTGTCAGTCACATGTATCCATCAGTCATGAGTTGCAGTCAGACACACGTTTTTGTCAGTCATATGTTTTTGTCAGTCACATGTATCCATCAGTCATGAGTTGCAGTCAGACACACGTTTTTGTCAGTCATATGTTTTTGTCAGTCACATGTATCCATCAGTCATGAGTTGCAGTCAGACACACGTTTTTGTCAGTCATATGTTTTTGTCAGTCACATGTATCCATCAGTCATGAGTTGCGGTAAGACACATGTTTTTGTCAGTCATATGTTTAAGTCAGTCACATGTATCCATCAGTCATGAGTTGCAGTCAGACACACGTTTTTGTCAGTCATATGTTTTTGTCAGTCACATGTATCCATCAGTCATGAGTTGCAGTCAGACACACGTTTTTGTCAGTCATATGTTTTTGTCAGTCACATGTATCCATCAGTCATGAGTTGCAGTCAGACACACGTTTTTGTCAGTCATATGTTTTTGTCAGTCACATGTATCCATCAGTCATGAGTTGCAGTCAGACACACGTTTTTGTCAGTCATATGTTTTTGTCAGTCACATGTATCCATCAGTCATGAGTTGCGGTAAGACACATGTTTTTGTCAGTCATATGTTTAAGTCAGTCACATGTATCCATCAGTCATGAGTTGCAGTCAGACACACGTTTTTGTCAGTCATATGTTTTTGTCAGTCACATGTATCCATCAGTCATGAGTTGCAGTCAGACACACGTTTTTGTCAGTCATATGTTTTTGTCAGTCACATGTATCCATCAGTCATGAGTTGCAGTCAGACACACGTTTTTGTCAGTCATATGTTTTTGTCAGTCACATGTATCCATCAGTCATGAGTTGCAGTCAGACACACGTTTTTGTCAGTCATATGTTTTTGTCAGTCACATGTATCCATCAGTCATGAGTTGCGGTAAGACACATGTTTTTGTCAGTCATATGTTTAAGTCAGTCACATGTATCCATCAGTCATGAGTTGCAGTCAGACACACGTTTTTGTCAGTCATATGTTTTTGTCAGTCACATGTATCCATCAGTCATGAGTTGCAGTCAGACACACGTTTTTGTCAGTCATATGTTTTTGTCAGTCACATGTATCCATCAGTCATGAGTTGCAGTCAGACACACGTTTTTGTCAGTCATATGTTTTTGTCAGTCACATGTATCCATCAGTCATGAGTTGCAGTCAGACACACGTTTTTGTCAGTCATATGTTTTTGTCAGTCACATGTATCCATCAGTCATGAGTTGCGGTAAGACACATGTTTTTGTCAGTCATATGTTTAAGTCAGTCACATGTATCCATCAGTCATGAGTTGCAGTCAGACACACGTTTTTGTCAGTCATATGTTTTTGTCAGTCACATGTATCCATCAGTCATGAGTTGCAGTCAGACACACGTTTTTGTCAGTCATATGTTTTTGTCAGTCACATGTATCCATCAGTCATGAGTTGCAGTCAGACACACGTTTTTGTCAGTCATATGTTTTTGTCAGTCACATGTATCCATCAGTCATGAGTTGCAGTCAGACACACGTTTTTGTCAGTCATATGTTTTTGTCAGTCACATGTATCCATCAGTCATGAGTTGCGGTAAGACACATGTTTTTGTCAGTCATATGTTTAAGTCAGTCACATGTATCCATCAGTCATGAGTTGCAGTCAGACACACGTTTTTGTCAGTCATATGTTTTTGTCAGTCACATGTATCCATCAGTCATGAGTTGCAGTCAGACACACGTTTTTGTCAGTCATATGTTTTTGTCAGTCACATGTATCCATCAGTCATGAGTTGCAGTCAGACACACGTTTTTGTCAGTCATATGTTTTTGTCAGTCACATGTATCCATCAGTCATGAGTTGCAGTCAGACACACGTTTTTGTCAGTCATATGTTTTTGTCAGTCACATGTATCCATCAGTCATGAGTTGCGGTAAGACACATGTTTTTGTCAGTCATATGTTTAAGTCAGTCACATGTATCCATCAGTCATGAGTTGCAGTCAGACACACGTTTTTGTCAGTCATATGTTTTTGTCAGTCACATGTATCCATCAGTCATGAGTTGCAGTCAGACACACGTTTTTGTCAGTCATATGTTTTTGTCAGTCACATGTATCCATCAGTCATGAGTTGCAGTCAGACACACGTTTTTGTCAGTCATATGTTTTTGTCAGTCACATGTATCCATCAGTCATGAGTTGCAGTCAGACACACGTTTTTGTCAGTCATATGTTTTTGTCAGTCACATGTATCCATCAGTCATGAGTTGCGGTAAGACACATGTTTTTGTCAGTCATATGTTTAAGTCAGTCACATGTATCCATATGTCATGAGTTTCAGTAAGTCAGATGTTTTATGTTCATGTGTGACAGTGAGTCATATGATGTAAGTTAGTCATTTGTGTCAGTCAGTCACTTGTTTAAGTCACTCATATGTTTCTGTCATTTATATCTTAGTCAGTCATATGTCTCCTTCAGCCATATGATACAGTCAGTCATATGTTTTAGTCAGGTCATGTGTTTCAGTCAGACACATGATTCTGTCAGTCGAGTGTTTCCGTTTTGTATGTGTTTCCCTCAGCAATGGGTATCAGAAATTAATATGATTCATTCAGTCATATGTTTAAGTCAGTCATGTGTTACAGTCAGTCATGTGATTCAATCAGACACACTTTTTTTTAATCTTATGTTACAGTCAGACATGCGTTTCAATTAGGCATGAGGTCAGTCATGTGTCTCAGTCAGTTGAAAGTTTAATTAAGTCATGTGATACAGTCAGTCACCTGAACAGTAATTTTTTCAGTGGGTCCTAAGTTAAAGTCAGTCATGGGTTACAGTCAGTCAGGAGTCTCAGTCAGTCAAAAGTTTAATTAAGTCATATGTTTCAGTCAGCCATGTGTTGCAGTCAGTCAAGAGTCTCAGTCAGTCGAAAGTTTATTTAAGACATGTGTTACAGTCAGTCACATGTTACAGTCAGTCATATGTTTAAGTGGGTCCTAAGTTAAAGTCAGTCATGGGTTACAGTAAGTTATATGTTTCAGTCAGTCATGTGTTTCAATCAGTGATGTGTTACAGTCAGTTAAAGGTTTTAGTCAGTCAAGTGTTACAGTATGTCATATATTTCAGTCAGTCTTGTGTTACGGTCAGTCATGTGTCTTAGTCGGTCCTAAGTTAAAGTCAGTCATGTGTTACAGTTAGTCATGGGTTACAGTCAGTCATGTGTTACGATCAGTCATGTGTCTTAGTCGGTCCTAAGTTAAAGTCAGTCATGGGTTACAGTCAGTCATGTGTCACAGTCAGTCATATGTTTCAGTGAGTCCTAAGTTAAAGTTAGGCAATTGTTGTAAGTCAGTCATGTGTTTCAGTCAGTGTTGTGTTTCAATCAGTCAAAGGTACAGTCAGTCATATGTTTTACTCAGGCAATTGTTGTAAGTCAGTAATTTGTTTCAGTCAGTCTTGTGTTTCAATCAGTCATGTGTTACAGTTGGTGAAAGGTTAAAGTCAATAGTATGTTTAAGTCGGTCATGGGTTTCAGTCAGTCAAGTGTCTCAGTCAGTCTTGTGTTACAGTCAGTAATGTGTTTCATTCGGTAATAAGTTGAAGTCAGTCATGAGTTTCAGTCAGTCATATGTTTTAGTCAGGCTAATGTAAGTAAGTCATGTGTTTCAGGCAGTGATGTGGTACAGTAGGTCATAAGTTTCAGTCAGTCATGTGTTTCAGTCAGTCATATTTTTAGTTGGTCAAAGGTTCAAGTCATGTGTATGTTTAAGTCAGTCAAAGGTTAAAGTCAGTCATCTATTTAAGTCAGATGTATGATTGAGTCAGTCAGGGGTTTCAGTCAGTCACATTTGTAAGTCAGTCATTCATGTGTTTCAGTCAGTCGTGTGTTACAGTCAGTATTTTGTTTCAGTTGGTCAAAGGTTTAAGTCACTCATCTTTTTAAGTCAAGTATACTTTTTGAGTCAGTCACGGGTTTAATTCAGACATATTTGTAAATCAGTCAGTCATGTGTTTCAGCCAGTCAAGTGTTAAAGTCAGTCATGTGTTTCAGTTGGTCATAACTTTAAGTCAGTCATTCGTTTCAGTCAGTCACAGGTTCAGAAAGTCATGTGTTTCAGTTGTTCAAAGGTTTAAGTCAGTCATCTGTTTAAGTCAGGTATATGTTTAGGTCAGTAATAGGTTTCAGTCAGTAATTTTGTCAGTAAGTCAGTCTGTAAAGTGTTTCAGTCAGTCACATGTGTCATTCAGTACTTTGTGTTAAGTCGCTCATTTCATATGTTATGCTAGTAATTTGTACATTTCAGTCAGTCATATGTTTCAGTTTTATTTTCAAGTTTCAGTGAGTGACATGTTTAAGTTAGACATATGTTTCAATCAGTCATGTTGTTTGGTCATTCAATCATACACTTCAGTCATGTTTGTCATTTATCTACACATATGTCTGTTATTGCCAGACATATAGCCTGTAATATTTCCTTCTATCCTATAATAGGGAGTAAGAGAAACTCATAGGCTCAATCTTTATTAAATTATTTACCGTTAATTCTCCTGGTAAAGCTTGAACTGTATTGTTTGTTCTAACATCATTGATTCTCCACAATTGTGCAGGGCTGCGCCGAAACCATCAAGTAAGAATGGTTTGTTTTATTCACAGAACAAACACTGTTCTCTCAAGATTTCGAACCTGAAAAATAATAATTCACTTCACTATACGTTGTAAAATCAAGTATGGTTTTATACAATGAATATCATTACAGTGTGTCGACCAATACATTAGGCCAGAATAGTAAACAACTAGAGTTGCTAGCGTAAATGTGTGATGCTATATCTTGAAAGACTGCCCTGAATTAAAGATACACAGGTAGTGCGGTTGGTATGGGGTTTGCTCCATGGCTGCATATCATATGAAAGACATAGAGAACAATGGTACCAGTCTTCCAGTGTTTCTATTGCTTGCATGATGCTGAGCATCCAGAGTAACAACTGGTTTCTCCTCTCTCATACCATTATTTTGGTGGATACCATCATAAATGAGGTGTCAAGAGCTAATAGCTTAGCTCATAAGTTATTGAATTTTATAATAAAAACTTGTTCTATTGTAGACCAAAATAATACTTGTAAAAGAAATGCTAAATTTACTGTACCTTCTGCATTTTGGATAATATTAACTTACTAGTAATCCAAATGTATTGATGTATGCATTCTCAACTTGTCATCTCAGTTGTCCAACATAGAGTATTTATTGAGTTGGTTGGCACTGCTGACAAGGAAAGCAAGCATCAAACTAACAGCATTACTCTGATGATGATCCCTGGTAAATACATGAATAATTTAAAATATAATTATTACAATTTCCACATGAAACAAGCACATGTAGTTTTAGATTACACAGTAAAAGCGTGAGGATATATAAAGAAGACAAAATGTAATTTTAATTAGGGCAGTTATCTAGAGTAGTTATAATCTAATGCTTCAGTTAGGGACTGTGCATCGGGTAATTTTGGCGAAGAATATGAAATAAGACATGGAAAGATTTGTTTGTTGCATTGGGTTTTACGCTGTTTTTCATCAGTATTTCAGTTCAATAATAATATACGGCAGCTGGTTTTCCTAACCATATTAGCAGTGCTAACTACCCTTCCACAAGCTGACAACCACATGTGGAGGAAAGTCAATATTTTATATAGTGTATGACCTGCTGCAACTGAGATTTAAACCCAGACCTCCCTGTTACAAGGCGAGTGAACTAACCACTCGGCCATGGCCGCAGCCTTCACACATGGACTAGGCAAAGAAGACGTTATAATCAGACAGGGACTGCACCGGGTCTGCATAGTGGCAGCTGTTTATCGAGCGATGATAGTTGCATATTTGAGCAATGGGCAGTGCCTGCTTAAGTTTCAGTGCTAATGCGACCCTGAGGTGTCTAATTTTGGCAAAAAAACGGTATCAGATAGGAACTGCGTCACTGCTCAGAGTCTGCATGGTGGCAGCATCATGCTTTGCCATATGGAGTTTCAGTACTATCCTTAAAAAAATTAACGGTGACCGTGTGGTTATGATTACGGCATAGAAGACAAATTTAGGCAAACCATGCATGGTTATAGCTTTAAATCCGGCGCTAGCAGTCAAATGTTTGAGCTTATTAAGTAAACTGTAGTGTGTGTTTTAATTAAAACAACAATTGATTACTGATGACCAATTAAAGATTAAAAATCATGTAATATACTAGCAATAGAAACTGTGACTGTACTGCGCAATGTATGAAACACCAGGGTCATTCATGCAATAGCTGAACAAGGGTCGAAATATTTTGGGTACGAAACACGAAATGGATCTAGGTCAACCTAACTGAGAGGGACACACTTTTAAGTTCATCAAATGATTACGTGAATTGATGACTGTTTTCACTCTTGTATTTACTTCAAAATACAGTTAAACATTGCTATAAATTGGTAAGAAAGTCCTGCAATTGAAAGCTCAAGGTTTCAAAACTTTAAAAAATGCCTCCACTAAAACTTTCAACAACAGCCTTTCACGAAAAAACCGGCGCGTTTATCAATAAAAATCTTTTAAGATACTTACAGAGCTCTGTATGCTCTGCATCATTAATTTATTTTAGGTTGATTAAGTGAAACAAGTTTTAGCAACTTATATTAATCACTATCAACACCTCATCCCTGATGTTATCCATCGCCATAAGAGATAAGCCAGCTTTCCTTTTTTATGCTGAGCATCAAGCAAGGGAGATACTGGTACCATTTGCATTTAGTGTTCGGTATAAATTGACGCAGACAGGGATCAAACCTGAGACCTACTGATCCAGAAGCGGACGCACAACCGCTAGGCTATCGAGGTGGTACACATATGTAATTAATAATTTCATATTATCCATTTTATTTGACCAAATTTAAGGAGATGCTGACATGTCACATTGGTCGATAGATATTTTAAATGGATGAGTACCATGCCGAAGGTACTGCTTGTAAGAGAAATACTGGCAATTTGGTTCCAGCATATTATTGTACATGTATAATATCAAACGTCACAAGGAATAATACGATGTCTGATTTGTCAACAATGAAAATCTAAAAAGTAGGTCATGAGTTCAAAAGTAGGTCAACTTCATCATCACGCCCAATGTCGATCTATGCATCCTCTAATTTGCCTATCGATATGATCACATTACAAATCAATAAATCAAAATAGGTATTATATTTTAACGATAAAACTTCAAATAAGAAGGCCTTAATAGACAGAATTTCTTTTCAAAATATGCCGCTTTTGAACTTCAAATCGGACGTCGGTTTCAGCGCCCTCAAAGAAAATATAAGCAAAGTTAGGATATGATACTCACTGTTGCACTTTATGCAAACATTTTTAACCATTTTTGGTGTCTCGTACAGACGATAAGCGTTCTAAAACACTGTTAGAAGTCTAGAAATCGCAGCAGATTTCCATCGCTTCAAAATCCAACATGGCGGATATTTTGATAATTTGGCGACTTTGTCAATCTCCGGTGGTCTCCGCTCGGCAGCCTCCGTCGCGCATGCGTATTAGTATAGTATATTCCATATTTGGTCATTGCCCGCTGGGGACCACCAGCCTAGTGAGTGTCATGTCATGTTGTTTATTTTTCGGCACAGCCGTACTAACATGGCTTTGTTATTTGTTATCAGTTATCAGTGTTGTGTAAACCAATCAAATCTCACGTTAACCACTAAACCAACTTCTCTTCAACCGTACAACGTTTGTAACATTGATGCGGACTGGTTAACCTTTCGATAAGGGGTACGTTACCTTACTGAAATCCACTGAATTCCTGTGAATTTACCGAAATCATTTTGGATCTGGAGTGAACAGCAATCGTAACATCTCCGCAATTTTTTATATTGCACATCAAATCTTAACCTTCAAATTGCGCCGACCATCTTTTTTAAAGATATTTCTTGTTAATATTTGTATTAATATGATAATAATGGACAGCATAATTATGTGATGAAAATCAAGTGGTGGTTAAATTACTGAAAAAGCATTATATGGTGAAAACGTATACTTTATTTATTATATATGTGTGTCTATATGTATGCAATCAATTAATGAGCCATTCAACAAATCAATACATATTTGTGTTGCTTGACTGGAATCGTCACCATAATATCTGCCATCATCTGTATATTTGACATTAGTGTATTGATACACTGTTAGTTCAGTAAACTTGCATCAACCTGAATTTACATCCGCTTCAAAAAGCAGTCCTGAAATAAATCATCATTGTGACAGGCACTCTGGAATAGTCTAGCACGCTGTCTAACGGACAGCTCTTGTTTCCTTTTAAATGAAATCATTATGTAGTAAATAAAACAAAACTTTTCTTCTTTTCTTGATCATTTTGGAATTAAGTGACATATTTTCTCGATTAAGTTATACAGAAATATGCCACCATATTAATTAGATATTTAATACGCTAATAACTTAACAATTATGTAATAATAGATTTTCCGCTTCGAATTTCATGGGGATTAAGTGGGTAAGTGGTGGCAATATTAGACAAATTTTCGTGTTGAGATATTGATCTGGAATGATAAATTATTACGATAATTAATAACTAAATCATTTTCTAGTTATACTTAATTACGGAGTTAACAGGTGGTCGAATATTGTCTAAATAGTTCATACATACTGCCCTCGTTGCAATTTAGTAAATCGTTTGCATCCCTTCAGATAGTACAGCAAGTAACCTCCTATACAGAGAACATGAATGGAAGGTTAAACCAGAATACCTAAAATATTCTAACGTTACTTACCTGCAAAACAAGCAGTTAAATAGCTTGCTACAGTCCCGGCTATCAAAGCCCGAAATATATGTTTGGTTATTTCCCCTATTCTATGTGGTACAAGGACTTCGAACGATCCGATTATTAGTCCCATGATAGCAAAAGATGCAGAGCCACACAACGCGTACGTAGCAATGATTTCCGATCTGTGCTGTGAAAATGAATTGATTAAGGTATCAAAGGCTTGTATTTAACTGGTGGTGTGAGTTCGGTATGTTTTAGTCTGTTCATTATGTGTAGCCAGTCTAATGACGTAAAGCCTCGATTATACTAACATTGTTTCTGAAGTAAATTATTTGAATGTAATTGTTTATATGTATTTGTATGTAATGTATAGACATACTGTCAATATATGATATTTATCACGTGCCCGCTGCAGTGGCGACTGTTTACAAAGAAAAGCAAGTGTGTCTGAGGAGTGGCGAAGATTAATCAGTGCAGATTAATGTTGTCTTATTATATTTATGACTTGTGTCTACTGCCTCGCCATATTTTGTGCTATTTTGAGCTTGTAGAGAAAGATATTATTACGATATGTGTTAGATATGTTCATAAAGTGCTGCCGCCGTTTACATTTATATATACATGTATATCAGCTGTTTATATTTATATATACATGTATATCAGCTGTTTACAGTTATATATACATGTATATCAGCTGTTTATATTTATATATACATGTATATCAGCTGTTTATATTTATATATACATGTATATCAGCTGTTTACAGTTATGTATACATGTATTTCAGCTGTTTACAGTTACATATACATGTATATCAGCTGTTTATATTTATATATACATGTATATCAGCTGTTTATATTTATATATACATGTATATCAGCTGTTTATATTTATATATACATGTATATCAGCTGTTTATATTTATATATACATGTATATCAGCTGTTTATATTTATATATACATGTATATCAGCTGTTTATATTTATATATACATGTATATCAGCTGTTTACAGTTATGTATACATGTATATCAGCTGTTTATATTTATATATACATGTATATCAGCTGTTTATATTTATATATACATGTATTTCAGCTGTTTACAGTTATATATACATGTATATCAGCTGTTTATATTTATATATACATGTATATCAGCTGTTTATATTTATATATACATGTATATCAGCTGCTTATATTTATATATACATGTATATCAGCTGTTTATATTTATATATACATGTATATCAGCTGTTTATATTTATATATACATGTATATCAGCTGTTTACAGTTATGTATACATGTATATCAGCTGTTTATATTTATATATACATGTATATCAGCTGTTTATATTTATATATATATGTATATCAGCTGTTTATATTTATATATACATGTATATCAGCTGTTTACAGTTATGTATACATGTATATCAGCTGTTTATATTTATATATACATGTATATCAGCTGTTTATATTTATATATACATGTATATCAGCTGTTTATATTTATATATACATGTATATCAGCTGTTTACAGTTATGTATACATGTATTTCAGCTGTTTGCAGTTATATATACATGTATATCAGCTGTTTACAGTTATGTATACATGTATTTCAGCTGTTTACAGTTATATATACATGTATATCAGCTGTTTACAGTTATGTATACATGTATTTCAGCTGTTTACAGTTATATATACATGTATATCAGCTGTTTACAGTTATGTATACATGTATTTCAGCTGTTTACAGTTATATATACATGTATATCAGCTGTTTACAGTTATGTATACATGTATTTCAGCTGTTTACAGTTATATATACATGTATATCAGCTGTTTACAGTTATGTATACATGTATTTCAGCTGTTTACAGTTATATATACATGTATATCAGCTGTTTACAGTTATATATACATGTATTTCAGCTGTTTACAGTTATGTATACATGTATTTCAGCTGTTTACAGTTATATATACATGTATTTCAGCTGTTTACAGTTATATATACATGTATATCAGCTGTTTACAGTTATATATACATGTATTTCAGCTGTTTACAGTTATGTATACATGTATTTCAGCTGTTTACAGTTATATATACATGTATATCAGCTGTTTACAGTTATGTATACATGTATTTCAGCTGTTTACAGTTATGTATACATGTATTTCAGCTGTTTACAGTTATGTATACATGTATTTCAGCTGTTTACAGTTATGTATACATGTTTTTCAGCTGTTTACAGTTATATATACATGTATATCAGCTGTTTACAGTTATATATACATGTATTTCAGCTGTTTACAGTTATCTATACATGTATATCAGCTGTTTACAGTTATATATACATGTATATCAGCTGTTTACAGTTATGTATACATGTATTTCAGCTGTTTACAGTTATATATACATGTATATCAGCTGTTTACAGTAATGTATACATGTATTTCAGCTGTTTACAGTTATATATACATGTATTTCAGCTGTTTACAGTTATACATACATGTATATCAGCTGTTTATATTTATATATACATGTTTATCAGCTGTTTGAAGATTCTCTTACCTCTATCACACCACCTACTAGTGTTGTGTTTAGCTTATCTAGAATAATATCGTTACCAACTTGTGTCCAAGTATTGTTTACACCTCCCGCTATGTATTCACGGAGCACGAGCCCGTTCTGAAATAAATATTAGAGATAAATTTACAAATACATGTAAACATTTTAAACATAATTCTTGCTCTTATAGGTAACTAGTGCAATGGCGTGAGTATTTCAGCACTTAGTTGGTCATACGAAGCATTACAGCTACCTCGTGTGCAATTCAAAAAGTATTTAATTGTTTATGTAACGAAACATCTCACACAAGTCAACATCTGACCTAGGTGTATTGCTGGACAATATTTGACCCACACCACGTGACATTTAAGAAACAAATACCAGATCGCACATATACAGTTAAAGAATCTGAAACAAATCAGAAAGCATGTCCAAAATATCAACAGAAATTATGGATCACGGATTGATGCAATCCAACTTAGATTTTAGTAATGGGCCATTTACTAACATTCCAGTCCATGATCGACATAATATAGACATATAAATAAAATCATATTTTGTTATTTTACGGTTAGAAAATGTACGGAATAAAATAATCTTCATGTTTTTCATTACTTCAGGTAATTTTCAGACATAACTTTAAAACCAGAATTAAGGTCTTTGGAACCAGACCCTGGTAACTGTTGTTTTCGAATGCCAGCTGATTTTGTGTTCATACGACATTGTTATACATGTATTATAAAATGTTTGTAATTGTTTGACAATTTGATCAAAATGATGATTTTTAATTATAATAATGAATATTTTGTTTTGATAGTATAGTTATTCTTGTAATATTGTGATGTATGTTGTTGTTTACAGATGGCCGCGTGTTAGATAAGACTGGTTTGTCTCCAATATATTGGAATAAATCTTATTGTTGTCACCATCTTCGGCCAAACTTAAGTGTGTTAAAGACGTAGAAAAGACCTTGCAACAAACATATTACCTCTTAGCTTGGAAAAGACTATTTCTAAACCGTGTCTAAATACGGAAGTCAATGGCAATTCTCTCGATTATCGAGCGTATTTAAAACAAGAAATATCTTTAAGAAAAAGATAAACGGCGTAGATAGAATTATGTCTGTTAATGTTGAAAAATAAATCCTTACAAAAAGTAACTTTGATCTATGTATACTATGGACCTGTCTTATCAGGGTCATTTTATATATGCCGTCTTCTCGTAGATTCGTGCCCCTAAGCAGAAAAGTCATTGCAAGTTCATTCAGTACACAGTTTACTTACATATTTTTCATATGCATATCTTACGAAAACCCCGTTTGGTGCCTTTTGGGTGAACGAAACCCCCGTTTGTTGCCTCTTGGGTGAAAATATGATTGGTCAGATTTTAAAAAGCTCGCTTCGAGGACAACATTTGGTTGGTCAAAAATGTAGTTCAAAATCAATGTTATACAGCTACGCCGAAAAATCTCTTTAATATAACAGTATCACCAATAAAATGGCAGATATCAACAAATTCCAATGCGTTATATGTAGAATTCAGAATTAAAACGGTGACATCTGCAATTCGAGTTCGTTGTTCCCGTTTTCAGGTTTTAAATGTAAGAACACTGTTAGTGTGCATCGTTAGTTCGAACATCTAGAAATTACGATCAGTCAATTCTGCAATATCTAAAAGTGGTATGTCATAGATAAAACAGAACCAATGTATTTTGTTTTCGCTGTTGTTTAAGTAATTACACGAGTCTACATTTGTAATATATTTTGTCGATCGGAAATGATATGTGGTGATGTGTTTAATACATCCATTTATGTACGAAACGGACGGAAGCCATAAATACGGACGGCATTACAATCGATTTCACAAAACTATCGATGCATTATTCAAACATTATCTTAGAGAAGTTCGCGAAGTTTTTATAATCGTTTTGATCTCAAGTGAACGCAAACATCGACATTAGCTTGAGTTAACATTAATGGTTACCTACTTGAATAACTGGACCTAATTTCGGATAAGCAACTACGGCTAAACTAAAACTCCGGATTCCAAGTAGCTCGCCAATGAACAGACAGTCCTCTGACCGAGCTCCCATTATGTAGGCAAGAGGGTAAAATAGGTAAGATAGGAGGAACTGAAAAAAGCAATGTAGATTTGGTTATTGACATTAATACTCGTTTTGCTGGCTGGCAAGTTGTCAAGCAGGCATCTTAAATATTATCTATATTTGAAGCAAATAACCAAAATACATGTTAGCCCGGTTAGCTGCTCATTTAAGAAAGTGCCGAGCTGTCACTCGGGAGATCGGGTTCGATTCCAGGCAGGGCAGGTCTTGTCTTTAGAACAATCCCATTTGGCTATGGTAATTTGTCCACTTCCTTCTAATTCATGTGAAGAAGTTATCAGCTGCTTGCGAAATGCAAGTTAGCAGTGGCTGATAATTACTTCGATGAAAGCTGGTTATGTCAACTGACCTCCATATATATTTTAAATCCAATAAAAACAAAGAAAAGGGTTAATTACTGACCATTAGAAGAAAAAAGTGACCACATGTCCTGTCAAGTGGATTTGAACTTCTTGATTAAGTTGAAATTTCATTCAAATATTGAGTGGTTACACACATGTATCTACATAATTATGCAAACATGAAAAAATGTCTTTTAACCCAATAACAACATAAAAAAGAATAATTATTGACCAAGAAAAGAGTGGTAAAGAATTCTTTTTTGGAGAAACCATCTGATAAATGAAAGTTATAGTCCACCTCTATTGTCATGTTTTGCACACCAATTCTGTCTCCAAACCATACAGATCTGTTATTGACGAATTCTAGTATCATCACGAATGTCATTATGAAGGCGACAGTTTGCACCACCAGAATTACACTCTGGTTTATTCCCAGTATGATGGCGTCCATCAAAGATGTTGGGTGCCTGAAAGGACCAGGGAAAACATGTCAATAATTAGCGCCATTTGCATTCACTTCAGTCATGTAACTGTTTTAATGACAATATTATTGTTTCTTTTGTACATTTACTTCGCATACAATGCATAATACTGAATACCAATACGACAATAAAAAAATAAAACCGCTGTGAAAACCTACCTGAGAATACCTCCTTTTCTGTTGTTAGGTTTATCATCATCACTTCCTCTAGCCACTGCAGCTTCCTCATTGTCAGTTGACGGAAACACAAGTTTAGAAGCTGCTAATGCCGCTGGTGCCGACATAGCTGATGCCGCCACTAAAGGTGCTGCAGGAATCTGCAAAGTACACTGGGTTTAGGTGAATTCATTATATGTCATGTTGGTGTCAAATACCATTACACTAGCTAATATGAGTGAATTTCCAATTATTTATATCTAGACTTATGTTAAGTTTTCCGAAGATATGCCGCATGTGCATACGTCATTATGTACTAATAGAGTAATTTTCTGAAGTCAATTTTATACAAATGTAGCTTTTATGCGGTTTGAAGATATTATCCCATTTACTGAGACTCGGGTGTATGTGTATATTTCATATTAGCCTCGTCCCATGACATACGTAAAATTAACATGTTTTCTTTAGAATCAAAATAATTAGTTAGTGAATGATATACTGTTAGCAATTGTGGGCAATAACAGGTCTTTCTGTGATGTTTATCTTTTAACTTTGGTTTCGTTAACTCAATAAGGAGATAATCACAGTTAGTTTGCAGTGGTTATCTGGAGGCAGAAATATGCCACTATATGAGCTAAATGTGAGGAAATACACTGAACAAAAAAGAAACTTCCGATTTGTACACATAGGGTTTGTTGTGATAAAGAAATCATTGTGTAAAGAAAGTAGATAGGTAATATTAGCATTGACCTGTGTTATCAAGATTCATGAATTTTAGCGATTATGTTTGCACTGTTAATCGTCAACAACGTGAAAATCGATTTGCACGTGCATGAATTGTTCAACATGTCCCGTGTGGTATTCGGTCCATTTGTTTTACTTGTCTTACTGACATTGTTGTCAAGTGAACGAAAACGCTTCAAAATTTGTAAAAGAATTAACATATCTTTTAATTGTAGCATTTTTAGTATGCGAAGAATACCCAATAATTTACGCGAACGTGCGATTGGCATTCTTGATGCTGGCATGTCGACAGAAGACGTTGCAAGGCATGTTGGGAGTTCAAGTCGAGACATTCGAAATCTTCGCGAACGATTTAGAACGACAGGACACACCGACGACGTGCCACGAGTGTTATAACGCGTGGTCAAGACCGCTATAACATGAACACGCATTTGCGCAATCGATTCCAAACTGCCACTGCTACTGCTGCTAACACACCTGGGCTTCATACTAACCGAATAAGTCAGAAAACTGTTCGTAATCGTCTGCGGGAGAACGGTTTACACGGACGACGTCCTTATGTCGGATATGTTTTAACGCAACGTCATCGTTTAAATCGTCTTAATTGGGCACGTGTACACACTCGTTGGACACGACGACGCTGGAATACCGTTTTTTTTCGGATGAATCCAGATTTTGTTTACGTCGTGGTGATGGCAGGGTGCGCGTCTACCGTAGGAGAAATGAACGCTATGCTGACTGCTGTGTTCTTGAATGAGATCGTTTCGGTGGTGGGGGTTCTGTCATGGTTTGGGCAGCCAGTGCCCATGGTTATCGTTCACCACTAGTCGTCATTAATGGCAATTTAAATGCTCAACGTTACCGCGATGACATTCTCGCTCATCACGTCATTCCTCTGTTCCATAACAACGCCAACATCTCGATTTTTCAGCATGATAATGCCACATCTCATACAGCTAGAGACACTGTACATTTTCTTATTACAAATAACATCGATTTCATTGATGACTGGCCCGCTAAAAGCCCTGATCTCAACCCAGTCGAGCACGTCTGGGATATTCTGACCAGACGAGTGAGGCGTCGTCCCAACCCACCTGCTAACGTCAACGAACAACGTCAAGCGCTCATTCAGGAATGGAACAATATTTCACAGGCAGAAATCAAAACATTTGTCAATTCTATGCGCCGGCGATGCACTGCAGTGGTCAACTCAAGAGGTGGCCATACCCGTTATTAAGTGTTATTTTTGTTTTTAACCCCTACCTCACTTGGTCAAAATTTCCCCAAATTTCTGTTAACCTTCGGCGATCATTTTTTCATCAAACGATGCATCATGGAACACTCTTTAAACGCATATACATGTATAACAATGATTACCTTCAAGCAAACTTAGCGGAAGATTCTGATTTTGTTTAGTATATATTGGTGGCGTACAAATACGTGCATACCCCTGACGACATGAAAACAACAAGAGGAACACCACCAACTGTTGACAAACCACCGGCATACGTCACAAATAACTGTGATGGCGTCATTTCCGGTAAGTATTCTTGAACCAACATGGCAGATTCTGGCTGAAACAGTTATAACTTCTATTTCTAAATACATGTATAAAACTAGGGATGTCGACGAATATTCGAATATTCGTTTTATCTTCGAATATTCGAATCCTGTTTCAATATTCGAATATTCGAAAAAATATACTTAATAAAAAGTTTATGAAAAAATATTGTTGTTTGTTTATTTATTTGCCGACCCCGATTTGTGTAAGATAGTATGAGAGTAATAAAGGATGTTGCTGTTGGTGTTGAAATATACGCGCTTTCAAAAGTGTAATTGTGTATATTGGTGGGGTGCTAATGTAATTGTATATCGTCGGGTGATGACGGTTTGTCTCTTTCGATAATCCGTTAATAACTGACCGTTTGTAACATTTTGATAGTCCATTGTCTCAAATAGAAGAAAGTAGGTGTCTTATTGTCGGTAATTTTGTTGTTGACGAAAGGTGTAAAAAGTAGGCAGTTAAAACCACCGACAGGGACTTGAGTTAATGACTCGCTTTTTAATTAAGGAAGATCAACGATGTAATTGAGAAAAGAAACATGCCGAAAGAATGGGGTGACGGGAAACAACATTATTTGTATACTAATTTTTCACGTAGCTCATATCATCCAATCAAAATGACTGTTTAAAATCATTTTACTCAAAATACAACGAGTAAATGCATTTGTTTGGTTCGATTTTTAATTAAGTACTCAATATTCGGGATTAAAGAAAAAATATTCATAAACACGAATATTGGCATTCAGAAGATGATCTGTTAACTGCAATAACTTCATTCGTCAGAGTCTTAACTTCCGGTGAAAATGAAAGTAGAATACACACAGCACGTAAGGAACTTTGGTATATGGAATATGATTTTTTAATAATTTTGTCTAAGTTGTGTCGATCGAATATTCGAATATTCGTTCGAAATGAAAAACGAATATTCGAATACCTGAATTGCTATTCGTTGACATCCCTATATAAAACATAATAAATTGTGTTTCTAAATATATCGTGTTGTGGATGAATACAATTCTTTTTTTATATTAAGCACTGAGTCGAATCAATTTTACTTTATACAAATTATACTACCGTTGGGATGAAAGTGTTGAA
Source organism: Mactromeris polynyma (assembly GCA_032209605.1). Taxonomy (NCBI): domain Eukaryota; kingdom Metazoa; phylum Mollusca; class Bivalvia; order Venerida; family Mactridae; genus Mactromeris; species Mactromeris polynyma. The sequence continues at coordinate 4,213,555 of JASFXZ010000028.1, forward strand.
TCCTTTTTCCGCCGTTGATTTGTCGACTAAACAGTAACGCGACAATTTGAAATTAAACTTTCAATTTCAATTTCTCGTGGTGAATATTTCAAACGAAAAATTTAAAACAAAATATGTTTTTGACTTGATGATTATCGCGCAAATGTCAACTTGTCAACCCATTGCTAGTGATTCTGGTCTGGCTATTTTGTCAAATTAAAAGGCTTTGAATAAGATCTCTATGGTGACTCACGTAATATTTCTTAATGCAGAATACATTTTAATTGTGGTTGTTGTTGTTGTTTTAAAGTTAACTGCTACAACAACTAAAGTGTTTATTTTTCGATAATGATTTATACTTACAACATGGAAGAATATGTTGCCAACAGCATTAATGCCCTCTGGAGGACTAACATCAATACAGAAAGCAAGCGCTCTCCCAACCGTTTCCACGATGAATTTGATGACACCAAGGTAAGTCAACACAGACATTCCGACAATTATAACGAAAACTTGAACCATTGACTGAAATATTGATATATCAAATGTCAAGGTCGGAAGGAGCAACATACTCGTTGTGCCATTGTTTCCAATCATTGATTTGCGACGTGTTGAGGTTTGCTATAGAGTAGTATACAACCTTGTAAGTGGTCAAGCTGTCATTACTTTGTTAAGTTATGTATACTGTTCAAAGAGCTTACCCACCAGCACTATTTCACTTATTTTCTAAATGTCACTGGATAATTTAACTGCAGTAAGATATGACAATTATGATTTCACTGCAGTACGCTATGCCAATTATGATTTCACTGCAGTAAGCTATGACAATTATGATTTAACTGCAGTAAGCTATGACAATTATGATTTCACCGAATTGAACTATCAAAAAATGTCAATTTAAGCTGTCACAGTTAGGTTCATCATTTCAGATAACTTTGTAATAATTTAACGAGGTTTCTAAAAAATACAAACATGGCGGCATAAACGTACATTGTTCATGTAGTAACAACAAGTCCGTTTTGAATAATTGTTCATACCTCGAGGATGGACAAATGTTTTATCTAACATACCCCGAATGCAAACCTATGCTGTGTCCAAGCGGGGCCAAATACAAACTTGCTTCCGGCATCCCCAGTTCTGACAAATTCTTGTAGTAATGTTCCACACCATTGTAATACTGATGCACCCCAGGCTGTCTTTAGAATCAACAATGCCATGACGAATTGTAGAGCCATTGACCAGTAGACGGTGTGCCAATTTATCTGATTTAAGCAAAACAATTACACCATGATGTATTTTACGCATGTCGTATTTACATGCGTACGTGTGTTTATCAAATTATCTATTTAACGATTGTAATAACCGCGCTGCAGCAACACATGTCTTATAATAGATCAACAGCAGCAATGACCATGAACATATGTGGCTTCAATGCAAGTGTTGCCTAAATGGGGTAACTATTTGCGTTATAGAATCGTTGTTGCAAATGAATAATCTGGCAATAGTAGAATGTATCCAAAAGAAAGAATAAGTTGCTACAGTGAACGCCATATACAGACAATGTCTCCGTATGGAATGCTTTGCTGCTTCATTATACAAGATTTGTGTGTATTCTGGGTAGTCTTTAAACTATCAGGCGCTAACTCCATTACGCCATGTGTACTGATCAATGTGTTAGGTGCATTCTCCATTCCGTTATGTGCACACTCCATTACGCCATGTGTACTGATCAATGTGTAAGGTGCATTCTCCATTCCGTTATGTGCACACTCCATTACGCCATGTGTACTGATCAATGTGTTAGGTGCATTCAGCATTTCGTTATGTGCACACTCCATTACGCCATGTGTACTGATCAATGTGTAAGGTGCATTCTCCATTCCGTTATGTGCACACTCCATTACGCCATGTGTACTGATCAATGTGTAAGGTGCATTCTCCATTCCGTTATGTGCACACTCCATTACGCCATGTGTACTGATCAATGTGTAAGGTGCATTCAGCATTTCGTTATGTGCACACTTCATTATGTTGTGTGTACCTATCAATGTGTTAGGTGTATTCTCCATTTCGTTTTGTGCATACTTAATGATTGGTACAGATAACATAATGAAGTGTGCACATAACTAAATGGAGAATGCACCTAACACAATTAGCATTACACACAACATAATGAAGTATGCACATAACGAAATGGAGAATTCACACGACACAATAATCGCTACACACAACATAATGAAGTGTGCACATAAAGAAATGCTGAATGCACCTAACACATTGATCAGTACACATAACGTAATGAAGTGTGCACACAACGAAATGTAGAATTCACAGGACACAATGATTGGTACAGATAACATAATGAAGTGTGCACATAACTAAATGGAGAATGCACCTAACACATTTAGCATTACACACAACATAATGGTGTCCTGTGAATTCTACATTTCGTTGTGTGCACACTTCATTACGTTATGTGTACTGATCAATGTGTTAGGTGCATTCTCCATTTCGTTATGTGCGTACTTCATCATGTTATGTGTACCTATCAATGTGTTAGGTGTATTCTCCATTTCGTTTTGTGCACATTTCATTATGTTATGAGCATTCATCGTCATTGTGCCAAACATTGTCATTATGACGGGATGTTATATTCGGGCAATCTTTATTGACGACACCGCCAAAATGGCGGGAAATTAAAAAACTGCGCTCGAAGATATCGGCCTTGGTTTTACTGGCCATCACACACAAACTCCACCGGAAACAGATTCGTCAACCGACCCAGGGAGTAAAATTTTCTGGTAGATTCCGGGCGTGACACCATTGATAGTTCCAGCATAAAAATATTAGTATTTTTATACTTCAATGCATCCGTTGGGGCAGAATATCCTACTTCAACATTTTAGTGGAGCGGATTTTGAACTTAGCCTATTTTCAAAAAAAAGACACAATGATCGGTACACATAATGAAGTGTGCACATAACGAAGTGGAAAATGCACCTAACATAACATAATGAAGTGTGCACACAGCGAAATGGATAATTCGCAGGACACAATGATTGGGACAGGTGCGCAAGGAATGGCCTAGTCGACCATCAAGGACAACTAAGGAGAACTAACAGGGGGGATTTAATGAATGGAATACATCGTGTATATATGTTCATTGATTTCCAACACATACCATAAATTGACTAAATAGGCAATAACTAATCATTTAAAGCAATTAACCATTTCGTACATAACAACAATATCACTGTACCAAATGAGGATTAAGTTGTGTTATAAAACAGCAATATAGAGGGAAAAGTTTCCTGCTTAATGCCAAATGGCGTCATATGTATTTTTATTAAATAACATTATAATGAAGAAAGAAGTGTGGTGAAATCTAACTGATAGATATGCTACAATGATAAGTACGTAATGCATAAAGAACAAATGTCATAAAATGATGTCACAATAAAGAAAGAAGCCTGGAGATATTCAACGGATGTATATCAATGATAAGTACGTAATGCATAGAGAATAGGATGGCATATTTTTAAAAGCTCAAAATTATCAACCCAACTAATACTACGACATACAATTATAAATGGACAGCACATAATGAAACAAGGAGAAATACCAACGTAAAACCAAAATATTATAGACACCACAGCACAAAACAATCTCAAAAGGGGCTGGGTAATAGTTTTAAGATGTATACTCCATGGAACATATTCTCTTAGATCCAGAGCTAAAGTCGCGAATATAATCCTTAAAGACATTATCATTTGACATATCCGAAAAACGGTCAAACGCGTTACGGGGATTCGAACCCGGGACTCCGGAGTGGCGGTCTGTTATGCTAACCACTACACCACAAGACCTAACGTCATTTTCGTGTAAATTTAACTTATAAAATGAGATAAGGTTAACTAAATTTTGGGGCGAATTTTTACATTCGGCACACAGCATTTAACGCCAGCTGTAGTAATATTGATATAAAATCAAGTTTTGAGAAACACGACAACTCTGTCAATGGCGCTACCGGAATCACGTATGGTTTATAATATAGCTTCGTTTAGTATTAATACATTAGCGCCCGGCCTGCAGTCAAAACAAATGCGAAAATATATCATGTATTGATTTACTTAAAATTTTATCGACAGTTGTTCTTATTATGTCTGGATTATAACCCTTCCTTATAAACTTATTAATCAGTTTAACAAATAACTGATCAAAATAACAACTGAAATTTGCGAATTTTATGTAACAGATGTCGATGAAAATGGTTTAGTAAATCCTGTCTCTAACATAGATTTGACACTAGTTCCATATTTCAAAATAATAGACGGAAATTTATAGCAAAATTTACGAAATATCTTACACATTTCAATTCATGATAACTATAACCTTGTTTAAGAGTTTACCGGTAAGTAGAAGTTTACGCTTATTAAAGTCCTCTAGATTACTATTCGCCCTTTGAAACGTATAAGTAGAGATACATGATGCCGTACGAGGAAAGATTTCAGAATATTGCCGTCGAGTGACGGAAAGTTAATAATCTCAAAGTCGTAATCATGTCGTTTATAGTAACTCTTTGTAGTAATAATGCAATTATATATGGAAATGACCAAGTCAAGAAACGAGGCATGTGTATACCAGCGTACAGGTACAGGTTATTTAGGAACTCTTAGTGGCCAGGTGATCGTTCGAAATGGGTTTAACAACGTTTTTAACTGCACATCTATTCAATAATACATATCGGTCAGTATTCTGTTTATCCAACCAGGATTTACGTGTTCATACGCAAACAACTGAACAATTCCCAAATGACGTGACTGAAGTATCCTCCTCATACAAGACTCCACTATGTGTTTGAAGGAAACTGTATTAAATATCGACGGTCACCCAAAGAAACAGACCGGATCAACACGCGTAAATTTTGTTTAGTATCATTCCATTTACTTACCTTTCGTCTGTTGTTGGAATACAGGAAGAGCATAAATGGAAATGCAAATAGTCCAATTAGTGATCGTAAGTTCCCAGGTGTTTTTAACGCGATATTGAGTATAATATACACTATCATGAATATCGTCATAGCAATGTACAAAATCCTGGAAAAAGAAAATATAATAAATGTCTGCGTATGCCTATACTATTCACTAAAAGTTTCTGTCACATTTCGAAAACATGGTTATGAAAATCTTACATTTTAATTCGATATACAAGTATCTGAAAAAAGGCTTTGACCAGACCATTCTTTATCACCCCTATTCCCATACATGTATTATATGATAATTGATTGACTGTTGTTTTCCCAGGGTCTGTGCGGGGAGGCATTGTCTTGTGTATCCCTATAACAACTTAATCTCTGTTTAAATTCATATCTCGTGTTGCTTTGTTTTAACAAAATTATGGTAAATAAGTTAAGGACGGTTCTTGACAAGAAATATCTTTAAAAAAGATGGTCGGCGCAACTTGAAGTTTGCAAATTGGTTGCACTCTCTAGGTTAAATTTTGTCGTACAACATAAAAAATGCCTAAATGTCATTCAATTACGATATACTACAAATACTCCGAGACCTGTAAGGGGAGATCACTGCGTTTGAGACTGCATCAATCGTGACTTCTTGGCGGTATTCGGCAGAGCCAATAATGCCGAGGTGTTCCGAATGAGACGGCATAATAAATAACTCCGTAGTGTGCATAGACATAGTATAGTCTGTTTCAATATAGTTCAACATTACTTATTGCGTAAGTCGTGAACTCACACATCCATGTTAATAAACTTGTAACATAGCGATTTATCTGATTAAAAGAATATAAATGTTCGCGACTGGTACATACAACCAAGAAAGTCTTCTTAATTCCAACACCAGAGAATTCCCCGTGGTGATGAATAACAAGGCTACTTACTGGATAAATCTTGAAATACACTATACAAAATGTTAACCAATCTGCTACAAGGTTACAACTATTTTTAAATTGAAGAGAAATTACGCGAAATTGCCTTGGTGGTTAACGTAAGATTTGATTGGTTTACAGAACACTGAATATGTAATTAGCAAAACCATGTTAGTACGGCTGCGCCGAAAAATGACAATTGACTGTAATTTGATCAAGATCGATGAATTTCAGTCAAAAGTGAAAAATGTTTTTTTTAATGTTTCACAATGATAATTAGACGATTTTAGGTATTTTGTGAGAAATACTGTATTAATCACTTATTTGCTTTAAGTATAGGTATATTAAGTATATTTTTCAGCTTAAACTTGATCCAGATCAGTTGTCTTTTTGCGAACACGGGCCTAAAGAACTACTCATTAACTATTGAATACTTTAACGGACTGTAAGATAATCGAGTATGCCATCGAGAAGAATGTTTTAAAATGTTCTATTTCCAATATTATCAATATAGCTTACCATCGAACTATCAAACTTCTTTTCCCTTTACAGTACTGACCGTAGACGGATTCGACGCAGGAAGTAAATGCCACGTGGTATCTCGTTTGCTTGAAAAGATTCCACACAGCCAGCCATGCCGCCAAAATCGTACAACATACAAGTATCCAAGACCCTTCGTCTCCAAAGTCATGAGAAATGGCAAATCCAAAGTAAACCATATATCCAACTACTAGTAATGTTTTCAACAAAATCACCAATTTATCTCTATTTATGTTGAAGAACTTCTCAAATTTTGTCACAAGCGTCATGTTTCGATTATTTTTGCAGAGTGAAATGTGAAATTTACACCACTGGCAGTGATACATGACGGTTTAAGGCAAATGGCTGTTGATTATGTGTGTAGCATCCTTGACTGGCAATATTTCATTCAAATAATGTCTTATTTACGCAAGAACGATTAATTAATGCCTGCATCAATACACAAAACTAAAGTAATTGAGTACTTTGTATTGTGGTGTGCCAAAAGAATATTTAAATCACTCATCAGACAAATAAACTACAGTGGTTTTTTTATTTAGAAATAACTTTGTTAAATTATTGTGGTTTTAAATAAATATAAATTTACGTAAGTAATTGCAACTACAACAAAATCGACATAATATTGAACTACGTACTTTACTGTATCCACATGACGATCACGGGAGAGAACGTCACAGTCGCACTTGTAAACCTGACTAGCCAGTATCGTTACAATTCCCGAGGCCTTGAGCCCCTTTGAAGGGAATAAACAACATATTTGAATGTAAACACTTTCCAATAACGATAGCTTATTATTAAGTTCTGTGTACAGGGTTATATTAGACTTCAAAATGTGTACTTTAGAATGCACTTTTTCAGCGCAGCCGTATTGTGCTCGCTTTTGCTACTGGAATCACGTGGTGCGAACGCCAATCTTATCTAAAGTTTAATGTCGAAGCAAACAGTCGAACTTGTTTAAATAAGTTGTGTAAATATATGTACATTTCTGAGAACTAAATTACATGTATATGTATTTTGCAACGGTCCGTTAAAGATATGTTCCCTCCCTACAACAATCACTCTGCCCATATCCGTAAAATGTTGTTCAAGAGAGGGACCACTGTAATTATTGAAATACTTGCTGACATCACTATTGCGATCTTATTGTATTATATGCTAAAAGTTTTTCTAACATAATTGTGACTATAAGACATGTGACTAGAAAAAAGAATTTACGAAATGTGTTTAAATAATGTTTATTTTAGGGCATTGCATTACAATCACATTTTTCAGACATACTACTATTAAAATAACTCTTTTCGGTATGATCAAATGAATAAAGTTTTCTTCGTTTGCCATCTTCTATCAAACCGAATGCTGCTCTAATACAATACATACAATTGGTTACTCGAAACAGATCATCCAATAAGAAGTCATGTTACAAATGATAACGGTTCGATATAAAGTTTGAGCTGAATAAATGAACTGTTTAAAACTATTTTTTGCAACGTTCGAACAACTCGTATCGATATGCTGGGCTTGTGTATCGATACATGTTGATGACCGCATACATCGGTACAGTATCAGTATTCGCTGTATCGCCTCATCCCTTCTTACATGTGGCTATTTGATATAAAATCTCAACAGAGTAAGCTAGTGTCCCCATACTGATTAAATAGTATGAATTCTTCTGGCATTGACTGTACTACATATGGAGCCAAACTGACTGCGTATGGCATGTGTTGTTTACAATCACAACTCCTCATATATTTTAGAGCAAGGATTTTCTGAATAGCTACAAAGACCAGATGAACGGAAACACAGTGGAGTTTACATTGAATAGTAAAATGCTGTAAAACATCCACATACTGTTATGGTCTGTCTATAGAGGGCGTTATATGAGTTGATCCAACAGGCGACCCTAATAGCAGATTAAAGATATATATATTTCTAAGTTTCCGGGTTGTCTCCCTTTTGTGTAGAATCAATACATGGATTTATACCTGGTCAATATATTTCATACCTGTTTCGGATTCGCCTCACTAGGTACGATTTCTACTGACCAAGTATCACCTGTACCTGGTCATTAGATGACTATGTAACTATAATAGAGATGTTACTATTATTAGATGCATCACGCTGCAAGCACTCCTGATACCGGTATTATGATCAATTGTTTTACCGCATAACCATGTTAATGCATTAAAAATGAAGGTAACATTTCAACATGTCTGGAATGAGAATTGTCCGAAAACAATATTCTGACTCATAGTTTGCAATAGCTTCAGTTTGTTTCTAGTTTAATTGAACAAACCACAATGTTTGAAAGTATTTCAATTGCCATTGTTGTCTGACATTGTTTGAAGTCCATTTGTAGACATGATAACCAAATGCAAACGTGTTTACACTGTTTTTTCTAACACGTACTTGATCAGATTATATAAGAATGTTCCTTGCTGTTGGCTTTGTTGTCTTCAACTCCTCCTTCGTTCTGTTAGGTTTCTCTTCCTCCCGTAATAACATTTCTCGATATTAGGACTTTCAGTCCTTTGATTATATAATTAATTTTTGGTTATTATTGGATGACAATAGCTTGACCTTTTCATCTGTAAAGTTTAAATTTAACACAATAAAACTTAACCACAATGAATATAATGTTTGCGATGATTTCGTTTAACTTCAAACTTAAAAGGGAACTTTTGTAAATTAATGCTATTATTATTTTCTTCAAATCATGTAATGTGGTTTTTCTACCTAGAACACAGTTAACTCTCACGGAGTGTAATTTATAAATTTACTAGTTTATTTCAATTACGATGGATTCAAACTGTTTTATAAATCCCACTGCATGACGATATTTAATGAATGATAATAGTTCATGATATGTGTTAAATATCAAGTATACACCACAAATATTCAAGATTTGTCTGTACTATCATAAAGTTTATGTTCAATTGTATGGACCGGTACACACACAATGTTTATCGTTATTAAAATTAAACTGCTGTTAAGGAACGTGCTAAACAAGAGTCGCGATATGGTCTATCAGAAAAATTAATTGCGTCACGCTTAGCACTATATATTGCATAATAAACTTTACCACCATACATACATACATACATACATATATTTATTAGCATAAACTTTTACAAGTTTATCGCCATTTACAATTTAGTAATGACAAGATGGCGATAATACATGAGACAGGAGAAAAGCATGCAAACATTACATTTACAAACATAAACATAATATGGAAGCCCTGGAGGGACATTTAAAATTAATATTTAAAATTTAAAACTTATTATTTAAAATTTAATTCTTAATATTTAAAATTTAATTCTTAATATTTAAAATTTAATTCTTTATATTTAAAACTTGAAACTTATCATTCAAAAAGTACGCGGGAAACCTTTCCGTTGACAGATTAAACCTATGACCTGGGTCCAATGACACCATTTCGCAGCCAAAGATCAGGTCAAAATGACGGCGGACCCCCAGCAGTCCTTTAGTCTCCTAAGTGGATTACATATAGATAATATAGATCTAACTACTAGTGCAGACACTAGAGGGATATAGTACTTCCTAGCTCTTAGTCAACATTTCCCCCCATCCCCTCAAGCCGCGGTCTATATTATTATAGATCAATAGGCCTAACTAGGTTAAAATATATCAACCAAAAACCAATACCAAAAATGTATTAATTAATATACAACTGAAAATTCTCCTCTCAATATCAATATACAGTATACGTCTCTACTCTACAACACGTTTATATAATAGTTTACTTTATGAGTAATTAAATTTCACCATGTCACGTATGTAATAAACGGTAGAAAAATCAAAAATCAAACTAGAGTATTAAGTCCTACATGAATGATTATCATTATGTTTTTATGGATGCTAGGTTCATATTTCAGAACAGAGTAGATTTATGAGTAGGCGTGAATCAACCAAGACTTAGTGTTGGTATATTATATTATATATTTTACGCATGTATATAAATATAATATACAGGCCCATAGCTTGATGCAAAACTGATTTAACCGAGGCAATGAATGCGGGGTCTGGGAGTGTCCTCCCCCAGGGGGGTGCTTACAGAAGGGTTCACCTGCGTTTTCTGTTTATTTATTGTACCAGTGAAGTGATTTATCAAGTGCAATTTTGTTTTATTGTAATCGTATGAATCGAAAGAAATGGGAATTTTTGACGTCCCACAGCTGAAAAATGTCCAAGTAGTCGATTGGCATGTTTTTGTGTACAAACCAAACCAAACAAAGTGCCAAACCATTAAGACTATAGTCCTCCACGATTGTTAGGAAATTTTAACCAACGCAGCTGCCTCGGTGTGCCTCAGCATAGCTACGCCCTGGTATATACAACTTTTCTTCCCCCGTTTACTTAAGAGTTACGTACATATAAAAAGTACTATATCATTGAACCAGTAATACCAATGCATATAAAGACGATGCTTTTCTTTAATCATTGCTGCAGAACGATAATTGTCAAACTCATTTATATACTTGACTTAAACATAAATTAAAAAATAAGTACCCATAATTGCGATTGGTATCTATCCGGGTTATTAAGCACATGTTTATTGCTCAATAAATTTAAATGAAATACGTTCTGCATTATGTTCAAAAGTTAAGAAATATTTAGTTAAGAAGTCAAAAAATGTTCGATGTATAAGCTATCTCTTTCCAACCAATTTTTATGTAGAAACAAATTTCCATTTGTTTGTTTTTTATGGTTGAACTATTCCATATAATTTCTTTAGCAAAGTTGCTTATTGAATTTGTTTTATTGAGCACCAGGATGCAAATGTAAAATTAAATTTCAGTTTATCTGCATCTGTTTTACAAGTATTATACGTATTTAAAAATATTTATATAAGTGTTATGAATTATTTTGCATTTAGCATTATTTCTGGTATGATTCTTTTGACCGAGCTGACCTTGACTGAATTTAAGAATAAATCGATATCTAGCATTTTCGGTCCTCCATTTTCATATGTTTGGAAAATCATATTTCGGGATATTTTATGAGGTTAAGAATTTCACAGAAAGTCAAACAAAAGAGTTTTATTTTTTTAATTCTCTTTTCTTTTGGATTATTTAAAACTGTGAGTGGGTACACTAATTCCGGGAATGCAAACGTTTAAAATAAATAACTCGCACAGTAAACTCTCACGGAGTGTAATTTATACATTCACTAATTTAATTATGTTACCACGGACATATAAACCATTTTATATTGCTATTACGAATTATTCAAACAGATTTATAAATCCTTCTGTATGATGATAATAAATGAATTATATTAGTTCATGGTATTTATGGAATATCAAGTATACACCACATACATTTTACATGTTCTGTACTATAGTATATTATGTTCAATTGTGTGACCACTACCTCTATCGATATCAATGGGGCTTTTGGTCAGCAGTCAATTTGTCTGTCGGTAGTTTCCGTTAGTGATCGTAAATTTTCCGATGATCACCGATTGATAACTGGTTTCACAGGAACTACAGTTTTACTTTACGGTTACACTCCCTGGTTCATCTGATGACATCCTGAAGTACTCATATTTTCCAAAATTAAATGTTCGTAGCTTTAAATTCGACACGCTAGATGCATATAGGCATATGCAATAGTAAGGGCATTTGTTAATCTGATGCGATAATGTTATTATGTGACTATGTATAATATATATATGTAATATTTTGTATATCGGTAAAAAGTATATGAGTGATATTTGTTATTAAAGTTCCGTGAAATAGTTCAGCAACAATATTGTCGATTCTACATTACTTAATAGATCAAAGCGTATACTCGCAAAATGTATATTAATATCACATTTCACTTAAATCGTCTTAGCTTTGTTAAGGCGGACCTAGTGATTTGTCAGTATCGTTTACTTATTCGGCTTTACAGAAATAATGCGCCTTAAATATATTTTACTCTTACGAGTTCACTTATTTAGTGAGTATAATTCACATTTTTGTCTTTCATTTCGATTTCGTTAAGACTTGAATGTGTCAGGCTCTACTTTACCTTACTTTATTTCATTCTAAGCGAAATATCTAGTTATGAGCCAGTATTCAATTATATTATAATTATTTATATTATACTGAACTCCTTTTTTCTTCTCTTCATTGAAATGTTAATTTAAATAATTATACATCGAGTCTACTCAAGACTGTAAGTAATAGTTATTGTGTTAATTTTGCTCCAATACAATGTTTATGTTTTATCTATGATTACCTGTATCTACATACAAATGCTTAGTTTTGTTTTGGATTTTTGCTTGTATATATTATTCTGCTCTCCGTATTTGGAGGAAATAAAAGAATCTATCTATCTATCTATATATAGGAGGTGATATTTCAAATCTAATTTATATGTGTATATAATTATGTGCTTGATCGAAATCGTGGTTATTATTATATCGTAAAATGTTGCTTAATATGGGCGCTTTGCACCACCTTACACTCTTTATCGGCACATCAACAACAATTTAAAATTTCACGATCTGTTCATGTCTAGCGGTTCTTTGTTACATAGACCAATGCTTAACAACTTTAAAGATTAAAATCTGAAGCAATTTTATGCATTTCATAAAATACATATGTACTGCATAACCATCAACAAATTGCTTACGTTTTGAAGAACGCACCCTCATAATGCATTTTAGATTGTTTTACAATAAACAACTGAATGTTGCAACTGTCATAAATTCTTGATCGCTTTAGTGAAATATTTGATTATAGTATATACATGATTAAGTATAAGTGTTTATTCATGAGAATGCAAAATTTCAAATCAGCTGAAAATTCAGCAAGGGGTCCAGGGGGCCGCTGAAGCTCCTGGCTTTTAAGCATATAAGATGGTTTAAATTGTCTCAAAAACGGCCCTTGCGAGCGTCAAATCAATCCGCGGAAAATTCTCATGCAGTTCATCTACTGTCTGACAGTGATGATAATCGATTTTACACACATTTTGTACTTATGCACGTTTGTGCGCGATACTTTCAGTGACCACTGCCTATATCTTTGCGCTGAATAAAACAAAATGTTTATCAAAATTGAAATTAAGCTGCTGCTAAAGAAAATACGACACAAGAGTCGCGATATGGTCTCCAAGAAGAAATTAATTTCATGAAGTTTTACACTATAAATGCAGTCTACATTTTACCACCATAAACCATGATCCAGTCACGGACATATAGACATATGGTTTATATGTCCGTGGTCCAGTGAACAGTCACATTAAGATAATATCTTAAGAGACCACATGTGGAGATTAAACTTGTCACAAGAGAAACTAACCGAATCGGTATCACTCGCTGATCTTCGTGAATTTCCGTGAGATATCACGGAAACAATTTTCACATTGACAGGTACGTTTTGTATCTCTAAATTCCCCCATTTTGTTCATAATAAACTACATCAATTGGCACCGTTTGAACAAGCATAAGCTGGCCTAACAGAAGCTGCTTGAAACTTTAAATTCCCGTCTAAGGATAAGTTAAAATAATGATTTAAACACGTCGTACTTCGCAAATAGATCTTAATAGGTCTCATCGTGCTAAAAGACCGTTCTGCTGTCGCTTGACACAGGCATTGATAACAATATAGACAGACAGGCACGGACATTTGGGTAGATGTCCTTAGTTGCCTGACCCAACGCTTCCAATAGGCAGTCGCTTGGGTCCTCCATTACCGTCTGGCAGCGTCTTTGCCATCGACGTATGTCGGTGCAGAACTGGGCTGCGTTTCATCAAAAATCCTAGGAGCGATTTTCGCCCCTAAGATCGGTTTTCGCACCTATGTGCGTTTCAACAATTTTTCGCTCCTAGCACTTAGGAACGATATCGCACCTAACTCTAGGAGCGGTCATGAGCACTCCTAAGTGCGAAACGCTTTGCATTTCGGGAAGATGGCAGCTATAGTGTACGCACTACAACAACGCCGGCAAATTAGAAGAGAGAGGGTTTTTAGGGATCGACAAAATCCCCTTGATACACTGAACGACACTGATATCATTACTAGATATCGTTTTCCACGGCATGTTATCATTGATATCGTTCAGACAACTGCGGAAGAAATTACACTTCCAACATTGAAAGGTGGTCATGTCATTCCGGCCCATATTCAGGTATACATCAATAATTATATATATTCCACTTATTTTGTTTAACTACGTCTCTATGCCAAATGCCGCTAAAAGAAGTAAACATTTGGTGGTATGCAACCCAGTGAAGGGGAAGTACTCTGAAAAATTCATGATCAGCGTTCTAAAAATGAAATCAAACTTTCACTGAATCGTAGTATATTCCCGATTAACTAAGGAATTGTAAATGATTGTCTGTTATAGTACCTTTGTGTGTGTCTAGGACTACAACACATGCAACTGTGTATATCATGGATAAATTGGACCGACTCAGACAAACATGATTTCGGACACTGGATTTCGGACATGTTTCAACTGCCGTCTCATGATCGGAACGTGCTATTGTAATACAATGTACTAGTTTATTGGAAAAGACTAGTATTAGACAATATAGACATACTTAAGTATTTTTTGTATCAAAGTATAAGCATGTCTGATTTATGACATCTTTAGTGATACCTATGTTACATTGTAATATATACATAGCTCTTTCATTTCAGGTTCTTGTAACATTAAGGTTCCTTTCAAAGGGCGACTTCTTGTCTGAGGTTGCAGACATTCATGGTGTGTCTAGGTCCTCCTGCTCCCGTATAATTGGTAAAGTGTGCACTGCAATTGGAAACCACTTTTCAATAAGGTATTTATTGTCGTGGAATATTGTTCATTCTTAAAGATTGATAATGATTAAATGTGCAGCCATTTGACTGTATAAACATGTATAATTGAATTGATAAAACAGTGCATGGACAATGAACGAAGCATGTGTGTTACTGCTAATAACACTCATGTTAGTTACAATTTGCCTACAGTATACAGTGTGATGCTAACAAATGACTAACATGATTGGGGACGGATTACTAAGTAATCAACACTGCGGTGTATTGATTCACCCTATAACAGGTCCCGCCTCTTGGCCTGTCTTTGATTTGCAAACATATCAACAATATAGAACAATACTTGTGTGTCTGTTTTACACTTGTGCAAGTTCATGGAAACCTAAATAAAAGGCAGAAGAAGAGCAGTATGTATAAATGTGTATTGTACATTTAATGTTTGAATGTTATATTTTATTGATCATAGGTTTTCAAGAAAAAATGATATAATTATAAAGTTTATGTAAAAGTGTGGACTTGGGCAAAGCAATGCTGCTACTCTTGGAATTAACCATATTAACATCTGAAAATAAGTATATGATCATAGCAAACAAATTGATGTGCAATTACACTGTTAACATAATTTTTTTAAGATATCCCATGGAACAACAGCGAGGATAGTTGTAGTATTTTGGACACACACTTTTCAGGTAATGTGTAGACTCCAGCGACTATCATGAAATGCTTAATTATTTTCTTTTAGCTCTACCGACTGAGCTTACTGGGAGGCAGTCTAACCCCACACTACAACACAAAAATGAAAACTTCAAAATAAACATAATGAGATCTATGTGAACTATATAATATCCTATAATACTATTTATGGTATTGTCATTTGAAACACAAAGTCGTGGCACATGGTATGTTTTTTAGACAGGTCATGATCAATTGAAAATAAAATGTTACATTACCGTTTTGCTATCTGTTCCCAGGTGGCTAACCTTTTTAGCTTAGTTACTTCTTGAGAAAACTTCCCAAGAAGTATTTTTTTGTTTATTTGAACAGCCTCTACCAATGTGGAGACTTCCTCATGTGTCCAGTTCTCCTTCCTCTTAAAGACGGAGGATGTTACCATCTTGGTTTTTACATTTGCATCAGCCATTTATGACTCCACGTTTGCGCTGTCAAAAAGCGCGGACCGTATAGAGATACACGGATGTTTACGTTTGCGCTGTCAAAAAGCGCGGACCGTATAGAGATACACGGATGTTTACATTTGACGTTATTTTCAACCTCCATATGAAGAGCAGCTGTTAGGAGGGAAAACGCTCCTAGGACCAAAAACGATCTTAGGATAGTTTAATGAAACGCACATAAGAACGATCCTAAGTGCGCTAGTTTTCGTGCCTAACTTTTCGCTCCTAGGATTTTTGATGAAACGCAGCCTGGTCAATGTCGTTGGTCACATCAGATGCACACGAGGCGTGAATTTCACACACCACCTGCCATTTAATTATCAGCATATTAAACATATAATTATTTGTCTGAAAGGATCCCGTCAGTTCGTCCGTCCGTTGGTGATAATAAAGCGTATGCAAACAACAACTGTCAAATATGTTAATACATAACTATTCTATTCCTGGAAATGCTCGTATGATACAAATAATGTAGTTCTGGACTAAATTTAACTTCACATCTGCATGATAATGACATTACCTTAAGTTTAGTTTTTACTGATAAAATGCTCTCTTTTCTATTTGTACACATGAAGTTCCAGTCCAGTATAACCCAATGGCATTTTACATGTATATGATTAAACGTTTAAGAAGCAGTTATATTCCATATCTAAAATAATGGCGATGCTGTATGTACTTGGTTAATGTCAATATATATACGTATAGTTCAATAGCTGTGCTGTAACCCTTCACCCCCCTCAGCCTTCGATTTTTAATGCTGATTTAAAGTCTTTAGTTTTTCGACTTTTGAAAATGATGATACGCACGGGCGTACGTGCGTATGCCCAGCTACGGGCCTGTATACATATAATAATAATAGATTAAATAGTCCATCCATGGACTAGGCCCCGGCCTTAGCATAAAGTTATCGTTGATATGGAGATTGCATAGCACAGTATGGCTCCGTACATCTATTAACTGTAATCTCACATAGCTAATGTATATGTAGCTTGGAGTAAATAAAAGTTATGCTTATGTTATGTTATGGTAAGTGTGCGTGCAGATTCAGTAGACAGCTTCTGAACAGCTGTCTTTGAGTGGAACTAAAGGACTCTTACTCTCTCTCTCTCTCTCACATTGCGTATATGCTGAAAGGCCCTCACGTCCACATTCACCTTGTCAATGTATTATTCAGATGCAGGGGAAGTAACTGCATTACAGCTACCCGTGGACACATTTGATGAGAAGTACAAAAATACTTATGCAAATTCCTAGACATCATATTAATATAGTTTCCTTAAATTAATTTTTAAATAAAATGTTAAAGTTTGATATTTAATATTTAAAATTTAATATTTAAAAATTAAATATTAAATTTTAATTTTTAAATATTAAATTTTAATTTTTAAATATTAAATTTTAAATATTAAATATCAAACTTTAACATTTTATTTATAAATTAATTTAGCTTCTGTTCTGGGTATAAACGCATGTCTGAATTTTATCTTTCATTTTACATCGTGATTCAGAAAATATCCGTAAAACATGTTTACTTATTATCTGGGTCTGTTTTGAAAAGTCACCCCCGTCACCAACAGCCTTATAATACTCACAGGGGTTCGGGACGGTGGGGGGGGGGGGGTTATAATGACATTTTAACAAATTCATCAGAATTTGTTAAAATGTCATTATACCATCCCCCCACCGTGCCGAACCCCTGTGATAATACTATAAACTATAATACTATATCTGTGGTGGCGTTCACTTGCCCTAACTTCCTAAGGCAGGCTATACCAGAACACAGGTGGTTAAAGTAGAGATTACAATAAAAGATACAACCTTAAACAAATTTAAGAAAACTAAATTAATATGATGTCTAGGAAGGGGATGGGGGAAATGTTGACTAAGAGCTAGGAAGTACTATATCCCTCTAGTGTCTGCACTAGTAGTTAGAAATATATTATCTATATGTAACCCACTTAAGTAATTAACCGAAACAGACTATAGCACTGCTGGGGGTCCGCCGTCATTTTGACCTGATCTTTGATTGGCTGCGAAATTGTGTCATTGGACCCAGGTCATAGGTTTAATCTGTCAACGGAAAGGTTTCCCGCGTACTTTTTGAATGATAACTTTTAAGTTTTAAATATTAAGAATTAAATTTTAAATATTAAGAATTAAATTTTAAATATTAAGAATTAAATTTTAAATAATAAGTTTTAAATTTTAAATATTAATGTTAAATGTCCCTCCAGGGCTTCCATATAAACATAAAGCATTTCAATATGAAACAAAGACGCATAGTACAGAAACAAAGACATAGAGTATGGACAACCTAAAATAATATATATTATTATTGACATAGAGCTATCTTGAAATGGAGAAATGAATAAAAAATAGTATAATATAATTATCCTCTGTAAAGGTTCGCCAAGAACATATATTTTGCTAATTTGTTTAGTAAACTACATTGTGACGAGTTTAATATTGATTTGAATTTATGCACATTTGGCCAGTGACAATAATATTTCGGTAAGCATTCAATTCTTATAATTCGGTAATATGGTCCAGCGAACAATATAGCACGCCAGTTACACTGAGATAATATCTAAAGTGACCACCTGTGGAGATACGGCGCTGTCATCGATATACACATGCAGTTACAATATGAAATAGAAAGAAAAAAGAATGGAAATCATCAGATTCATAGTTAAACAGGACCAAAATGAAATTACTTAATTGTTATCAAATTTATATATTTGTGAAGTTTAAGGAATAAAGAATTTAAAACATTTTGCACAAATTTAGGTTTCCCTTTGTTTACTGGGATATTTGGTTATAATAAAGTCATGTATTTAGGAACACGAAAAAATCGTTCAATGGCGCTACCGGGATTCCAACCCACGGCTACGGTTTGCCGGTCCGTTTTGCTAACCACTACACCACAACGACCTAACGTCATTTTCGTGTAAATGTAACTTTAATTCAAATTGATTAAGATTAACTACACTTTGGACGAAGTAAGGGGCGACTTTTTACATCCGCCACACAGCACTTAAGCCCGATAACCCCGTTATATCTTCTTTGTTTATGTAATCTGATTTCTTCTAAGTTTGCATTCCACGTTAACCATATGTTCATAGTAATCGTAACTTCCGTTGTAAACAACACAAGTCCGCCATTACTTTTGTCCTGAAAATACTGTTTTATGTTCCGGTCACTAAGTGCGAACCGCTGCAAATCTACGTTGTATTTTACGAAATTTAGAGCACATTTGCACGGTGAATATTTTGCAGAAGGATCAATTATTACATTACATTCAAACTTTGGAATACGACAATAATGAAGTGCTGTCCCATCGTAGAAAGAAAGTTTATTTTTGGAGATTGAAGAATCGAAAATCATGCTAACAAAGAGGAAATAATGTAAGCAAGCATTAACAGTTCGTACATGAATGCATGGTATGCGCTTCTTTCCTCATTAATCTGTGGACTGTGAACACTGATGTAAAAGGAGAACATTTGGAGCAGGACTAATTACTGTGAGGCAAGATCTAGGTTCTATAGGAATATTTCCGCTGTTGTAAATCTGAGAACCAATAAAAAGCTTCTTTTATCGGGCGATAATTAGCGTCGTTTCTTTAATTCACGGAACTGCTGTTTTTGGAAGCCTATTTCATTATCTTTCATGTGGCGCCGATATCCGGTCTAGATTCCTGAGTTGGTCAGTCAAGGTAATCTATATAATAATTATACTTGTGTACACGGTCGCCTGTCTAGGTACAGTCTGTTTCCTTTTACTTGAGAACTGTTGTAAACTCACTTTGATTTGGTCAGCCAATGAAAATATGTTTTGCAAAATATTGACCAATAGACACAGCGTGCACACTGACGTTATGCTCGACTTAATAAAAATCTATAGTATATACACACACATACGCCAGAGTGTACAAATGATCAGCACACGATAAAAATACAATGTCATATTAACTTAAAAACCACGTACTGTAAAATAAGAATGTTTGTAGTTATCAGTGACACCGAGTGACAGGGAATGCCAGGATAATAAAACAGGATTTTCTCACATAGATATTTTGAGTAAGAAATAAAATTAATTGTTGGAAAGGGGAACAGCAAAACTGAAATCGGGACAACGACATACATAGGGAAATAACTCGGGCTGTGCACCCATCTAACAACGTGTTTTGGCATTTCAAACTGAACAAGAAGTTATACAAGCCTGCACAATTCGTGGTATGCTAGACGATTTCTTATTCGACTCGTGTGCGAGAGATTGATTTGTCGAAACTAAAAGTATTTTGTAAAGACATGTTAACATACCATTTGTCTGTGATCTGTTTGATGTAATTAAGGTTTTGCCGTCACAAATTATAAAACGGACTCTGAAAGCATACTTTCATTGCCAAGAAATGCACAATTATGCAATGTTGTACCTGTATGAACTATGTAGCTGATGAATTATTATCATAACTCAGTACGAGGAATGTACAAATGTCAGTTTTTATGTTCATGTCTTGCAGTGAGCTGTCATTTATTTCGTTGCACTATGAGTATGATATATGTGGAACTGTTGAATCATGTCCTGTATATAGTCACGCTAGGGCGAGCCGGTTCGCTCAGTGTTGCGTCACGGACACTATCCAGCCACGTAATAGGACCAACTAAACACTACTCATTCAAATAACACGCCTCAGTGAATATCAGTCACTGATCACTACTCAACGAAAACATCTCACTTATCTCTACTCACTGAACCTCCATTCTCGACAGCTCTCGGATATTGCCGTACCACTTCGTTACTCTACGAACATCCTCTAGTGTATGTCAGGCGGAGCACTATGTGGCAAAATTCAACATTTTGGTGCGGTCAAATAATAGTTCACGTAAAACGGATTTAACTTCAATAACTTCGATAAATTCACATAAGAAATGGTTAATCGTTGTCATTTCTAGTTAAAAACTCACATATTTCAGTCTTTATATAGCTTAGATATATGATTCTAATCCTGTTTCATCTGCAAAATGTGATGTCACTATTTGCAAGCAGTAAACAATGTTTACTCTATATATGGTCACTTTTCATATTGCCATACGCGGCAAATATTGCTTATTGTCAGTACGTGTGACGTTTTCTGGAAATGACGTCACTTAAAGAAGAGGTTGGCAATGGTACAGCGGCGCTCATATTATCATTCATACGTCTGTACCAACGGATAATGATTAATATCGATGTTCAATCCAAAAACTAACAAGAATACATGTACCTGTGTAGTTATATAAACAATGCATGTACACACGATGTATATTAATAATGCATGTACAAACGATGTATATAAACAATGCATGTACACACGATGTATATTAACAATGCATGTACACACGATGTATATTAACAATGCATGTACAAACGATGTATATAAACAATACATGTACAAACGATGTATATAAACAAAGCATGTATAAACGATGTATATACAAAATGCACTCTTGTTCCACATTTCCTGTTCAAATATCAGAATATTTTCTCGTATTGCATGGTAAATTATCACGTTTTCAATTAACGTGCCTCATCCTATCCTAAACTTTGAGTTCATTTTACTTCATTTATACATCTTGAATTCATTAATAAGATGCAAACAAACACCCACAGAGTGCAAATTAATGTTGGTTGCTGCCAACTCATGAAATTGATAAAGTCTTGATTAAACAAATTAAAAGCAGTTCACCGCATGAAGAAAATCGCTTCTACGTAGTTTCTAAAACAAATACTAGAAAGTAAATAAACTCGACGGAGTTCATTAAGTCATGTAGACAAAGGAATTACTTGAAGGCTTTTCCATAGCCAAAAATGCAGCTCTGAGTATTGAGCTTGATGAAGTTCAGTGCAATGAGGCCAAAGCTGTCCGGGCGATGTACATTTGTGGCTGTTGTTGAGATATCAATTGTCCCAGACAGGTTCCAGACAGGTTCCAGACAGGTTCAATTGATAGCACATTTCTACTATGGAAACATTGATATTGTGTATGTTCACGAGAGGGCCACTCAGGGGAGGTCACCAAGTGTACCCGCCATTATATTTTAAACACATCATGTAAATATACGAAAATGATGCCACAAACAATTACACGGCGGGCATCCATAACGGACACCGTATGTGAAAACTGCATTGCTGACACATCGTGCGGGACACCAACAGACAACGCTTTGCCAGCAATTAGGAGGAGTGAGTATTTCTTGAATTGTTCGGAAAACCTCAAACGCTATAGGAAGAGGATGATATTTATCAAATCCACATTAGAGTATTCGCTGCCAATAGTTTACAGAATGTAAGAAACAATCTTAGTTATAATTCAGGCAAATCTCGATGTATATAAAGTACTATAACAATGTTTCAATACGATTTATCACAATCATTTCATACCTGCTGGGACCGGCCCAGTTGCTCATTGCTCAGCTGTGGAAGGCCAAGGGTTCGAGCCCTGGTCGCGACATGTCTAAGTCGCAGGTTCTTACAACAACATTATAAAACAAAACAATTTTGTTTTCAATATGGTCAGCACAATGTGAATCAATCAAATGTGTGGCAATCTGAAGGTTAAGCTTTGTTGGGCAACATAAATGGAGACACAACAAACCAAGACAACACAATATCAAAGTTTATGTTTTGTTTATTCGTTTTATCTAGCTAAATCAAATTCGAGTACATGTCTGAAAATGTCATATTTATAGCTTTAAAAAGTTATGCAAAAAAGGTTACGTAGAAAGGTAAAGTAGAGCTACTGGATAACTTGTAAATCAAGGTTGAACTATTGATTCGTTAATGCATCAGTGATTCTTATTTTTAGAAAATTCAATTTAGCAATGTATACGATGTATTTCAATGCAAAGCTAACGCGTGAATTTATAAACACATTTTCAAAGTTTCGTAACAACTGGCCGTATAATAGAATAGAAATAAGCAAAACTATCATATCTAAGTTTGTATTTTACCTCCCCGCAGTAAATACTAGTACCCACAAAACAAAACGACAAACAGACTATGAAAAATATAAAGACCACGTGTTCGGATAAATAACAAACAGTGGCACAAATGGGGAAAACATAACGTCATCAGTATATTATTATTATATTCCTCAGATTTACTGAGGAAAAAGAGAACATAGCGTAGTGACTCTGTCATTCAGAGCGATCGACGTAGAGATATATTTATTGCAAAAGGCAATATTGCCCATTAGCATACATGTAAATATTAACATTATTATAAATTAATACTTTCGATCAATCTACAAATGAGAATATTATTAAAACATAATCAATTACCAAACAAACAAAAGGTGTATTAGTTAAGAGATTGTAATTAAGTTTGGTTCGATATGTAGTACGGAGAATTGTTTTTTCTAATTATTTATTTTTTGTCTCCTGGTCTTAGTTAAATTTTGGATGCACATAAAAACAGAGTAAATACATGTATGACTTCAACAAATACAGTAATGCGTCATACAGCACGTAAACTTCATCGAAAATAATAAAAAGTGTCTCTTTTTTTCATACTTTAGTATATAAATTGATAGGTTATGTAATATGCCTTTGTTATCCGACGTAAAAAGTTCGGAGAATTTGAGAATATTTGGTCTTGTCCAAAAGTATTTTTTAATATATTGTTGTCTGTATTCATGGTATAAAGGACATTCTAATATAAAATGATATTCGTCATCTAAAACATTACAAAGTTGACATTTTCTCTCTGATCTTGGTATAGCATTTGGTTTATTCCATCTTTCCATTTCAATTTTCAGTCTATGGATTGATACTCTTAATCTAGTCAAAGCAAATCTATATTTAGTCATGTTAATTTTGTCAAGATGCAGTTTTAATAAAGTTAAAATAAGCAAATAATGTGTATGTTGATGCTCTAGAAGAGAGATAATACGTAACTACAGGGAACGCCATATACACAAGACAGTGCCTCCCCACGCAGACCTTCGGGAAAACAACAATTCACTAAACATAAGGCACTTAAGGAGGTCAAAGGGCACACTTGTTAAGGAAAAGAGGAACAAGGAATGGCCCGGCAGACCACAAGGAACAACTAGGAGAATCAAAGTGGATAGTGAAGGAAGGGGGAGGGTGGATTAATGGATGGAAAAGATCACAGGACAAGTCAAGACAACTGGCCGAAACTGGGCCGAAACAACCTGAACACTGTATAAAGTGACAGAATTGCACAGGGGAAAGGGAAATACAAAAACATTCAAAACAGAAACAACAACCATATAGCGAATTACAGCCTTGGAACTGTCAGCAAAAACACTGGGGGTTTAAATCGATCTAACAGCTAGCTAACCTCACACTTAATCGCTATATGGTCCTGATTTCCAACATATATACATGAATTGACTAAGTAGGCAGTATCTAATCAATAAAAGCAACCGACCATCACGCACATAACAACAGACACTGTAACTAATCCAGCACGAAGGAACAAGCAGCCTCAGTCTGACCTTGCTCCCAGTAACTAAACTAGTAACATAAGAATGTGAAACAACCCTAACATTTCAAATTAATAATGCAATTTAAAGTAAGGTCAACTCGATAATGTAGTTAATAAACAATTCTTAGACACCAGTGATAGGGAATTTAAAACTAAAAGAAATATGTCATTACATTGCCTCCGAAGAAGAAAATAGAAACCAAAAACTGTTTTTTATATAGCTCTGCTTCGCAGCACTGGTCATTATAGGGTTAATTCAATACATAGTCATATAATGACTTGGTATGGTGTTAGACCTGGTCAATATATTTCATACCTGACTTAGCTTCGCCTCATATGATTTGATTTCTACGACCTTGATCAGGTTACTAGATGACTATGTAATTATAATCGAGATGAGACTATTCATTGATACAAGCACTCCCGTTACCGGTATGGTGAACAATTGATGTTTGGATCTTCTATGATTATACATTCAAAAATGAAGGTAACATTTCACCATGTCCGAAATGTGTATTAATCGAAAAAATGCTTGTTCTGACGCATTGTTTGCAATAGTTTCAGTTTGTTTCTAGTGTGGTTGTATAAGCCACAAAATTTGAAGGTATTTTCAATTGCCATTGTTGTCTGACATTGTTTATTTGTGTCTATGAGAACTAAATGTTTGGTAAATTGTATTGTCTAATACGTACATGATTAGATTATATAAGAATGTTCCTTGCTGTTCACTTTGTTAAACTTTGTTGACTTCAACTCCTCCTTAGTTCCTTAACATTCCTCTTCCTCCCGTAATAACATTCCTCTTCCTCCCGTAATAACATTCCTCTTCCTCCCGTAATAACATTCCTCTTCCTCCCGTTATAACATTCCTCTTCCTCCCGTAATAACATTCCGCTTCCTCCCGTAATAACATTGCGCGACGTTAGCACTTTCAGTCCTGTGATTTATTTTTGGACATAAACGAAAAGTTAACCAATCCACGTCAAGGTTAACAAACGTTTTTCGGTTGAAGAGAATTTGGTTTAACGGCTAACGTAAGATTTGATTAGTTTACACAACGTTGTCATGCAAATAAATCTAGCAAAGCCATGTTTTAACGACTGCGCCAAAAAAAGGTTGAATATCAAGTTCATACAGACGCCACATTTGTCGACAAAACTATAAGCCACGTCTGATTTATGATCTGTTAATGGTGCATGCCGATAACTCGAGTATTGCTCTAGGATTATTCATAACCTGAAGAAATATGGATATGCGAGGTGTTCGTCTGTCACTCTGCAACAATTAATCAAGCGTCTGGGGTGACACTGAAGGTTAATCGCGTCAAGCTCCTGAATGATTCGGGGAAATGGATTGTGTAATTGTGATTTACATTCCGCATAATTCTTCTTTTGTTACACATGAACTGATAATCACATTCATATTTATTATTCCCTCCTGACGAGGGATAGTGATCCACCTAACGTTATATAGTCACGTGACCAGTTTACAGCTGATTTGTTTCGTGTTTCTCTGACTTCTAGGTGATAACGTTTTAACGTTTGTACTTGATATATTAACTTAATTAATTTGAGCTAATTTCACGCAGATCAACTTATTATTGTATAGACCAACGATTCGATTATCAAATCTGACACTAAAACATTACGCTTATTTACTAAGGAGGTATAAACGTTGCCATGTGTGATCTTAAAGTCAAACATTTCAACATGCCCCTATTTATGAAATTGTTAAGCGACAGCTAATCATGAATTTGTAGTTCAAACTTACTGATCGGGTTCATAGTTCGTGTAATAAAGTTTCTAAACACAATGAAAAGTCAGCAATTATTTCAATATGCCACATGCTTATAAATAGGTCTAAAACGGCGTTTGTAAGTCTCAGAATGCAACCTTGCTATTGGTCAATTTTAAGATTGTACTTTGAACCAACCAATCAGAAGCCCGAATTTTGGGACTGGTTTCTATACTCGGATTTCTAACTTTACACTCAGATGTTTGCCACAGTCTATTTTATTTCAAATTTCGTTGCATTGAAGATATAGAATCT
The DNA here is from genome assembly GCA_032209605.1 of Mactromeris polynyma. NCBI lineage: Eukaryota > Metazoa > Mollusca > Bivalvia > Venerida > Mactridae > Mactromeris > Mactromeris polynyma. Next base: position 4,240,441 of record JASFXZ010000028.1, read on the forward strand.
GATGTAGACGTTTTATTTAGATTTAAACCAACGTCGTTCGTATCTTTTATCCAAACATACAGTTCCTATACGAATACTGTTTACTAAAATACTTTTATAAGAAATCAATCTTTAAAAACTGACAGTTTTCTACAACCTTATCTGGATTTTGGGTTGTAAAACATTGAGTTATAGGACAGAATGAAGTAAGACATTTGAACCAAATTGTATTAACGTGAAAATGTAATAATACCAATACATTAAGTGAATAATTAGTGAAGCATCTGAGCGTAGATTATGTGGTCTTTATTATCACGTGTAGTTTGCTGATAAACGATTTTCCGTGTATTTGTTTAAGCATAAAAATACGGCCAGACAATAGAGTTTCCCACATTGATATATTACTAATTAGTAAACCATTAGACACGCATTAGCGATCCAAGTGTAAACAATATTGTCTTAAATTTGTTTACGGTCTGTGAAATACTGTAGACGCACATTCACGTTTGGCAGATAAATTGTTTGTCTTAACAAAGTCATAAATTTCCTCGAAAGTGTTCTTAAATATTTACGTAATTACGGCTTCTTATAGAGTGCATACACATAAACACAGACGAGTTATGCACGATGGTAATATCATATATATAATGTTCGATAGTTTGATAAATTGCTTCAATATATCACGACCGGATTATTTTTCGAGGTAACTGTATAACATTGATTTTGACCTACATTTTTCACCAACCAAATGTTGTCCTCGAAGCGGGCTGTTTAAAATCTGACCAATCATATTTTCACCCAAGAGGCACCAAATGGGGTTTTGGTTCACACAAGAGGCACCAAACGGGATTTTCCTAAGATGTGCGAACATTATCAGTTGGATATTGCATCATCATTTTACGTCATCAAATTGTTTACAAACCCAAAACGAGGCAGATTTCCCAAGGGTACGAATCTTATGAGAAAGCTTCCAGACGATCAAGATTACTGACCTTCAGTTTTTAAGCACACGTTTCATTGCAAAACATAAACAAATGTTGCTTCAGACTTTATAATGGTTTACTTCAATGTGTTTAACTAGGTTTTCAATGAAAACCAGGTTATTAGAATAGCGTATGTCGTTGGGCGGGCGGGCGGTTGGGCGGCTGGGCGGGCGGTCGGGCGGCTGGGCGGGCGGGCGGGCGGGCGTCACACTGGTGGTTTCCGGCGAATAACTTCAGTTCTGTTCATCGTATTGACATCAAACTTGGTGTATAGTAAGAACATGTGGAGAGCTCGTTTTAGTTTAAAATGAAAAAATATGTAAGTAAACTGTGTCCTGGATGTACTTGCAATGACTTTTCTGCTTAGGGGCACGAATCTACGAGAAAATAGCATATATTATAAAATTACCCTGATAAGACAGGTCCATGATTATATACATAGTATATGATATTGATTTTATAGACATTACATTATGAAACAAGGACATATCACGTTTGTTTTTCTTGGCTTGTTAATCGTCTGATGACAGCAATTGTGTTGACATTTGTCGTCGTCAAATTTCCGAGGGCGCATATTTTACCTGAAGGCTTATTTAGTAAATATAGGTGTTTAACGTCGGTTCAGATGGACATTATACAAATGTACATGTAAAAGTGAAATTAAGTTCATTCATTGAACGTTTAAGGTAATCAGCTCTGACTGTCGTAAGGTTTAGCCCGTTTTATCAAACCATTGTTTATGCTACCAGTATATTTAATCATATTCGGTATATTCATCTCAAACCTTACTTTTCTCGATGGACGAATACTTAATATTATAGAGATCATACAATATTAATTTGTACTCAACGTTCTGTGTAACCCCTCCATAGAAACACGCTTCGGGAGAATCAAATGTAGGCAGTTGTTGAAATAGTGTTGCTCTAGAGAGGTTAAGTCAACGGTATCTTTATCACGATGAAATATGATGTTGTTGAAGAGAGGTTCAAATGAGGGGCAATATGGAGATATTACACTATAGGTATTAAAGTGATATATAGCTCAGTTATTGACTTTTCCCGATTTTTAAACAATTGAAATGATTTAGAGATCATGAGACATTGAATTATAATTTGATTAAAACTTGCATGTTCTTATTATTCAATTTAATATGTGTAGTGCGTACATAGATGTCTGTTGGATGGTGGGCATACAATTACATGTATATGTACTTCCACTTTTGTCTGAGTAAACTGATATAATTAGTTCCATCCTCGATGACAGTGCACCGAATGTATTGGTTATTTTTGCATGAATCATGTCAGCACTTTAATTGACATGTGAGATTTTTTTCTGGCGTTTAGGATTCCTATCTTCGTCAGATAACCGCAGTTCTCCAAACTAGAATGCTGCATTCCACGCGTAACAAGGATTGAACGAATACAGTATTTATTGCGACAGAACATTACTATTGGTAGCAGTGTATCAGAGAACGTATCACGATCAACATTACCTGTCTGTCGTCTAGTTTGAAATCTCGAAAAACAGAAACTAGATTTTTAATTCCTGAATGCTTCATTCTCGGAGCAGATATAACATAAACCTTACGTTAGAGAATTAATTGTGTCTGAAACTTATTTATTATAGTTTATAGTCGAGAAAGTAGTTTACATTTCTTACATTCTGCAGAAATGGCTAGTGTGATCGGAAAATGGAAAATCGAAAATTCTGATAATTTCGAGGAATATATGAAAGCTATTGGTAAGTACAAACTTAATGATGATGGCGTTTTTGTAACTAATTCTAAATGATTTAGTCATGACCCTTAACATTAAAATGATTTTCGAATTTCCTTTTAACATAATACCTGTGTATTACTTATGTACAAAATAATTTAAGATATAATATTACCTGGATATATATTATTTATTTAAAATAATTGGATATGCGATGAGTAGGTTCTTGAGAAACTGACGCAAAACACGATTGGTCATTTACGGAAACGTATATTGACCCCTAGTTTATGAAATATAAAACTACGTTTACTACAGGATTTTTAATGTATAAATCGAAATCACATGTACACGTTAAAGTAGACCTTATGCCTGTATTAAGCAGGTAACTAATTTTTCCTGACATCGTTCATGAATGAAATTATGGTAAAAAACAAGAGGTGTTTATCAAATACAGATTTATAAATAAACAGGAATGTATCACTTAAATGCTCTTCCGAAAATAGTAACAGTAGATCTAAACCGTTGATACAGACGAACAATAATTATTTGTAAGTATTTGAAAAATGTTTAATTAAATTATTCATAACATGTAAACTGTTTGTTATATGTAACACGTTGTGATGGTCGCTACACGTTTCCGTAATTATCATCATTTGTTATTTCCCTAGTACATGTAAAATATCGAAATGTTTACACGATGTTATTTCAAATAAAATGTAATACGGGTGTTTACGAGTAAGTCATCTACATGTATGCCACGCAAGCAACAATAACTGTATGTATTAGTCTTGGATCTGTCTATTCGTCTCCCACATAGCATACAATAACTGATGATAAGTATGTGACGTTTATGCGTCTCAAATTGAGATCTTTCCCAAGTTAAAATTCTTACATTTACAATAGATGGATATCATTATTTCCCAGTCATAATATGATGTTATTTCAAGCATATTTAGATGCTATCTGTAATCACAATGTGAATATTTGTTATCAAACATCCATTGTTTGGCAGACAAGCAGTATGATATATATACAACATTGTGACTGGTATCTCAGGATGGGGCCGACCTTAAAATTTATTTGTTGACGGTACCCCGACCGAATAAATGAAATTGGCCCCGACCGACTCTGGCTTTTGGCTTTTATGTGCTTTTCTGACTGCAGTATACACTGGAACCCTTGAAACCGGAAACCAATCACCCCTTCAATTCGGACAAGAATAAAGTCTCAATATTAATGTTCACATCTTGCGCACACCCTTTCGATGGAAGAGTTTAATACAGAGCACTGTGAGTATCAGAAGAAATGATGGTTGGTAAAGCTACCGCAAACATAGATTTTTAAGAATGGCCTGGATTACAGATCTTTATTATGGGATAAAATTAGAAGCAAGATCAAACCTGTTTTTGTTACCATGAAGTATTTCTACATAAATTTGCAGTGTGATAACTTTCTTATTACACCGACGAATACTGAAATACGGGTAATAAATCGTATTCGACTATTTTTGGTTAACAGTTATTAAATCTAATTGATGTATACATTTTCTCGCTGGTTATTGTTTGAGTAGCCATAAGTTCTTGTACTTATTACTAAGTACGAATTTTCTTAAAACGATGAAAATCAGTTTTGGTGTATTCATCGCATGATTTTGAAAATTAATGTAATGAATTCAGTACTTTATGGAGACGAACTATAGCAGCAATCATTACTGTAAGATGAACGGCTTCTCTAGACTAAGCCAAGCTGTTGGATCTGTGATTAATGAGAATGTCAGAAACATGATATATCCATGTACGAGTCTGTAACTATGGTAATAAACAGTCGCATTAGGCGTTAATAAAGTCTTATCAATCATTTAATAATAAATTTTATTATATAATATATAAATAAACGCTTTTTTGATTGGTCCAGGAATAAATTTGTTCGGGCCCGTACTATGCGATATTCACCAATTATCGCTGATATTTACTGGTTTATTTATAGCAACAGGGGAATTCCGGTAATGTTTCCTTAATGGCAGTCGGTTTCTTACGAGCGCCACGGAAACTGGCGTAGGTTGTGATATCTTGTTATTTTATTGTACATTTAAATACTCGGCTTATTGGTTTGGTATTCTGTAATAACCAGTATTTGTTTTCAGACGGAAATGACGAAATTTATATTATAAAACAATATGGACGTTCCACGTATATAATGTTAAACTATATTTTCGGCTTTAAGAAATAAGGCCCTTTTTCGACAATATGTGAGTCTGTTTTAGTTATACCATACTAGCTTGACCAGTCACCATCACCAAAAGGACGATACGTGACATGTATTATTATACCCGCATATTGATAAATTTACAGTATAGAATATAGAAAATAACTCTTGACGTCATATAACATACAGTTTTGAATTTCAGATATATTAATACAGGTACATGTAATTTATAGCTTAAAATGTCGGGTTTTGTGTAATTATACTCCGTGTATGGTCATGTATATAATAATATGTATTCTTATACAATACAGTCATTTATGAACGTCTTTCCTGGTAATATGACTTCCTAAGTTCGCGTATAGTTTTAAATAACAAGTTTATGTCTTAAATTGTAGTTTTTTTCTGATTTAGTGTCATGTGTTATGTACACAGGTAGTAACAGAAAATTAAATTGTAAGTGTCTCAGACAAATAGGCCATACAGTGCTTAAACACCTGAAACATTGTTCATCAGTTCTGCAGAAATCGTGGAAGAACATTTTTCACATTCTTAACTTCATTCACCTTCCAAACAAATCTCGTGAATCAATCGACTCCCTCAAGTTACCTCGTCACCTGGCTTACATTAGTTCGTAAGTTCATGAACGTACACTAACAGTGTAGAAGCTGTGTGTCTGATGTGATGATGATACATTACGGATGTTTTAGTAACCAACCAGTCTCTACAGGATTACGTGTATAATGGAAACATTCACATTGCACATTCATGCCGATCAGTAGCCAACACTTCCTGTACGTTATAAGACTAAATACAATTAACAAAAGTTATAAGTACTCAGATAACATATTTAGGATATCGCAAATAAATATGAATACATGTATTTCAAATAGAAATTTCACACACAGAAAGTTCAATCTTCTTGAACCTGTTCTAAGGTGGATTGACTCAACATGGACACGATATGGACATATTTTGACTGGCAAACATTACCCAGTCAAACGGCGATCTCATGTACTCAATGACCGATTGAGTTAATATGTGACTTTTTATTTCTGTGTGGTGTTATAAATTGGCTTGATTTTAATTAATTTGCTATATTTTGTGCTGAAAATAAGTAGAAACATTTGGTGCCTACAGACAGATCGAACTTTCTGTGTTTGAAATTTCTATTTGATATATTCAAATTTAATTGCAATATCCTAAATATGTCATCGGAGTACTTATAACGTTTGTTAAGTGTATTTCATTACGTTAAATTTGCATGCATGTATTTCAGTTCATTGTAACATCCACTTTTGTGTCAATATACGCGTTTTGTTGTATACCTCAACGTAAATCTAGCACAAAGTATTACCTTTGTTATTGTTGATATAAGCTATTATTGTCTTATTATGATAATTGCATTAGTATTATAGTGCTGTTTTATTAACCGCGAACGTATGGATATATTGCATGGACCATTACAGCTCAACATAGGTGTATTGAAATGTTCGTGCTTGTCCGTAAGTTTGACTGAGAAAAAGCCGCGGTTTTGTTTTGATAAAAACGTTAACAAAACAGCAGTTTTAGTTTCACGCACAAGAACATTGCTTTACCTATATTGGCCTGGATCGGTCCTGAAAGTGCATACGTCTGTTCACGGCCAATCTAACAGCACTATTGACGTTACTAGAATGAGAATTATGATCAATTATTGTAACAAATATATCAGAATTATCATTATTACTATTTTTTAAATATTTTGTATTATTTTCGATTATCATAATTGTTACTATCATTATTATTTTGACACTAAAATCCGATACAGTAAAACCTCACTTAAAGACCACCTCAACAATAAGACCACCTCAACAATAAGACCACCTCAACAATAAGACCACCCCAACAATAAGACCACCCCAACAATAAGACCACCCCAACAATAAGACCACCTCAACAATAAGACCACCTCAACAATAAGACCACCTCAACAATAAGACCACCTCAACAATAAGACCACCCCAACAATAAGACCACCCCAACAATAAGACCACCTCAACAATAAGACCACCTCGAAATTAAGAACACATTTTCAGTCCATTCTTACTGTTTTTCTCTTTATTCAACCTCGATATTAAGACCAGTTAAATAAGACCAGTTGTCAAGGGTCCCAGTGGTGGTCTTATTATGAAGGTTTTACTGTATATACTCCCGTATCTCATAATCACAAAGAGATCTCAAAGAAATTGGCCAAAGGAAGATTCAGCACTCATTTGACATGTTCATACCTTTCACACACTCAAATTTCCTCTCCCAGACTTTTAATTGCAATCATAGATGCAATGGTGAATAAAGAAGTCGCTACAGGTCTTCCGTACAATAATCTGTATAACGGACGAGCAAAAGTATTTATTTTTGTGTAGAAAACAATGAACCCTTTCAGTTGTAATTTACTGTTGAGGAGCGTATACTCGATGGAATAATTAAACCTCTTTTTCTAACATCTAACATCATTTATTATTCATGTTTACGATGTTGTAAGGTCATGACTGAACAGTGCTATCCATTACGTACATTCCACATGGAATATATGAGCATCTGGTTACTTCGTTCATTAATTCGGAAGCATTCCATTTGTCTGCCAGTACGCGGCTAGTTTCTCTAAGCTCTGTGAAATCTTACACGTCGCCTTGCTGTGATCAACGCCGCTAATATGGACGAAAAATATAATAACAACAGTAATCCATACAATGATAACAAGAATCATAAGAATGATAATAAAAACAATAATCATAAGAAAGATAATAACAATAATAATCATAAAAAAGATAATAACAATAAAAATCATAAGAAAGATAACAATACAATAATCATAAGAAAGATAACAATACAATAATCATAAGAAAGATAATAACAATAATAATCATAAGAAAGATAAAAATACAATAATCATAAGAATGATAATAACAATAATAACCATAAGAAATATAATAACAATAATAATCATAAAAAATATAATAAAAACAATAATCACAAGAAAGATAATAAAAACAGTAATGATAAGAAATATAATAAAAACAATAATCATATGAATGATAATAACAATAATAATCATAAGAAATATAAAAATACAATAATCATAAGAATGATAATAATAATAATAATCATAAGAAATATAATAACAATAATAATCATAAGAAAGATAATAAAAACAATAATCACAAGAAAGATAATAAAAACAGTAATGATAAGAATGATAATAAAAACAATAATCATAAGAATGACAATAACAATAATAATCATAAGAAATATAATAACAATAATAATCATAAGAAAGATAATAACAATAATAATCATAAGAATTCTCCCAGCTTTAGAAAATTATTTCTTTTTAATATTCGTCTTTGAGGATGAATGTCATAAGATACGTTATACCGTTGCTCTGGAGAGGTTAAACTGAAATGAGGTTACGGCAAAAATGACAATGTGGCTGAAGAAAGATTGTTGCTAAAAAGGGGCAGCAGCAACAAGGTTGCACCGTGTATAATTCGTCTTTTGAATTTTTCAGGAATTTGCGATGACAAGAGGGATACGGCGCACAAATTTCTGTCGACAGGCTCGAACATGACACAGGAGTATAAAGCGGATGGTGACAACTGGACCATGACCACCACTACCGCTGCTGGGGAACGAGCATTCCCTTTCACTCTCGGGAAGGAAATGGATTCAATGACATTGGATGGAAGAAACATTAAGGTAAGCGTGGGATGTTGTATGACGTCATATTGAAGGTATGCGCGGGATGTTGTATGACATCATAAGGTATGCGCGGGATGTTGTATGACGTCAAAATGAAGGTATGCGCGGGCTGTTGTATGATTGTTTAAACTGACCTAAGTATTACTTTGAATAAATAATGAAAACCACCATATCGACAAACAAGAAACATATCATACTCACTACAAGATAAAATTATTTGTCAATGGTAACATGTTTAGTGACAAGTCTGCCTGTTTGAAGTATCCGATGTTTGCAAATGTCTACTTTCATTTGGTAAAGAAATGATATTTCTGTTTAACTTGTAAACATGCATTTACATGTAGATCTATTCACTTGACGTCGGTGCACGTTTTATAGATGTGCTGATACAATACAATCTCTTCGGGGAAATGGCATTGTATAACTTTTTTAAAATATGCCGAACAATAGTTTTTAACTTAAGAAGAATTCCAGTCAGTTTTCACGTGCTGTTTGTAGGTAGTGTTTACAGTTGATGGTGACGCGCTAGTTGAGAAACAGAAAGGTGACGGTTTTGAATGTACTCACGTGAGAAAAGGGGACGGAAATACTCTAACAATGGTAAGCATATTCACACCAATTCTGATGACGTCACCAATATGTGTGCACCATGTGCTCTTTTCTCAAATGATAACTGAGTCTACTTGTGGAAATCTTACCACCGTGATAGTTAGTAATTATTATGATAATTTGTGGAAGAGTGAACCATTGCCTTGTTACCAAGTGACCATGTAATTGCCACGTGACCGTGTGGGAGACTTCCGGTGCAACACATTAAGCAAACGTATATAGCACTCACATGTTCATGCCGTGCGTTAGATCATATAAGGTAGACAAAGCTATTCTGTCAATGACAGTGCAGATATCGCTTTGCCCAATTACTTGTCTAAGGACGTTTGTCTAAGGATTTCCAGTGAATGTATTGGTTTATTCAACCATGCTCAATAATTGCATTTGCTACTAGAATCTAATCCTATTATTGGTCAACTGAATACTTGGTTGACAAATGGAGACAGGTAATTGTTTTATAAAACTCGAAATAAAGCTCTGTGTTTACATGCCTGCGTCTCATTGGAACAACAACAATTTGTTATGCGTTGAAAAAGTTTCAATGGTTTTCTGTTGTCGTGCCAATGAGTCCAAAATGAACGTGAACGGTGAGTGTGGTCTTATGTTTTTCCCTGTACGAGGTTTATTCGTGTACAATTAAAAAATCGGGGAATGTTGTTCCAAATGGGATTGCTTATTCCTTATGTTAAATGTAAAAGTTGGGAACAAATACCAAAACCCGATCGTCTAGAACTTGCATAACTTTCCAAAGCTTATTGTTGACATCGGCCAAATCTTGTTTGTTATGAAAAGTGGTATCGCTCTCTGTATTTTACCACTTCAACGACACATGTACAGCTTTATATTGTCTGTATACAAATTTTAGAACATTTGTTCACGTTAGGATGTACTAGACTCGAGTTTGCCGGTGGTGGTTCCAAAAATCAAGTGCTTGCTCCACTGAGCAGTGGTGGTTCTCAATGTTGTTGTTGCAATGAGACGCAGGAGTGTATAATGGAACAATGAATGCACGATTACCTCTAGCTGACGCATAATATCATCGTTCCCCTTCCTATTAATTGTCCCAGTTTGCAAATGAGAAATTGGAAGAGCAACTAAAATGCATTTATTGTCTTTTCAGACGCTTACCGGAGGTGGACAGACGTGTGTGCGTTCATTTTCAAAAGTTTAAGACAGCATTCCATTATAGTCCAACAAAACATACTTTTTTATATTTTACTATTTACATGAATTATGCTTGTATCCGTCATTTTCTTCGTTCTGTTGTTTAATGTTGCGCAATTGGAATACAAGAACTTAGATTTAAATTTCTGCTGGCCACGAAGAAAACAAACTAACCCATCCCACGACAGGTTTCCGGCACGTTGTAGTGGCTTTAAATCGTCGGTAATTGATCAAATTCTTATATCCTCGTCGAGTTCCGTCTCTCTGCTGCATAAACTACGATTTACTATTTCAAATACTGGTTATCTACCACCCAGTGTCATTACGGAGCTCGACATTTTTCGGCGCAGCCATACTAACATGGTTTTGCTATTTGCATATCAGAGTTGTGTAAACAAATCAAATCTAACGTTAAGCACCAAGGCAATTTCTCTTCAACCGAACAGCGTTTGTAACCTTGACGCGGATTGGTTAACCTTTCGATAAAGGGTACGGTACCTTACAGAAATCCACTGAATTCCAGTGAATTTACCGAAATGCATTTTGGATCTTGAGTGACCAGCATCTCGGCATATTTTATGTTGCACAACACATCTTAACCTTCTTTTTTCAAGATATTTCTTGTTAATTTTAGTCTGTAACTTACGCAGAAAAAAGTGTGGTCATGTCGACATTACGGAAGTAGATAATAGGTTTTCGATATGTCTGAGTGGTCCACTAGCTAGAGTAGTTAATTCTACATTTCAATTATACGCGGTGTTTTAAAAAATATTTGTTAATTGACCATAAATGGCAGTTGTGTGTGTCATTTTAGATTGTATATGTGTACGGTATTGTGATCATGTGATATGTGTTGCTTGCTTATCAAATAAATACTTATTTCCATAATGTATAACTAATGTTAGTTACTTGAATCATACTGTAATTCTGATATCATTATATTCTAGTTCAAAATGTGTTGTTTAATCTAGAAAATGTACCTGCTTATCTATGGAACAGTACAAGTGACATAATTGTTCAATATCTTATATATCGTTACAACGCAACAATAAACTGTTGTGACGTAACATCACAAATTCTCACTCACATTTTAACAGGGTATATTCATGCATACAAAGATGCAATTGGAAATGTAACAAATTCTCGTAACTTATGATGTAGAATGAATAGGGAAACTGCAGCTAGTATATCTAAATATCTGTTGTAAAATGTACAAACTAGTCATTATATCAATTAGCATAATGTTGATCGGGTAATAAATTACTTATCACACGCTGATGTTGTATGATGCTTCTGTTATTGTCATGTGTTTATTTACGGTGTTATGTTAATTTATAATTATCATAATAAACAACAGAAACTTCATTGTCAAGTTTATTATCATTCTGTCCTGGTTTTGTGAACAGAGTCAGAATACAGAAATACAGTCGGACCTCGTTCATTCGAATTCATCGGGTCCGAAATTTTTATTTCGAATAATACATGGTTTCAAATAGCCCATTTCAATATGACGTGCATAACAATACATAGGAAACTGATATTTATTCCGGATGATACCAAGTATTCGGATTGAAGGTTGTCGAATAAACGAGGTCCAACTGTAGTTGGTCGACATCATTGTGTGGCCTTTAATTCCTAGAGACATTAGCTTGGAAAAGGGTTATCAAATTTCATTGCAGCTATATAATGGTACCAAAATAATTCATGTTCAATGTGGCAGAATTTAATTTTCGGCTTCATTACCATTACGAAACATAACTAATTAAGTGAAAGTCTCTCAGGAATGTTGTTGTAATACGTTGGCATGGCGTCATACACAACATCTGCGGTGTTCTTTTCAATGAAGTTTGAACTTAATTATATTTCATCGATCGTGAAACAAGATGATCTTGCGTGTTATACTGTCTGTGAATTGCTGGAACATGTGCTAGCTTTGTCAGAAATAAAACACACACAATATATCCGTTATTCAATCTATTATTTCTACAAATACTATTCACTAGCAAGCAACCACACTCATATATAAACACATATATACGTTATACAAATATGAGCGCTGCTATGGGACTTACCTCTTCTCTGTAAATGACATCATGTCAGGAAAGCGCAACATGTGATATCACTACACCGTATTTGGAAGCAGAAAACAATATATATACTCCATATGGTCCGTTTCATATTACCATATGGGGCAAATATTGCTAACTGTCAGTACATGGTGACGTCACATGTGACGTCTGGAAATGACATCACTTACAGAATAGGTTGGAAATCGTACAGCAGCGCTCATATGTTATTTCTTCGTCACTTGTTTAAAGACATAAATGAATGGATAAGCTTGGTCATCCAAAAAAATGTTTCGTTTGCAGAACCCCGACCGACCCATTGGAATTTATCCCGACTCATAAAATTTGGCTTTGCCGTGCTTTTTTCGTTTTAAAAATACTAAACAAGAAAATTCGACCGATTTACCAACAAAAAATATGAGTACGAATACCATAATATACCTATGATTGATGATTTTTACATAAAGTAATATTAGAAACATTTCCAAAACAACAAAAGAGCGCCGCTGTACGATTCCAACCACTTCGTTAAGTGACGTAATTTCCAGGAAACGTCACATGTGACGTCACCATGTACTGACAGTATCAATATTTGTCCCATATGACAATATGAAAATGAGGTAACCATAATATGGAGTAAAAATTGTTTTCTGCTTGCATGTTGCGTTTTCTTGAAATGACGTCACTTACAGAAGAGGTAATCCCGTAGCAGCGCTCAAATATTTTCATGAATTCAAGTTGAACATTCACACAAAATTATTATATTACATGTACATGAACTAAACGTACACAGAACCTGAGCTTGTCACTATTATACGTCCTTCAATAACTTACAAACAAATTAATGACACAAATCTATCTTCAACAGCTTTCACATCCACGCACTCTTCCGGTGAACATTTATACCTAACAACTTGGGGCAAATTTTATTTTCGTTTAAACTTTTTAATTTCAAAATAAATGTGTTTGTAGCCAGTAGCCTAATTCAGAGACGGCGGAAGAATGTCGTCCATGTCAGACTTACAACCATGAGATGAAGATTGTGACGCTCTACAGTGTTCAACCACGCCGTCCTGTGGATATTATAGATGTACCCAACCCATGTTAACGTACAATACGTGAACGGACTTCATCCCGTATAGTTGCTACATTGGCCCGCTTGCTAAACATGGAAGTGTTTTATTTAAAGATATTGCTCTTTCCTTTCTAACACAAATACAGATGAATACTTTATAATATGATGTAGCTTGTTCTTTGATAATGAGTATTTATTGATGTTTTAACTATATGAACAAACATTGAGCATACTATTACTTTAAGGCAATCAAATTGAGCACCAGTTGTTAGTGAAGCAGGATTACACATACACTACATACTTTGTGAACTACACTTCTAAACACTAATGGCACTTTTTACTGTTACGAAATAAAAGATTCTAAAAGTTCGAGTCATGGTCTGAGATTATATATGTTGTGTTAGGAGACCAGTCTCCCAGCTTAGACACCTGATTGGTTGGTTCTGAGCGCAGCCTAAAAGTTGACCAATGACAGAGCTTAGTTCTTAGACTGGTCTCCGAACTCAGGTTTATAGCATAAGTTGACAGATTATTATGTTGAAATAATCATCGGAATGAAAGCGCTTCGCTTCATTGCATTAGAAATATCACACATTAAGGAATGAAAGTTGAGTTTTAATAAGGAGGACTTTATAAATTAAGTTTGGTTTCAAATCGACAGAATATCTATAGTATAATAGGCAAATTTCATCCAACAGCGAATAACACGTCGTCTCTGTGATAAGCCGGTGGAAGTGACTTCTTTTATTTTTCACAATTTCTCGCAAAGATTTGATTCGTGTAGAGAATCCTCTTGACCAATGCTGAAAAAGTACACACAAATACAAGATACCATGAAAATCGAAAGGATTTCACAATATATTTCCTAAGATATGTATACTTTCACAGTTTAATGAATTGTGCTTCATTGAAAAAAAGTACACGATCAGAATAATTACAGTGGGGGATTAGATCTGTTCAATGCGATACAAACTAAATATGTTATGTGTTGAACATCGAATGGATGAAAAAACCCATTTCCGAATCAATATAATTCAGTGAAGCCATATCGAATAGCAGAGCAATTGATAAGTATTATATGAAAATTGCGCAATGTACAGGACTGTATGTACACTCGTTTACCTCGCGGACCAGACGACATCAATTATTGAATTTGAAATAAATCGAAGCGATTCATAGTGTAGTGTATTCTCGCGTCTATACATTTGTATTGTTCCATAATAAAATGCATCCACCAAACGACCAATCGCTGTCTCATTCGATGAATAATTACACAATGTTCAGGACACGTCGAGTTACATCATATTAAAACAAAGTTCACAATCAGTGTCACCGTTGTCTATATCAGACAGTTTCGTTTCAATACTGTTAAAACAAATAATCGGAAGCGACTTTACGAAAGTTCTATTTTGCAACCCAGGATTTTAAATAAAGAAACTTAGCAAAGGTTGATAGGTTTCCCGACAAGGTTACCCCACCCCCAAACATCAAATGAACCTTACGAGTTTCTTTATTTTCATGTAAAATTTTGAACATTAAGTGTTCCCGTTTGTATCATTAATACAGGTCTGCTAGTGTCGCTATGCAGCTGCTATTTGTAGTTTGTATATGATATACACTAGATTGCTGCAACGCTTTCAAAATATAAAACAAACCGCGATCGTCAGTAACGTATCTAAACAAGGCAGTGTCAAGAAACACATGTCAAATACCGAGCAGTTTATTTTCTATTCGTATATGTATAAAGTTAAGCATACCCCATTGGGAGCCTTGCAGCACAGGACAGTGGTGATAAGCTGATCGTAAACTTGGCTTTCCGTCCCTTCTCAGATTCCACCAGATGGCAGCAGATCCCTGTGGGTAGATAAAACAACAATATATATACATGTATACCGGTATGTACATGTATGTATGAAACTAAGACATATCGTACCATTACGTATTGTTACACACATTTCGTGGTTTACGCTATCCCAGGGACCTACTCCGCCTCTTCAAACTACCTCCCTACAAAATATCCATTCTCTACAACATCTCCCTCTCTAAATCCACCCTCTCTGTAACATGTACTGCGCTAACGCCTCTACAACTACTCCCTTTCTACAACAAATCCCTCTCTACAACATTTCCCTCCCTACAACTACTTCATATCACTTCAAACATTCCCTCTAGAAAATATATCCAAGTACCTTTCTCTAACATATACCATCCTTTCTCTTAAACACCTCATTCTCTTTAACACCTCCCTCTCTTAAACATCTCCCTCTCTTAAACATCTCCCTCTCTTCTCCCTCTTTTAAACATCTCCCTCTCTTAAACATCTCCTTCTCTTAAACATCTCATTCTCTTAAACATCTCCCTCTCTTAAACATCTCCCTCTCTTAAACATCTCCCTGTCTTAAACATCTCCTTCTCTTAAACACCTCCCTCTCTTAAACATCTCCCTCTCTTAAACACCTCCCTCTCTTAAACATCTCCCTCTTTTAAACATCTCCCTCTCTTAAACATCTCCTTCTCTTAAACATCTCATTCTCTTTAACATCTCTCTCTCTCTTAAACACCTCCCTCTCTTAAACATCTCCCTCTTTTAAACTTCTCCCTCTCTTAAACATCTCCTTCTCTTAAACATCTCATTCTCTTTAACACCTCCTTCCCTTAAACATCTCCCTCTCTTAAACACCTCCCTCTCTTAAACACCTCCCTCTCTTAAACATCTCCATCGCTTAAACACCTCCCTCTCTTAAACATCTCCCTCTCTTAAACATCTCATTCTCTTAAACATCTCCCTCTCTTAAACATCTCATTCTCTTAAAACCTACCTCTTTTAAACACCTCCCTCTCTTAAACATCTTCCTCTCTTAAGCATCTCATTCTCTTTAAACCTACCTCTTTTAAACATCTCCCTCTCTTAAACATCTCCCTCTCTTAAACACCTCCCTCTCTTAAACACCTCCCTCTCTTAAACATCTCCATCGCTTAAACACCTCCCTCTCTTAAACATCTCCCTCTCTTAAACATCTCATTCTCTTAAACATCTCCCTCTCTTAAACATCTCATTCTCTTAAAACCTACCTCTTTTAAACACCTCCCTCTCTTAAACATCTTCCTCTCTTAAGCATCTCATTCTCTTTAAACCTACCTCTTTTAAACATCTCCCTCTCTTAAACATCGTCTTCTCTCTCGTCTTTATTCAACAACTCCCTTTTTACAATTTCTACCCCTCATTAATAAATACCTCTCGACAACAATCATTCGGACTGCAGAATCTCTTCTGTTGGACAGAAGGAAGGACGTTACAGAAACTAACCTTTGGTAATGGCACCGTCACGTTGATTCTTGGAAATACCAGAGCTCCACCATATTTTATGTCAGTCAGCTGAAGTTTAAAGTTATAATATGCTCAATGTTGCTTGATTTTTCATGTAAACAAAAATGAATATATTTCAGGTAGTAAAACATCCATAAACTAGTGTATTCTTTTGCCTAAAAATAAAAAACCATCCGGCTCTTTAAGCAGGTACGTTTTGTCTGAGCGTACATGGTTATACACTGCAAGTGTTCGTATTAAAGATATCCTAGCCAGTGAAGCAATAACGTAAGATGATTCCTGCTTAAATAGTGCAACCTCTCCAGAGCGGCCCCGTTTCTATACAACAACCTCACTTCAACAACACTATGAACTGTTCCTCTAGTTTAACTCTCTAGAGCAACAACCTCTCAACAACAGCCAACATTGTGTGTCTCCCAGAGTGTGTTGCTATACAGCCAACATTGTGTGTCTCCCAGAGGGTGTTGCTATACAGCGAACATTGTGTGTCTCCCAGAGGGTGTTGCTATACAGCCAACATGGTGCGTCTCACAGAGGGTGTTGCTATACAGCCAACATTGTGTGTCTCACAGAGGGTGTTGCTATACAGCCAACATTGTGTGTCTCACAGAGGGTGTTGCTATACAGCCAACATTGTGTGTCTCACAGAGGGTGTTGCTATACAGCCAACATTGTGTGTCTCACAGAGGGTGTTGCTATACAGCCAACATTGTGTGTCTCACAGAGGGTGTTGCTATACAGCCAACATTGTGTGTCTCCCAGAGGGTGTTGTTATACAGCCAACATTGTGTGTCTCACAGAGGGTGTTGCTATACAGCCAACATTGTGTGTCTCCCAGAGGGTGTTGCTATACAGCCAACATTGTGTGTCTCACAGAGGGTGTTGCTATACAGCCAACATTGTGTGTCTCACAGAGGGTGTTGCTATACAGCCAACATTGTGTGTCTCACAGAGGGTGTTGCTATACAGCCAACATTGTGTGTCTCACAGAGGGTGTTGCTATACAGCCAACATTGTGTGTCTCACAGAGGGTGTTGCTATACAGCCAACATTGTGTGTCTCACAGAGGGTGTTGCTATACAGCCAACATTGTGTGTCTCCCAGAGGGTGTTGCTATACAGCCAACATTGTGTGTCTCCCAGAGGGTGTTGCTATGGTGAGGTGGCACTGTAGATAGCTTTATACAATAATTATCACACCGTTACAACAAGAATCCAGTTATTTCATCTACGCGCGCACGTAAAACCTACCACGCGTACACAATACCACCCAGGGTTATTTTCGATAATTTACCCGTAAAGATAACAAATGACGTGCAGTGCTGGTGGTTGCTATTATAATTATAAGCAAAAAGTGATTTTTTGTACAATTAAATGTGTATTTACATTTTAAGAATGTCATAGCCTCGTTATCAGATAAACATGACATGTAGTCGTCAAATGCTCGTTCTACGAGAATCGTTTTCGACAAACTAATTTATAAAATCCTTTATATGCGTACATGACCACTGATTAAATGTCCTCAATCAACGACTTTAACTTGTCTTAGGTTTCATTTTACAGAGCGAGTTTCTTTAATGATACAAAACCTGGCTTTCTCTTTTAATGACAGAATTCGATACATTTTGTGAGCGACGATAATTAATTGTTACTCAATATGGCTCATGAAAAGTCATTAAATGCACAAACAAGGAACATCACGTGGTCCCCAGAGACAAGCTATATTGATTCTGCTACCAACAAGATACAGGGAACCAAATACAAAATCAACGTATAAATACTATAAATACAGAATGTGGAATAATTACTAAGTACGGACAGCGTTTGGTCATAATCAAGGACCGGAAATATCGAAATAACATCAATTTCCGTTGTTGACAACAACAATTTTACTAAAATCTAAGGTGACAAAGACGAGACATTTGCGATTATTAACGTACGGGCTTTCAGTGCGCATATAGAGGTCAACACTACTACGTACGCACGCAAAAAAACTTTACGTACGCACGCAAACCCTAAGTACGCACGAAAAAAAACTACTATGTACGCACGTAAAACTTACTATATGTACGCACGTAAAACCTACTATGAACGCACGTAAAACCTACTATGCACGCACGTAAAATCCAACTATGTACGCACGTAAAACCAACAATGTACGCTCGTTAAACCTACTATGTACGCACGTAAAACCAACTATGTACGCTCGTAAAACCAACTGTGTACCCACGTAAAACCAATTATGTACGCACGTAAACCCTACTATGTACGCACGTAAAACCAACTATGTACGCACGTAAAACCTACTATGTACGCACGTAAATCCAACTATGTACGCACGTAAAACCAACTATGTACGCGCGTTAAACCTACAACGCACGCACGTAAAAAGCATCGTATATCCACGTGAAAGAAACGTATTGTATGTCCCATCTGCGCCACCATACAATACTCATGAATGGCCATGGATCTCTGTGAATGATTTCAGTGTAAGGAATCCTTACAGTGTACGACAAATAAGATAATGGAACTATTGTAGAAGGAAGATGAATGTGAAATTGTACAAAAGTTGACTAAGAACCTGCGTAAAGCAAGACATATTGAGTACTGAATGATAACGTATGAGACAGATTGAGGTCTGAATTGTTTAGTGAATACAGTCCCAGTAATGTGCTTTGTTTCGTGTCGATAAAGATACTTTTCTATTCAATGAAATACTCAGGCCAGTTTCTCTGGGATTTTTATCTTTTGTCCATAATAAGTGTATACGCATGTACAACAATTTCACTTTCCGATAAGACAGGACCATTGTGACGTCACGACATTTGTTGTTTCACGGGAGTGTTACAGAAAAGAATCCGTGGGTGGTACAACACGTTTGTGAAGTCTGTGTGGTATAAAGCGAATTTAAACACAAATACATCTTAAAATCTATAGAAAAGGCAAAATAACGGAAATCGCATTGTTCGTTTCAAACTGCTTGAGTCTAATCAGAGAAAATAATTATTCACATAACATCTGAGAACATGTTTTGCTATAGAACAAAAACCAGACATTGAAGAACTGACGTTTAGTAATCAATACACGAGTCTGAATAATTATCTTACATCAAACAAAACAGTAAATGCTTGGATAAACTTAAAAATCCTATGTCAGACATTTCATTAGAGGGGATTAAAAGACAACAAAGAAAAGCATGTTTAATGCAAGCAGGGTATAGTTTTTATTATACGAGGAATGCATTCGTCCGCAACGAACCAAAGAATAAATAAACCAGGCTGGGTAAGTCATCTTGTTACACCGCAACGTGAAGGAACTTAAACATTACAACAAGCGCGTTAAATGATGTAAGACAATGCCTCCCCACACATATACCAGATAACGTCACGTTCACTAGACAATGCCTCCCCACACATATACCAGATAACGTCACGTTCACTAGACAATGCCTCCCCGCACATATACCAGATAACGTCACGTTCACTAGACAATGCCTCCCCACACAGATACCAGAGAACGCCACATTCACTAGACAATGCCTCCCCACACAGATACCAGAGAACGCCACATTCACTAGACAATGCCTCCCCACACAGATACCAGAGAACGCCACATTCACTAGACAATGCCTCCCCACACAGATACCAGAGAACGTCACGTTCACTAGACAATGCCTCCCCGCACATATACCAGATAACGTCACGTTAACTAGACAATGCCTCCCCACACAGATACCAGAGAACGCCACATTCACTAGACAATGCCTCCCCACACAGATACCAGAGAACGTCACGTTCACTAGACAATGCCTCTCCACACAGATACCAGAGAACGCCACGTTCACAAGACAATGCCTCTCCACACAGATACCAGAGAACGCCACGTTAACTAGACAATGCCTCTCCACACAGATACCAGAGAACGCCACGTTAACTAGACAATGCCTCTCCACACAGATACCAGAGAACGCCACGTTCACAAGACAATGCCTCTCCACACAGATACCAGAGAACGCCACGTTAACTAGACAATGCCTCTCCACACAGATACCAGAGAACGCCACGTTCACAAGACAATGCCTCTCCACACAGATACCAGAGAACGCCACGTTAACTAGACAATGCCTCTCCACACAGATACCAGAGAACGCCACGTTCACAAGACAATGCCTCTCCACACAGATACCAGAGAACGCCACGTTAACTAGACAATGCCTCTCCACACAGATACCAGAGAACGCCACGTTAACTAGACAATGCCTCTCCACACAGATACCAGAGAACGCCACGTTCACAAGACAATGCCTCTCCACACAGATACCAGAGAACGCCACATTCACTAGACAATGCCTCTCCACACAGATACCAGAGAACGCCACGTTAACTAGACAATGCCTCTCCACACAGATACCAGAGAACGCCACGTTCACAAGACAATGCCTCTCCACACAGATACCAGAGAACGCCACATTCACTAGACAATGCCTCTCCACACAGATACCAGATAACGTCACGTTAACTAGACAATGCCTCTCCACACAGATACCAGAGAACGCCACGTTCACAAGACAATGCCTCTCCACACAGATACCAGAGAACGCCACATTCACTAGACAATGCCTCTCCACACAGATACCAGAGAACGCCACGTTCACAAGACAATGCCTCTCCACACAGATCCCAGAGAACGCCACATTCACTAGACAATGCCTCTCCACACAGATACCAGAGAACGCCACGTTCACAAGACAATGCCTCTCCACACAGATACCAGAGAACGCCACATTCACTAGACAATGCCTCTCCACACAGATACCAGAGAACGCCACGTTCACAAGACAATGCCTCTCCACACAGATCCCAGAGAACGCCACATTCACTAGACAATGCCTCTCCACACAGATACCAGAGAACGCCACATTCACTAGACAATGCCTCTCCACACAGATCCCAGAGAACGCCACATTCACTAGACAATGCCTCCCCACACAGATCCCAGAGAACGCCACATTCACTAGACAATGCCTCTCCACACAGATCCCAGAGAACGCCACGTTCACTAGACATTGCCTCCCCACACTGATCCCAGAGAACGCCACGTTCACTAGACAATGCCTCCCCACACAGATCCCAGAGAACGCCACATTCACTAGACAATGCCTCTCCACACAGATCCCAGAGAACGCCACATTCACTAGACAATGCCTCCCCACACATATACGACATAACGTCACGTTCACTAGACAATGCCTCCCCACACAGATATCAGAGAACACCACATTCACTAGACAATGCCTCCCCACACATATACGACATAACGTCACGTTCACTAGACAATGCCTCCCCACACATATACGACATAACGTCACGTTCACAAGACAATGCCTCTCCACACAGATACCAGAGAACGCCACATTCACTAGACAATGCCTCTCCACACAGATACCAGAGAACGCCACGTTCACAAGACAATGCCTCTCCACACAGATACCAGAGAACGCCACATTCACTAGACAATGCCTCTCCACACAGATACCAGAGAACGCCACGTTCACAAGACAATGCCTCTCCACACAGATCCCAGAGAACGCCACATTCACTAGACAATGCCTCTCCACACAGATACCAGAGAACGCCACATTCACTAGACAATGCCTCTCCACACAGATCCCAGAGAACGCCACATTCACTAGACAATGCCTCCCCACACAGATCCCAGAGAACGCCACATTCACTAGACAATGCCTCTCCACACAGATCCCAGAGAACGCCACGTTCACTAGACAATGCCTCCCCACACTGATCCCAGAGAACGCCACGTTCACTAGACAATGCCTCCCCACACAGATCCCAGAGAACGCCACATTCACTAGACAATGCCTCTCCACACAGATCCCAGAGAACGCCACATTCACTAGACAATGCCTCCCCACACATATACGACATAACGTCACGTTCACTAGACAATGCCTCCCCACACAGATATCAGAGAACACCACATTCACTAGACAATGCCTCCCCACACATATACGACATAACGTCACGTTCACTAGACAATGCCTCCCCACACATATACGACATAACGTCACGTTCACAAGACAATGCCTCTCCACACAGATACCAGAGAACGCCACATTCACTAGACAATGCCTCTCCACACAGATACCAGAGAACGCCACGTTCACAAGACAATGCCTCTCCACACAGATCCCAGAGAACGCCACATTCACTAGACAATGCCTCTCCACACAGATACCAGAGAACGCCACGTTCACAAGACAATGCCTCTCCACACAGATACCAGAGAACGCCACATTCACTAGACAATGCCTCTCCACACAGATACCAGAGAACGCCACGTTCACAAGACAATGCCTCTCCACACAGATCCCAGAGAACGCCACATTCACTAGACAATGCCTCCCCACACAGATCCCAGAGAACGCCACATTCACTAGACAATGCCTCTCCACACAGATCCCAGAGAACGCCACATTCACTAGACAATGCCTCCCCACACATATACGACATAACGTCACGTTCACTAGACAATGCCTCCCCACACAGATATCAGAGAACACCACATTCACTAGACAATGCCTCCCCACACATATACGACATAACGTCACGTTCACTAGACAATGCCTCCCCACACAGATATCAGAGAACACCACATTCACTAGACAATGCCTCCCCACACATATACGACATAACGTCACGTTCACTAGACAATGCCTCCCCACACAGATCCCAGAGAACGCCACATTCACTAGACAATGCCTCTCATACACAGATCCCAGAGAACACCACATTCACTAGACAATGCCTCCCCACACATATACGACATAACGTCACGTTCACTAGACAATGCCTCCCCACACATATACGACATAACGCCACGTTCACAAGACAATGCCTCCCCACACAGATACCAGATAATATCACATCCACTAGACAATACCTCCCCACACAGATCCCAGAGAACGCCACGTTCACAAGACAATGCCCCACCACACAGATCCCAGAGAACGCCACGTTCACAAGACAATGCCTCCCCACACAGATCCCAGAGAACGCCACGTTCACAAGACAATGCCCCACCACACAGATCCCAGAGAACGCCACGTTCACAAGACAATGCCTCACCACACAGATCCCAGAGAACGCCACGTTCACAAGACAATGCCCACCACACAGATCCCAGAGAACGCCACGTTCACAAGACAATGCCCCACCACACAGATCCCAGAGAACGCCACGTTCACAAGACAATGCCCCACCACACAGATCCCAGAGAACGCCACGTTCACAAGACAATGCCCCACCACACAGATCCCAGAGAACGCCACGTTCACAAGACAATGCCCCACCACACAGATCCCAGAGAACGCCACGTTCACAAGACAATGCCCCACCACACAGATCCCAGAGAACGCCACGTTCACAAGACAATGCCCCACCACACAGATCCCAGAGAACGCCACGTTCACAAGACAATGCCCCACCACATAGATCCCAGAGAACGCCACGTTCACAAGACAATGCCCCACCACACAGATCCCAGAGAACGCCACGTTCACAAGACATTGCCCCACCACACAGATCCCAGAGAACGCCACGTTCACAAGACAATGCCCCACCACACAGATCCCAGAGAACGCCACGTTCACAAGACAATGCCCCACCACACAGATCCCAGAGAACGCCACGTTCACAAGACAATGCCTCCCCACACAGATCCCAGAGAACGCCACGTTCACTAGACAATGCCTCTCCACACAGATCCCAGAGAACGCCACGTTCACTAGACAATGCCCCACCACACAGATCCCAGAGAACGCCACGTTCACTAGACAATGCCCCACCACACAGATCCCAGAGAACGCCACGTTCACAAGACAATGCCTCCCCACACAGATCCCAGAGAACGCCACGTTCACAAACCAATGCCTCCCCACACAGATCACAGAGAAACATGAGCAGGAGTTGAGAAGGTGTAAGGGCAGACATATATTCCGATGTGACAATAAGGAATTGAGTGTCAAGCACAAGCCCAGAGATTGTAGGAGGGACAACAAGGGGGAGGAGTTTGTATCGTTTGTTTAATGAGTTGACCAGTCGAGTGATTTATAAACACAAAGGTAATATTGCATTTATATAATCAATTGGAAGTACACATTTCACTGGTAAAAATAACATTTAAATATATTTCCTCTCAGTAAAGGCAGTGTCAAACTACATAAGTATGCCCATTGCTGGCAGCAAAAGCAGTAATATATTGCTGACAGTAGATAGTAGTAGCATGGTTGTTTCTACTGCTAGCAGTCATAACAGTAGTACAAAAATGAGTCCGGTTTTGGGAGGTTACAATGTACTGTTGTTTTTTCCGCCAATCTAACTTCATGTCAGTAGCAAATATATTTCATTTGTATGGTGGCATATTTCTGCCACCAGTTACCTACTTAATTAACAAGAAAATTATGATTATCACGTTAAATAAACTAGATAACTACTTAATTAACTAGATAATTATGTGGTTAACTAGATAAGTATCGTGATAAATGTTCATACCAGATAAATACCTTAACACTTAACATTGTCTGATAGTGCCCACAACTGCCACCACTTACCCATCAATCTATTTTAAATAAGAGTTAAGTAGCTAACGTGATAACTAAATATCTAGTTAACTACATACTTATCTAGTTAATTAAGTGGTTAACTGGTGGCAGAAATATGCCACCATACATTTGCCTTCATTCCATGAAATACAGATATGATGACGTCACAACACACCGGTATTTGCCACAATTCTCGATTTCGAACGTTCTAAGGTAAACATGCATTCATATGTCTGAAAGGGTGTTCCATTAATTATAACATCAGGAAGCCAGAAGACGTTTTAGCAAGACAGAATAATGCTATAATAAATTTTATGAGAAATGTTTCCAAAAACATGAGTTGCCTTTGCCAAGCAATGCATTTAGTAATTACATCACAGAACATATATCTTCTGGGAATGTACCAGTTTTCATAAATCTGTACATTATACTGCGGTATTGCAATACTGGAATATGCTACATTTGGGTTAAAAGTATCAAAACATCTAAACTCTGCACCTGCCCGAAATTATCTTGCATAAAACACGTGTTAGCTTCAGAATCATAGAATATTGTGTGAAAAAGATAATGTTTATTTCATTTGTAACTTACGTGAATAATATTACAGACATAGAACAGTAAACTGCTCTACATGTTTTGAATATTTCTGTCTCAGTTGAATCGGTCGCTTAGGTCACAAAAATAACAAAATACGGGACCTGTATTCACTAAAATAAACTTCAGACTCAAAATACAGTTTAAGACTTAAGCTTTTATCTCGAAAGCTTGAATGAATGGTTCAGTAGCAAAATTGTAGCGAGTTTTCGGAGTTATTTCTTGTACAACCACTTTGAAACATGTTTAAGACTAAGTCTCAAACCCAGGCATAACATGTTAGTGAATACGAGCCCAGGAATGTCATCCCCGCCTGCCCCTTTCATACAGCCCAAACATTTGTTGAGCTCTTACAACCGAAACAGGGCGTCGCAAGATAAGCATTATGGGACACATGGTAGTTAGGTTTCAATGGACAAAAATGAAACACACTCAAACGTCGACAGACATCTAGCACACTGGCCTGATGTATCACTCCCTTATTTGTTATAGGCGGCACTTGAATCACGGCGCC
This sequence comes from Mactromeris polynyma, assembly GCA_032209605.1. Taxonomy (NCBI): domain Eukaryota; kingdom Metazoa; phylum Mollusca; class Bivalvia; order Venerida; family Mactridae; genus Mactromeris; species Mactromeris polynyma. The sequence continues at coordinate 4,267,030 of JASFXZ010000028.1, forward strand.
GAAAATGCAGGTAAGATACGGCAAATCTCACCACCGCTCAGACAGCGGTCGGCTACAGCACGACTCAGACAGCGGTCGGCTACACCACCGCCGAGACAGCGGTCCAGCTACATTGCCCTTGTATATTACCTGCGCAACGTGGTCTCGTTTATTTATATTACTTAACATCCAAATATTAAATACACGTGTTGCGGATTAAAATATTATTAAAAAGCTGAATACGATGAGCAACTAAACTACCAGGAATTTTCATTTGTCTGTTACCGCAGTCAGACGCCTGGAATCTAATGCGTAATGTAAATCAGACTGCTATGAATGGGCGTGTTAAGAAGGTTAATTAGTTCTAATTAGTCTTAAAACCCCAATATTGCTTGCTGGAAAATGTTGCTAATGAATGGAAATTATATTACCATCCTGATAAAAACCAAGAACCAACTTGCGGGTAAATAATATAAGCGGAGGGATAGGTCAATGTGTAATATACAGTGCCGGGAACCAACACGTACACAATTTAAGTAAAAACTTGTTTTATACAGAGTACAAATCGGTGGCAAATAAACAGAAATTGTGTAAGACCATGTCCAGTGGTTGTTTTTTATATTGAGTTACACGTGGAATATACTGATACAATTTGATCATATGTATTAATTAGCAATACCTGCATGAATATTGTGGCCAGTCTGTTACCAGCGAAGGGATGAGGGTATTGTCCGACCGGCTGAAATAGACAATATAGAAGTGATGTCCAGGTGATATTATCAATAATGCTTTAAGCATACATATATACATAAATACAACAAGCATACATTCATACATACAACAAGCATACATACATACAACAAGCATACATTCATACATACACCAAGCATACATTCGTACATACAACAAGCATAGTACATTCATAAATACAACAAGCATACATACATACATACACCAAGCATACATTCATACATACACCAAGCATACATTCGTACATACAACAAGCATAAATTCATACATACACCAAACATACATTCATACATACAACAAACATACATGCATACATACAACAAACATACATTCATACATACTACAAACATACATTCATACATACAACAAACATACATTCATACATACAACAAACATACATGCATAAATACAACAAACAAACATTCATACATACAACAAACATACATTCATACATACAACAAACATACATTCATACATACAACAAACATACATTCATACATACAACAAACATACATGCATACATACAACAAACATACATTCATACATACTACAAACATACATTCATACATACAACAAACAAACATTCATACATACACCAAACATACATTCATACATACAACAAACATACATTCATACATACAACAAACATACATGCATAAATACAACAAACAAACATTCATACATACAACAAACATACATTCATACATACAACAAGCATACATTCATACATACAACAAACATACATTCATACATACAACAAACATACATTCATACATACACCAAGCATACATTCATACATACACCAAACATACATTCATACATACAACAAACATACATTCATACATACTACAAACATACATGCATACATACAACAAACATACATTCATACATACTACAAACATACATTCATACATACTACAAACATACATGCATACATACAACAAACATACATTCATACATACTACAAACATACATGCATACATACAACAAACATACATTCATACATACAACAAACATACATTCATACATACTACAAACATACATGCATACATACAACAAACATACATTCATACATACTACAAACATACATGCATACATACAACAAACATACATTCATACATACAACAAACATACATGCATACATACACCAAGCATACATTCATACATACAACAAACATACATTCATACATACACCAAACATACATTCATACATACAACAAACATACATTCATACATACACCAAGCATACATTCATACATACACCAAACATACATTCATGCATACAACAAACATACATTCATACATACAACAAGCATACATTCATACATACAACAAACATACATGCATACATACAACAAGCATACATTCATACATACACCAAACATACATTCATGCATACAACAAACATACATTCATACATACAACAAACATACATTCATACATACAACAAACATACATTCATACATACAACAAGCATACATTCATACATACAACAAACATACATTCATACATACAACAAGCATACATTCATACATACAACAAGCATACATTCATACATACAACAAACATACATGCATACATACAACAAACATACATTCATACATACAACAAGCATACATGCATACATACAACAAGCATACATTCATACATACAACAAGCATACATTCATACTGTATAACATTGATTTTGACCAATATTTTAGACCAATCAAATGTTGTATATGAAGCGCGTTGTTTAAATATGCAACAAAGAAAACGATTTGATTGGTAAATATTTTAAGCGGAGAGGCACCAAACGGGGTGTATCGAAAAGATAATTCACGTTAAATAGGGTTATTCTTTAGACATCATTCTATCTACGCCGTTCATCTTTTTAACGATATTTCTTGTTATTATCTGAAGACAAACTACTATTGAACGTTTTCATAGATGGCCACGATATATCACTTTTATATATATTGAGGACGACAGATCATAAAATGAAACTCAGACTACTGATGACACATTTTACAAATATATGTACGATTTGCTCTAGGTATAATTATGATACTGTTGCGATGTTGATGGAATGCCAGCAAAATCTAGAATATGTAAGTTGCTTTCGTAATTTATCATTATCAATAAAACTATGGAAAGAAATGTTGGGAATATACAGTTTGAGGCTGCAGTCTTCGGTACGGAAAGTCCTCTATATACCCGCCAACTCCCCGAAAAAATATTGATGGGTGAACAAATATAACATCTAAGTGTCATTACTAATACTGGATGTACGAGTACAGGGTGTCAACAAGTTTGTTCACAAAGTTTGAATTGAGATGAAATGAGAATAATGCTGTGTGCACTGGTTTTATTTTGCATAATAAAAGATACTGCTTTTTTCATGAATATCTGTTTTATTTAGAACTCTCACGCAGAAGTAAACTATTGGTCCATGGCGACATAAATGAAATGAGCATTTAAAAAACCCTAAAGTTTGTGAACAAACATTTTTAACACCCTGTATATAAATGGCCAATTAAATCAACTCAGATATATGGCAAAAATTGTGGTGATAAAATATAACGACGTACCCAGAAATCCGTGACAGGTGTAGACATTATACCAGCCCCTTCGTTGATCAGCTGAAAATTAATTTCTAAAATTAATGCCACCATATTAATGATGCAAAAAATGTTTCCGTTAAAGTTTTTTACGATTTAGGAGGGGGGTCAAGACACAAGTACATATAACGAGGATGATAATGGTGTCTGTTATATGAGTTGTAATCAGACTCCTTGTTGTGTTATGCTACTCTTGTTGCTAAAAGCTGATACAATATTGCTTTAACTGCTGTTTAACCAACGTATTTTATAATTCTTCAGTTATCTGCTCTTTAATGAACGTTTCGGGCAACCCCTTCATCAAACTCATGGAAATATTCTAAGCGGAACTACATGTTGGCGTGGTAAACTATAATTATACATGCTGGGAAATTTCTAAATGAACGAAAAAATCATGTTAATGAGGTAAGAAAACAGATTCAGTCGGTAAGGGGAAACAAACTCATTTTACGCCTTATTGAACTCAATTATCCATCCTGTTGTATATATTGCACGCCGTACAGGGCATTATGAAGTATTATAACAATACTTCAGGTGAATATCAACGTTTCAGTCGACTTTTCCCTCAAGTTTTCTTAGTGAGTAGCATGTGAACACTCATATTTAAATGAAATGAAAAATCACATTGATCAGATAAAACTGGAACACTTAATAGCATTAACAACCAGACAGTGGGTCTCTTTATTTAAGCTAGCTGTAAAGTTAGCTCAATGAACAGTATCTATTGCAAAAAAAACATACGAAAAATCGGTCAATGGCGCCATCGGGATTCGAACCCCGGTCTCCGGACTGCCAGTCCGTTATGCTAACACTACACCACAGTGTCTGATTGACTTTCTCTCCGACAATAGCGTGATACAGAACTGTATTTGCAACTATGCCCCGATAAACTAGGTGTCTGCACAGATCCACGTCGCGCTATCCAGAAACTAGGTGTCTACACAGATCCACGTCGCGCTATCCAGAAACTAGGTGTCTGCACAGATCCACGTCGCGCTATCCAGAAACTAGGTATCTGCACAGATCCACGTCGCGCTATCCAGAAACTAGGTGTCTGCACAGATCCACGTCGCGCTATCCAGAAACTAGGTGTCTGCACAGATCCACGTCGCGCTATCCAGAAACTAGGTGTCTGCACAGATCCACGTCGCGCTATCCAGAAACTAGGTGTCTCCACAGATCCACGTCGCGCTATCCAGAAACTAGGAGTCTACACAGATCCACGTCGCGCTATCAAGAAACTAGGTGTCTGCACACAGATCCACGTCGCGCTATCCAGAAACTAGGTGTCTGCACACAGATCCACGTCGCGCTATCCAGAAACTAGGTGTCTGCACACAGATCCACGTCGCGCTATCCAGAAACTAGGTGTCTGCACACAGATCCACGTCGCGCTATCCAGAAACTAGGTGTCTGCACACAGATCCACGTCGCGCTATCCAGAAACTAGGTGTCTGCACACAGATCCACGTCGCGCTATCCAGAAACTAGGTGTCTGCACACAGATCCACGTCGCGCTATCCAGAAACTAGGTGTCTGCACACAGATCCACGTCGCGCTATCCAGAAACTAGGTGTCTGCACACAGATCCACGTCGCGCTATCCAGAAACTAGGTGTCTGCACACAGATCCACGTCGCGCTATCCAGAAACTATGTGTCTACACAGATCCACGTCGCGCTATCCAGAAACTAGGTATCCACACAGATCCACGTCGCGCTATCCAGAAACTAGGTGTCTGCACAGATCCACGTCGCGCTATCCAGAAACTAGGTGTCTGCACAGATCCACGTCGCGCTATCCAGAAACTAGGTGTCTGCACAGATCCACGTCGCGCTATCCAGAAACTAGGTGTCTGCACACAGATCCACGTCGCGCTATCCAGAAACTAGGTGTCTGCACAGATCCACGTCGCGCTATCCAGAAAATGGTGATTAGCTTAAGAAGTAACACAGATATTGAACAGTCGGTGTAACGGGTGCTAGAAGTTGGCAAACCTGGAACGAATCGTACACGATAGTAACCGAGATATTCCTAATAGGCTTACCTCGTAACATTGACTGCTAGTTACACGATTCTGTTGATACATTTCAAATCCCGTCATTCTAGCCAACCGTCGTGTCAGCTTCCGCACCAGGGGACATCTGTGACTATATTCACACATCCACTTGCTAAAATATCAGACATATACAGTAAATACACAATTTAACAACCACCTTTGACAACTCTAGTTATAACAACTGGTTTTAAAAATACTATGTTTTCTAATAAACATTTATTCGGATGTTGTGTTTTTGTTATATTATGGTAGTCTTTAGTATAATATAATGTAGTGACATGCATATGTATATGACTAGTATTAACAAACTGAGCCGAGAAGAGAACGGAGAAAATCAAATTAATTTTGTTAAATGATAATTCATTATAATGATAAACACCTACAAATAATTAATTTTAATTTTCCCTCCACATGTGTAATTCAATAGAATGGAGAGTGAGAAGTGAAGAGGATCGAGTGAAGCATTGTAGAGTGTGCTGGAGTGAAGTACTATAGAGTGTACTGGAGTGAAGTACTATAGAGTGTTCTGGAGTGAAGTACTATAGAGTGTGCTGGAGTGAAGTACTATATAGTGTACTGGAGTGAGGTACTATAGCGTGTGCTGGAGTGAAATACTATAGAGTGCACAGGAGTGAGGTACTATAGCGTGTGCTGGAGTGAAATACTAAAGAGTGCACAGGAGTGAGGTACTATATAGTGTACTGGAGTGAAGTACTATATAGTGTACTGGAGTGAGGTACTATAGAGTGTACTGGAGTGAGGTACTATAGAGTGTGCTGGAGTGAGGTACTATATAGTGTACTGGAGTGAGGTACTATAGAGTGTACTGGAGTGAGGTACTAAAGAGTGTACTGGAGTGAGGTACTATATAGTGTACTGGAGTGAGGTACTATATAGTGTACTGGAGTGAGGTACTATAGCGTGTGCTGGAGTGAAATACTAAAGAGTGCACAGGAGTGAGGTACTATAGAGTGTGCTGGAGTGAAATACTAAAGAGTGCACAGGAGTGAGGTACTATAGCGTGTGCTGGAGTGAAATACTATAGAGTGCACAGGAGTGAGGTACTATAGCGTGTGCTGGAGTGAAATACTAAAAGTGCACAGGAGTGAGGTACTATAGAGTGTGCTGGAGTGAAATACTAAAGAGTGCCAGGGGTGAGGTACTATAGCGTGTTCTGGAGTGAGGTAATATAGCGTGTTCTGGAGTGAAGTACTATATAGTGTACTGGAGTGAAGTACTATTTAGTGTGCTGGAGTGAAGTACTATATAGTGTACTGGAGTGAAGTACTATATAGCGTGTTCTGGAGTGAAGTACTATATAGTGTACTGGAGTGAAGTAATATATAGTGTACTGGAGTGAAGTACTATATAGTGTACTGGAGTGAAGTACTATATAGTGTACTGGAGTGAAGTACTATATAGTGTACTGGAGTGAAGTACTATATAGTGTACTGGAGTGAAGTACTATATAGTGCACTGGAGTGAAGTACTATATAGTGTACTGGAGTGAAGAACTATATAGTGTACTGGAGTGAAGTACTATATAGCGTGTTCTGGAGTGAAGTGCTATATAGTGTACTGGAGTGAAGTACTATATAGTGTACTGGAGTGAAGTACTATATAGTGTACTGGAGTGAAGTACTATATAGTGTACTGGAGTGAAGTACTATAGAGTGTTCTGGAGTGAGGTACTATAGAGTGTGCTGGAGTGAAGTACTATATAGTGTACTGGAGTGAAGTACTATAGAGTGTACTGGAGTGAGGTACTATAGCGTGTTCTGGAGTGAGGTACTATAGAGTGCACATGAGTGAGGTACTATAGAGTGTACTGTAGTGAAGTTCTATAAAGTGTACTGTAGTGAAGTACTATAGAGTGTACTGAAGTGAAGTACTATAGAGTGTACTGGAGTGAAGTACTATAGAGTGTACTGAAGTGAAGTACTATAGAGTGTACTGAAGTGAAGTTCTATAAAGTGTACTGGAGTGAAGTACTATAGAGTGTACTGTAGTGAAATACTATAGAGTGTACTGTAGTGAGGTACTATAAAGTGTACTGAAGTGAAGTTCTATACAGTGTACTGGAGTGAAGTACTATAGAGTGTACTAGAGTGAGGTTCTATAAAGTGTACTGGAGTGAAGTACTATAGAGTGTACTGTAGTGAAGTTCTATAAAGTGTACTGGAGTGAAGTACTATAGAGTGTACTGTAGTGAGGTTCTATAAAGTGTACTGTAGTGAGGTTCTATAAAGTGTACTGTAGTGAGGTACTATAGAGTGTACTGGAGTGAAGTACTATAGAGTGTACTGAAGTGAAGTTCTATAAAGTGTACTGAAGTGAAGTACTATACAGTGTACTGTAGTGAAATACTATAGAGTGTACTGAAGTGAAGTTCTATACAGTGTACTGGAGTGAAGTACTATAGAGTGTACTAGATTGAGGTTCTATAAAGTGTACTGGAGTGAAGTACTATAGATTGTACTGAAGTGAAGTTCTATAAAGTGTACTAGAGTGAAGTACTATAGAGTGTACTGAAGTGAAGTTCTATAAAGTGTACTGGAGTGAAGTACTATAGAGTGTACTAGATTGAGGTTCTATAAAGTGTACTGGAGTGAAGTACTATAGAGTGTACTGAAGTGAAGTTCTATAAAGTGTACTGTAGTGAGGTACTATAGAGTGTACTGAAGTGAAGTTCTATTCAGTGTACTGGAGTGAAATACTATAGAGTGTACTGGAGTGAAGTACTATAGAGTGTACTGAAGTGAAGTACTATAGAGTGTACTGGAGTGAGGTACTACATAGTGTACTGGAGTGAAGTACTATAGATTGTACTGGAGTGAGGTACAATAGAGTGTACTGGAGTGAAGTAATATAGAGTGTACTGGAGTAAGGTACTAAATAATGTACCAGAGAGAAGTTCTATACAGTTTACTGGAGTGAAGTACTATAGAGTGTACTGAAGTGAAGTTCTATAAAGTGTACTGGAGTGAAGTACTATAGAGTGTACTGTAGTGAAATACTATAGAGTGTACTTTAGTGAGGTACTATAAAGTGTACTGGAGTGAAGTACTATAGAATGTACTAGAGTGAGGTTCTATAAAGTGTACTGGAGTGAAGTACTATAGAGTGTACTGAAGTGAAGTTCTATAAAGTGTACTGGAGTGAAGTACTATAGAGTGTACTGAAGTGAAGTTCTATACAGTGTACTGGAGTGAAGTACTATAGAGTGTACTGAAGTGAAGTACTATAGAGTGTACTGAAGTGAAGTTCTATAGAGTGTACTGAAGTGAAGTACTATAGAGTGTACTGGAGTGAAGTACTATAGAGTGTACTGAAGTGAAGTACTATAAAGTGTACTGAAGTGAAGTTCTATAGAGTGTACTGAAGTGAAGTACTATAGAGTGTACTAGAGTGAAGTACTATAGAGTGTACTGAAGTGAAGTTCTATACAGTGTACTGGAGTGAAGTACTATAGAGTGTACTAGAGTGAGGTTCTATAAAGTGTACTGGAGTGAAGTACTATAGAGTGTACTAGAGTGAGGTTCTATAAAGTGTACTGGAGTGAAGTACTATAGAGTGTACTGAAGTGAAGTTCTATAAAGTGTACTAGAGTGAAGTACTATAGAGTGTACTGAAGTGAAGTACTATAGAGTGTACTGGAGTGAAGTACTATAGATTGTACTGGAGTGAGGTACTATAGAGTGTACTGGAGTGATGTAATATAGAGTGTACTGGAGTAAGGTACTAAATAATGTACCAGAGAGAAGTTCTATACAGTGTACTGGAGTGAAGTACTATAGAGTGTACTGGAGTGAAGTACTATATAGTGTACTGGAGTGAAGTATTATAGTGTGTGCTGGAGTGAGGTACTATAGAGTGTACTTGAGTAAAGTCCTATAGCGTGTACTGGAGTGAAGTACTATAGAATATACGGGAGTTAAGTACTGTAGAGTGTACTGGAGTGAAGTACTATATATTGTACTGGAGTAAAGTACCATATAGTGTACTGGAGTGAGGTACTAAAGAATGTACTAGAGTGAAGTACTATACAGTGTACTGGAGTGAAGTACTATACAGTGTATTGGAGTGAAGTACTGTATAGAATGTACTGGAGTGAAGTACTATTGAGTGTACCGGAGTGAAGTACTATAGAATATACGGGAGTAAAGTACTATAGAGTGTACAGGAGTGAAGTTCTATATAGAATGTTCTGGAGTGAAGTACTATATAATGTATTGGAGTGGAGTACTATAGAGTGTACTGGGGTGAAGTACCATAGATTGTACTGGAGTGGAGTACTATAGATTGTACTGGAGTGAAGTACTATAGAGTGTACTGGAGTGAAGTACTATAGATTGTACTGGAGTAAAGTACTACAGAGTGTGCTTGAGTGGAGTACTATAGAGTGTACTGGAGTGGAGTACTATAGAGTGTACTTGAGTGGAGTACTATAGAGTGTGCTTGAGTGGAGTACTATAGAGTGTACTGGAGTGGAGTACTATAGAGTGTACTGGAGTGGAGTACTACAGAGTGTGCTTGAGTGGAGTACTATAGAGTGTACTGGAGTGGAGTACTATAGAGTGTGCTTGAGTGGAGTACTATAGAGTGTACTGGAGTGGAGTACTATAGAGTGTGCTTGAGTGGAGTACTATAGAGTGTACTGGAGTGGAGTACTATAGAGTGTGCTTGAGTGGAGTACTATAGAGTGTACTGGAGTGGAGTACTATAGAGTGTACTGGAGTGGAGTACTACAGAGTGTGCTTGAGTGGAGTACTATAGAGTGCACTGGAGTGAAGCAATATCAAGCAAAGGGTAGTTTTCTAAATAAACATATTACCTGATCATCTTGCCTTGATCTGTTACTATTTTTGGATTGGGAAACTGAATTAAACAATATATAGATATGTTAATCTATTAACATGTTTGGACGTATCAGAACGATTCAAATAAGTGGGAAGTGTTACAAATTCAAAACCGATATATGACAGTAAATCTAGCGGCACACCAGGCACCCCCCAAACAACTTTATTTACAAATAAGCGATTCTAATTTATTGCATCATTATATTCTATCATGATATTTATACAATGAATTTGAAAACTAGATCTAATATAATATCTTTAAATAAAATAAGATCTACGCTACATATTACACAGGCGTCTTGTTGTTTTTTTCAGGCGTGTATTTTTCGTTGCCTGGGAGTCACGTGGTATTGATAAGTAAGAACGCAGAGTACACTTACGAACTGGTCGGCGTACGAAATGATGTCATCACTATCGTTGCTAGATAACACATCATGTATAATCTCGATCCTTGGACGCTTGGAAATTAATTCGACCTTCACAGTACCGTAACAGTTTTGAAGTGGAACCAGAAGACATGACAAGTTTCTGTTGTAGTGTAATTCACCCTGTAGGAGAATGAACTGGTTACAAACTGTAACATAGGCGCGAACACGTCTCATACTGTAACATAGGCGCGAACACGACTCACACTGTAACATAGGCGAGAACACGACTCATACTGTAACATAGGCGCGAACACGTCTCATACTGTAACATAGGCGCGAACACGCCTCATACTGTAACATAGGCGCGAACACGTCTCATACTGTAACATAGGCGCGAACACGCCTCATACTGTAACATAGGCGCGAACACGCCTCATACTGTAACATAGGCGCGAACACGCCTCATACTGTAACATAGGCGCGAACACGTCTCATACTGTAACATAGGCGCGAACACGTCTCATACTGTAACATAGGCGCGAACACGTCTCATACTGTTACATAGGCGCGAACACGTCTCATACTGTAACATATGCGCGAACACGTCTCATACTGTAACATAGGCGCGAACACGTCTCATACTGTAACATAGGCGCGAAAACGTCTCATACTGTAACATAGGCGCGAACACGTCTCATACTGTAACATAGGCGCGAACACGTCTCATACTGTAACATAGGCGCGAACACGTCTCATACTGTAACATAGGCGTGAACACGTCTCATACTGTTACATAGGCGCGAACACGACTCATACTGTAACATAGGCGCGAACACGTCTCATACTGTAACATAGGCGCGAACACGTCTCATACTGTTACATAGGCGCGAACACGTCTCATACTGTAACATAGGCGCGAACACGTCTCATACTGTTACATAGGCGCGAACACGACTCATACTGTAACATAGGCGCGAACACGACTCATACTGTAACATAGGCGCGAACACGTCTCATACTGTAACATAGGCGCGAACACGTCTCATACTGTAACATAGACACGAACACGTCTCATACTGTAACATAAGCGCGAACACGTCTCATACTGTTACATAGGCGCGAACACGACTCATACTGTAACATAGGCGCGAACACGTCTCATACTGTAACATAGGCGCGAACACGACTCATACTGTAACATAGGCGCGAACACGTCTCATACTGTAACATAGGCGCGAACACGTCTCATACTGTAACATAGGCGCGAACACGTCTCATACTGTAACATAGGCGCGAACACGTCTCATACTGTAACATAGGCGCGAATATGTCTATGGTTGAAGGCGCAATATTTGCTTATAAATAAAAGAAGCCATGTTAAGCTTTCATTGTAGCGGGTCCGTGGTCCAGTGGTAACGTACTGAACTAGTAATCCAGGGGTCGCAGGTTCGATCCCCCGCTCCGCCACTCCAACAGTCTTTCGGATAGAGACAAAAACCGATATCCCGTGTACGATGCTTTACATCGGGCACGTAAAAGAAAAAAAATTGACCAAGCATGGTCGCCATATTGTATACTTGTAAGCGCAGTAGTTGGTTAATTTTATAGGAAATGCGTACTAATACCAATCATGTTGAACATAAAAATTTCTCAATTTTATGAGAACATTCGGCAGTGAATAAGTGCCCTGTACTGTGTTAATCACTTATACACAGTGATCTCCCTTTACGGAGAACAGACGTCTGCTACCATAAAAAGTTTAAACTGGTACCTCACTCGGTTCTGTTCTCAGTTGGGGCAAAAAGTGCTAACTGTCAGTACATAGTGACGTCACATGTGACGTTTTCTGGAAATGACGTCACTGAAATGCGTTTAATGTACAGTCTGGGGAGATATTAAACCACAGTGGGAGTTTGATGGTACGGTATAAATATATACTGACATACTTTTGCCGTTGTTTTACACAACTCTTCGTATTTCTGTCGAATGTTCGTGAATTTCGATGTATCGTTTGCTTGGAAACGTACAAATTCTGTGTTCTCATTTTGATCGCCTCTAGAATTCAAATATTCCAGATCACGTGACACACCTTTGTCGTCTGGGTCTACAATGAAACGTGATCTGTTGAAATATAGTCATAACCATATTGATATCAGCATGTGAATTTCTTATAAGTTCCTTTGATCTTAAGTTGCACACCGAGACTGGAAGAAATGTGTGTACGCGTTTTTTTTACGTAAATAAACGTGAGATGTGCTTCGTTTAGAAATCAAAACGCGAAAAGGCGAAGCAACTCTCGTAAAGACTTAAGTATGTTCGCGTGGAGTTTATCTGGGGTTGCCAAATATTTGCAATTTGTAAATTTATTTTTTAAAGATGTTTCTGGCTCAGCTGAACCTAAAATTGTTAATGGGCTTCATCCAGTATTGTTGTTACATAGTCTAAAACATCATTAATAAGAACCACCATTACCATGTATATCCGTTTAAAACAATCTTTTTAATCATATTAGTAACAGACAAAACTAGTAAAAAAACACCCGCTTTTTAAAAGAAATTATGATAATACAAACGTCTTTTTTCGACAAATACAGAGACATACATTATTTATAAATGTATTCTGTGATGATGTATATTTATTGAAATTTTAACTAGATAAAGTATATTTTTCATGATTGTTTAGATAAACAAATGAACAAAAAATGAGCATCATATAGCTTTAAATGCATGGATTGTGAATATCTCACCCATGATTGACATCCTCGTCAGCACTTCCCGGGCTTTTGTTGACATACCAAACTGTAACATAATTATATATAAAACTATTTAACTAACATTTCTAGAAAGTGTAGAGTAACCGTAATGTGCATTCTACAACATTGTCAAATCTCTGTCATGGAGATAAACATATGAACCAACCATACTTTATGGTTAAACTGAATCTTACAGTTCAATTTCTTCAGGGCAACGTCTTTGGAAACCACATGTTGGCTGTTGTTGAGAGATTGTTGTTATAGATAGATTACATTGATAGCAAGTTCTTACAACAGGAACATATATAATGTTGTTGAAGAGAGGTTGTAAAAAAGGTTTTCTGAAGAGAGATTGTTGAAGAGAGGTTGTTGAAGAGAGGTTTCTGAAGAGAGGTTGTTGAAGAGAGGTTGTTAAAGAGATGTTGTTGAAGAGAGGTTGTTGAAGAGAGTTTGTTGAAGAGAGGATGTTGAAGAGAGGTTGTTGAAGAGAGGTTGTTGAAGAGAGGTTGTTGAAGAGAGTTTGTTGAAGAGAGGTTGTTGAAGAGAGGTTGTTGAAGAGAGTTTTTTGAAGAGAGGTTGTTGAAGAGAGGTTGTAAAAAAGGTTTTCTGAAGAGAGATTGTTGAAGAGAGGTTTCTGAAGAGAGGTTGTTGAAGAGAGGTTGTTAAAGAGATGTTGTTGAAGAGAGGTTGTTGAAGAGAGTTTGTTGATGAGAGGATGTTGAAGAGAGGTTGTTGAAGAGAGGTTGTTGAAGAGAGGTTGTTGAAGAGAGTTTGTTGAAGAGAGGTTGTTGAAGAGAGGCTGTTGAAGAGAGTTTGTTGAAGAGAGGATGTTGAAGAGAGGTGGTAAAAAAGGTTTTATGAAGAGAGATTGTTGAAGAGAGGTTGTTGAAGAGAGGTTTCTGAAGAGAGGTTGTTGAAGAGAGGTTGTTAAAGAGATGTTGTTGAAGAGAGGTTGTTGAAGAGAGTTTGTTGAAGAGAGGATGTTGAAGAGAGGTTGTTGAAGAGAGGTTGTTGAAGAGAGGTTGTTGAAGAGAGTTTGTTGAAGAGAGGTTGTTAAAGAGATGTTGTTGAAGAGAGGTTGTTAAAGAGAGTTTGTTGAAGAGAGGTTGTTGAAGAGAGGTTGTTAAAGAGATGTTGTTGAAGAGAGGTTGTTGAAGAGAGTTTGTTGAAGAGAGGATGTTGAAGAGAGAGTAAAACCTCACTTAAAGACCTCCTCAATAATAAGACCACCTAAAAATTAAGAACACAATTTTCATGTGCATTTTCACTGTTTTGCTCTTTATTCAACCTCAATATTAAGACCACCTCAATAGTAAGACCAGTTTCAAGAGTCCCAAGGGTGGTCTTATTATTGAGGTTTTACTGTACTATTTGAGAAAAAATGTTTCAAGATTTATTTTCAACTCGTAACCTTAATATGACATTCGTCAGTTTATTGTAGGTTTGATAAATCAGTAGGTGCTTTATGTCAACATTTTTGGAACCTATCACACTAGTAAAACGATGTTTATGTCAAGCAAATTGAAATTATAACTTTTCACAATTGCTTCATATCATGCAAAATAATTCCGTAGTGGACAAAATAATACATCAATTGTTCCAAATTAAAATGACGCACCTCATGATAACTCATACCAAGTCTTCGATATAAAATCGATTCTTTAAATGTGACGTCATTAAACGTATCCAATCGATTCAACAGATATTCAAACCACGTGATCGCTTCATATGTCATCCCAGCATCCCTTGCGGCATTGGCGATGACAAATATCTGGTCAGCTGTCAGAGGTCTTTCTGTTACGTTTCCAAGGTTACCGTTAATCACTTGATCTAGATCAAGGTCATATACCATCCATACGTTTATTATCGTTTTGGCAGCATATTTAAGATCGCCCTCTGCTGGCCACGTTGATCCTTCGCGTCTTTTCACGACTTTTATCACTGAAAAGGTCAATGAATAGAAATTACCTTCTTAGCGTATGTCAATTTCATGCGTGTCTCTGCTTTTAGTGCGGGGGCTTGTGGGTTCGATTCGTACAAAAGATGCGGAAAATGGTACGGGCAGTTCCCTCACCTGGCACCCAGTATACACCGAGGCACTAGGTCATTCTTACACGGTAGATTCGGCTATTTTATCGGAATATTTGTGTCAGGATAGCTTGTATAGTCATGCATGGAATTGTGTAATAGAAGCTTGAGGCATCGGTCAATATGAAAATATCAGTTTATACTAATATTGAAAGGTAGCATATATATTCTGAAAGACACGACTTAAATTAAAAGTGACCAATTGGAAAGGAACTTGAATGTATATGGTGGGTGATATCTGGAGATACATACTCCCAGGAGAGTATCAGTTATATATGGTTTGTTGTTAGCCATAGAGATATCTGGAGATACATACTCCCAGGAGAGTATCAGTTATATATGGTTTGTTGTTAGCCATAGAGATGTCTGGAGATACATACTCCCAGGAGAGTATCAGTTATATATGGTTTGTTGTTAGTCATAGAGATATCTGGAGATACATACTCCCAGGAGAGTATCAGTTATATATGGTTTGTTGTTAGCCATAGAGATATCTGGAGATACATACTCCCAGGAGAGTATCAGTTATATACGGTTTGTTGTTAGCCATAGAGATATCTGGAGATACATACTCCCAGGAGAGTATCAGTTATATACGGTTTGTTGTTAGCCATAGAGATATCTGGAGATACATACTCCCAGGAGAGTATCAGTTATATACGGTTTGTTGTTAACCATAGAGATATCTGGAGATACATACTCCCAGGAGAGTATCAGTTATATATGGTTTGTTGTTAGCCATAGAGATATCTGGAGATACATACTCCCAGGAGAGTATCAGTTATATATGGTTTGTTGTTAGCCATAGAGATTTGTAGATCATGTGTTGCTTTTCTGCTGGGTCAGATCATTATATGTTCATCCTGTTATATGCGACATCAATAAAGTTTCATTTCCTTATATTTAAAATGGTCTCCCTTTATACTGAGTAACGTGCACCGCCAGGGAAATAATTGCTGCATGGAGTCGCGTGCACCGCCAGGAAAATAATTGCTGCATGGAGTCGAAGCTGTCTGACTAATAAGTAAATGTCATTACTCTTCATTGCAAGATAAATTTGATTAGGAAACGATTCTTCCTAATGACGCCCTTATTTTTTTTAATTAACGTTTTACTCTGATATCAGTATGATACTAAAATAAATACAAATCATGATAGGTTCTCTGTCTGGTTTCGTCTTTTTATAAAACGTACTTAACAGAACATTAAACATAACTTAGAAGTTCACGAACCTACATAGAGTTTAAAAATTAAGGGTAGTTGTAAAAAGGTATTTGTAGTCACTCGACCCATGTGGTGAATTTTAAGTATAATTAATTGAATTAACGATAATTTAAGCATATAAAAAAACTTATTTCATTAATGCCACAGAACCTGGGGAAAACAGCGCGTATCATAACCGTGCGACCACATACACGCATCAACAAGAGACAGACACAAATGCGTAAAGACAACTCCTCAAAACCACAGACACGGACAACGGCTATCCCTTCTTAGCTAGGCCTCAACAAAAAGATAACCAACCCGCGTCAAGGTTACATACGTTATTCGATTGAACAGAATTTAGTTTAACGATAAACGTAAGATTTGATTGGTTTATAAAACGCTATCAAGCAAATAGCAAAGACATGTTAGTACGGCTTCGCCGAAAACTTGTGACATCTGTCCATGATATTGATTTGAGCATATGGGATTTATAATCGAAATGTGTGAGTATACTATTGAATTTTGCACAGAAAATCGCTCCGAGAGCAAACAGTCTATTGACTTTCATTCAGAGACGACAGCTGTTACACGAGGCACTTTGTGGTTTATCAGCTCAGCGCATTCATATCCAACTTACCATCGAGTCAAAATACAATATATAATTTACAAAATGCAAAATGTCACTGGTATAAAATACATAAACACCGGATCGCTTCCAAGCCTCGGTTTGATAATGATATTAAGAGTTGATTTATCAATAATGAACCAATGGTATATATGCTTGCCAAAACGACGTGTTTGACATTAAGTTTGAAATATACGAGAGTCTGATGTGTACCCGATCGGACTTCGTAGCTGACTTTACTACGAAAGACATGAAATGTACATAAGTTTAATCTTTGAAGTTATTACGAACTTTTTGTAATCACACACGATGGCAGCATCTTCCTGGGTTCTAACCAGTGTTTGTGACAACGTCATGAAGACATAGGAAATATCTCACCTACGGATGCATTCGAACATACAACCCCCGAGGTCAGGTGTTCGGTGTATCTACCCAGATACCACTTTGCTTCCAAATAGTTCTCAGTTTGTATACATGTGACCTTGTAAACTATCAATTAGTAACGTAACCTTACCATCCTCTCCAGTCAGTATTGGGCAGTCTTCCACTTCCTCATCACACGATACATTTTTAGCAAACTGGTTCCATTCTTCGACTGCCCGATAAAGATGGTAGAACACCGACAGTGGGTTGTCTGGGCGACTGGTATCCTGGGACGCATTGTTCGCCTCGTCGACGTAATCTAAAAATCTGAAAGATTACACTATTACATAGAATCCAAGATCGTGATATATGAATATAACCGCTGACCCTGTCGTTATTATAGTACTGTGGAACACACTTATAACGTACTCGGTTATAACGAATAATCGGATAGTACGTAGTAATTTTTATTCCCGACCAAGCTCTTCTATATTTCATTGTATAACTACATGGTTATAACGAATTTGGATAAAGCGTAATTTTGGATATAACATTTGCGGGTCCCAAAAGGCATATTTTAACGCAAATAACTCGGTTATAACATTATTCACAAATACAATACTTGTTCTGTATCATTACACACAAACACACACACATCTAGTTCAGATGTAAACAAGAAACAAGTCAACATCAATGGATGTTAAAATGAAATTTGTTATATCCATACAATCATAACGAAATTTCGCAAAGATTGGATATAACGAAGTAAATATCTAAGTTCCCAGAAATTCGTCATAAGTATGCACCAATGTACATAGAATCGTGTTCAAACAATGAATACAACCACTACTGGTTAATTCTGCGGAAATGTAATATTGACACAATTTTGAGAGTCCGAACTGACCGCGACAATGACAAGCCCGCATCATTCGTTATTCCTTTGTTCCCACAAAACTTACATATATAAACGTTGTGGCCAAAAGAATCGCGGTTTCATGATTTGAATAAAAAAGTAACCAATTTCTCCAAGTAATGTTTAAATCTTATTAGAGATCGGACGCTCATCCAGGAGGGACGGTAGATTCGAATGTCGCCTCGGCAACGCTCACCTCTCCTATCACAAGAAGCTACATCGACTGGTTCACATTTAAGCAGTAAGAGCTAAAATCTTCAATTGCTTAAGTAATGTTGGTGTAAACGATACTTTACAAATAAGTAAACGGTCAGTGAATCACTGTACTTACTTTTGAACGCTAGGATCAAACATTACTCCTCGTTTTTCTTGCCTTCCCACATATCCATTTAAACTTTTCAATACTTCTCTTTCTGTTTTAAGAAGTTTCCCTATTTCGAATGATGTCATATAAAATTTACACATACAAGATTCGATCCATATACACATTGTGCAAAATATTAAATATTTTGGAATTTTCATTTTTGATAATTTTAATAATGCGCTTGTATCAGCTTGCAATAACAAAGGTAGTAAGTTTAATAAATCTTTAATTAATTATGTTATAATTTCATAATTCCATTACAAATTATTTCTTACAAAGTCCAGTAAAAAATGTTGATGGAACGACAAACGTGGCTTTAACTACGTGGACCCTCGTTGGTGACAATACGGACTGATTTACGGATAATGGCAGATACTATCCAGTTTGAGATGCTGGTAGCAATCAACTATTGTCGAAAAAATATTTTATGAATATTCATTCGAAGCGACCTATGTCTGATGTTATAAAACTGAGCTTGAAGACCAGTCTCTGAACGCAATCATTTGATTGGTTGTTTCTGAGCTGAGTTATAAAAGGACCAATGGTAAGACTGCATGCTCAGACTGCTCTCAAACCTCAGACATGTAACTCAAGGCGGTGTAGTCTTGGTTTCAAATTAAGTTTGTATTTCTTTTTTAATTTGAAATAATTTGTAAGACAGAGTTTCTTAATATACATATAACTGCAAACGAAAACACATTGCGTAACATTATCTTATAACAGGCTTAATTGGAGAATAATTGCCATATTATCGGATATCACCAGTAAATACAGACACGTAATGTAATGATGCAGGTTGTCCATAGAATTAACTCATCGAATCTTTGTGGTGACAGCTGTACGTCTGTCTATAACATGATCAATTAGTTCAATATGACAATCTGTTCCGGTATCACTCGAGTACCTTGATGTTACTCATTTACCCGTGTGCACGTACAGTGCAAGATTTCTCCGGTGGGTAAGCCGTCTTCGTAATAATACACGATCTCAAACTTCTATGACGGTCGCCATAGTTCTCAATTATTGAGATTAAACAGCGATCTCAATTTGCGGGCATGTATTCGGTATGTATGAGAACTTTTGCAATAAAATACTGTTCGAGTTGAAAGCGAATAAAGTTGTTTTGGTTCTCTACGTACAGTTAGACAAGTTTGACCTTCACACTCGATGTTCTACTCCTACAGGTGGTACAAGAATTGTATGCAATACAGGCTTTTAAGTGATCAATACCTTAGTAGGTTGATGTTGTTTTTTTAAAAACAAGTAAAGAAAAAGTGGGGATTTTAAAGGCAAAATTAATGTAGGGATTTTAAGGGCAAAAATTAGAGACAATAGGACTCGTTACTTACTTTTCGAAGCAAATACGAGAAATTGTTTCTTACTAAGATCAAGATTTAAACCATTTCAATAATCAATGCGTTTTACGGAAATATGAATAGTTATATTTATCCAGTTCAATTCCATTGTAAACACTTACACATTAGAAAATTGTAGTACAATATGATTTATAAAAGAAATTACATATGCAACTTTTCTATTTTTCTCTACTTTTTCGCAAAATGGGATAGAAGGGCTTTCCCAAAAGAGTAGGAAAACAGAAGCCTAACATGTAGAAACAAGTTGGAAAAGTAGGACCCGCTTGAAATCCTGGCATTGTCATGCTTCTTGAGATTTGATGTCAAACTCAAACATGGGAGATAGCAGATCAATAAAAGTTACATTTAATAATTAATAGTATAAAATAAAACATGAAAATGTTGGGAAGGTGGCAACACATATATAGTTCAACATGAACTGAAAGCTAGCAACACAACGGCTTCACAGTTCGGAACTGTCAGTATAAATGCTGTCTTCACAGTTGGGAACTGTCAGTATAAACGCTGTCGGTTTAAACATCAATGTGGCCCTTTTAAAACTGTCTAGGGGTCATCTCGGCAAAATGTCCCACTTTTGCACAAAAATACAATAGATTCGTATAAACTAATATATACAGCAAACGCCTAACAGTACAATACACTATGATACAACAAGCACCGATGGCTACGTACAACCAGCCAAGTCAATTGACGTTATTTATTAAAACAATTATTTACGTATTCATCAAGAACTGTTTTTCTTGGTTAGGGGATTCCGTACGTTTAAATACATCCAACATTTGAACAAAACGTTTGAAATCAGTTTTGGTCAGAATTATAACAAGAAATATCTTTAAAAAAGATAAACGGCTTAGATAGAATGATGTCTTCCGGTATGTTAAATGAAATAATGTTTTTGCAACATGTAGAAAAAAAATATCCTTACAAAAAAATAACTAGGATCTACATGTACTATAATCATGGACCTGTCTTATCAGGGTTATTTTATATAATAATACATACGTGCTTAAACATATTCACTTGGTTGGTCACAAATGTAGGTCAACATCAACGTTACGGCTACGCCGAAAAAAACGTTCATCATAATTATAATGCCATTACTGCGTAATTTGTCAAAGGGAAGTAATTAATCGAAAATTACCAATTTGTAAATTCAGTTGTCTCCCTTCCACCTCAAACTCGAGTAACGGACAAAATAAGTTGCAAGATGTCATGCAGTGAACATCATTAGCATCATGCCTACAAGAATGATGTAGAATTATACATTTGAAAAGTTGTTTCATGTAGATCTATCAGAAATTTAAAGGACATTGCGGAGTCAGATCATTACTGGTTTAAACAACCTTTTCACACCAAATCCCAAAGCCATGAACTTTCCATCCCATTAATCAGATGGTGTTAATTTGGAGGTGGTCTTTAAGTGAGGTTTTACTAAAAATGAAAGTAACAAACATGGATATTATAGTTGCCTTGGACCTTTTGCTCAGTATACACATATAACAAAATCCTTGTACATTTTCTTCATAAGCAAATTTAATTTGCCTTACACTAAGGGTTGATAAGTCCCAAATGTTTTGCCATCTTGTTTCTGAGTCGAGAGAAGTTGACATTTTTAACTGTCGTAATCGTCATGTTTACAACAGCTATATATTTCTTGATGGTATTTATATATTTTGTGTTTATCTTGTTATTTGCTTGTTTGCTCTTTTTGTTGAATACTGATCGAGATGTAAGACTGAACGAGCGTCGTTAAATCATTAGAAATTTCGATTCAAATCCAAGATGATTAACCAGCGCGCGCTAAGGATCATGGGTAAAATGCGCTCTATGGATTGTGGGTAAATTATTTCTTCTTATTGTGTCACCGATATCAGCCCGTTTCGAATCCATGATTTATATGTCTGTGATATAAATAATACAAAGAAGAACAGAGTACAAGTTTTAATTGACTAAATATGAATGTCATGATTGAACAAGAATGTCATGATTGAACATAAATGTCATTATTGAACATGAATGATATGATTGAACATGAATGTCATGATTGAACATGACATGACTGTCATGATTGAACATAAATGTCATGATTGAACATGAATGTCATGATTAAACATGAATGTCATGATTGAAAATGAATGTATTAATGGAACATGAATGTCATGATTGAACATGAATGTCATGCTTGAACATAAATGTCACTATTGAACATAAATGTCATGATTGAACATGAATGTCATGCTTGAACATGAATGTCATGCTTGAACATAAATGTCATGATTGAACATGAGTGTCATGATTGAATATGGATGCCATGATTGAATACGAATGTCATGATGTATTATGTATGTTGGTTCTAGGTATGTTGGTTCTAGGTATGTTGGTTCTAGGTATGTTGGTTCTAGGTATGTTGGTTCTAGGTATGTTGGTTCTAGGTATGTTGGTTCTAGGTATTTTGGTTCTAGGTATGTTGGTTCTAGGTATGTTGGTTCTAGGTATGTTGGTTCTAAGTATGTTGGTTCTAGGTATGTTGGTTCTAGGTATTTTGGTTCTAGGTATGTTGGTTCTATGTATGTTGGTTCTAGGTATGTTGGTTCTAAGTATGTTGGTTCTAGGTATGTTGGTTCTAGGTATGTTGGTTCTAGGTATGTTGGTTCTAGGTATGTTGGTTCTAGGTATGTTGGTTCTAAGTATGTTGGTTCTAGGTATGTTGGTTCTAGGTATTTTGGTTCTAGGTATGTTGGTTCTATGTATGTTGGTTCTAGGTATGTTGGTTCTAGGTATGTTGGTTCTAGGTATGTTGGTTCTAGGTATGTTGGTTCTAGGTATGTTGGTTCTAGGTATGTTGGTTCTAGGTATGTTGGTTCTAGGTATGTTGGTTCTAGGTATGTTGGTTCTAGGTATGTTGGTTCTAGGTATGTTGGTTCTAGGTATGTTGGTTCTAGGTATGTTGGTTCTAGGTATGTTGGTTCTAGGTATGTTGGTTCTAGGTATGTTGGTTCTAGGTATGTTGGTTCTAGGTATGTTGGTTCTAGGTATGTTGGTTCTAGGTATGTTGGTTCTAGGTATGTTGGTTCTAGGTATGTTGGTTCTAGGTATGTTGGTTCTAGGTATGTTGGTTCTAGGTATGTTGGTTCTAGGTATGTTGGTTCTAGGTATGTTGGTTCTAGGTATGTTGGTTCTAGGTATGTTGGTTCTAGGTATGTTGGTTCTAGGTATGTTGGTTCTAGGTATGTTGGTTCTAGGTATGTTGGTTCTAGGTATGTTGGTTCTATGTATGTTGGTTCTAGGTATGTTGGTTCTTTGTATGTTGGTTCTAGGTATGTTGGTTCTAGGTATGTTGGTTCTAGGTATGTTGGTTCTAGGTATGTTGGTTCTAGGTATGTTGGTTCTAGGTATGTTGGTTCTAGGTATGTTGGTTCTATGTATGTTGGTTCTAGGTATGTTGGTTCTAGGTATGTTGGTTCTAGGTATGTTGGTTCTAGGTATGTTGGTTCTATGTATGTTGGTTCTAGGTATGTTGGTTCTAGGTATGTTGGTTCTAGGTATGTTGGTTCTAGGTATGTTGGTTCTAGGTATGTTGGTTCTAGGTATGTTGGTTCTAGGTATGTTGGTTCTAGGTATGTTGGTTCTAGGTATGTTGGTTCTAGGTATGTTGGTTCTAGGTATGTTGGTTCTAGGTATGTTGGTTCTAGGTATGTTGGTTCTATGTATGTTGGTTCTAGGTATGTTGGTTCTAGGTATGTTGGTTCTATGTATGTTGGTTCTAGGTATGTTGGTTCTAGGTATGTTGGTTCTAGGTATGTTGGTTCTAGGTATGTTGGTTCTAGGTATGTTGGTTCTAGGTATGTTGGTTCTAGGTATGTTGGTTCTAGGTATGTTGGTTCTAGGTATGTTGGTTCTAGGTATGTTGGTTCTAGGTATTTTGGTTCTAGGTATGTTGGTTCTAGGTATGTTGGTTCTAGGTATGTTGGTTCTAGGTATGTTGGTTCTAGGTATGTTGGTTCTAGGTATTTTGGTTCTAGGTATGTTGGTTCTAGGTATGTTGGTTCTAGGTATGTTGGTTCTAGGTATGTTGGTTCTAGGTATGTTGGTTCTAAGTATGTTGGTTCTAGGTATTTTGGTTCTAGGTATTTTGGTTCTTGGTATGTTGGTTCTAGGTATGTTGGTTCTATGTATGTTGGTTCTAGGTATGTTGGTTCTAGGTATGTTGGTTCTAGGTATGTTGGTTCTAGGTATGTTGGTTCTAGGTATGTTGGTTCTAGGTATGTTGGTTCTAGGTATGTTGGTTCTAGGTATGTTGGTTCTAGGTATGTTGGTTCTAGGTATGTTGGTTCTAGGTATGTTGGTTCTAGGTATGTTGGTTCTAGGTATGTTGGTTCTATGTATGTTGGTTCTAGGTATGTTGGTTCTAGGTATGTTGGTTCTAGGTATGTTGGTTCTAGGTATGTTGGTTCTAGGTATGTTGGTTCTAGGTATGTTGGTTCTAGGTATGTTGGTTCTAGGTATGTTGGTTCTAGGTATGTTGGTTCTAGGTATGTTGGTTCTAGGTATGTTGGTTCTAGGTATGTTGGTTCTAGGTATGTTGGTTCTAGGTATGTTGGTTCTAGGTATGTTGGTTCTAAGTATGTTGGTTCTAGGTATTTTGGTTCTAGGTATTTTGGTTCTTGGTATGTTGGTTCTAGGTATGTTGGTTCTATGTATGTTGGTTCTAGGTATGTTGTTTCTAGGTATGTTGGTTCTAGGTATGTTGGTTCTATGTATGTTGGTTCTAGGTATGTTGGTTCTAGGTATGTTGGTTCTAGGTATGTTGGTTCTAGGTATGTTGGTTCTAGGTATGTTGGTTCTAGGTATGTTGGTTCTAGGTATGTTGGTTCTATGTATGTTGGTTCTAGGTATGTTGGTTCTAGGTATGTTGGTTCTAGGTATGTTGGTTCTAGGTATGTTGGTTCTAGGTATGTTGGTTCTAGGTATGTTGGTTCTAGGTATGTTGGTTCTAGGTATGTTGGTTCTAGGTATGTTGGTTCTAGGTATGTTGGTTCTAAGTATGTTGGTTCTAGGTATTTTGGTTCTAGGTATTTTGGTTCTTGGTATGTTGGTTCTAGGTATGTAGGTTCTAGTGCCAATGTGACTAAATGATCAAGTCTCAAACACAACACTTGATCCATTGTGAGTTGTCAGAGAATGTCCTACATCGCAACATGTTAAACTGCAGTGTAGGATACAATAAACAATGATTTTTTCTATGAACGACCCAAAAGCCGCAAATGTAACAGAAACATTAACTGAATGCTACTGGGAATATCAATCCTATAATAATGAATTAAAAAAGGAATGAACAAAAGGAATGTAAGAAGAACTAAATGAACAAATGAAGCATCAAGTTTATTCAGTCAGGATTCCACACAAAGTTCAACAATTCAATCTTTTGTGAACAGAGGCAGACAACAGAGCTGACAGAATGACCCATAAACATCTCATAACCTACATCAGAGTTTCCACTCAATTGATTTTCTGCTCAAATCTGTATTCATGAAGCATTCTCAAGTTTTAAGTATGCCTCGGGTATTTGAATAATAGATCAACATTTCTGTAGTGATTTCCCTGATATTTTCTCTGTGAAAAAGAGTTGAGGAGACCTCAAATAAAAATATTTAATTTTCAAATTTCAGTGCAAGTATGTATGGACTTACAGTCTGGCATCCATCTCTCAAAGCATCTCAAATAGAAATCTCAACTCAATATGAGATTTTGCTCAAATTAGAGACCGAGATTGAGACAAATCTCATTTGAATCTTTTGAAAAAAAATGAGAAAAAACACATCTCATCTTTTTCGTTTTGTAATATCGATTTTGAGTCCAAACTCAGATGAGGAAAATCTCAACAATTTGAAACAATATTTGAGCTGAGATTGAGCTCAAATTGAGATGCTTTGAGAGATCGGGGCCAAGTGGTCAATCATCAGGAGGTAGACATTTTATTGTTTTAGCCATAAAGGGAGAGAAATCATGTTAGCACTATAACAGCATACACTTGCAGACTTTTCAACTAGACCCTTTTATAGGCAACATTGATCGAAGCTTTATCACATATTGTACATATTGTATATCATGAAGATGTATTCTTGTTATCAGAGTCAACAGCTGCCATACCCGTTTTTAAGTGCTATGTTTAGTTATGTATATAGACATGACTACCATTATGCAATTTTTGATGGCCAGGGTATGTTTCAGATTGTTATTTTTCGGCGCAGCCATACTAACATGGTTTTGCTATAATCATATCAGTGTTGTGTATACCAATCAAATCTTATGTTAACCACCAAGGCAATTTCTCTTCAACCTAACGTTTGTAACCTTGACGGGTATTGGTTAATATTTCGATAAAGGGTACATAACCTTACCGAAATCCACTCAATTTCAGTTAATCCATTTTGGATCTGGAGTGACTGGCAATTATAACATCTCTGCATTTTTATGTGACACAACAAATCTTAACCTTCAAATGGCGCCGACCATCTTTTTTTCAAGATATTTCTTGTTTTTTACATTTGTTATTGTGCTGTAAGATTAATAACGAGAACTGATGTATGATCTTTCAGGACCGATCCATGACAATTTAGGTAAAGCTAATATGCTGTTTGGTTTACTTTTCTATCAAAACACAACCTCTGCTTTTTCTCCGACAAGCTTACGGACATACACAAACATTTTCAATACACCTATTTTGAAATGTAATGGTCCAGGTAATATTCTCTGAAATATGTGTACATAGTTGGAAATGTCCACAAGTGATATTGCTTCCATTCTTCAACCACCACTCACTTATCTCCCCTTGATTAACATGAGACCCTATACATTATTAGGTGATCTAGCAGTCAGTAATTAAAATTAAATTTATAATTAAATATGACCAGTGTTTCTTGGCAACAAAAATGCTTAACTCATCCGTACATAAATAGCGAAATGAAAGACAAAAAAAGAAAATTGAAAACAAATCATTTCAGTTGTATATACATGTAGTTAACATTATGATACACAGCATATTTTTGACATAACATACAACATGTAACACAATCAAATCATCTTATAATCAGCTACAAATTAGAGTGAATAAATAAGTCTCATTCACAGGAGATTGTTGTGAGTTCTTTCCCTTTATACTTTCTATACTACAGAAGAGATAAAGGGAGAGAACTTGTGAAATCTCCTATACAGAGCAGGGAAATAATGATGTTTCCCAACAATAACCTGACACAAGTTCATACTGTAAGACTCATCCACTTCATGCAAACCAGCAAAACAGAATTAGACAAATGTTTCAGTTGACCTTCAAACATTGGAGACATAGCTTTCCATTGCACAAAGCCCTCACTACAGAAAAGGTCAGATTAAGTTATGGTTTATATTATTACATCCAGGGCAGCAACCTTTCTTCAATAAAATTGTTAGTTTCCCAACATTAAAGCCAATGAACCTCTCTCAACAACAGCTGAACGTTGCACCGACCAAAATGTTGCTATGGAGAGGTTGCATTGTACATATTGTACAGAAATCTTACCCCACCCGGAGTAATTCGTCCAATACACAGTCCCCACATCTACACTATTTACCTCCCTTGTTCTTAACTGTCAGCCATTTTGATAGGCAAAACTGATAAGCCCTTATAGGAGTAATTTTCCAAATATGTGATAATTGAGAAAATACCAAGAGAATTTGCAGGTGACAACCACTTTCTTCAACTTACTGATCCAAATGCCCACATGAGCATAATGTTTAAGCTATTTTTTATATATTGGATCAGTTTATCATTGTTTACATTATATTCCCCATAAACTTTAAGGAAATTTGTAGATGTGAGAACTATGTATATCTAGTCATAATAACGTAAAGCAACTATGTCTGGAATCATACTGAGTCCATCTTACCATAAAGTCAACAAAAGCATACAAAATAGAAGTGAAAAAAACTTAACTTTAAAACACAAGTTTTGGGTGTAAAAACTGAGGTAACACTATATAGAGAAATGGTGTTTTATTTTATAATAATATAACACACAATTTACAAATCTGTGGAATTTCACTCAATAATGACTTGATAATGTAAGAAGTACGAGACCATACTTTGTGATGACAGTAACATACGTGCAATATGACAGCAATATGCTCAAATATTATACAACAATTTTCAATGGTAATCGTCACATTGAAACAAAAAATAGAAAGCTTTTCCGTGTTAGACTGTTTGATTTACAACCATATTGAGAGAGTAACACGTCATTGTAGAGTAAACACAGTACATGGGCGAGTTCAGCTAAAACTCTCTGAGTTAACTCGACCCACCAAAGTAGCAACAAAATGACCAGATTTCTTACCCAATGACATCATTTGACCTTGACCCTGCACTCGAGACCAACATTGCCACCATCCAGGGCTCACAGCATTTCAAGATGGCAGCAACCAGGCAAACCAGACAGTAACCAGACAAATAATTACAACTTGTTCAATTTAAATAAAGTATTCAAATTTCATTCATTGTTTTAATTTAAAAAAAGAAACAAATATTGACTGTTAGCATTGCTAATTCTTTAATTTTGCTGAACTCGCCCAATACAAAATGGTTACTGCATAATTTAAAGAAGACAATCTAACCATTTCATTACACACATTATCGTTATACTTCTCCGTGTTGAGTTAACTATAACGTGAGTACTAGGCCACAATATTGATACAGAAACTAACATTACCTTATTTTGTGCGTCTAGAGAAACAAAATCACTCTAATATTCATTAAAGTGTAATTGTACCTAGATATCCTAGAAATATTTGTGAAAACGGTTCACTATGTCGTACAACTGAATAAATGAAAACAATGACTCAGAAATAACAGTGTGCAGTAACACCGTGGCCACCGTCTACGCCTCTACGCCTCTACGCGTACATTTCCTGTATGTTTTGTATACAAACCATGGGACGTGGTCAGAAGATCAGTTTATTTTTATCAATATTATTTATGAATCCAATGTACGAGCAACGGATGATCGAAGATTGCCAGTGATTTACTGAAGTTTCTTTAATCAATCGAGCAAGCGGACGGAGTTTAAACTGAAAATACGACATATACAGTGGCCACTGTGAGTACAATAAAGCGAAGAGATCATGACTAAGAGGTTAAAGCAAGACTGTAGTATCTGTCGTCGTGTTTGCCATCATTGATAGTTACTACAGTTTTACGATAAGCCGTTTATACATACAGTTTTACAGTCACACATACATTTATGGTATGAAATGAGGACACATACATAAATGCACACATATTTTCTAACATTCTTCAACACCATCCCTGCTAGTGTATTTGCAACAACAACAACAATTCTGACACGTAAGAATATCCAAGGGAGATAACTTAAAATAATAAATACAACAGCACATTACGGCCAAACCAAACCTTTTATCAGCTTCTGCCTACCCACAAATCAGCTCAAAGTATTTTTTGTCTTTCAAGATTTATTTTTCTCAAATTCATTGCAAACAAAACAAACTCATCTTGTCACTGCTATTGTAGTCCTGATCAAATATGGGCAAGGGAAATACATTATAAAAATCCAGTAAAATATAAATAACAAGCATGTTACATGATTACAGAGTAATACAAGTATTTGTATAAATTATTTTAACATTATTAAGAATTGATTCTTAATTCTAAAAAAAGAAATCAAACATTTTACTTATCGAGTCAACCATCAAATTAACCCATCATCTGTGCTGGGACAATTATGGTTGGGGTAGTTAGCGGTGACTCAACACAAACATTAAACATGAAATATATTGGCAACACAGTCAGTCAGAAATTTGCGATGAACTTTATATCTGTAGTGGTTGGTGATTCGAAGTTCTCTGCAATTTATCACAGGTACCTTACAAAGATGTCAACTTGTACACATTTGATGATGAAAATTGATTTATCATTTTTTCACATGCTGCCCTAAATCTATGAATTATGATCAATCCTCAGCCTTCATTCCTCGTATTTCTCCGCATTTTCTTTGCTGCAATAGAACAACAATTCAATACAGCATCTTTAATTTACTTGTTGAGAATTGGCTTGTAAGGGATTCTAAATATAGTTAAATCACAAGTCAATCCATCATTACAGAGTACAAAAACTGACAGAGATAATTGAACCGTAGTATATGCATAGACAGGGAGATAATTGAACCATAGTATATGCATAGACAGGGAGATAATTGAACCAAAGTATAAGCATAGACAGGGAGATAATTGAACCATAGTATATGCATAGACAGTGAGATAATTGAACCAAAGTATAAGCATAGACAGTGAGATAATTGAACCATAGTATAAGCATAGACAGTGAGATAATTGAACCATAGTATAAGCATAGACAGTGAGATAATTGAACCAAAGTATAAGCATAGACAGTGAGATAATTGAACCATAGTATAAGCATAGACAGGGAGATAATTGAACCATAGTATAAGCATAGACAGTGAGATAATTGAACCAAAGTATAAGCATAGACAGTGAGATAATTGAACCATAGTATAAGCATAGACAGGGAGATAATTGAACCATAGTATATGCATAGACAGTGAGATAATTGAACCAAAGTATAAGCATAGACAGTGAGATAATTGAACCATAGGATAAGCATAGACAGTGAGATAATTGAACCATAGTATAAGCATCAACAGGGAGATAATTGAACCATAGTATAAGCATAGACAGTGAGATAATTGAACCAAAGTATAAGCATAGACAGTGAGATAATTGAACCATAGGATAAGCATAGACAGTGAGATAATTGAACCAAAGTATAAGCATAGACAGTGAGATAATTGAACCATAGGATAAGCATAGACAGGGAGATAATTGAACCATAGGATAAGCATAGACAGGGAGATAATTGAACCATAGTATAAGCATAGACAGTGAGATAATTGAACCATAGGATAAGCATAGACAGTGAGATAATTGAACCATAGTATAAGCATAGACAGTGAGATAATTGAACCATAGTATAAGCATAGACAGTGAGATAATTGAACCATAGTATAAGCATAGACAGTGAGATAATTGAACCATAGTATAAGCATAGACAGGGAGATAATTGAACCATATTATATGCACCGACAGGGAGATAATTGAACCAAAGTATAAACATAGACAGTGAGATAATTGAACCATAGTATAAACATAGACAGGGAGATAATTGTACCATAGGATAAGCATAGACAGTGAGATAATTGAACCATAGTATAAGCATAGACATTGAGATAATTGAACCATAGTATAAGCATAGACAGTGAGATAATTGAACCATAGTATATGCATAGACAGTGAGATAATTGAGCCATAGGATAAGCATAGACAGTGAGATAATTGAACCATAGTATAAGCATAGACAGTGAGATAATTGAACCAAAGTATAAGCATAGACAGTGAGATATTTGAGCCAAAGGATAAGCATAGACAGTGAGATAATTGAACCATAGTATAAGCATAGACAGGGAGATAATTGTACCATAGGATAAGCATAGACAGTGAGATAATTGAACCATAGTATAAGCATAGACATTGAGATAATTGAACCATAGTATAAGCATAGACAGTGAGATAATTGAACCATAGTATATGCATAGACAGTGAGATAATTGAGCCATAGGATAAGCATAGACAGTGAGATAATTGAACCATAGTATAAGCATAGACAGTGAGATAATTGAACCAAAGTATAAGCATAGACAGTGAGATATTTGAGCCAAAGGATAAGCATAGACAGTGAGATAATTGAGCCATAGGATAAGCATAGACAGTGAGATAATTGAACCATAGTATAAGCATAGACAGTGAGATAATTGAACCAAAGTATAAGCATAGACAGTGAGATATTTGAGCCAAAGGATAAGCATAGACAGTGAGATAATTGAGCCATAGGATAAGCATAGAGAGTGAGATAATTGAACCATAGTATAAGCATAGACAGTGAGATAATTGAACCAAAGTATAAGCATATACAGTGAGATAATTGAACCATAGTATAAGCATAGACAGTGAGATATTTGTACCATAGGATAAGCATAGACAGTGAGATATTTGAGCCATAGGATAAGCATAGACATTTTTTTGATGATATTTCAGTTAAAGCAGCAGAACATATGAATTTAATAGACAAAAGAAAAAAACATATTTTACACACTTGGTACGGAATGAAACAAAAATATTTTTTCTTCAACTGAATTTGAAATAAATTGCAATTAATGTGTGTGACCTTAACCTTTGAGCCTACGGGTATCTTGCATGAAAACTGTCTCATCGTTTTTGCCCAGTTATTTGAAAATCCGCCAATAAACGACAGAGTAAAGGTCAGGACAAAACCAGATCTGGACATATTCACAGTCGGACTTACAACAACCCACCATTGTGGCATTGAATGAACATATCAGTGTGAACAGACAACTCACCTCATCTAATTCTTTCTTAGTTTCCGCCTCTATTGTTCTAATGTCATCCATGCTCATACCATGCCATTTGTCCGTCCAACAGAAAACCTGTCTGTGGAACGTTGTAAATAGTCGGTGCTCTTGCTGCAATTAAATAACAACGCTAGTAAGTCGGGCCATCTTGAAAATACTTTATCATGAGATTTATTGTGTGAAGTTTCACAAACATCTTCCAAAAAACTGTAGAAGTAGTTCGCTCCACAATTTTTGTTAAGAGACCATCAAACTAACCAACCAACTAACAAAGTGATTCTAGTAAACCCACTCAAACTTTGTTTCCGGGGGGTATTATAAATGGGAAATGCCACTGTAAATGAGCCATCTTGTTTCTCTGAGTACATGCTGTCTACACTTTGTACGCTATATGACATCACCGCACCTGTGGCATGTACGCTATATGACATCACCGCACCTGTGGCATGTACACTATATGACATCACCGCACATGTGGCATGTACGCTATATGACATCACTGTACCTGTGGCATGTATACTATATGACATCACTGTACCTGTGGCATGTACACTATATGACATCACCGCACCTGTGGCATGTACGCTATATGACATCACCGCACCTGTGGCATGTACGCTATATGACATCACCACACCTGTGGCATGTACGCTATATGACATCACTGTACCTGTGGCATGTATACTATATGACATCACCGCACCTGTGGCATGTACACTATATGACATCACCGCACCTGTGGCATGTACGCTATATGACATCACCGTACCTGTGGCATGTACACTATATGACATCACCGTACCTGTGGCATGTACGCTATATGACATCACCGCACCTGTGGCATGTACGCTATATGACATCACTGTACCTGTGGCATGTATACAACACCGTACCTGTGGCATGTACCCTATATGACATCACCGTACCTGTGGCATGTACACTATATGACATCACCGTACCTGTGGCATGTACGCTATATGACATCACCGTACCTGTGGCATGTACACTATATGACATCACCGTACCTGTGGCATGTACGCTATATGACATCACCGTACCTGTGGCATGTACGCTATATGACATCACCGCACCTGTGGCATGTACGCTATATGACATCACCGCACATGTGGCATGTACGCTATATGACATCACTGTACCTGTGGCATGTATACTATATGACATCACTGTACCTGTGGCATGTACACTATATGACATCACCGCACCTGTGGCATGTACGCTATATGACATCACCGTACATGTGGCATGTATACCACACCGTACATGTGGCATGTATACAACACCGTACATGTGGCATGTATACAACACCGTACATGTGGCATGTTTACAACAACAACCACAAATAATAACCAGACAGAGCCATTAAAGAAGCTGCTCTTTAAATCAATGCAATCATTGTCCATGGTGTAAAGTACTTCTTGGTTTGATATGTGACATATTTCAACAGTACGTACAGCGGTCAATCAAACCCATATCAGTGGTCCTGGAAAACCAACCAGTACTATCCCGTCCTCCACAAGCACTTCCCCAATTTCAGTCAGAGACGGGAAACAATGATTTTGTAGCATTTTCTTCTTTTAAAGTGTCTCAAAGAATATATACCTAACCCAGCTGTTAAACCTATCACCTGCAGAGAACATATACCTAACCCAGGTGTTTAACCTATGACCTGCAGAGAACATATACCTAACCCAGGTGTTTAACCTATGACCTGCAGAGAACATATACCTAACCCAGGTGTTTAACCTATGACCTGCAGAGAACATATACCTAACCCAGGTGTTTAACCTATTACCTGCAGAGAACATATACCTAACCCAGGTGTTTAACCTATGACCTGCAGAGAATATATACCTAACCTAGGTGTTTAACCTATGACCTGCAGAGAACATATACCTAAGCCAGGTGTTTAGCCTATGACCTGCAGAGAACATATATCTAAGCCAGGTGTTTAACCTATGACCTGCAGAGAACATATACCTAAGCCAGGTGTTTAACCTATGACCTGCAGAGAACATATACCTAACCTAGGTGTTTAACCTATGACCTGCAGAGAACATATACCTAAGCCAGGTGTTTAACCTATGACCTGCAGAGAACATATATCTAAGCCAGGTGTTTAACCTATGACCTGTAGAGAACATATACCTAAGCCAGGTGTTTAACCTATGACCTGCAGAGAACATATATCTAAGCCAGGTGTTTAACCTATGACCTGCAGAGAACATATCTAGGCCAGGTGTTTAACCTATGACCTGCAGAGAACATATACCTAAGCCAGGTGTTTAACCTATGACCTGCAGAGAACATATACCTAACCCAGGTGTTAAACTTATGACCTGCAGAGAACATATACCTAACCCAGGTGTTAAACCTATGCCCTGCAGAGAACATATACCTAAGCCAGGTGTTTAACCTATGACCTGCAGAGAACATATACCTAACCCAGGTGTTTAACCTATGATCTGCAGAGAATATATACCTAACCCAGGTGTTTAACCTATGACCTGCAGAGAACATATACCTAACCCAGGTGTTTAACCTATGACCTGCAGAGAACATATACCTAACCCAGGTGTTTAACCTATGACCTGCAGAGAATATATAATATCAAATGGAACCCCTATTTTTTATATATTTTATGTAGATAGACATGTTTTGTTTTCATGTCTTGATTTGGAATACTTACTTTATTGATAAAACTTTCTACCTTTCCCTGAAGACCAAACCACTTGAATTTGATAGTGACAAGCTTATAAGCACACATCACTGGGTCTACACATTTCTAAAAAAGAAAAAGAAACATATTACAAAAAATTACGGGTGTCATGATAATCCTGAAATGTACAATGATAGCTTACAATACTTTAGAAATGTATCTCAATATAATCCACAATAAATTGCTTCATAAACCTATGCTTAAAGAGCT
The DNA here is from genome assembly GCA_032209605.1 of Mactromeris polynyma. Taxonomy (NCBI): domain Eukaryota; kingdom Metazoa; phylum Mollusca; class Bivalvia; order Venerida; family Mactridae; genus Mactromeris; species Mactromeris polynyma. The sequence continues at coordinate 4,302,770 of JASFXZ010000028.1, forward strand.
ATTGGCATCACCGGCCTATTGACCGGCCTATTGGCATCACCGGCCTATTGGCATCACCAGCCTATTGACTGGCCTATTGGCATCACCGGCCTATTGGCATCACCGGCCTATTGGCATCACCATCACCAGCCTATTGACTGGCCTATTGGCATCACCGGCCTATTGGCGAGAGTTTCTTATATTTTATACTTATACATAAAATGGAAAAACTAGAAGTAAGTCTGAAAGTAGGGGAAAGAAAGCTTGAGATGCACGTCTTATGAGCTGACAACAATATTTTCATTTGCCTGTAACTAAGCTTTCCATGCATGTAGGCGCATATTGTAACATATCTCTGTACTAAGTTGTCGTTTGTGTGCAACTCAAATGCGTGACAGTTGTGTTTTCGGATTCTATTTTTGCAACATATTTATGAGTTTTCAAGCAAGTTTACACAATAATGTGGACCATAGTAACATTCTTTGTTATATTCAATGAATAAAAATGGCGGATCAATACATCGATTTTCTCTGAACATATCGATACATGTATCGAGAGAGCTTGCCACGCGATGCATCGAATGATCGATTAATCATCTCACCCCTAATTTACGATGAAAAATGTATGTACCCGTAACATTGAAAACAACATTTTTCCCCTACTGCCAACATTTTATCTCTCAGAATCTGAGTCACAAAAATTATCTGTATAAATATCCAGTAACTGATAGCAATCATGCAATCTGGTAACACCTGGTAATACTTCACAATATGATACAAATGTAACGTTCAATATCATGTTTGTACTTCAATAATTAACAAAGGTGACAACGTATCAAGCCACAACATATGTTGAGTTATCAGTATGACAGAAATACAGCAACATTTGCTCATAATGCAGTGGGGGGGGGGGGGGCTATTCTCTTTTATTATACCTCACATGATTTGTTCATTCAAAATTTGCATATACACGCTATAAGCAAATCCGTAATGTTATCCTGTGACATAATGTTTTAACCCTATGACGTAACGTTATTATCCTGTGACATAATGTTTTTGAAGGCAATTTTACATACAATGGGGATCAACTTGTTAATTTATCTGAACCAAAGTATCCCAATCTGACTTTAGAGTAACAATGGTCACAGAACATAAAAGTTTGATTGTTTGACATTTTGGACCATTGTATATCTAAAAACATGCCATTTTATACAGACTGTAATTGTTCCGATTATTACATATATAATGGTAGCTGACAAGCTTGTCACAGACTGTTCTACAAGAGATATTAGCCATAAACTTGGTAGCTGACAATCTTGTCACAGATTGTTCTACAAGAGATATTAGCCATAAACTTGGTAGCTGACAATCTTGTCACAGACTGTTCTACAAGAGATATTAGCCATAAACTTGGTAGCTGACAATCTTGTCACAGACTGTTCTACAAGAGATATTAGCCATAAACTTGGTAGCTGACAATCTTGTCACAGATTGTTCTACAAGAGATATTAGCCATAAACTTGGTAGCTGACAATCTTGTCACAGACTGTTCTACAAGAGATATTAGCCATAAACTTGGTAGCTGACAATCTTGTCACAGACTGTTCTACAAGAGATATTAGCCATAAACTTGGTAGCTGACAATCTTGTCACAGACTGTTCTACAAGAGATATTAGCCATAAACTTGGTAGCTGACAATCTTGTCACAGATTGTTCTACAAGAGATATTAGCCATAAACTTGGTAGCTGACAATCTTGTCACAGACTGTTCTACAAGAGATATTAGCCATAAACTTGGTAGCTGACAATCTTGTCACAGACTGTTCTACAAGAGATATTAGCCATAAACTTGGTAGCTGACAATCTTGTCACAGATTGTTCTACAAGAGATATTAGCCATAAACTTGGTAGCTGACAATCTTGTCACAGATTGTTCTACAAGAGATATTAGCCATAAACTTGGTAGCTGACAATCTTGTCACAGATTGTTCTACAAGAGATATTAGCCATAAACTTGGTAGCTGACAATCTTGTCACAGATTGTTCTACAAGAGATATTAGCCATAAACTTGGTAGCTGACAATCTTGTCACAGATTGTTCTACAAGAGATATTAGCCATAAACTTGGTAGCTGACAATCTTGTCACAGACTGTTATACAAGAGATATTAGCCATAAACTTGGTAGCTGACAATCTTGTCACAGATTGTTCTACAAGAGATATTAGCCATAAACTCGAGAATATCAATCAATAAACAGAAGTCAAGACTAAACTTGAAAAACACAATAAATGGTGAAATAACAATTTAATAAAGATGGATTATAGTTTAATACTATGCAGACTAAATGTTAACTTTGCTGTAAACGAGATTACATCTAGTAGCAATATGATATATTCATACACAGCAAATTTATAAATCTTCATCAAGTAGGTGTGAGAATACACTGTTACAAAATGGGTTGTAACAATGCACAGATACAAGAAAGGAGAGTAAATCTTACAACATACCATGTAAATAAATTTAAGTACTTAAAATTTCATAAAAGAAAATGTCTTTAAAACATTACCAAATACTTGTACAAGTAGACAGTAGTAGCATTGGGTACTGCAAACATTGGGTACATGCAATATATCACCACATGCATACACATTTATCAGGTAGAGGACACAATTTGTTTCTTGTATTTGTTGTGAGACAAAATGATGTCTTAATCATTAAATCAATGTAATACTTAGATCAGTCATTAATAATTTCGACAGCACTTTTGAACCATAATATACTATTAGAGGTCCTACAACGTATGTTCAATGGAGTCCACACTCCAAGGATCTTTACATGTTTTATTAATGGCTGCCACCCAACCAATCCACATTTTATACAGAACATGCATTGTATTTAGTTTATTAATGGATGAAATGAATAATAAACTTCTTGTTCTTATATGTTATATATAATAAATATAGAAACATTGATACTAAATAAACAAAACAGATCATTTTTATTTTTCAAACATTACCGATTAACGAGTTGGTCAAGTCATGTGTTATGTCTGCCGCAATAAATTATCGCATCATTCATACCTGTTTCACACCCAAAACAATCAAAAGTGTTTGTTAAGTTATAACCAAGCAGGTTTACGTTAAAGTGCCTTTCGGGATCCAGAATTTACTATGTTCTATCCAAAATTACGCTATATCCAAATTTACTATAACCGTGCAGCTATACTATGAAATATAGAAGAACTCGGATGGGGAATAAAAATTACTTTGTACTATCCGATATTTTGTTATAACCCAGAACATTATGAATGTGCACCACTGTAAAAGGTTTTGATTTTGAAGTGAAAATGAGTGCATGCTGGGAGTAACAGAGTGCATGCTGGGAGTAACAGAATGCATGCTGGGAGTAACAGAGTGCATGCTGGGAGTAACAGAGTGCATGCTGGGAGTGAGTGCATGCTGGGAGTAACTGTGCATGCTGGGAGTAACTGAGTGCATGCTGGGAGTAACTGAGTGCATGCTGGGAGTAACTGAGTGCATGCTGGGAGTAACTGTGCATGCTGGGAGTAACAGAGTGTATGCTGGGAGTGAGTGCATGCTGGGAGTAACTGTGCATGCTGGGAGTAACTGTGCATGCTGGGAGTAACTGTGCATGCTGGGAGTAACTGTGCATGCTGGGAGTAACAGAGTGCATGCTGGGAGTAACAAAGTGCATGCTGGGAGTAACAGAGTGCATGCTGGGAGTAACAGAGTGCATGCTGGGAGTAACAGAGTGCATGCTGGGAGTGAGTACATGCTGGGAGTAACAGAGTGCATGCTGGGAGTAACAGAGTGCATGCTGGGAGTAACAGAGTGCATGCTGGGAGTAACTGTGCATGCTGGGAGTAACTGAATGCATGCTTGGAGTAACTGTGCATGCTGGGAGTAACTGTGCATGCTGGGAGTAACAGAGTGCATGCTGGGAGTAACAGAGTGCATGCTGGGAGTAACTGAGTGCATGCTGGGAGTAACTGTGCATGCTGGGAGTAACTGAGTGCATGCTGGGAGTAACTGTGCATGCTGGGAGTAATTGTGCATGCTGGGAGTAACTGAGTGCATGCTGGGAGTAACTGAGTGCATGCTGGGAGTAACTGAGTGCATGCTGGGAGTAACAGAGTGCATGCTGGGAGTGAGTGCATGCTGGGAGTAACTGAGTGCATGCTGGGAGTAACTGAGTGCATGCTGGGAGTAACAGAGTGCATGCTGGGAGTGAGTGCATGCTGGGAGTAACTGAGTGTATCAAGCGAGAAATGATTTATTTTCACAGTAAGTAAGTTATAGAGCAGCACTGAATTGTTTGATTGAGTTGATTGAGGTGTACATCCATATCGAAGTTTGGACCTGTGAAAGTTGCTCCTATCTCATCTCAGTCATTGAAATCTCAACATTTTACATCAGCATTACATGATATAGTCAACAGTTTCGACAAGATCATCAAGTATGACTTCTGTACTCCATAATGATGATAGATATATCCATGGTTTGATCCAGTATTGATATAACTTTCTCTTTTATACAACACAATTACACTAGTTTTATATCTAACTCTAGATATGAAAGATAGCAGATAGATAACAGTGGTCTATAAACATTCAAACACATACCACCGAGTCACCCTCGCATGGTGAACTAGATAACACAAGTCCCTTGTCAATATTATGAATTTTTGTTGGTTTTTCATCCCCGATTATCATCTGCAGGAGTTTTAGGAGCTTATTTGAAGCCTAAATTGGACCCAATCCCCCTGTCTAAATAAGTATGCATGTTTCCCCTCTTCAACTAAGGGTGAGCCATACGGACGTAACGCAACATGATACATATCACAATATATATCTCACAATACATATTATACTGTGAGAGGTATATCGTGATATGTATCATAAACAATATGTAAAATGCTCCAAATGACACACTTGTTGGAATTAATGGTAAGGATATATTAGCTAATGGCATTCGTTAAAAACATTTACTTAACAATACTTGTAAAATATTTATGTACTTAATCGTCTTTCGTTTGTTGCCAAATGCATGACAGTTGTGTTTTCGCAATGTATTTATGAGTTCACAGGCACAAGAACGTGGACGAGCGTAACACTTTTCGTTACATTCAATGAATAAAAATGGCATAGATGTTTCTCAAAACGTATCAATACGTGTATCGAGAGAGGTTGCCTCGTGATCATTTAAACATCTCACCCCTATCTTCAACAGACATTTGGCCATGACATAAGCTCACTGGCCAGTAGAGATACAAACTACACATTACTGAACTGTCTCTTAAGCAAAATAAGTAGGTAAGTATAGAATGAGTACATTGCTGGACTTCTTAACTCACACTTCAAGTTGTAATAATGTTGGATGGCAATGGGATTAATACTCTTCACAGATTGCGGACACGTGTGACGACAATCAAGCTATGACAATAGCTCTTTGTTGTAGCCTACCAGATGATGCAAACAATGGAGCTGTTTTCATGTCACAATGACTTAGTTTATTTTCCCAAAAACAACACAAACAAAAGTAGCTAACCAAGCCATGCATCCAAGTGCTTTTTGTATAAAACAGCCAACCAAGCATACATAACTTTCAGGGGCATCCCCTGTTGTCCCCTATTTAAGTATTATATGATCAATGACTACGGAAGTAATTTATAATGGCCCTAAGGAGAGCCCTCATACCCTAATATATACATCTTAAAGAATTTGGTTAAGGCCAAAATGACATATTGTTGGTTTTTTGTCTTCCGACCCACCCGCTAAAATGCTGTCCATTTAATAAGTCCAGGAATTGGTTAAGAGAAATATATATCACTAGTTAGACAATTATTTGCAACTTGCAAGTGTTTTTGTATAAAACAGCCAGCCAAGCATCACGGGGAAGGGTAACAGTTAACTAATATTTGTTTGAATGTGTTCTAAGACAGTAGATGAAGGAGTCATGCACTGAAGCAATGATAGATTACATTATCTGTTACAGAACAAATATTCATATTATTATTGTTGATGATACCATAAATCTAAATATGGGACCATAGTAACCTTTATAATACTAAATAAATGCAAGTCTTTTGTCACCATGTACCTTGCAACAAACAATTTCCAATGGGAACATTACAGAAAAATAAACAGGAGATACCTTTAAAAAAGATAAATGGTGTAGATAGAATGATGTCTTCCGGTATGTTAAATGATATAATGTTTTTGCAACATGTTGAAAAATAAATCCATACAAGAAATTAACTCGGATCTATATATACTATAATTGACCTGTCTTATCACGGTCAGTTTACATGCTTAAACATGTTAACTACTTCCGGCACAATTCGAACTGCTAACTATTAAACGCACATCATATGAAAATTTGGGAAAAAGACCTTGTATAAATTGGCAAATTTGCGTTGTAAAATTGGCAAATTTGGGAAAACTTTAATTGCTTCAACTCCAATTTTTGGGAATTTAAAAAAGTTAAAAGAACAGGCTTTTCATATGTAAATTTTATATCAAAAAGCATTCTAATCTACATTTCTTATATCAACTATCAAAAAGACACACAAAATGTCCACAAACATTTACAAAACAAGGGACAATAAAGGCCAGAGTTATTCAAAAAGCTTCAAGATATACCAAGTCGCTCCAGTAATGATTTATCGTAGGAGCTTCTGACTGGGATTTTTTTTCTGATGTGGAAAAACACATAGATTTGGCTTTGGGAATGGGTCAGATAGTCTGAACCGTGGGAACTACAGAAAAGGCCTGATTTGTGAGAACACTCATTTTGTCTAAATAAGGTTACAATTGGTGGAGAAATCAAGTTGCTAAAAATTAAACAAAGTTTCTCTACGATTTGACCAGATGACCCAAATTCTGATCTTGATATAGATTCCATAATGACTAACATTCTAAGCAAGTCTCATAATTTTTTTAGTAGGGGACATTTCAGGTATTGGTAGGGTTATGTTAAACAAACATTTATAAGGATGGTCTCAGCTATATACGATTGATTCTGTGTTCAAACTGCTTGTACATGGAATAGAAATACACGGCCATTGAAAAGTTTCTTCACACTTGAATATTTTGAATTTCATTACTTTTTCTTACAGAATTTCAAAATAAAACATGTATGACCATGAAGTAAAATTATACATTCCATTTCTGTGATGGATAGTTAAGAATTAACAATTTGCACATCTTGACAGCAGCATCAATTGACCTGCATCTGAAACCAATGTATGTGTAACTGATTGATCTGACACAAAATATAAGATAATTTGTTTCTGTACAAATTTATAAATACTTCTACAGAAAACTATTTCTGTGTTAAAAAGCATTTTTGATTTATTGCATGTGAAACAAATATGAAAATACATTAAATGCAATGGGAAATTGTCAAAGTGTGAAGTAAGCTTTGGAGGGCAGTGTATTTGATTTTCTACGTAATGGATAGAAAACCAGGAAATTCATTATTAATTCTGATTCAGATACATAGACTTTATTTTTTACTCACCATCCAATCACGTGAGTTCAGTGGACCACGCCCCGTCTTCTCTGAATGAAATAATTTTGGGTCATATTCTTTTTTATAATCCTGTAAATAGATAAAAGCAAACAGGGTAAAAAATAGGAGACTTTCTCATAAAACACGGTTCGCTATTCATAAATTATATGAGGTGTATCTGTGGTCAAGATCTCCGACTTAAAGTCACTTGCCCCTCATCGCGTGGGTTTGAATCCCGTCTGCCCTTTGACAGAACAAACTACAGACATGAACTGTCAACTTATTTTTGTGAGTTGAACAGATACTTCCTGGTCAAAATATGCCAGTTGTGCCATTCAGACGAACGAGTTTCGGGATGCCTAAATAGAGGTTCTTACCCAGGTGCTGGCCTAGGCCCAAACCATTGCTAGAAGGTTCTAAAAGCTGGTAAATCACTACACCATGCTAGCTGTTATGTGACATACAGCACCGTAACCAAGGAACTAATTCTTTATTTTATATTTTAACCCTGTAGATGGAAAAACAACAGTAAATCAGCAGATATAAGGTATATTCAAATTCTAACTGTTGTAAAGAGGATGTTGCTGTTAAGAGATTAAGTAAGAAGTAAAGTTTAACTGTGGAAAACTTGATAACATAGATAAAAGGGGTAGCAGATCAAGGGAGTGTCACTATGGAGGGATTACATGGTATCAACACAGCTTTCTCATAGAGTTGAAAATACATTTTTAATTCTTCTTTTGTAATTCCTGAATTATAATATTGCGCTAATCCAATAAAATCAGGTACAAGTAAGAATGAAGGAACCGACCATTACATGTGAAGTATTAAAGTAAAACCTACTACAAATGTGTAATAACTTTGTACAAGTACATGTAGAGGATTAACCTTTGGTCTAACCAGCTACAGAGGACATTGTGACATACACTTAACACTTCTAATAGGCTAAAGAGATTATACTGTTAGGGTTCATAACACAAAACTGAAACAAGGACAGTATACATACTGATAAATGTATCACTATATGTGGATGTGTATCGGACATTTTACAATCAACTATCTTCAGCCATAGACATATGACAGGACACCACAGCCAGTCACATTGACATCAAATCCTAGCATCACCCTTTACTGTGAAACATCAATAATAACATCACCATTGACACCAAGTCCTAGCATCACCCTTTACTGTGAAACATCTATAATAACATCACCATTGACACCAAGTCCTAGCATCACCCTTTACTGTGAAACATCAATAATAACATCACCATTGACACCAAGTCCTAGCATCACCCTTTACTGTGAAACATCTATAATAACATCACCATTGACACCAAGTCCTAGCATCACCCTGTACTGTGAAACATCAATAATAACATCACCATTGACACCAAATCCTAGCATCACCCTGTACTGTGAAACATCAATAATAACATCACCATTGACACCAAGTCCTAGCATCACCCTGTACTGTGAAACATCAATAATAACATCACCATTGACACCAAATCCTAGCATCACCCTGTACTGTGAAACATCAATAATAACATCACCATTGACACCAAGTCCTAGCATCACCCTGTACTGTGAAACATCTATAATAACATCACCATTGACACCAAATCCTAGCATCACCCTGTACTGTGAAACATCAATAATAACATCACCATTGACACCAAGTCCTAGCATCACCCTTTACTGTGAAACATCTATAATAACATCACCATTGACACCAAGTCCTAGCATCACCCTGTACTGTGAAACATCTATAATAACATCACCATTGACACCAAGTCCTAGCATCACCCTGTACTGTGAAACATCAATAATAACATCACCATTGACACCAAATCCTAGCATCACCCTTTACTGTGAAACATCTATAATAACATCAACATTGACACCAAGTCCTAGCATCACCCTGTACTGTGAAACATCTATAATAACATCAACATTGACACCAAGTCCTAGCATCACCCTTTACTGTGAAACATCTATAATAACATCACCATTGACACCAAGTCCTAGCATCACCCTGTACTGTGAAACATCAATAATAACATCACCATTGACACCAAGTCCTAGCATCACCCTTTACTGTGAAACATCTATAATAACATCACCATTGACACCAAGTCCTAGCATCACCCTTTACTGTGAAACATCTATAACAACGTCACCATTGACACCAAGTCCTAGCATCACCCTTTACTGTGAAACATCTATAATAACATCACCATTGACACCAAGTCCTAGCATCACCCTTTACTGTGAAACATCTATAACAACGTCACCATTGACACCAAGTCCTAGCATCACCCTTTACTGTGAAACATCTATAATAACATCACCATTGACACTTAGTCCTAGCATCACCCTTTACTGTGAAACATCAATAATAACATCATCATTGACACCAAGTCCTAGCATCACCCTGTACTGTGAAACATCAATAATAACATCACCATTGACACTAAGTCCTAGCATCAGCCTGTACTGTGAAACATCAATAATAACATCACCATTGACACCAAGTCCTAGCATTACCCAATGTAAACCATCAATAACAACGTCACCATTGACACCATGTCCTAGCATCACCCTATGTGAAACATCAATAACAACGTCACCATTGACACCAAGTCCTAGCATCACCCTATACTGTGAAACATCAATAACAACGTCACCATTGACACCAAGTCCTAGCATCACCCTATACTGTGAAACATCAATAACAACGTCACCATTGACACCATGTCCTAGCATCACCCTATGTGAAACATCAATAACAACGTCACCATTGACACCAAGTCCTAGCATCACCCTATACTGTGAAACATCAATAACAACGTCACCATTGACACCAAGTCCTAGCATCACCCTGTACTGTGAAACATCAATAACAACGTCACCATTGACACCAAGTCCTAGCATCACCCTGTACTGTGAAACATCAATAACAACGTCACCATTGACACCAAGTCCTAGCATCACCCTGTACTGTGAAACATCAATAACAACGTCACCATTGACACCAAGTCCTAGCATCACCCTGTACTGTGAAACATCAATAACAACGTCACCATTGACACCAAGTCCTAGCATCACCCTATACTGTGAAACATCAATAACAACGTCACCATTGACACCAAGTCCTAGCATCACCCTGTACTGTGAAACATCAATAACAATGTCACCATTGACACCAAGTCCTAACATCACTCTATGTGAAACATCAATAACAACGTCACCATTGACACCAAGTCCTAACATCACTCTATGTGAAACATCAATAACAACGTCACCATTGACACCAAGTCCTAGCATCACCCTGTACTGTGAAACATCAATAACAACGTCACCATTGACACCAAGTCCTAGCATCACCCTATACTGTGAAACATCAATAACAACGTCACCATTGGTTTTGAAGTAGGTCAGTCGTGAGGTGTTAAAACATTGACGAAAAATTGAAATTTGTTCCATGACAGTAATATAGTAATGTGGTGGTCTAAATGTAGAAATGGTCTTTAACGAAGTTTGACGGTATACTGACCTTTGCAGTAATAGGATCATTGGCTATATCAATTGTGGTTGTATTTCTTTTCTGTAAATCTTCCTCTTTTAAGTCATGAATCTGAAAAAAAGCAAAAATAACCATCACTTATTTGGGAATAGTGTACCAAGAAAATATAAATCAAGACAAAAGGGAAGCAAAATTAACCAATACGTCCCAAGATCTGATTAGTTCTAAGACAAAGATGTTTTTAATATTGATTTGTATTTAACAAAACATTGCAACTTTTGAAGGACAATAAAACTTTGAATGAGGTCTTAACAATGAATGCGGCAGCAGTGCCGGAGAGACTATCTAGTATCTACTTTGCCTAAGCTAAAAAACTTTTTTGATAAAGATCACAAATAAGGCCATAAAAAACATTTTTTAATGTGTCCGATTTTTTTATCTCCTATTTCTCTAGAAATGAATCAAATGTGCCGAGATGTTCTCTTGGGTTACTTTAAAAATGTAGCGGAAGACTCAACTTTTTACAGTAGTACACGTACAAACCTTTTCAATCAAACAGACATGGTCACGTCGTCACGAGAGGAGTAAAACTGTTTAGTGTCTAAATATTGTAACTTGTAATTATTTGCAGCAAAATAGAAAATCAGCTTGCAAATTTGAAACGATATTTGCATTGAGATTTTAATTTTGAACCCTAATTCAGTAATGATAAAATAGTGTTGCCCGCCATTCGTTCTGCAAAGTCGTTTGGTTTGCAAATTGATTCTTGTTATTCACAGTTAATTCACAACATTTTTATGACAATAAAAATGCTGAAATTGAATGCAGAAGTGTTTGAAAAACCAAACATTAAAATTGTATGGCTGCAACTCCATAAACTGTCGAACCTTAGCGTAGTGACAATATACACTACTAGGCATCAGTGGAATCTGAATGTAGCAACAATATACACTACTAGGCATCAGTGGAATCTGTATGTAGCAACAATATACACTACTAGGCATCAGTGGAATCTGAATGAAGCAACAATATACACTACTAGGCATCAGTGGAATCTGAATGTAGCAACAATATACACTACTAGGCATCAGTGGAATCTGAATGTAGCAACAATATACACTACTAGGCATCAGTGGAATCTGAATGTAGCAACAATATACACTACTAGGCATCAGTGGAATCTGAATGTAGCAACAATATACACTACTAGGCATCAGTGGAATCTGAATGTAGCAACAATATACACTACTAGGCATCAGTGGAATCTGAATGTAGCAACAATATACACTACTAGGCATCAGTGGAATCTGAATGTAGCAACAATATACACTACTAGGCATCAGTGGAATCTGAATGTAGCAACAATATACACTACTATACACTACTAGGCATCAGTGGAATCTGAATGTAGCAACAATATACACTACTAGGCATCAGTGGAATCTGAATGTAGCAACAATATACACTACTAGGCATCAGTGGAATCTGTATGTAGCAACAATATACACTACTAGGCATCAGTGGAATCTGAATGTAGCAACAATATACACTACTAGGCATCAGTGGAATCTGAATGTAGCAACAATATACACTACTAGGCATCAGTGGAATCTGAATGTAGCAACAATATACACTACTAGGCATCAGTGGAATCTGTATGTAGCAACAATATACACTACTAGGCATCAGTGGAATCTGAATGTAGCAACAATATACACTACTAGGCATCAGTGGAATCTGTATGTAGCAACAATATACACTACTAGGCATCAGTGGAATCTGAATGTAGCAACAATATACACTACTAGGCATCAGTGGAATCTGAATGTAGCAACAATATGCACTACTAGGCATCAGTGGAATCTGATTGTAGCAACAATATGCACTACTAGGCATCAGTGGAATCTGAATGTAGCAACAATATACACTACTAGGCATCAGTGGAATCTGATTGTAGCAACAATATACACTACTAGGCATCAGTGGAATCTGATTGTAGCAACAATATACACTACTAGGCATCAGTGGAATCTGATTGTAGCAACAATATACACTACTAGGCATCAGTGGAATCTGTATGTAGCAACAATATACACTACTAGGCATCAGTGGAATCTGTATGTAGCAACAATATACACTACTAGGCATCAGTGGAATCTGTATGTAGCAACAATATACACTACTAGGCATCAGTGGAATCTGAATGTAGCAACAATATGCACTACTAGGCATCAGTGGAATCTGTATGTAGCAACAATATACACTACTAGGCATCAGTGGAATCTGAATGTAGCAACAATATACACTACTAGGCATCAGTGGAATCTGAATGTAGCAACAATATACACTACTAGGCATCAGTGGAATCTGAATGTAGCAACAATATACACTACTATACACTACTAGGCATCAGTGGAATCTGATTGTAGCAACAATATACACTACTAGGCATCAGTGGAATCTGAATGTAGCAACAATATACACTACTAGGCATCAGTGGAATCTGAATGTAGCAACAATATACACTACTAGGCATCAGTGGAATCTGTATGTAGCAACAATATACACTACTAGGCATCAGTGGAATCTGTATGTAGCAACAATATACACTACTAGGCATCATATGGATGATTCATAAAGATTTCCATTTTACATATCAAGGTCACTTACATTAGCTTTTAATCCATTATCTCCAAAATGCATGGTTTCGATCATGATGAAAAATGACTCTTTCATATAGCCTGGATTCTGTAACAATCAAATACATGTAAATCAATGTGGGATTCTGTAACAATCAAATACATGTAAATCAATGTGGGATTCTGTAACAATCAAATACATGTATATCAATGTGGTTTATATAATTATACAGTGAACAAAATTGGTCACAACTCCTTTTTAGCAAAAAGAAAACCCGAACTTGTGTGTTATGTCGTGACATTGTTGAGGATAGAATCTACAACCTCCAGGTTGAGTAGACAAAACATTACCCACCACACTACCACTCTCTTCAAATATTATCCTCCGGTCCTATAAGTTCATGCCCTCTTCAAGTTCATGCCCCCTTCAAGTTCATGCCCCCTACTAGTTCATGCCCTCTTCAAGTTCATGCCCCCTTCAAGTTCATGCCCCCTACAAGTTCCTGCCCCCTACAAGTTCATGCCCCCTACAAGTTCATGCCCCCTACAAGTTCATGCCCCCTACAAGTTCATGTCCCCTACAAGTTCATGCCCCCTACAAGTTCATGCCCCCTACAAGTTCATGCCCCCTACAAGTTCATGCCCCCTACAAGTTCATCCTTTTTTGGATGTCAATCTCTGGGAAAATCGGACTGCAATTATGAGTCTGAATGTTATGTCAGCTTGAAGGAATACGTTTCTGCTGTCATAAAAACATCAGACATACATTATATTTAAGGGGCATGTTTTATGTTCTCTCTCCATCCAAGTTATAAGAGCAGCTGTTTCTCAGTTTAACACATTATGTGCAGACTACACTGTTTCCAATACTTTGTAATATCTTTGTTAGCTCATGATTATTTTGATGCATTCAATACGAACAGATGGTTATTTGTCTTAATAGAGACATATCTGATCTACAAAACCTCATTCAATCCTCATCAAGAAACCATCTTTGAGGTGGTACAAACTCATAGCAAGCTTCAAACTGATCAATCTTTGAGGTGGTACAAACTCATAGCAAGCTTCCAACTGATCAATCTTTGAGGAGGTACAAACTCATAGCAAGCTTCCAACTGACCAATCTTTGAGGTGGTACAAACTCAACGCAAGCTTCCAACTGATCAATCTTTGAGGAGGTACAAACTCATAGCAAGCTTCCAACTGATCAATCTTTGAGGCGGTACAAACTCATAGCAAGCTTCCAACTGATCAATCTTTGAGGTGGTACAAACTCATAGCAAGCTTCCAACTGATCAATCTTTGAGGCGGTACAAACTCAACGCAAGCTTCCAACTGATCAATCTTTGAGGAGGTACAAACTCATAGCAAGCTTCCAACTGACCAATCTTTGAGGTGGTACAAACTCATAGCAAGCTTCCAACTGATCAATCTTTGAGGTGGTACAAACTCATAGCAAGCTTCCAACTGATCAATCTTTGAGGTGGTACAAACTCATAGCAAGCTTCCAACTGATCAATCTTTGAGGTGGTACAAACTTATAGCAAGCTTCCAACTGATCAATCTTTGAGGTGGTACAAACTCATAGCAAGCTTCCAACTGATCAATCTTTGAGGTGGTACAAACTCATAGCAAGCTTCCAACTGATCAATCTTTGAGGTGGTACAAACTTATAGCAAGCTTCCAACTGATCAATCTTTGAGGTGGTACAAACTCATAGCAAGCTTCCAACTGATCAATCTTTGAGGTGGTACAAACTCATAGCAAGCTTCCAACTGATCAATCTTTGAGGGGGTACAAACTCATAGCAAGCTTCCAACTGATCAATCTTTGAGGTAGTACAAACTCATAGCAAGCTTCTAACTGATCAATCTTTGAGGTGGTACAAACTCATAGCAAGCTTCCAACTGATCAATCTTTGAGGGGGTACAAACTCATAGCAAGCTTCCAACTGATCAATCTTTGAGGAGGTACAAACTCATAGCAAGCTTCCAACTGATCAATCTTTGAGGGGGTACAAACTCATAGCAAGCTTCCAACTGATCAATCTTTGAGGGGGTACAAACTCATAGCAAGCTTCCAACTGACCAATCTTTGAGGGGGTACAAACTCATAGCAAGCTTCCAACTGATCAGGAGTGTCAGACGTCATGATTAATCTATGAAGATTTTACGGATTTTAAGGTGTGCAATGAAATATTAACTAAACACAGTAAATATATCTATTAATCACAATTATTTCCTGAGCGTACAAGTTGGTGTGTATGTGCATACTTCAGACCTTAAGGGGGCATGAACTAACAGAAGTCTCGTCATACAGACATATCAAACGAGGAGTGAAAGCAATACTGGTCTATCTGCACGTAAATAAAACACGGACAGGTCTGTTTGCTTTCATTACTCTACATATATATATAGCTCTATTTTTCAGAATAAGGTGCATAATTATTTCCTGAAAGTAAAGAAACAATTATAAAGAGCTGAGAACACACCATCATGAAGTCCTAGTAATTACAGCCTCACGTTATACTGACACTAATGGAAAATCAAACCTTACAGGAACAAGGGGATCAATAATTCCAAATTAGGAGAAAATCTATCCACTGTAATATGCAAGCACACTTACTGATTTAAGTTTTCTAATCTAAAATAAGTTTTTGTCATACTTTTTCTAGAAATTTTACTGAACATAAAAACTGGCGAAGGGAAAAACATTTCAATAAAAAAATCAACATTCTGAAGAGTTGTGCTTTATAATGAAAAGAAAAGTCACTACATTGTAGGGAATGAAAAATGCTCCTGAATTAATGTTCTTGACGGAACAAACCTGATAACCTTGCATGTGAATGAAGAGACTAGATGACCTGGTCTGTGACCTTGATAGTACAGACACAATGACCTTGCCTGAGATCTTGACGAAACAGTTCTAATGACCTTGCCTGTGACCGTGATGGAACAGTTCTAATGACCTTGCCTGTGACCGTGATGGAACAGTCATTATGACCTTGCCTGTGACCATGACAAAACAGACCTAATGACCTTGCCTGTGACGGTGACAAAAAAGATCTAATGACCTTGCCTGTGACCGTGACAAAACATATCTAATGACCTTGACTGTGACCATGACAAAACAGACCTAATGACCTTGCCTGTGACCATGACAAAACAGACCTAATGACCTTGCCTGTGACCGTGACAAAACAGATCTAATGACCTTGCCTGTGACGGAACAGACCTAATGACCTTGCCTGTGACCATGATGGAACAGACCTTATGACCTTGCCTGGGACTGTGATGGAACAGATCTAATGACCTTGCCTGTGATCGTGACAAAACAGACCTAATGACCTTGCCTGTGACTGTGATGGAACAGATCTAATGACCTTGCCTGTGACCGTAACAAAACAGACCTAATGACCTTGCCTGTGACCGTAACCAAACAGATCTAATGACCTTGCCTGTGGACGTGATGGAACAAGCCTAATGACCTTGCCTGTGACTGTGACGGTTCAAGCATAATGACCTTGCCTGTGATGACACATCATTCTGTTAGCTTACAGCTTAACATTTGAGTGCGATTCCATTGATATGCCAAAGTTATAGCCGAATCTTGAAGTAATTGGGACAAATTAACAGATGGATAATGTCAATAACATGATGGCCCTATATCGCTCACTGGAGACCACAACCCCTTGCATTCATGGTCTTTAAACAATCAACATGATTTGAAGGAATTCAGACGATGGTCACCAATGAAACATTTCAGTGAAGTTATTTTGAAATGGGGCCAGTGGATTCTGAGTAGAAGATTTTCCTACTAAGTTCCCTCTACATACACACAACAGTGACCCCTCCCCACTCCCATGCAGCCATTTTAAAGAACCAACATACTTGCCATAAATTTGACAGAAAATTACATTGTGATAAAGTTTCATGAAGGCGGTTCTACAATTCGACCTGGTCACCTAGATCTCAACTCCGACTAGTGGAGATGCATAAGCATGCGGTTGTTTGGTTTTGACAAAATTTGCCACTTCCAGTCACATGATGTTGAGCAGTGCTGAAATTGTCTTATGTGAGAACTAAGCAGTATGGCTAACACCTGCCTAAACAAATTGAGAGACTGCCATTACATACAACAATGAACTTACCGTTACTATAGTTCTGCAGTATGGGTATGCATTCCAAGCTTTTTCAACAATCTCAAGAGATCCTTTTGGTGCTATAGCTCTGATGAATCCTGGTACCTTACTGCAAAGTAAGAAAATGTCAAACATAAACAAACTTGTCATGACCAAGCATATCGTATAAAACAAACTTGTCATGACCAAGCATAATGTATAATACAAACCAAATCTTTAAAGTAATATTATGCTCATTTTTTGTTCATTAGTTTACCTAAACATACATGAAAACTATATTTCCTATAGTTAAAACATCGGTAAACATGCATTAACAAATATTGAACTCATAATGTTTTGATCCGTATTTGTTGAAGAAAGATGTCTGTACATCATAAAATATAAAAAAAGTTTTTTTAACGATCAGGCTATTTAACAAGTTTTGTATGTTAGTAATATGGTAAAAAAAGATATTTTCAATCAGTTATACATTGCAATGGTTCTTATTAGAGATATTTTAGCCAGTGAAACAACAATACTGACTGAAGCCAATTCAAACATTTTATGTTCAGATGAGCCCGATACATCTTTAAATCATGTTATCAGATAGACCAGTAAGGCTTTCAGCGCTGAAAGCTATATAATTCAATGGTCGCATAACTCGATATTGCGTAATGCGACCGCATATTCAGGTCCCGATCAATAATGAAGACACATTTTCAACTCGAAAATACAACCATGTACCGACCAGTATGGATTTTAGTCACACCGACAGCCGAGGTTGCATATAATGTTGTTAATTCAGATGTGTTTACGATAACTGATGACATTTTAATCCCTCCAGGCGTCATAAACACACCAAGAGGTGGGTATTTTATTGTTTGGGCCTTTGTGAGACCCTTAATTGAGCAGTTAGCAGTCACATGTTTTTATTCTTCGCTAATCTGTTATTTTTATACCGTACTCGTTAATTGACGGACAAACAACAAATCGTATAAACTTTCTTAATTATCTGGCCTGATTAATCAATCATATCTGAATTTGATTTTCATTGATAAAGACCTTCATGAACTAAGCTGATTAAATTTGTTTAAAAGTTCTGAAATGAGTAGAATGCGGACAGAGTTTTCTCTGAAAGAGAAAATTGATTTGATCAAAGACAGTCCAGGAAAAAGTCAGAGGCAACTGGCTGATAAAATTCGAGGGCTTGACGCAACACTGTCGTAACTCCTATGTATTTATATAGGAGTTACAACAGTGTTGCATTGAGCCCTCGAAATATGGCATTGGAAAAACTCGGACCTCTGCTTCACAAACTATGTTTGTAGGCCAAATAAATGTAATAACAATTTGCTGAGAAATTTGTAAAATTTACAGCTGTGGCTATGAAAGTTGAAAACTAACATGTTCAAATTATATTCTTGAAGAACAGATACCGCTGTGATAGAACTGTCCTGTCTGTAACATTACCTGTTATTATCATTACACACTTCTAGTGTTCTTTTTTTATGCTAACATGAACCTATAATATTTTATATGCTTTAATTTTCAGTTTCATTCAATCATCAAGTGGAAGGTGGAATTGGTGGAAGGCCATGGGAATTGTTTTTCCAAATTTCATTGTTTATGATGAATTTATCCAAATAAAAATTGTAGTTTTTTTTCTCCATTATTGAACTTTATAATCCCACACATTTATGGGCCACAGATTGTGTCGACATCGGTAATATCGACATTCCGGTTTAGTCGACATATTTGTAAAGTCCCAATTTCTGTCACTATATATTGTATAAGGAAAATGATTTATATGTCGACGTGATTTCTCTCGCCAAAAGAGTGTTTTCACACCTTAATGTACTTCATTGTATCGACATCTGCACAATGTGATTGAAATTTAAAAGGTGTCAATTGACCGTGAAGAGATTAACAAATTTATCTCACCTATTGTTTGTGTCGCAATTAATTTGTTCACAGTTTGTAAAACTGATTTATTAAAGTAAGAGCGTAGTTTGCAATCTAATTGATAAGTGCCGCAGCAAATATTTACCTATTTCAGTAACACTGATAAATTCAGCCACTCGCCACATATGATTAAATATTGTTGAAAAAAGGGCATTAAACCCGAAAAAAAAGAAACGTACATATATATTATGTCCGTGATATTATTTATTAAAAGTATACCAATTATCACGAGTCAAACAGTTTTACAACACCTGCAGCAAAACACACGAATGGTAAGTTTTACAACACCACCTTAGCAAAAATACGTACGTACAAGACAAGTAAGTTTTCCAGTACTGGAATCAGATATGTCGACATTCGGATATGTCAACATATTTTATCAGGTCCCAATAATGTCGACATAACGGGTTTCGACTGTTACACAAATGTCTTGGAAAAACCGTAACATTACCAGTACTGATACGCATTGTATGTCTAAACTCAATAATGAGACCAACTCGATATTACAACCACTTTATGGCAGATCCATTGGTGGTCCAATTATCGAATTTACTGTAGTTTCTAAAAATTCCCCAGATGCATCCCCAGTTAATTTGATTGCAGTAAGCAATAAAATTGATGATTTTCAAGAATTGAACTACACTGCAACTCCGTTGCACCGCGGTCGGATATAGCGCGATATCCATTATAACGCAATGTCGTCGTGTCTCCCGATTATTTTCATGAAAAATCCTTAAATTTGTAAAAAGAGGAAGAAAAATTGAACCAAATTGTATTTTTTCGCGATTTGCTGTCCGCTCTTTCGCGAAATCACGTGCTGTTAAGTTTACAAGTTTATTTTACTAAGCGATCGCGAATCAACAAGATTACTTAAACTGAATATACGCACCATAAAAGATATATGTCCAATTATGATAACCATCAATATTTACACAAATGTCACCTTCTAATGTTTTTCAACACATTTCATAAACATCAACGTAATTTGACCTTGGATTGTGCTATGACGTCACGGGAGTAGCTGATGTTGAGTCTAACACGCCCACGTTCAATTATTCTCCTTACCTTGACCAATTAGATGATCGCGAACCGACGAGATTTCTTTTAATTGAATGAATGACAGTAGGGGATGTCAATCATGGAACAAAGCAGTGTTAATCCTCAATAAACTAAATGGTATCCGGATGCGCTAATTACGATTAATACAGCACTTGTTGTTCACACATAATTATCTACTAGATGTGTCGGTCGACTATTTCTCAATCTGTCACAAAAAGTAGTTAAGTCAAGGCAAAAGCGGACGACTCGATCAGCACGGAATGTTTGAAGTGCTGCTAGTCAAAAACAATGTTCTCGCAGACTACAAAGGCGCCGCGTCTCGACTTGTTAGATCAAGTAGTCGGCCCAATGTTTGATGCGACGCACGTGGAAAATGTTCTACTCGCAGACTTCAAAGACGCCGCGTCGTCTTCTAGTTTCAGAGATAGACCGTCATGGGTGGTGTTTTTGTCAAATGCACATTTTGATTGACGTGAAAAGCTTTATTAGACCTATGTAATATAGATACGACTAGGCATGGTGCAAAAACTGTACCACGCGTGATTGTTGGTCGAATCAACATTTATACGCGATGGATTATTCTTTTGTTCTGGTGAATAACAGATAAATATATAAATAAGGTACGAAAATACGATTAGATATAATTATTGAATTAATTCTCACTCTAAATCTGCAATGTTCTCATGTATTTTGCGAGAGTGTCACAGGGGGTAATTTTCACGGGTAACAAATAATACAAACGCCACCAAAATATCATGGTTCCGAAAGAGAAATGATCATATTATAGCTTTATTTTAAATAATTAATGAGTTTTGTTTTGAAATAGTTTCAAATAATGACACATAAATACATTTTATATATTATCCTCAACCTATTTATTAAAACAAATACGAAATGTATGAAAACATAGTATGCACAACGCTATACTGTGTGGGTGGGGTAAGTTGCTATTCTGTCTCTTTACCGCGTTCGGATATAACGCGATCGCGAGTCCTTGGACCCCACCGATCGCGGTATAACAGAGTTGCAGTGTATCAAGAAAGACTATGTAAACCTGTTAAAATCATGTACATCGTTTAAGATCACGTTGTTATAATGTAGGGATGATTCTCAACATACAAACATGGTTAGCATGTTTAACCAGGGGGGAAATCATTGTAAGTATTAATATAATAAGCTATTCTACATAAGGCAATAAAACAATCGAGTTACCTCTGAAGATGATAGATTTTGTGAGTATATTGTCCTTTTGTGTATATTTTACCATCTGCGGCTAATGGTTTTTCGGGAATTCTGTCAATTTCTTCATTCCGGTCTTCAAGATCAAAAGGTTCATTCACAAGCACTTCAATTCCTTCACCTCCTCCTGTGTTTTCCTTGCTAGCTTCCGCAACAGAATATAACTGTGCAACTTGATACTAGAAGGATAAAATACACAACAATTTGTATTCAGATTATTTTGATTAATATTGTTTTCCACAAAGTCTCCCTGGTATTTATACTTTTGTAGTCCAAGGCTTAACTCAGACTTAGACTTCAATAAAAATTGGCTAAAGTGCATCGTGGGTAACTGCAATTCTTCAGACAAAATTCAACCCGATCAAATTTCTGTGCAGAGATTGAATACGTTCGTGCTTCCTCATATTAGTTAGAAAAATCAGTAACTTTTTCAATGATCATAGTCTCTCACGGATTGGTTAACCTTTCGATAAAGGGGTACGTGACATTCAGAAATCCACTGAATTTCGGTGAATTTACCTAAATCGATTTTGGATCTGGAGTGACCAGCAATCGTAATATTTTTATGTTATACAACAAATCTTAACCTTCAAATTTTTTCAACCATATACAGTCAAACCTGTGTTAAAGACCACCTGCGAACAAAGACCACTATTGCAAAACCAATCTGCAAAGACCACCAATTTATCTCCCATCAGACCATTTTAAATGATATTTAATCTGTAAATAGAGACCACCTGTAAACAAAGACCACATTTTGCTGTTCCCATGGGTGGTCTTTACAGACAGGTTTGACTGTATGTCTTTTTTCAAGATATTTCTTGTTATTTATATATAAGTATGTTCAGAACATGTCTTATGTAGCACTACTGTACATTCAGCCAAAATGTCAATAATTGAAGTTATCAGGTTGTTTCACGAGGGTGAAAGTTCAAGAGTTTCTACTTTTAAACTTGCCATAAAATTTAATCAACATGTAGTGAGCATTCATTTTGTGAATATTAAATTCTCACAAAGATAGTGAAAGTTAACCTCTCTCAAAAATTATTTGTTTAACAGTATAATTAATGATGTCATTATTGAACTTACCTCCTCCACAGTCATGGGAAGTACAACCCGACTGCAATAGAAAAAGTGATTGTTTAAATACTGACTGCTTCCTTGAATGGAAAATTCCCAACATATGTGGTCAGGTTTAACATTTATTAACAATTGATTCAATGTTATTGCTTACATCAAATATATTAAATTGTATAGCAGGGAAAACCCAGATGCGAAAACGGCGCTGATTTCTGACTCTGATCCATACAAGTACTCAAAATATTTCGTCCACATCAAGTCTGACCATTTAACATCCATTTGCACTATCAAAACAAAATTTCAAATCAGTGCTGTTCTTCATTCAAAATGGCTACGGACAGATCTAAAGATCTTAAATACATTGGAAATTTTGTGTTTGCATGTATGGATGGATCGGAGTCAGAAATCACTCAGGGCCATATTCGTGATTGAGTGAAGAGGAATTGTATGAAATAGTCGAATATCACCAGTTGAAAGGTGAATGTCACATGTGAACTCTCTCAATTTCCGTGGGAGACTCCCGGATTTGACAGGCCATTCTCCTGGCTGGGAGACGCCGTCTCACGATTTTCAAAGTTAATTTTGTTATGGGGTATTTTTTAATTCATTCCCAACTGGTTCGCTGATATTGTTTGTCAAACTGAGGGTCTCATTAAAAAGCGTCACGAAGCGACCCAAAACAAATATATGTTCATATATACTATTTCTACCGATATATTGCATTTTTTTTAGTTTTGAATAGTTTAAAAAAAGGCGGCGCTCTGTACAGATAACACCGTTGTGATAATCACAATTTGCAACTGTACAGAGCGCCGCCATGTTTATGCGAAAGTTGGATTTTTACACCGTCTTAATGTTGTTTTTTAAACTATTCAAAACTAAAAAAAAGCAATATATCGGTAGAAATAGTATATATGACATATGTAAGTATGTTTTCATACATTTATAATCATAAATCATGCATAAAAGGTATGTTTTCGTTTTGTGGCGCTTTGTGACACTTCGTGGCACTTTGTAGTGAGACCGCATTTATAATCATAAATCATTCATAAAAGGTATTTTTCGTTTCGTGTCGCTTCGTGATGCTTTTTAGTGAGACCGTCAAACTGATAACCGGAAGCGATAAAATCCGGAAACCAGTCTGAAAATCGTATGAACTACATTTTTGAGTTAATGAACCGTTTTAAAACTCATGGGGTTCCACTACGACTAGGTGCTGAATCTCAAGGGCCTTTTTTGTCATTTATTTCTTACTGGATTTTACCATTTTATAGCCAAATTACCTATAATTTAGAGAAAAGTTGACCCTTCAGCCAGAATCTTGATAGTCAAAATGTGGCTTTTTTGGAATTTCAGGGGTCAAATGGAACACCTGGAAAGTAAAGGGACGTCCAAAGAGGTGGTTGTTTACCTTTATTTTAAACAGGCCATACATTTTTTTTTCAATTTCATTTTGGACTCATCAAAAAATTTTTTTTATTGATTTCGACATAGCACAAATCAGATCTGTCACGAGAAGAAGTTCAATGACTCATTAACTTTATAGAAAACCACCCCATCATTCAGAGAATATATCGATCACACGTGAAAAAGCCGGTGACGGAACACAGGAACCTACAAGTCCACTGTTCTGAGATTTGGTTCAGACTGAGAATTGTCGATGTTTTTAAACGATCTGAAACAAATATACTTACTATTCGTGTACAATGACTCCCATAGTAATGTTTGTTTGCTGAAAACAATTTCAGTAGTTTTAGACTGGGAGGAACCGGAATGACGTCATTAAGCTACTTCCGGGTCAAAGGATATATTTAATACACGGCGCTCCTTCTAAACGCCCACATAATCTAGAGTTGTCGTTCCTACTACGCTCAAATGTATAATAAAAACATTATATAGTATGGCCGTGATAATAATGACGACACGTTTCACCACAAAAACTGTATCGGTGACCAAAATAATCAGGTTTTTATTCCATTCGTATTTCATTTTATAATGCCAAATATATTAAAATCGGACGTCTGCTTCTCTGTCCGGCGAGATCTTTAAAGTAGGGAGTCCAATATTAAGGTCAAAATGCAAAACTACAAAATGATTATGTTTAATATTTGCTTGAAAAACAAATCACACTAAGCTGCTTTTGTTCACGTTTAATCAATCAACCACAAGCCATCGAAACACTTGGAAATTAAGAAAGAATTTAGTCTGTGACGTCAAAACGTTCATTGGGAAATACTATCACTGTCACTTTAAGAGACTCACTTATACTTATATAAGTTTTGTCATGGACACACTTATATATACGGTTCTGTGAATAATATATTTTACGAATTAAGACTGATATTCATTGGAACTATATGGCATATTGAAATATTGTAATCACGTGAAGCAAATCTACCAATGTCACGGACCTATATATAGGTCCGTGCCAATGTCTATCTGATGTGTTTCCCACCTAACATAGTACTGGCATGTAACCAGGAAAGTACTGGGTAGATTCCAGGAAAGTACTGGTTAGGTGCCAGGAAAATGGTAACTGTACGATAGGTCTCGTTGGCACTGTGCAGTAACCGTCTTTGGCTTCAAAAATTGTCTGTTTGATCTATACTGCTATACTGGCAGGTAAATTTCCCCTTTCGGTTTCAAAAAGTCTATTTATGGTGTGCAGGGGACATACCGGGTCGACCAAAATACCATAAAGTGCATTAGAAAATGTGCGCGGCGACGGACGACCTCATAAACAGTAATACCAACCCACCTATCTGATAATATCTGACTGACAGACATCTTTCGGACGTTGACTGACTATAATTAGGAGCATAACAGGAAAACAAATCTGGATAGAGTGATTAACTCATGACAAAAATCTTTGTAACAAAAACAAACGTGATGCATATTCAAGACATGGATTAACATCAAATCACAATTATATATCACTCACATCAACTGAGGTGTAATATGCACATGTCTGAAGAAATAAATGTGTCCGGAAATGCACGACAGTTACCGAACATTTCCGAAACAAGTGTTCCAGCAACAACTATTTCATCGTGCAGAGAACAGTGTGGGTTAATTAAACTCTGGTTCTACAAGAAAACAAAGATAAAACGGATAACATAAATTAGATGGATCTGTAGAACATTTGAATGACACCGTTTCTTCATATCGCTTTGATGTCACTGCTTAATATATTGGCCCCAGATTAATGTTAACGTTTCGTTTTATTGCATTTTCTTAAAGTTGATTTGGACTATGAGTCTATTCTTAGTCCCCTCCTTTCCTTAATACATAAATGGCATTCCATTTTACCTTCAAAAATTCAACCATCGATCTCTACGCAGATGACTCAACATTACATTTATCTGGATATAAGTAAATAACATCAATTATCGAAATACAACAGTCTCTACAGGGCATACCCAGTTTGTGCTTGGTGTTCCCGGAATAACATGTCTATTCACCCTAATAAAATCAATTCATGTAAATAATATCACTCAAGAGCAGGTAAGTAACCACAATATGCTTGTAGTAATCATTGATAGTATTACTATAATAATCAATTTGGAATGCACATATATATCACGTATGTCACAAACTCAACTCAAAGTTACAATTATTAAAAATAATTATAAACTATAGCTTAAACATCCACAGGCGGAAATTATTCTACAATTATTACATATTGACTTCAATGGACTATTGTTGCCCTTAATATGGTATCGAGGCTTTGTAGCAAACACCAAGAGAATGTCCATCACCACGGACATATGGTTTATACGTCCGTGCCATCACACAGGATAAAATATCAAAACATATTCTACATTAACATCTAATAACACTATCGTGACCCTTGTTCATAGAATCGGGGTTGCTATCATTTGAAAATAAATGTAAAGTTCTCTCAGCAACTATATAGTGCCACGGACAAATATGTCCGTGATAGTGCATAATAAAATGCCCACTTAATAGTATTTAGGTCTTTGCTTTCATGATATAATTATGTTCACCCACAATTCTACATACTTATTAAGATCCATCATCCACAATGACATAGTACCCTTTATTTAAATCAACTCATGGTAAACGAAGATTCTCTTTTTGTGCTCGTAACGTATTGGAAATATACGTTGTACGAGATCTAATACCGATACACTCAAAAATAATTACTGGAAATATTTAATCCTGAATCAATAATATTTCATTCTTGCATACATGTGTATTATGTGAGGTGTCTGTGGTTGTTTTATTTTCATACCACCACAACTTTTGTAGCTTTTGATCGCATTTATCGCTATAATTATGTTGTATGTATGAACACGGACGGTTTATAGGTCCGTGGTGTGAACATGTGTAGATGTGCAGATATTTTTAATGTAAATTTATTACATTGTTGTTATTTGAAGACCACATTGTAAAAAAAGTTACATCTGTACTTAATTGTGATGTCTCCAAGAAATAAAGATATAATTATTATTATAATACACATGGTATGATTGGTATCGCAACACTGCATTTAAATCCGTATTGTAAATATTACGGCAATGACGTACTTTAAATAACCTCAAGTCACTCTTCAAATTGGAGAACATATTTTAACCGGAAACAGCATTGCAGAATTTGTGCGGGTAAATTAAGGTAGCAATTTTTGCAATAGTTATCAGATTATTAACAGCGTATGCGCGATACTGTTGCATACTCCCCACCCGATCTCATTTAGCATTTGTTTAACATATGTATCGGTTTAGATTGTGCATACACTTTTTAACTGTAACCAAGAACTCTCGAGTATTGTTTACATTTAAAATTAAATAGCATACATTATTAGGCCAAATAAAAGTAAATGTTTGGTTCAAGTAATTCGAAGTCTGGTCGGAAAATATTTTATTTTGGAGTTTTATTTGAAATATAGCCTATTTTGACCAAAAACAGACATCCAATCCGAAACCAATGCTATTTTATAACATGTAGTACTCACAGGGGTTATAACTCCAATTTCCAAAAAACACATCTTCCACTCCAAGTTCAACTTCAAGTGATTGGCCATAAGAATTAAGATTTTTAATATTGTTTAAATTCAAATGTACCGTGCACAGCTAACACAATACACTTCCAACAAACATTAAGTTGACTAACACATTAACAGTTTACCTCACAAAAATTCACTCAATCAGCTTGAGACGTGCAGAAAATGTCAGTTTTGTTTACTCGGGTCTCAATCAAGGAGTCGCAACATCAAATGAGCCTATTACATGTACCTTGCAATTTGTTTAGTTGGGAACAACAACGCTTCCTGTCAATTAATGCCACTAATGTCAATAAATCGCCCACAAAATTGGCACCATAAACAACAGGGAAATTTTGATAGTCTAGCTAATCAGTTTCATTTCACATAATTTAGCCTTACAGATGGCACATCATCAAAGATTGTTGTACACAGTGATACGCATTAAAAAATGTTGCAGCGACTTTTTCAAGTACCACTGAATGCTAAGATGACACATGACAGCTGCATGAATGACTCTAAATTACTGCACATTCACAATACATGCAATTGGAAATAATTGTGGCATGTCAACATAACGTTAGTCAAATATGTTTGATTTATTTTTTCTACCAATTTACAATGTTACAGCACTATTTACTGTGACAGTGAGAGCTCTCTACTCTGTACACAGTCCAGGAAGTTTCTGTCCATTTTGCGGACCAGGTTCCACCAGTAGTTGATTTTTGGTAGGGGCTTCTGATTGGGGTTTTTTTCTGGTTGGGAAAGGTGTAAATCTCTTGAGTGTGTTTATGTGAAACATCATTTTTTTGCATAGTGTTAAATATTAACCTCATATTTTGACCAAATAATGCCACTAAATGTCCAAATTTCATTGGTACCTGTACCCACGGACCTATATAACATTGGTACCTGTACCCACGGACCTATATAACATTGGTACCTGTACCCACGGACCTATATAACATTGGTACCTGTACCCACGGACCTATATAACATTGGTACCTGTACGCACGGACCTATATAACATTGGTACCTGTACCCACGGACCTATATAACATTGGTACCTGTACCCACGGACCTATATAACATCGGTACCTGTACCCACGGACCTATATAACATTGGTACCTGTACCCACGGACCTATATAACATTGGTACCTGTACCCACGGACCTATATAACATTGGTACCTGTACTCACGGACCTATATAACATTGGTACCTGTACCCACGGACCAATATAACATTGGTACCTGTACCCACGGACCTATATAACATTGGTACCTGTACCCACGGACCTATATAACATTGGTACCTGTACCCACGGACCTATATAACATTGTTACCTGTACCCACGGACCTATATAATATTGGTACCTTACGTATGAAAATTTTGATGTCTGATGAAAGTCTGTTTTAAATAACCTAATCGTTGGGCTCACCTTGAAAGTCACATTTATATGACAGTCTAGACTGCATATCCTTTCTTTTCGTTTTAATGTTTATGGAATATTTTCATTACAATTTCACAGTGTACTACAGTTTCTCACATATTGATGCAACTTGCAAGTTCTTCCTTGTAGGTTCTGTAGCAGATCCTGTAAATATGATGTTGACATCATCACAACTTCTGAAATTAACTGTGCAGCTGAAATCACTGAGACTGATAGAGACAGAAATGCGGTTACTGAGATCTAGATCCAATTTTCAGTCAGGTTACAATAAAATACATGATCAGGCATCGAGGACATACTCTACATTAAAGAGGACAAAGTATTCCAGAGTACAGTGTCTGTCGGGTCATCAGAGGGTTGCGTTTATGAGCGATGAATCTGATGACAGGTCGGGCCCACCATTCCGTGATAAACAACATGGCAATGATTTCACTGAGAATATAAAAACTGATCTTACAAATATTGTTGCAAGTGAAGCTGCAGAGACTAGAACTAAGTTGTCTGAACTGGAGATTGTGGTAGAAGCAGAAACAGAGCAGAAGGAAGATGCTACTGCTGGTTTGGAATCGAATGATTATAATTCGGAGAATGTCGAGTCGTACCTGGCAGAAATGGACATGCCATATAGTAAAGGCTATACATGTTTTCTGACTGTGTGTCCGAAGTTAGGCAAGCTGGCTATGAAGAAGAGAAAAGCTGGAGACATTATGTATGTTAACTCTACATCAGGTAAAGCTCTCAATGAGGCCCGAAGGATTTATTTATTTCATGACCAACCATTTTTTTATTTCTTAAATTGAAAGCTGGTTTCTGATTAATAACTCATGAAAGGATGGATGATGTCGTATTCATATTGAGAATATAAGCATACGATAATAAAATACAGGTCAAGTTCGATTTTGGTTACAATTCAGGGTAGTTTTGGCCCTTTCTCAACTTCAATAAGCGCATAGTGAGGACATCTGTTTCCTATAATGGACACATCTACTATAAGAAATAAGAAATTGTCTGTCTGACACGAAAAATTGCTTAGTTAGGGATTATAACTAAGATTTTAATGTACTTTTGTCTTATTTCAATCCAACCTTGTTGTAAGTTTGAACCCAGAATAGGCAGTGTTCTCCAAGACAATCGGTGACTGAAGCTAATACATCTCTTCATGCAAACTCTATGTCAGCCTCTTGTTTTATGTGGGCAAGTTGTCAGACACTTGTAGAAGAGCAAGTTAGTACTGGTAGGTATACCCGGAACTCTGGATAGGTCAACTCACTGGAAACAAGTTTCTAGACGAAGTGTGCGAAGAAGTCACCCTCCGTTCATTCATTTCGCCAATATTCAAAGTTGGGCAAAAAAGTCGCCATTTCTGGGGCATGTCATTCATAGTATGATATATTGAACTCTAATACTGTTAAAAAAACGGCATTAAAACTTGTTATGTTATTTATTAATCTTTTGCTGGGTTTGGGAATTTATTGCCATTTATGCAACTACATGTATAACACTGAAGACCTTTGGTCACATTTGTTATCTGTTCAATGAATTTGTGATAGAAATAGTCCTTGAAACCTGAAAAAGTTCCTTAAAAGTCCTTGAAAAGGCCTTCAATTTGATCTTGGAGGTTCTGTATGACCATGACTGCCATAAACATGCCATAAACTATTAGACTAGTTGTCAAACTCAGTTCAATGCCTTTGGGTCCTGAAGTCTGATTTTGTTAACCATGCAAACTTTTTTTTTGTTTCAGGATATTTTTATTGTAGATATTGTGGAAACAGTGGCTCATGGTCCCAGCTGAAAGACAACATCGCACATGTTAGGTCGAAAAAAATTAGAAAGTACGTCAAATTACTACAGTTTTCAAAATATACCACATGCCCAAAACCACAGACACGTAAAATTCAGTTGGGGCAAGCTAACATATCCATTATTCCATATGTTGACTTGAAATGATTTGCATAGGTCAACAACAGTTTACCAATCCTCCTTATGGATGCAGTCTTTGAAACATCCGATATTTTAGGATCTTATCTGATTGAGGTTTTTGATGGAATATGTTGATGTGAGCATGTACTCAGGCTGGTAAACATTGACCAGATTTTCACTGCTACTTGCCGGATTAGTGACTATTATTGTGCTATTAGCCTTCTGTTGTCAGTCCGAACATTTTTTTTGTGTGCTCAAATAATTTAATTCATACAGGGAAGTTGTTTGTTGTATGTAGCAGAACAGTTTAGTTCTGGTTGGTAACTAGGACTGAGACGATTAATCAATCCATCGATGCATCACAGTGCAAGCTCTCTCGATAAAGGTATCAATATGTTTTGAGAAAAATCGATGTATTGATCTACCATTTTTATTCATTGAATGTAACGAAAGAAATTACGCTCATCCCTTGTGTAAACTTGCCTGAGAACTCATAAATATGTTACAAAAATCGAAACCGTAAACACAGCTGTCATGCATTGAATGCAGTGCATTGAAACCATTGCAATTCTAAATGCTTTAGTCACGTTTAGTCATTTGTGTTTTGTTCTTAACAGGAAACAAGCATTGTGAAATAAATATTCTTAACTAATGCAGTAATATATTATATCCTTACCATTAATGCTAACAAGTGTGGCATTTAGAGCATTTTTGTTATTCTTTATGATGTATTGTGATACGTATCGCGTTACGTCCATATTGTCTCACCGCTATTGATAACCCAGGAACTCTGGTTAGGTCAACTGACTGCCATACCTTACTGAAATCCTGTTGAAATTGGTTGCAAACTCCCCACCCCCCCCCCACAAAGTTGCTTGAAATGAACAAATATTTCCTGGATGTGCATGTCTTTTGTTTCTTATGTTGACTTGTCAAAGTCGATGCATGTTTCTGACTTCGATTGAAGAGTATCAGTTTGTTACATACAGCTTCATTGGTAAGCAAGTGACTCATTAATATTCATGAAAGCATAACTTTGATAATCAGTTCCCCCACATAGTGTAGACAACTGTGGCTTCTAACAATGATCACCTTGTATGTAAATGTATTAACTTCAGGAATCTGGAATGCTTCAAAGATGTTGTTGATGTTAAGAGAACAACGGACGATATCCATCCATCAGTGAGAAAATATCTGGAGAGTACTGAAGACTTCACTGTGATGACTGATGATACGTTCGAAATCATTCAGTCACTCTTCGACTGGCATGTAAGTGCTCATATTTATATCAATGACTGAACGCGAAACGGGTCTTGTCTGCAGATCAGCACTTTGTATACCTCACAACAGCTAGGGCTGCAACGATTAACCAAAGTGTGATGATCTTTTGTTCTTTTTACTAACAATTTGTTTCGGTACTGTCTTCGGAATATTTAGTTCATGAATTTCTATTTCTAGCAATTGCTCGAATTCATTTCATACTATAACACATTATCCCAAATCTACTTAATTAATCAAATATTCATGTCTGGTCAGTACAAGACATTAATCTGTCGGTTATTGAAATTCTTATTCATGTATTCATATAACCGCACCAAATAATCTAAAACTGGAAGGACCGTAATGGACACCTGTATCATTGCAGCCCTTACTGGACACCTGTATCATTGTAGCCCTTACTGGACACCTGTATCATTGTAGCCCTTACTGGACACCTGTATCGTCACAGCCCTTACTGGACACCTGTATCGTCACAGCCCTTACTGGACACCTGTATCGTCACAGCCCTTACTGGACACCTGTATCATTGCAGCCCTTACTGGACACCTGTATCATTGTAGCCCTTACTGGACACCTGTATCGTCACAGCCCATACTGGACACCTGTATCATTGCAGCCCTTACTGGACACCTGTATCATTGCAGCCCTTACTGGACACCTGTATCATTGTAGCCCTTACTGGACACCTGTATCGTCACAGCCCTTACTGGACACCTGTATCATTGTAGCCCTTACTGGACACCTGTATCATTGCAGCCCTTACTGGATACCTGTATCATCACAGCCCTTACTGGACACCTGTATCGTCACAGCCCATACTGGACACCTGTATCATTGCAGCCCTTACTGGACACCTGTATCATCTCGGCCCTTACTGGACACCTGTATCATTGCAGCCCATACTGGACACCTGTATCATCTCAGCCCTTACTGGACACCTGTATCGTCACAGCCCATACTGGACACCTGTATCATTGCAGCCCTTACTGGACACCTGTATCATCGCAGCCCTTACTGGACACCTGTATCATCGCAGCCCTTACTGGACACCTGTATCATTGCAGCCCTTACTGGACACCTGTATCATTGCAGCCCATACTGGACACCTGTATCATCTCAGCCCTTACTGGACACCTGTATCATTGTAGCCCTTACTGGACACCTGTATCATCTCAGCCCTTACTGGACACCTGTATCATTGCAGCCCTTACTGGACACCTGTATCATTGCAGCCCTTACTGGACACCTGTATCATTGCAGCCCTTACTGGACACCTGTATCATTGTAGCCCTTACTGGACACCTGTATCATTGTAGCCCTTACTGGACACCTGTATCATTGTAGCCCTTACTGGACACCTGTATCATTGTAGCCCTTACTGGACACCTGTATCATTGCAGCCCTTACTGGACACCTGTATCATTGCAGCCCTTACTGGACACCTGTATCATTGCAGCCCTTACTGGATACCTGTATCATTGCAGCCCTTACTGGACACCTGTATCATTGCAGCCCTTACTGGACACCTGTATCATTGTACACAGCCCTTACTGGACACCTGTATCATTGTAGCCCTTACTGGACACCTGTATCATTGCAGCCCTTACTGGACACCTGTATCATTGCAGCCCTTACTGGACACCTGTATCATCTCGGCCCTTACTGGACACCTGTATCATTGTAGCCCTTACTGGACACCTGTATCGTCACAGCCCTTACTGGACACCTGTATCATTGCAGCCCTTACTGGACACCTGTATCATCTCGGCCCTTACTGGACACCTGTATCATTGCAGCCCTTACTGGACACCTGTATCATTGCAGCCCTTACTGGACACCTGTATCATCTCGGCCCTTACTGGACACCTGTATCATTGTAGCCCTTACTGGACACCTGTATCGTCACAGCCCTTACTGGACACCTGTATCATTGTAGCCCTTACTGGACACCTGTATCATTGCAGCCCTTACTGGACACCTGTATCATTGTAGCCCTTACTGGACACCTGTATCATTGCAGCCCTTACTGGACACCTGTATCATTGCAGCCCTTACTGGATACCTGTATCATTGCAGCCCTTACTGGACACCTGTATCATTGCAGCCCTTACTGGACACCTGTATCATTGTACACAGCCCTTACTGGACACCTGTATCATTGTAGCCCTTACTGGACACCTGTATCATTGCAGCCCTTACTGGACACCTGTATCATTGCAGCCCTTACTGGACACCTGTATCATTGCAGCCCTTACTGGACACCTGTATCATTGCAGCCCTTACTGGACACCTGTATCATTGTAGCCCTTACTGGACACCTGTATCATTGCAGCCCTTACTGGACACCTGTATCATTGCAGCCCTTACTGGACACCTGTATCATTGCAGCCCTTACTGGATACCTGTATCATTGCAGCCCTTACTGGACACCTGTATCATTGTACACAGCCCTTACTGGACACCTGTATCATTGTAGCCCTTACTGGACACCTGTATCATTGCAGCCCTTACTGGATACCTGTATCATTGTAGCCCTTACTGGACACCTGTATCATTGCAGCCCTTACTGGATACCTGTATCATTGTAGCCCTTACTGGACACCTGTATCATTGTAGCCCTTACTGGACACCTGTATCATTGCAGCCCTTACTGGATACCTGTATCATTGTAGCCCTTACTGGATACCTGTATCATTGTAGCCCTTACTGGACACCTGTATCATTGTAGCCCTTACTGGACACCTGTATCATCTCGGCCCTTACTGGACACCTGTATCATTGCAGCCCTTACTACATCTCTTCTAGTTGTCTTACAGTTACAGGAATGTTTATTCCATCCATTATATATATAATTTATAATTTTCAGGGTATAGAGAAGAAGACATTTGAAAAATACAAAGTGAAATACAGAATAGAGGAGAACAGATATTGGGTTGTCTTCCCTATCTACTCTCCTGTTGGCATGGTAACATCAGTCACTGTGTACAGTGGTTGGGTTTTAGAGGATGGCGATATTAAAACGACACCTGTACTAACGTTTCCAAGGTAATACAGGTTTGCTTAGCGAAAGTTTGAAGAAAATATAATTTCTTTTAGAAGCTTGAAAGTAATTGCTTTTCAAAAGATATAAGGTATTGAGAAAAATCTAGATATATTCATATTGAGCTAGTGCAATCAAGAGAAATTAGAGGAGATTTAAGGTCTAAAAACAAGCTAGTTCATTAAGGTCTTAAAATACAATTGTTTCTGGTTATTAGACTGACCCTCATTTATTTCCAGACATGGAGTTTTTATGGCTTTTTGATTGAAAAACATTTGATCCAAAATTCTTATCATTGTATAGAAATAAGATGCTAACATTGCCTAAACATAAAGTATATCTATGACGTGGATTGGAAAATGCACATGGGGTTACTGCTGGACACGTATTCACTAAGATTCTAAGCCTGAATTTGAGGCTTAGTCTTAAACATGTTTCAAAGTGGTTGAACAAGAAATCACTCCCAAAAATCGCTACTATTGCTACTGAACCATTTATACCAGCTTTCTTGATGCAACATTTGAATGTTGATCCAAGTTCTTTGAAATAAAAGTTTAACTCTCAAACTATAATTTGAGTGTGATCTGATTAAGACAAGCTTCATAAGAAGAATGATTAATTTTCAACATATACCTGACTTGAATAAAATGAAAAAATCTCTACCTACGTATACATCTTTCTCTCAGCCAGTAACAATCAACAAAATAATTATTTTTCAAGGCTTATACTAAACCAATTTTTGTCCAGGTCCAAGGAGAGTACTCTACCATTTGGTTGGCAGCAGCAGTCCAAAGGTCGGAACAGTAACAACGTTGTTATAACAACATCAGAAGCTCATGCAATGGCTGTGCATCAGGATACGAATGTGATGGGGCTGGCTCTGAAATCTTTAACTCATCTTCCTCAGGAAGTATGTTGACCTTGTTATCTGCATGTGAATCCTTTGTCTTGTTGCTATGGTTGACATTATAATCTGTAGATGAATGATTATCTTGTTGCCAATGTTAATCTTGTAATCTGTTGCTGAATGATTATCTTGTTGAAAAAATTAACATTGTAATCTGATGCTGAATGATTATCTTGTTGCAAAAGTTAACCTTGTAATGTGTAGCTGAATTATTATCTTGTTGCAAAGTCTAACCTTGTAATCTGTAACTGAATGATTATCTTGTTGCCAATGTTAACCTTGTTATCTGTTGCTGAATGTTTATCTTGTTGCCAAGGCTTACCTTGTAGTCTGTAGCTGAATGATTATCTTGTTGCCAAGGCTTACCTTGTAGTCTGTTGCTGAATGATTATCTTGTTGCCAAGGCTTACCTTGTAATCTGTAGCTGAATGATTATCTTGTTGCATAGACTTACCTTGTAGTCTGTTGCTGAATGATTATTTTTTTGCAAGGCTTACCTTGTAATCTGTATCTGAATGATTATCCTATTGCCAAGGTTAACCTTGTAATCTGTTGCTGACAGTAATTCTCAATAAGCAGGTGCAAAGCAGTGGTGTAAAAAACTGAAATTCAAATGCGTTGTTATAGCTTTATTATATCAAGAATTTCAAACTTTTAACCTTTGTCAGCAAGAAAATTACAGAAACCACATCAAGACGGCATTGTGTTACATCAATTTAAGGATCGGAAAATAGTGACCATGAAAAGAAATATTTGATAATAAATGTTCGTTACATGACACTTCCTTTCTTAAAAACAGTTTATAGATCATTTGTTACAGTTAAATACAAGCTAAAACATAGTTTTTAGCAGAGGATGCATTGAACTTCTGTTTGACATAAAATGTGTGTGAAAGAACGCATTATTTACAAAAATTGGAGGTATCAAACTTACAGCTAAATACAACGACGTTAATTTTGTAAAATGTATTAGGATTTTAATTGTTTGAATGTTGATTGCTCTGCACTAAAACAATATAGAGCTTACTATATTCGTGAGTGAAAAAATAAAAGATTACATGAATGAGTGGATAGCATGTTACTGTGAAACCAATGATTCAAAATTGGTTTTATCGAGTTTTTTAACATTTGGCAAAAAGTAACGGACATTTCGTAAAACGTGTAATATGAACATTGCTGACAACAATTAAACAACAATTTTACAACGGGAAAAAAACGTATTTATAAACACATGATTAAATCACAAAGCGTAAAAACGATGTTTTTGTTTTACTTTATCAATTAATATACTTTGCAAATTCTAACATCCCACGTAAATGCCTCTATTGTCTATTTCAGTCTCTATTTCTATGCATATAGCAAATCAAGCAAACGTGAGAGGAAACTTTTAAACAGCTAATGGTCCCTACCAAGAGAAAAGAACATGAACTAACTTAATTGATAACTAACTCAAATCAAATATGTCTTATATGCTAAACGATGGTACCAATTATACATTGAAATGTCCGTTACCATTTTCATGGTAATACACAATATGCGATTTATGTAAACCAACACTATATACAGTGTTCCTGAGAGTCTTGCTCAAATATTGTACTTGTCTGTAGCTGTAAATATAGGCACACTGTTAAAGTCAACTACTACAAACAACTTTGAAACACATATATAGTCACATCATCGTAACGAACATTTCCGTTCAGTAACACATGTACAGCACGGGTTTTACTTTCCACTTTGTTCCTTGAAAAGTTGTTCAACATCAACTTTGTCTTCGTCAGAAAGTTTGAATAGCCTCTTTGTCTTTCAGGTTGGAACTGGTTCATTTAATGTTTTAATGATATCTGAACATTTTATCCAGATAATGTCAGGCAAGTCACTGAAACAAACTTTTTTTCCTTTCCATAAATGATATTTCTACTTCCATATCTTCTTCATCTATGTCTATTATTTTACCTATGTACCAATTTCTACTATACATTGCAGCTACATATTTATTTATGTCATATGGTACTGTATCCGGTTCATTTGTTGAGTTTTCTCCAAGTTCTGCCACAACACTTTCAACAGTTTCACTAATAACTCTTGTTTTCACCTTCTCTACGGCTTCTCTTCTCCAAGATCCGCATGTTAACTCCTCCGACAGGCAAACTGTACAATAACAACTTGTATCGCGAATAGATACTTCCTCAATCTGTTTCTGTACTTCTTTTGAAGGTTTTCGTATTTCTGTTCCCAGGATTTCATCTTTTGTTTGTATCTATTCAGGTCGTTTTGCATTCTAATTCGTGACCTACGAGCATGTGCATGAAAATTCATCTGTACTACAATTCGACTTGGTCCTGCTAGGGGTGTCACTACAGAAGATGAGCTACCGTACACGCTAGTACTTAAACCGTCATGTTCAGCATCATTGTTGTTTACCTCTGCTTGTTCCAGCACCTTCTTCTTCTCTCTGTATGATTTCAAATAGTCTCTATTCCTTTGGTTTCGCTTAGCACACTTTACTCAGCTAAGTTGACCGTTTGGGATATATGTTGCTTTTCTTCTTTGTCTTTCTCTTGATACATACTGTGCATTGTCTTTTTCTTTCAACCTTTGCCCATAGGCTTTCTGGATTTCGGCTCTGGACTTCACCATAGTGTCTGAAAAAAAATATTATTTTTTTAAATGTTCGTTACCTACGTTGAAATGTTCGTTACTTAGCTTTAGAGGAATGAGTAGCCATTGTAACAACACGAACCCATATTGATGTACTGCTCAATAATTAAAAATAAATCTTTCTACAACATCAGATAAAATTATAATATGACTTAAGAGGGTTAATGTACAAACGATCCATCAATATAAAAAAGAAATGTAGCATATACGTTTTTTGAATAGCATCTGTCAACTGCTCATTTTTTTCTGAATATATAACATGTATCATTACTTTTTATATCATAAACAAACTTAAAATGGTTCAGAAAAACGAATACATAGATATATTATTTAAGCATACTTAACTATATATTTGATTAGCAAAGTAGCTACAACAAAATATTTGAAATGTTCGTTACCGCATGGTAACGAACATTTCACTATAAATCGCATGCTTTTACTAGTATTCCTGTACATGCACATCCATGGTAAGTTTAAAAGCGGTACAAATGAAGATTTTCAAGACCATTTTGATAACAAATGTTTATGAGCACCATTAAAAAATGCCAATAGATGTGTATAAATAAACCTACCTTCGCAACGGCAAACAATCTCCTGTAAAACACTTGTTTACGACACAAACACAGAAGCTGCCGCCATATTACCCGCTCGAATGACGAAAGTATCACGTCCTAATGAAACGTCATGATCGTACAAAAAAACTACACCCTACTGTCGCAATGTATTTATAATATAGTAACGAACATTTCAGTCACGAACATTTCAAAATAGTGTATGGTATAAAATTGTGAGAGAGTAGGAAGTTCCGTCAGGTTAACTTTTAAAAATATAAAACGTCATGCACAAGGCTAAGCGTCAACGAGTTAAAAAGTAGTACTGCTAGACTGTATAGTTATGTAAAGTCCGATAACGAACATGTCAGTTTGATATGGAATTCTTCAGTCAACGTTGTGTGAAACAACATGTAACAAAAACTGTTTTCCCTATATAACTGATGTCTTGCATATGATTTGAACGATGTTTAATTAAGTCAAATATGTGTAAAGCATAAATCTGTAATAGCCTCCCAAGATTATACAACCTTATTAATGTATAGTAACGAACATGTCGCTGAATTCGGCGACATTGCTTTTTCTACATTCAAAAGCCAACATATGACTCATGTCTTGGCACACTCACGCAATAATCGAGCAAAGTGGTTGTGTCAATGTATAATATGAACATCAACCCTTCATTTTCGTATGTGTTTTGTCCGTATGAAGTAAATATGTAATAAAGTTTAGCCTTTTGCTCTGGCGACAGTAACGAACATGTCATTTTAGCACATATGACATCATTTTTTTCAGTAAATATAAAGCTTCCAACAATTTCCTTTGCACACGTTCTAAACCAACATTAATCATATCATATGCATACATTAACGATACTGGTATCTTATTAATCGCGTCAAAAACCGCCGGTGACACTAATTGCACCTGCTTATTGAGAATTACTGTGAATGGTTATCTTGTTGCCAATGCTTACCTTGTAATCTGTTGCTAAATGATTATCTTGTTGCCAAGGCTTACCTTGTAGTCTGTTGCTGAATGATTATCTTGTTGCCAAGGCTTACCTTGTAGTCTGTAGCTGAATGATTATCTTGTTGCCAATGCTTACCTTGTAATCTGTTGCTGAATGGTTATCTTGTTGTCAAGGTTGACCTTGTTATATGTAGATGGATTATCTTGTTGTCAAGGTTAACATTGTTATCTGTTGCTGGTGGATTATCTTGTTGTCAAGGTTGACCTTGTTATATGTAGATGGATTATCTTGTTGTCAAGGTTGACCTTGTTATCTGTTGCTGGTGGATTATCTTGTTGTCAAGGTTGACCTTGTTATATGTAGATGGATTATCTTGTTGTCAAGGTTAACCTTGTTATCTGTTGCTGGTCGATTATCTTGTTGTCAAGGTTGACCTTGTTATATGTAGATGGATTATCTTGTTGTCAAGGTTGACCTTGTTATCTGTTGCTGGTGGATTATCTTGTTGTCAAGGTTGACCTTGTTATATGTAGATGGATATTTAGGTGTTTAGGTTTCTGTCATGGTCATCTTCCCTTAATTAGCTGTTTCAAAGGTTAATTAAACATACTCTTAATTTGAAAATATTGATTATGACAGGATAGTTGACAGTATGATTCACCAGCCATGTGCAGGGTTATGACAGGACATACAATGCTACGGCACAAAAATATATTTTAGGACATAATACAATTTTGTAGTTTCTCAGATGGGCAGTACATAGTACTGTTGTTACATGTCTACCTAGATTCTGTGGATATGTATTCCTGGAAAAGATTTAGACAACAATGACATAATGTATGCAACTAATTCTCCAGTCGTTCTGTTCAAACGCTCAGAGGATATTTACACAGAAAGACGACAACAGTGTCTGATGGTTATAGAAATGTTACAATTGTTGACAAAATTGTCCATCATATAAGCGACCATTTGGCCTTTGAAGTTTATTTGTGTCATGTTTATTGTTTCTGCCTGACTTTAACTTGTAGGTACTTCCACATCTTGAGAACTACAGTAAAATAACTCTTTGGCTCGGCACAGATATGAAAGCATGGGAAACAGCTAAAGTTTATGCTAAGAAACTGAATGATAATAGGTGCTACATCTTCAGGTAAGGATATCTTGTTATAATAGGAGCTACATCTTCAGGTAAGGATATCTTGTTATAATAGGTGCTACATCTTCGGGTAAGGATATCTTGTTGTAATAGGTGCTACATATTCAGGTAAGGATATCTTGTTGTAATAGGTGCTACATCTTCAGGTAAGGATATCTTGTTGTAATAGGTGCTACATCTTCAGGTAAGGATATCTTGTTAAATAGGTGCTACATCTTCAGGTAAGGATATCTTGTTAAATAGGAGCTACATCTTCAGGTAAGGATATCTTGTTATAATAGATGCTACATCTTCAGGTAAGGATATCTTGTTGTAATAGGTGCTACATCTTCAGGTAAGGATATCTTGTTAAATAGGTGCTACATCTTCAGGTAAGGATATCTTGTTAAATAGGTGCTACATCTTCAGGTAAGGATATCTTGTTAAATAGGTGCTACATCTTCAGGTAAGGATATCTTGTTGATGTCACTCTAATGTCAGTGGCTTCTCATTGAAGTTGTGTTGGTAAAAAAGTAGGTAAAAAGGTCAAATTTTCGAAAATCCTTGTGGACACTACATTTATTATCTAAACCACATGAAACTTAATCAGGTTGTTTGTCTGAAACAAATGCAAGTCAACTTCAAAATTGGGTCATGTGGGGTAAAAAAGAGGTCACAAGGCTAATTCATAAAAAAATCATTGTGGACACTCTAGAGGCAACATTTTCTACTCAAATTGCATGAAATTTCGTCTGAAATGTTTGTCATCAAGTATAATACTATGTTACATGTTGTCAAAAACTAGGTCACAGAATCAAATGATGGAAATTCTTGTGGATTCTCGGGAGGCTGCGTATTTTACCGGAACTACATAAAACTTGATCAGAATGTTTGTCTTAATAAATTGCAAGTCAAGTTTGTTACTGGGTCATGTGGGGACAACATGGCAATGTGAGCAATATGGGGCATTCATGGCTCTCTTGTTATTAATGTTTGGACAGGGTAACTTGCTGAATATATATCATGTGAAATGTAAGTGATTTACTGCATGTCTCCTATCAACTACTCACATTGTGTAGAATACCATAAATACTGTATCAACAGACTTGCCAGCTCAGTCAGTGGGGCACACAGATGCCTGTCTTGAGGTTGCTGGTTGGAATCTTGGGTAAGGGAACTGAGATTGGTGGTGTTCTGTGCGACTATTTGGCAAAGATAGTAAATCTAAAGTCATATGTTTTCCACCTCGGATATTTGTATTGAGCCCGCTTGCATTGAGCTCAGAATAGTCGCCACAATGGTGTTTCTGTGTTTGTGCATGGGTGCATCCAGATTTGTTATTACTCTGTCATTTATTTGGAGATTTGTCCGTATCTCAATGGTCAAGGTCACACTTAAAGGTCAAAGGTAAAAATGGTCTACAACATCTTGTCAGGTTATTTATTTGGGGATTATTTAAAGTACATGGCACAAATTTTAACCATGATGAGATGGTGTGAAGCATGCAGGACCCAAATCCCTAGCTCAAAGGTAAAGATCATACTTAGAGGTCAAAGGTAAAAATGGAAATAATTGATATGCACTACTGTATATAGCATTATATAAATGTATTCTCTTCATCTGTTGACAATTAGAGGGCTCCATATGTTGCCCTTGGGCATCTAGTTTATGGGGAAGTTGTCAGTTGCTTGTAGAAGAACAGGCTAATATACTGGTTGGTATCTCAAGAACACTGGCTATGTCACCTGACTGCTGCACATAAGTGCAACAGTGTAAAAAATATTATAAAACTCCTGCACAAGCTATATGATCATATTTTCAGACCAAACATGGTAACAAAGATGCCATTAGAAGCTTTGCAAGAAGGAGACGATATTAAGGAAGTTCTGGAGAAGGCCAGATTGATAAGTAATAAAGCTATTCTCACGTTTGAAAATCTCAAACAGGAAGTGTACTCCGAGTTTGCACATTACACGCAAGTCGCTGGAATACAGGTAAATTAAACAGTGGTCTTAGAAATTATGTTGTGCAGGGCACCTGTTTGGCCATTTGTGGGTACCATTATTAAACTAAAATAGCATGGGTTTTTTTCCATTCAAAATTCCCCTCACAAAAGAGAGATATTATAGGATTAAAAGTTTTTGTTCATGCATGTTTAGACCCCATTTGGGGCTTTATGTTAAATATGTGCAGACTGATCATGGTTTACACATGCGTGAATACCAAAAAATAGTCTTAATCCTTATGATTCCAAATAAACTTCTGAAACGACCCCCAATGATGTTTTTGTAGTCAATACACACCGTGACCTCACACTACGTCAACTGAATGTGCATACGAGTTCAAAACAAATAGTATTGAGTTGAACAGGCAAAAAAAATTGACCATTATAACGGCCATATTGGACATTGACTTTAAATGTAATGAAATTTCTTTTTTAGTG
The DNA here is from genome assembly GCA_032209605.1 of Mactromeris polynyma. NCBI lineage: Eukaryota > Metazoa > Mollusca > Bivalvia > Venerida > Mactridae > Mactromeris > Mactromeris polynyma. The sequence goes on from JASFXZ010000028.1 coordinate 4,347,273, forward strand.
GTCACGTTACACAAAACTGAATCAGTTATTGAAGGGACATCGCCGAGGAGAGTTGACGTTACTTACAGGCCCAACAGGATCGGGGAAGACAACTTTTGCCTCTGATTATTCGCTGGATTTGTGTATGCAAGGGGTATGTGTGTGGATAGGTTAAAGCTGTATTGTTACAGTTTGTATTTACAACATACAGAATGTCATCTCTTTATAGCTTTACTTCATTTGTTTGAGACGTCCCTGTCTGGCAGGAAAAACAAACAAAGTTTGGATAACATTGGAATTGTTTCTTTGTATATAGCTAGATATTTCTTGACTCCTTTAAAATATTTTAGAAAAAGACATAGTATATAAAGCCATACGTTTACTTTACAGAACAAAAAGAAAATAGTTAGGTAAATGGAGTGTCCTGGAACCTCATCTAAATATATGTTCTTGTTCTTTTAGGTCAATACATTGTGGGGAAGTTTTGAGATCAGCAATGTGAGGTTAATTAAAATGATGATGCAACAATTTTCGGGGTAATGTCATGGTGTTTTATGTTGAATGTGATACCATATAGACTGAAATTGAGAATGGTTATAAACTCGCCCATTTAGCTCAGTTGTAAAATAAAGTCATGTTTGAAAAATGGGTCAATGGCGCTACCGGGAATCGAACCCAGGTCTACGGATTGCCGGTCCGTTATGCTAACCACTACACCACAGCGACCTGACATCATTTTCGTGTAAATTTATCATATATAAATTTATGATTAAGGTAAACTACACTTTGGACAAAGTACGGGGCGAATTGTAAGACTATTCGAGTGTCACCTAGTAGGTCCGAGATCAATACCTAGGCATGGCAGGTCACGTCCTGTGACAATTGGCAATGGTCATTTGTCCTCCACAGCAGATTCAAGCTGCTTTCCAAAGCGCAATTTGGTACTGGTTGATGATCAATTCCAGGAATAATGGTTGGTCAACTGACTGCTATGTATAACCCCCCCCCCCCCATAAAGAAATGATTATATTGTGCTATTTCATCTATTGAGGTCAAACATCTATGCTTAAAATAATTCTCAGCAATGCTATAAATCCTGCAACAATACCAGGGATCATTTGATGCAGTTACTTAGTTTGGTCATGTAAATTGATTTGAATGAAAATTCTGGGTTTTCATATCTGATAGATACAAACACATGCCTTTGTAGACATTTTGAAAACCTGGCTTCTGGCATAATGTATCTCATGTTATTGTTCATTGTGATTTGCTGATGACCCAAGCCTTATCCATATATCATAGAACATATGCCATATACCCCCTTACACATACTCTCTGTTTGCCAGTAAAATACTGCCATGTATTTGGATGATTTAAATTCAGTATAAAATACAGTCGGACCTCATTCATTCAAATTCATTGGGTCAAATTTCATTTCGAATAGCCCAAGATGTCGGGACCTGATGTTTATTTAGGATGATACCAAGTAATGCTTGCAGGTTGTCAAATAAACAAGGCTCAACAGTATTTTGTTATTTTTATGTGTGAAATTTTCAGAAAAAATATTGCAAAGCATCTAGATGAGTTTGATCCTATAGCTGATGAATTCACTTTGCTTCCGATGTACTTTATGGTATATTTTGGTGTGGAAGAGATAAACAAAGTGCTTGAGGTAAGCGGAGCTAGATTTTATCAATTATGGTGATTATGTTGCTCAAATCGTATTTGATTCTTATGTATTGTTGACTCATTGAAAGTTTATGTGAGCGCATGTGGTATGCATCCTAGGGTCATTTAACAAAGCTTGCCCAGTTAGCTCAGTGTGAAGAACGCTGGGATGTTACCTTAGAGTTCTGGGTTCGATGACCGGCTGGGCAGGTCATGTCCTACTGTGACATTGGCTACAGCTATTTCACCTCCTCCTCTGATTCATGCAGAAGTTGTTGCTGCTTGCAGAATGGCAAGTTATAGTGGCTGATGATTCCAGGAAAAATGGTTTGCTCAACTAATTGTCATATATAATAGAAAAAAATGGTGTTAAGCCCAGTAAAACAAATATACATTGTTCTCACATCTACACTATTTGCCTCCCTTGTTCTCACATCTACAATATTTGCCTCCCTTGTTCTCACATCTACAATATTTGCCTCCCTTGTTCTCACATCTACAATATTTGCCTCCCTTGTTCTCACATCTACAATATTTGCCTCCCTTGTTCTCACATCTACACTATTTGCCTCCCTTGTTCTCACATCTACAATATTTGCCTCCCTTGTTCTCACATCTACAATATTTGCCTCCCTTGTTCTGAATTGTCGGCCATTTTGATTGGCAAATTTCCTTAAAGTTTATAGGGAATATAATGTAAACAATGATAAACTAATCTGATATTTAAACAAAAACTTATTCATTATGCTCATGTGGGCATTTGGCTCAGTAAGTTGAAGAAAAAGTGGTTGCAACATGCAAATTCTCTTAGTATTTTCTCAGTTCTCACTTATTTGGAAATTACTCCTGTAAGGGCTTATCAGTTTGGCCTATCAAAATGGTCGACAGTTAGAAGGTAAATATTGTAGATGTGAGAACTATGTATGCATTAAACAGACACAATTGCTTACTTCAGGCCATGTGGCATGCAGTGTATGTACATGATACAATTGCTTACTTCAGGCCATGTGGCATGCAGTGTATGTACATGATACAATTGCTTACTTCAGGCCATGTGGCATGCAGTGTATGTACATGATACAATTGCTTACTTCAGGCCATGTGGCATGCAGTGTATGTACATGATACAATTGCTTACTTCAGGCCATGTGGCATGCAGTGTATGTACATGATACAATTGCTTACTTCAGGCCATGTGGCATGCAGTGTATGTACATGATATCAGCCACGTCATTGTGGACAATCTACAGTTCATGATGGGAATGAACTATACAGAGAAAAATCGATTCTTTAAACAGGACCAAATTGTTACTGCATTCCGCAAGTTTGCTACAGAGAAGAACTGTCATGTCACGTTAATTATACATCCAAGAAAGGTAAAATATCCTCCCACTGTATGAAATGCCTTATGATACCATGTGACCAGTTAACTAGTCGCAGTTCCTGAAAACAAATAATGACATCACGGACATATAAACCATGGTTTCGAGACAGCTGATATCGGTTCAACAATAAGAAATTATTTACCCACAATCCTTAGCAAGCAATTTACCCACAATCCTTAGCGAGCAATTTACCCACAATCCTTAGCGTGCAATTTACCCACAATCCTTAGCGAGCTCGTTAAATATTGTGGATTTGAATAGAAATTTCATCTGATTAAATGACGCTTGTTTATTATTACAACTTGGAAGTAAATCTCAGCGCTACTGTGAGTTCAAACAAGCCTAAATACATATACCAGCCTGTTTCGATTCCGTGGTTGACATATAGCTGCAAGTTAATCTGTGTGAAGTACTATATGTTAGACTATTGTCATACAGTTAAACATATACTTGATGCCATTAAAAATTGTTAATTAGGCGTCGTTTTGTTCCCATTCATACATGTATATTCTGTATTGTTGCACAAAAGTGGTATTTATTTAATAAACAATATTTGTTGTTAAGCTGGGCTGCTGAATTTCATGTCACATTATACAGTTTGTGTTGCTTATCTACATGTATTGTGCCTGTGTTGTTAGTTTGTTACACTTACTTGTATGAGTGCCAGGGATATTTTATGATAATTGTCAGCCATAGAACAGATTTAGGTTGTTTTTTAAATTATTTGTTGTCTAACATAGGCATGTGTGTGTAGTATTGTGTTACTTTATTTTTTGTGTTTAATTTATACACTTTGAGTATGGCAGATTAGGCCCACAGAAGTCAGTGAAACAATTAATTAATTAAATTGGAAACTAGTTTGTAAAAAGGTAAAGTGCCTGTTACAAAAGAATCGTATTTTTAGTTTTTCCCCAATTAAAAGCTTATTATTGTTTTATTATAGATCAATGAAGGGGAGGAACTTTCTACAGCTTCTATATTTGGTAGCGCGAAGGTTTCACAGGAAGCCGATAACATCCTTCTAATACAAGATCAAAGACTTACCAAACAGTCGGGTAGAAAATACATTCAGGTTAGTCATAATTGTGTCATTCTCTGAAATTTTTGGCCCAAAGGACATATCTGGGTGAAATGGAGTTATTATCATTTCTGAATGCAGGGATATTTGTAGGTAACTACAAAACAAAAATTATTGCAAAAAGGCATTTTTTTATAGGAAATTACAGCACTTTTAACAATTCTGAATTTCACAAATTTAATACAGAGATTTGTTTTCAGATACAATAATATTTTACAAATAAATGGGGGCCGTCTCAATGTTTACCGACAATTGTTTTGCTTCTGCTCAGCGCTGAATTATAAATCTTTTACTGTAATTGTTCAACTAGCTGTGAAAATGTGACATCATAATGTGAAAACATGGTGTCATCTTTATTTCGTTTTTCTCAGCAATGAGGCTCAGTGCATTTGGGCCAAAATCTCAGAGACTGTCACAATTTAGGTACAAATTAGCTATCTTTTTGTTTGCATATATGTCTTAATAACTGCTGACAGTTCTTATTTGAAATTGAGCATACTTTTAGTACACTAGGTTGTTAGAAACACATCTAGATTTCAACAAATCAAATTATCTATCATAGTTTCCTTCATTGACCACATCATCCCCCATTTTTATACACAAGTTCATAGAACGGGACATATTATAGTTTCACCTGCGGCGTAAGGACGGTTGGGTGGACGGGCTTTCGACGTCCAGTAAGTTTTCTGATCAATAACATCAGAACTATTTGTCCAATCATCAACAAATTTGGTCAGAATGTATATGGGCATAATATCTCGGATAAGTTTGATAACCAGCCATATCGCTTGAGTCACTCAGGAGTTATCACCCTTTAATTATAGAAATTGCCTAAAATAGGTCTTGTCCAATCAAAAACTTCGGAAGGATTTGTCCAATCATCACTAAATTTGGTCAGAATGTGTATGGGCATAATATCTCGGGCAAGTTTGATAACTAGCGCCTTATCGCTCGAGTTACTCAAGAGTTAACGCCCTTTGATTATAGAAATTACCAAAAATTTGTCTTATTTTAACTCTGAGCTCTGACTTAGCACCAGTGTATTTTGAGACAGTACATACACTGTTGAGAAGAGCTGTTCGGCCACTTTGTACTGTGAGAATCTTCACAACATTTTGATCCAGGGATCTGAAACGATGAACATATATTTGAAAATTTTGAAGGAAACTTCTTTTGATAGTTCATAACTTCATTGCATTTAGATCATGAATAGTAGAACTTACTGCAATCAAAATCAATGGAAGATGTATGCAGTAGCTTTATATAACCTACATGTAATAATACTGGCAGGGTAGCTTTATAAACTACATGTAATAATACTGGCAGGGTAGCTTTATAAACTACATGTAATAATACTGGCAGGGTAGCTTTATAAACTACATGTAATAATAATAATACTGGCAGGGTAGCTTTATAAACTACATGTAATAATACTGGCAGGGTAGCTTTATAAACTACATGTAACAATACTGGCAGGGTAGCTTTATAAACTACATGTACTAATACTGGCAGGGTAGCTTTATAAACTACATGTAATAATACTGGCAGGGTAGCTTTATAAACTACATGTAATAATACTGGCAGGGTAGCTTTATAAACTACATGTAATAATACTAGCAGGGTAGCTTTATAAACTACATGTACTAATACTGGCAGGGTAGCTTTATAAACTACATGTAATAATACTGGCAGGGTAGCTTTATAAACTACATGTACTAATACTGGCAGGGTAGCTTTATAAACTACATGTAATAATACTGGCAGGGTAGCTTTATAAACTACATGTAATAATACTGGCAGGGTAGCTTTATAAACTACATGTAATAATACTGGCAGGGTAGCTTTATAAACTGCATGTAATAATACTGGCAGGGTAGCTTTATAAACTACATGTAATAATACTGGCAGGGTAGCTTGTTTGACCGGTCATTTCAATTTGTAAACCAAGATAATACCATTTAAACAAAAACAAAGATAAATGTCATAAATTTCAGCTGAGTTTTAGATATTTGTGAAATAATAAGTGTTGTGTTAAAAGATTTGTTAAATGTCAGTGACTTTTTTGAAAATGATTTTACTGTGCCTTTTCAATTGGAAAATAGGTGCGATAAATCCAAAATTTGGGAAAATAAAAAAATGGTTGTTTTGCTTATAAAAATAACTTTTCAGTTGTGGCTGGTGTTTGTTATATATATGAGGTGATGTAAGAGCAAAGATTCAAGGCAATGGTCTATTATAAAAAGTTAAATACATGTACATAAAAACCTAACTTAATAAACTGAAATTCAGTCAGCGGGGGGGGTGGGGAATGAACAAAGAATTAGGGGAAAATGATGATTTTTGGGGGGAAATGGACACTTTTTGGTAAGGGGAAATAGCCCATGTTCGGCAGTAAAATTAACCAAAAAAATCAGTGTTTATGTAAAACTACATTGAAGTGTGATGTTAGAAGTTATCATATAATGGAGAAAGAACTCTCGAATTGCTTACATTTTTACAGAAACTGTTTATTTTGGAAATAGTTTATTTCATTTACCATTAATTTATTGAATAAAAATTAAAGTGTTATTACTTTTGACTTTCAGATTGCCAAAAATAGATTTGACGGGGATTTAGGAGTTATGACTCTGACCTTCAATAAAGAGAGTCTTACTTATAACACAGTAGAGAAAAAGAAGGTTGCTAGGAAACCAGAAGATCTCATGGATAATGAAGAAACAAATACTACCATGGAACCAGACAAAGAAGAAACAAATACTACTATGGAACCAGACAAAGATGCTGATTGATAAAACATGTGAATGACAAGTCTTTGTGTCCACTAAACAATAAATTTGTTGAACTCATGACCCTTATTAGTCAATTGCTGGTCAAATCAATGACCGATAAATCTTATGTGTAACATTCTCAGCTTGATGCTTGGATCTACAAGCTTACCGGTAGTTCAATTTCTAGTATAGAAATAAACCTCATTTATATGATAAGAATCTTGTTTTTTTCAGCATTTTCCTCTTTTATGAAGCTGTTATCATTATAAGTTATAAGTTTATCTGAACTTTATATGAAAATTAGTATTATAATCAGATGTTTGTAATGTTTAAGGTGTTGTTAAGAGATTGCTGGCATAGATAACGTGCACTTTGGTTGTTAAGGAAGACTTTGTTGTGGCCACTCTCCTCTAAGGACCATTGTAATAAAATAATTGCTTTGTTTATACTTTTTTGTTTTACCTGGTTATTGAAACAAGTTCTTAAAATTGCATTAATTGTTCTCAATGACTGCTTCCTAAGTTACTAACCAGTTCTCGCACCTAATTTAGGGCTGAAAATACTATATTAGAAGCCATATCTACTACATGGGATTTGAATTTTTTTAAATAAAATTTTGCACAAATGGGAATGCAACTTTCAGCAAAATAAATGTCACATTGATTCACAAATGTGCTGACTTATTACAGCGGAAGTCATGTGTATTTTCAATGAACTTACTTGTTGCTAAGAAAGTCATGTGTATTCTCAATGTGCTTACTTGTTGCTAAGAAAGTCACGTGTATTCTCAATGGGCTAACTTGTTGCTAAGAAAGTCATGTGTATTCTCAATGGGCTAACTTGTTGAAAAGAAAGTCATGTGTATTCTCAATGGGCTAACTTGTTTGGTGCGAAAGTCGTGTGTATTCTCAATGTGCTAACTTGTTGCTAAGAAAGTCGTGTATTCTCAATGGGCTAACTTGTTTGGTGCAAAAGTCATGTGTATTCTCAATGGGCTAACTTGTTTGGTGCTAAAGTCATGTGTATTCTCAATGAACTTACTTGTTGCTAAGGAAGTCATGTGTATTCTCAATGAACTTACTTGTTGCTAAGAAAGTCATGTGTATTCTCAATGGGCTAACTTGTTTGGTGCGAAAGTCATGTGTATTCTCAATGAACTTACTTGTTGCTAAGGAAGTCATGTGTATTCTCAATGGGCTAACTTGTTTGGTGCGAAGTCATGTGTATTCTCAATGTACTTACTTGTTGCTAAGAAAGTCATGTGTATTCTCAATGTACTTACTTGTTGCTAAGAAAGTCATGTGTATTCTCAATGTGCTTACTTGTTGCTAAGAAAGTCATGTGTATTTTCAATGTACTTACTTGTTGCTAAGAAAGTCATGTGTATTCTCAATGGGCTAACTTGTTTGGTGCGAAAGTCATGTGTATTCTCAATGTACTTACTTGTTGCTAAGAAAGTCATGTGTATTCTCAATGAACTTACTTGTTGCTAAGAAAGTCATGTGTATTCTCAATGGGCTAACTTGTTGCTATGAAAGTCATGTGTATTCTCAATGGGCTAACTTGTTTGATGCGGAAGTCTTGTGTATTCTCAATGTGCTAACTTGTTTGGTGCAAAGTCATGTGTATTCTCAATGTGCTTACTTGTTTGGTGCAAAGTCATGTGTATTCTCAATGTGCTTACTTGTTTGGTGCGGAAGTCTTGTGTATTCTCAATGTGCTAACTTGTTTGGTGCGGAAGTCATGTGTATTCTCAATGTGCTAACTTGTTTGGTGCGGAAGTCATGTGTATTCTCAATGTGCTTACTTGTTTGGTGCGGAAGTCATGTGTATTCTCAATGTGCTAACTTGTTTGGTGCGGAAGTCATGTGTATTCTCAATGTGCTAACTTGTTTGGTGCGGAAGTCATGTGTATTCTTAATGTGCCAACTTTCAGCAAAATAAATGTCACATTGATTCACAAATGTGCTGACTTATTACAGCGGAAGTCATGTGTATTTTCAATGAACTTACTTGTTGCTAAGAAAGTCATGTGTATTCTCAATGTGCTTACTTGTTGCTAAGAAAGTCACGTGTATTCTCAATGTACTTACTTGTTGCTAAGGAAGTCATGTGTATTCTCAATGAACTTACTTGTTGCTAAGAAAGTCATGTGTATTCTCAATGGGCTAACTTGTTTGGTGCGAAAGTCATGTGTATTCTCAATGTGCTAACTTGTTTGGTGCGAAAGTCATGTGTATTCTCAATGTACTTACTTGTTGCTAAGAAAGTCATGTGTATTCTCAATGTACTTACTTGTTGCTAAGAAAGTCATGTGTATTCTCAATGTGCTAACTTGTTGCTATGAAAGTCATGTGTATTCTCAATGTACTTACTTGTTGCTAAGAAAGTCATGTGTATTTTCAATGGGCTAACTTGTTGCTAAGAAAGTCATATGTATTCTTAATGGGCTAACTTGTTTGGTGCGAAAGTCATGTGTATTCTCAATGTGCTAACTTTTTGCTATGAAAGTCATGTGTATTCTCAATGTGCTTACTTGTTGCTAAGAAAGTCATGTGTATTCTCAATGGGCTAACTTGTTTGATGCGGAAGTCATGTGTATTCTCAATGTGCTAACTTGTTGCTATGAAAGTCATGTGTATTTTCAATGTGCTTACTTGTTGCTAAGAAAGTCATATGTATTCTCAATGGGCTAACTTGTTTGATGCGGAAGTCATGTGTATTCTCAATGTGCTAACTTGTTGCTATGAAAGTCATGTGTATTTTCAATGTGCTTACTTGTTGCTAAGAAAGTCATATGTATTCTCAATGGGCTAACTTGTTTGATGCGGAAGTCATATGTATTCTCAATGGGCTAACTTGTTTGATGCGGAAGTCTTGTGTATTCTCAATGTGCTAACTTGTTTGGTGCAAAAGTCATGTGTATTCTCAATGTGCTTACTTGTTTGGTGCGGAAGTCATGTGTATTCTCAATGTGCTAACTTGTTTGGTGCGGAAGTCTTGTGTATTCTCAATGTGCTAACTTGTTGCTATGAAAGTCATGTGTATTCTCAATGTGCTTACTTGTTGCTAAGAAAGTCATGTGTATTCTCAATGGGCTAACTTGTTTGATGCGGAAGTCATGTGTATTCTCAATGTGCTAACTTGTTGCTATGAAAGGCATGTGTATTTTCAATGTGCTTACTTGTTGCTATGAAAGTCATGTGTATTCTCAATGTGCTTACTTGTTGCTAAGAAAGTCATATGTATTCTCAATGGGCTAACTTGTTTGATGCGGAAGTCTTGTGTATTCTCAATGTGCTAACTTGTTTGGTGCAAAGTCATGTGTATTCTCAATGTGCTTACTTGTTTGGTGCAAAGTCATGTGTATTCTCAATGTGCTTACTTGTTTGGTGCGGAAGTCTTGTGTATTCTCAATGTGCTAACTTGTTTGGTGCGGAAGTCATGTGTATTCTCAATGTGCTTACTTGTTTGGTGCGGAAGTCATGTGTATTCTCAATGTGCTAACTTGTTTGGTGCGGAAGTCATGTGTATTCTCAATGTGCTTACTTGTTTGGTGCGGAAGTCATGTGTATTCTCAATGTGCTAACTTGTTTGGTGCGGAAGTCATGTGTATTCTCAATGTGCTAACTTGTTTGGTGCGGAAGTCATGTGTATTCTTAATGTGCTAACTTGTTTGGTGTGGAAGTCATATGTATTCTCAATGTGCTAACTTGTTTGGTGCGGAAGTCTTGTGTATTCTCAATGTGCTAACTTGTTGAAAAGAAAGTCATGTGTATTCTCAATGTGCTAACTTGTTTGGTGCGGAAGTCATGTGTCTTCTCAATGTGCTAACTTGTTGAAAAGAAAGTCGTGTATTCTCAGTGTGCTAACTTGTTGAAAAGAAAGTCGTGTATTCTCAATGTGTTAACTTGTTTGGTGCGAAAGTCATGTGTATTCCTGAATGTGCTTACTTGTTTGGTTCGAAAGTCTCATGCATTCCTGAATGTGCTAACTTGTTTGGTTCGAAAGTCTCATGCATTCCTGAATGTGCTAACTTGTTTGGTTCGAAAGTCTTGTTTATTCCTGAATGTGCTATTAAACTTGTTTGGTGTGAAAGTCTCATGCATTTCTGAATGTGCTAACTTGTTTGGTTCCAAAGTCTCATGCATTCCTGAATGTGCTAACTTGTTTGGTTCCAAAGTCTCATGCATTCCTGAATGTGCTAATTTTTTGCTTCAAAAGTCTCATGCATTCCTGAATGAGCTAACTTGTTGCTTCGAAAGTCTCATTCATTCCTGAATGTGCTAACTTGTTGCTTCGAAAGTCTCATTCATTCCTGAATGTGCTAACTTGTTGCATCGAAAGTCTCATGAATGCTCCAATGTGCTAACTTGTTGCTTCAAAAGTATCATGGATGCTCCAATGTGCTAACTCGATGCCATGAAAGGATCATAAGTGCTCCAATGTGCTAATTCGATGCCGTGAAAGTCACATGGATTCCCTAACATTCTTACGTGTTATAGCTATAAATAGCATGGTACTAACAATCCTTGCTTTGACCCATTAACATGCCAGTAAATTCGAAATTTCATTTATGATGTGGCCGTAAGAAATATATAATTATTTTACATAGTTTCCAAAAAGTTGTAGCATACTAATTGAAGGACAACATTTTTTATATTACCTCTGGATTTGCTGCTTGGTTTCTTTTTAATAAATACAAATAAACAATGTAATTACATTTAATATCCACTAGAGCTTAAGAAATCTGGTATATGTGACAAATTGTAACCAAATCAGGATGAGTTACTCTGGACTGGTTTGTAGAGAAGTAGTCTTGAGCAAATACAATTACTAGAAAATGCTTCTCAATGGTACAATAATAATAATAACATCTTTATTTTGAGAAGGTTGTTACACATTATGACATAAATATAAAACTACATCGTATAAAAACATCATATTTACAATGTGGCCTTCTGTAAATAAAAACATAATGATAATTAAAAAACATTTGCACACTATAATCTCATGTACATGTATATAAATAAGATTTTCACTCTGTAATTCAATATAACCATTTAATTCAATTAATTTACTTACCGACAGACACTCGATTATATAAATTAGGTGTATATGTCCGTGATAATATATATATTCATATATTATGTCACAATTAATAAAATGCAACGTAATTACTGCGATGCAGTATTTAAAAGGTGAGTTTTATATTCGTGTTTGAAGGATGTTAACTTTTCCGCATCTCTTATGTCATCTGGAATGTCATTCCATACCTTCATACTGTAATAAGAAAATGATCTTTAAAATAATTAGTGTGTGGTGTTTTCTTTAAACATAAGTCATGTTTTGAAGCCGATAGAAGTGAATAGTGTTCATTATTTGCAAAAACAAGTAACTCAGCCGGGTAACAAGGGGCCATACCATTTCGCGTTTTATATACAAGAGCGCCACAGTGGTATTTACATCTGTCTGTAAAAGTTAACCACTGAAGTTCTTCTAATAATCCATTGGATGGCGATCACTTGGGTTTTTTAGAACAATGATTGCAACTCTTCTTTGCAAGGTATTTACTTCATTTATGTGACGATTATTGTCTTTGCCCCAAATATGACAACAATAGTCAAGTATTGGAAGTATATACGCATTGTAAAACATACGTTTCATCTCCTCTGTGAAGTAAAATATATTCTTTAGAAGCGAAATTTTAGAGTTGAGTTTTTTGCATACAAACTTTATTTGTGTATGCCATTTTAAGATATCTATATAGATTCCAAGCAGTTTTTGAACAGTTACACGTTCTAATGCTATTCCATTGATAGTTAAATTTAGAATGGCAGCTTGCTTTGTCTTATTTGGCGTGCCGATAACCATGCATTTTGATTGATTTGGATGTAAAGACATGTTATTTATTTTGCACCAATCAACGACGAAGTTTAGATTACTATTTAGCTGAAATTCAATGTTAGTTAAACGGCTTCCTGATTCGTGCAAAGTGGAATCGTCAGCAAATAAATCGATTTTCATATTAGTATTATTACAAAATGCTATATCATTAATATATATTATAAACAATAGTGGACCTAGTATGGATCCCTGTGTTACACCTGATGATATGGTAAGCAGGTCAAATTGTATGTTTCCAACTTTTACTAACTGTTTTCTGTTAGTTAAAGAGAGAGAATACGTAACTACAGGGAACGCCACATACACAAGACGGTTCCTCCCCACGCAGACCTCCGGAAAAACAATAATCCACAAAACATAAGGCACTAAAGGAGGTCAAACGGTACACATATTAAGGAACTGAGGCACAAGGAATGGCCCAGCAGACCACAAGGAATACATGTAACTAGGAGCATCAAAGTGGACAGTGAAGGGAGGGGGAGGGGGGAATTAATGGATGGAAAAGATCACAGGACAAGTCAAGACAACTGGCCGCAATAGGCCAAAAATGGGCAGGAAACAATCTGAGCACTGTATAAAGTGACAGAATTGCACAGGGGAAAGGGAAATACAAAACACATTGTCAACACAAACAGAAACAACAATCATATAGCGAATTACAGCCTTGGAACTGTCGGCAAAAAATACTGGGGGTTTAAATCGATTTAACAGCTAGCTAACCTCACCCTTAATCGCTATATGGTCCTTGATTTCCAACATATATACATAAATTGACTAAGTAGGCAGTAACTAATCATTAAAAGCAACCAACCATCACGCACATAACAACAGACACTGTAACTAATCCAGCACGAAGGAACAATCAGCCTCAGTCTGACCTCGCTCCCAGTAACTAAACTAGTAACATAAGAATGTGAAATAACCCTAAAATTTCAAATTAATAATGCAGTTTAAAGTAAGGTCAACTCGATAATGTAGTTAATAATTGAACAATTCTATAATATTAGTGAAAGGGAATTTAAAACTAAAATAAATAATTATGTCTATTAATAAAACGAAAACACAAAATACGACTGTACCCAATGAATATTAAGATGTGTTATAAAACTGCATTGTAGAGAGAAGTTTTCTTGGTAGTGTATAATAAAATATCTATGACGTCATACACTTTTAATGACGTCATAAAAGAGAGAGAATACGCGGCCACAGGGAACGTTACTTACACAAGACTGCCTTATAAAACTGATAAATATACAATAGAAAAAAATAAGTAAGTAGTTACAGAGAACATCACGAAAAAACAAGAAACAAGGACAACACCAACGTAAATTCGAAAAAAAATAATATTAGACGACACAACACAATCACAAATGGGCTGGTCGATAGTTTTAAGATACTCCAAGGAACACATCATGTTAGTTCCAGAGCAAAAGTCAATGCCTACAAAGTCCCGAACATAAATCCCCTAAGACATTGTGATCAGTCATATCCTGCCATACCAAGTACGGTTTACAAATATAACTTCATTTAGTCTCAACACATTAGTGTCCGGCGTGCAGTAAAAACAGGTGTGAAAATCTATCAAGTATTGATTTGCTTAAAAACTTATCTGCAGTTGTTCTCATTATGTCAAGGTTATAACCCTTCCTTTTAAATTTGTTAATTAATTACACAAATAACTGATCGAAGTAACATCTGTTATGAATTTTGCGAATTTTATATAATAGATCTCCATAAAAGTTGGGTTTAGTAATTCCTTTCTCTAACATAGATTTTACACTTGTGCCATATTTTAAATTAATATCGGTATATTTATGACAAAACTTACGATACGTCTTACATAACTTATGATAACGATAGCCTTGTTTTAGCAGTTTACCTGTTAGTAGAAGGTTACGCTTATTAAAGTCCTCTAGATTAGTATTAGCCCTCAGAAATCTAATAAATTGAGATATATATATGCCATATGTTGTATTTCTCGGTATATCACTAATAAGTCAGGGAAAGTTTATAATCTCAAAGTCATAATCATCTCGTTTATCATATATTTTAGTAGTAATAATACCATTTTCTATAGAAATGTCCAAGTCAAGAAACGAGGCATGTGTATCCAAGGTGTTAGCTTTCGATAGGTGTAGTTCTGTTGAATATATATTATATATCATGGTTGGGAAAAACTCGTTATCAATATTTAAAATGTTAGATACGATTGAGACAACTCTAATGACATTTTCGAAAAATTATATCATTTTAGTTTATGCAAAAGAACTAATTGATGATCCACTAAATCAAAGGCTTTTCTTAAGTCACGAAATATAGCACCTACAAGTTGACCACTGTCAATATATTTTTCCCTAAAACAAGACTGCTTTGCATGTATAACATTTGTAGAATGGAAGTAAGATTTAACTTTATTTGCAATATGTCTTTCAAAAATTGGTGATATACTAGTAGTTGGCAGTATTGAAATCGGACGATAATTACTTGGATCCTCTTTGGAACCTGATTTGAACAGTGGTAGGACACGTGCAGTTTTCAGGGAGTCGGGGAATATTCCGTTTCGGATACTGTGATTAATTATAGATGCAATACACAGTGCTATAGTGTCACCGCAATGTTTAATTACTTTAGGACCAATCTCATTGAGCCCAGTAGATTTACTAACATCAAGTTTATCAATGATTTGTTTTTCTTCAAGTGGTGTAATGTAACTTAAATGAAACATTTCGTTTCCTATCTTTGCGTCTAAAACACCCTTTATCTCACGAAAATGTTCTGGACTAAAAGCTGACTTTTTTATCATAACTGAGAATCATACATGTCAATCCATGTTTGTCTAGAGTTTGGTGGACGATTCAATATCAGAAGTTTCTAAATCATTCCGTCTTTTATAGTTTATATTTTCATCAATATAAACGAAAAGACCGGCAACTTTTTTATGAGAACGATCGAAGGGATAGTATAGTTTTTTATCTGTAACAAATCATTTTGTACATTATCTGTTAAAAATGTTTCACACATACCCAAAACATGGGGAGAGTTTCTTTGCTGTAAGTGAAATTTTATTTCGTCTAATTTTGGAAGCAAATGCTGTATATTTAGGTTAGCAAAATGAAGCCAAGCTCCTACGAAATTGAAGCCTGTGTAAGTTATAGGAGATAAATTTTGATTTACCGGACCGGTTTTACCGGTTACATCAGTTTTAAGAAACTGTGTAAGGATACACTGTGTATCTACAGTACAATTTATACTCTTACCTAATGTGGCAACTTAAGAATCGGAACTCGAGTTGTCTTGTGAAATTACGCTACACGTGTCTAATTTTGTTTGTAATACATTACTTTTTGAAAGTTTTATACTATTAGAGATATTTTCTTCAGTATTAACTGATTGAGTTTGACATTCATTGTTCATATCTAACGAAATACAATTTGATGGTGCGATCATATCATTTTCATGCTGATACATTTCAGTTATCCCACATTGATTTAAATTATCACATATGCACTGTATTAATTTGCAATTTGTACATACATTGTTTAGAATATTAAACTTATTAAACTACAATACTGTAATGGACTGTGCATCCGAAATTCGTACCGTCCGAAACATGATAGTTTTACAAATGTCAAGTTACCTTGATTTCATCCTCATCAAAGTTGCTTCCACCATATTAGAATAAGTATTTATTTGTTAATCTATTACATGTGTCTATTCATTAACCATGGCGATAAAATTTAGTTACCGTCGTCTGAAGTTCATCGTCGCTTCAAGATAATGAGTCATTTGTTCGTGGCCATTCACAGCGTATTAATTCCGTCCTATGTAAAGAGTATTAGTCAAGTATTATTGTCGTCGCTGTTGTTATCTGTTTCATGTGATTTGTTCTTTATCGTTACTTATTCGTTGTTATATGAATATTATTGATGATTATTGCACATTATGATATGTGTATGTAAAAGCAGCAAGAACTATTTGTTCGGCCATATCGCGTAATGCCGGGGTTTTGCTGGCGCCTACGTTTAAACATGTTACTTCATTAATTGTAAATGAATGTTCTTACTTGTACATCCGATTGACTCCTTATCATATTGTCGTTGTGTTGGAAGCACATATAGAACGGAAATCTTGTTAAATTATTAGTTATATAACTTAAAATGTTACACTTAGCCGCATTGCGCATTTAATGCTGTCATTTCTTAATTCGTTCTGATTGGCTGCCAGCATCCCAGTATAAATGCCAGCATTACGGAACCTACATAAAGGCAGACGATACAGTAAAACGCCAGCATTCAGTAGACACAGCCATGGCCTACGTCAGTCGAAACTTCAAACCCTCTTCAGGTAGAATAAGACTCTAAATTTAGTATATACATCAACTGTTAAACTACAATACGGGTTACCTGTTTAGATCAACGCAACTTAAGGCTAAACTAATAATAAATATGTTTTCGCGACTTTCCGCAACTTATTCGTCTGAACTATCTAATACAAACTAAACCCGTAGTATATAGGCGTGTCGCTGTGTCTGTCGTCAGTTTATACGATCACATATTATTGTTTTTGCATATTATTATGAAACGTACAACTAAATAGTAGAAATATAGCCAGTAAGATCTCAAACAGGCAAGTTTTATAAGACCTGTGAATTAAACCTATTATACTGTTCTGATTAGTAAGTTTTCGGACGAGGTGGCTTACAATACCGAGAGTATCTGTCGGAGCCGTCCTAATGATAACACACATTTTGAAAAGAATACTGTCCACAGCATCGATTATTTGCTGTATATTGTCCATGATGGAAATCGCTTTTGCCACTGATTTCCATCACTTCCAGAATCCGTTGGTCTGGGTTGAATATATTCAGCATGCATTTGTGAATCACCCGGAAAATGTACATGCATGTTCATTTCCAAAACAATCCCTTGAAAATGCTTCTCAATTGTACACTTCAATACAAATATATGTCACTGAACGGACCAATAACTATAATAAATAAATATGTGTAAACTATAGTATTAACAGACTCTGACTGCATTTGCTGGACACCGTACTATACTTAATATTTATAGCACTTGCTGTTTACTTTGCATAATATCTATAGTTTGTTTGTTTTTACTTGATAACACTGAGTAAGATAGAGTAGCTTATTGTCTTTAATTAAACGTGATAAAACTCTGGTCGCATGCATTC
Source organism: Mactromeris polynyma (assembly GCA_032209605.1). Lineage (NCBI taxonomy): Eukaryota > Metazoa > Mollusca > Bivalvia > Venerida > Mactridae > Mactromeris > Mactromeris polynyma. Next base: position 4,365,251 of record JASFXZ010000028.1, read on the forward strand.
ATTTGTTTAAATAATGCAATAATACCAGTATTCATTGTCATATCAAGATAATATTCTTAATTATCATAATACAAAATATGGTATCATGAAAGTTTAATAGTAAGTAATACTAAATAAATAACACGTGTTGGATATTAATTAAACTTTTATTTTTTTCAAAAATGGTAGAAAGTGAATGAAATGTTTATTTTCACATCTAGTCATTGTTGTTCTATTCACTAAATATAAAGATCTAACTAATAGCATTCACAATTGTTGAAATGAACATGCTTCAACACCAGAGAACAATGTGCATCGTTCTACCGGATAATTTTTCATCACAAGTTTGTTTCCCTCAACAACATACTTCTTTCTTTCATAAACTTTGGTTGTTAAACACACAGGGAATTTTAATTTCAGTCCGGTGCCGTCTCTGTTCAAAATGTAATACCAATTGTCAGACAAATTTAAGCATTTAAAGTCATCTAAAACACACAATTTTGACTCGTCACCAAAACATGACCTATACAGACAAAAAAAGTAGTTGTTTTGGTCATTGTCATTATAATTTCTGTTGAAAAAAGACAAATGTATCTTTGCGATTCTAGAAACCTAAGAAGCTACCATCTGCCGAAACAAAATACAAGGCAAAACCTTATGGGGCATAATTCAATATATTTTTTCGAAAAAGGCTACAATAAATAAGTATAATGAATGTATTGTACATTCTGATCAATCAGTACAGCCCGGGGCAATTTCATCATGCTGACTTAACACAGTGGGGTGACTAATTAAACCGCGAATGATCATGAGACGTTAAAGTGGCGTATATATAATAGGTTATAGCATGGAGTCAATATCGATCAGATCTAGGGAATCTTGCGATGAGCCAGAAAGTTGGACATGGATGAGGTGGTCGGTCAATAAAACATGATGAAGTATTAACGAATGGAATTTACGTACACAATAACGACATTCACAACTAATTTTGAAGTGACAGCACAAATGCTTACATGCACTTTGATGTAAGTAGGAAGAAATCGGCGTCACTCGCAATGATTTAATGTAATTCAAAAATCTAATTTTAAATCTTGCAAATCATCATTCCCTCAAATAACAAACTCATAAAATGTGTTGGTTTATACAAAATTATTTTATACGCATCAGAATGACAAATTAATGAGACAGTATCTGAAAAATTTCAACATTTCACTCACATTACATAACCAGTTTCACTCATTGTACATATATGAACGTTGTCAACATTTCACTCACATTACATAACCAGTTTCACTCATTATACATATATGAACATTTTCAACATTTCACTCACATTACATAACCAGTTTCACTCATTATACATATATGAACGTTTTCAACATTTCACTCACATTACATAACCAGTTTCACTCATTATACATATATGAACGTTTTCAACATTTCACTCACATTACATAACCAGTTTCACTCATTATACATATATAAACGTTGTCAACATTTCACTCACATTACATAACCAGTTTCACTCATTGTACATATATAAACGTTTTCAACATTTCACTCACATTACATAACCAGTTTCACTCATTGTACATATATGAACGTTGTCAACATTTCACTCACATTACATAACCAGTTTCACTCATTATACATATATGAACGTTGTCAACATTTCACTCACATTACATAACCAGTTTCACTCATTATACATATATGAACGTTGTCAACATTTCACTCATATTACATAACCAGTTTCACTCATTATACATATATAAACGTTTTCAACATTTCACTCACATTACATAACCAGTTTCACTCATCATGTACATATATGAACGTTGTCAACATTTCACTCACATTACATAACCAGTTTCACTCATTATACATATATGAACGTTTTCAACATTTCACTCACATTACATAACCAGTTTCACTCATTGTACATATATGAACGTTGTCAACATTTCACTCACATTACATAACCAGTTTCACTCATTATACATATATGAACGTTGTCAACATTTCACTCACATTACATAACCAGTTTCACTCATTATACATATATGAACGTTTTCAACATTTCACTCACATTACATAACCAGTTTCACTCATTGTACATATATGAACGTTGTCAACATTTCACTCACATTACATAACCAGTTTCACTCATTATACATATATGAACGTTGTCAACATTTCACTCACATTACATAACCAGTTTCACTCATTATACATATATGAACGTTTTCAACATTTCACTCACATTACATAACCAGTTTCACTCATTGTACATATATAAACGTTTTCAACATTTCACTCACATAAAATACACTTACATTGCATAATCGCGATCAATAGTATACGCACTTACAGTCGTAGCAAGAACTTAATCAATGTCAAAGTTCGACTCATACATACAGTGTGTATACACAAATTCTTACATTCCTCTTATCGTATATGAAACATTTATAAACATTTCCAACCTTTCATTCAAGATATATAAACAATCACTTATATATATCCTTCAAAGTACATACATAATCTAAATGTTTCAAAAAAAAACACAAACTGTAATGTTTCATTTAAAGTAAAAACACAAACTAATGTTTCATTCAAAGTAAATACACAACGTGTAATGTTACATTCAAACTAAATACACAAAGTGTAATGTTTCATTCGAAGTAAATACACAAAGTGTAATGTTTCATTCAAAGTAAATACACAACGTGTAATGTTTCATTCGAAGTAAATACACACACTTTAATGTTTCATTCGAAGTAAATACACAAAATTTAATGTTTCATTCTAAGTAAAATATACAAAATATAATATTTTATCAAAGTAAAAACACAAACTGTAATGTTTCATTCAAAGTACATACACAAAGTGCAATGTTTCATTCAAAGTAAATACACAAAGTGTAATCTTTCATTCCAAGGAAAAACACAAAATGCAATCTTTCATTCATAGTAAAAACACAAATTGTAATCTTTCATTCATAGTAGAGTAGTACACAAACAAAGTATAGTTTATATAATTATCTTATGGTATGTTTGTGTATGTGTTTATTAAGGAACGCCAAACCAAAATATCGTAACTATACACATAAAAAAGTGGACATAACTTACAATACCGGTATAACCTAAAAATAAATATGTAGATCTATATTCCTATGAAAACACTCGGAACAAAAAGGAAACAAATCTTAGGTCATCATTCTGACACCACAATTTGTCCAAATATTGCTAGGCTAAGTTTTACACAAGAAGTTTGTCCATTAAAATCATTGATATTCTAAAAAGTCGACACAAGCTTGTAAATTCAGGTTTAAATGTCACTTTGCGTTTTTATTTAGATTACATCCATAATTTAAATGTAAAGTAGCTTCTATAACGTCCATGCACTCGAATGGCAGCCTAAACCCTTCGTCTCATACCTGCAGTTACGAAGATTGTGTACAGGATGATCAACTGCCGGAAAACGGCGGCCAAGAATATCGAAAAATATGCTTAATCGGATTCAAACTGGACTAGTAGCTCATGCCCATGCACTGAGACTTGTTCAATATGAAGTTTGGGGACATTAAGAAGACGCCACCTTTGCCGTTTTGGGAATTGCAAGTGAATTAAACAGACCGTCGTACAACGCTTGTACTACATCATCCAATGAATGACCTGTATCAGCCATGGTGGAAGCACCAATGCGATGTCCAGTGATGTTATGAACAATGCTAACAAAAGTTACACTCGACATGGAATCAAATCCCAACTCAGATAAAGTTGCCGAACCTTTTAGAGCATTCATATCTCCTCCAACGACTTTCCCTGCCACAAACCTCACAACTTTGTTTATCGCTTGTATCCGAGTATATCTGTCGGCAGTTTGTAATACTTCTAGATCAAATGCCATTGTTGTAGAACCTACGTCTGTCACAAAACTTGTTGTCTGTTCTAAAAGTATGTCAATAACCAGCCTTTGTCTTTTAGAATAATCTTTTGCAGTTTCTTCCCAAGTCGTGTTTGTGTATATACAGTTTGTGGAATTATGCATCAAAGACTCCACTAGACAGCTCTGAAGTTCAGTTACTGACAGCAAGTTGTTACCGCTATTTGCAAGCGCTTTGGCAAATTCTTCCCGGTTGCCCATGCCGACAGACAGTGCACCCCAGTTTATAGACTGGCCGGGTAAACCGCATTGGCGCCTCCATTGTATGAACGAGTCCATAATTGAATTCGCTGAGGCGTAACTTGCCTGTCCCAGTGACCCCATCACGCTATTGACAGACGATGAAACAACGAAATAATCCAAATTCATACCTTTGGTAGCAATATGCATATTGATGATTCCTTTTACTTTTGGTGCGAGGACAATATCTAATGTTTGCTGTTCGATGTCGGATATCAGTGCAGCTTTGAGAACTCCGGCACAATGAAATATTCCACGGATAGGAGTGTCGTTTGTTTTAGAACATATACCTTCAAATGAGGACAGAACAGAACGAATGTCGGTCACGTCAGCTTGTGTATGCGCTATCGTACATTTTGACTTACCCTCAATAGCTTCAATGTCCTGTTTTTGTTCTAGTGTTGGTTTACGTCGGGACATAAGCACAATAACCCCTGCACCCATTCCTGCTATTAGTTTGGTTATTTCCCAACCGAGGCCAGTAAGCCCACCAGTAACTACGTAAGACCCAGCTTTTGTAAACAGTTTAGCTACTGGTGTTCTTACAGGGATGGAGAACTGGCCATTTTCGACCAAGTTAACCAGACTACAACTTCGAAGAAGCGGTATTTCTTCTGTGACGGTGTTGGACTTTAAATCATCTAAAAACTTCTTAAGCCACTTAGAGACTTTTGGTAAACATTTACCAACCCACTTCCTGTCGAGCAGCGATGCAACGTCAAATGTATCGACCTTCGTTTTGCCATATTTCGACAGACTGAGCCTGGCAGTTTCTGGCAGATTGTCATGTTGACATATAACAACATCACACTGACGATGTATAGAAGAACAGACATCAAACTTTTCCAAGGTAATCAGAACATCAGTCCGACTTTCTGCTTCACGATTGATTAGATCTGCTTCAACTATTCTCGCTTTCTTGCAGTATTTTAGTATTTCCGTTAGCAGAGTTCTCTCCATCGGTCTCTGTTCGCAACAAATCACAACGGTTGATCGCTTTTTAATTTTATCAGCTAGCCTCCAGAAAATCATCGAATACAATAGTAAGCCTGGCCTGTAGTTTTCCCCTAATTCACTTGCTTTTACCATGCAGGCTTTGGGAACAAACGTTTCCGTTTTCATCTCGCCAGGAAAAATACAGATATAATTGTTTTCTAATTCTCTATTCGTTGCCTTCGAGCTTAGAGGGGAACCAGTATACTCAAGACCGTACAGATGGTACCTGGCTTCACACGACCTATCACATATGCCTTGGTCTCCTTGGATGCTTTCAAGTGTAATTGGGAACATCTCTGCAGGGTGCATGTAGACAGATTTCACAGACACTGGGATGTAGTTGTTACAATTACTTGGAGGTTTCAAACCTGTGCTAGCTTCAAGTAGAAATGGAGATTGTACGCTTTGTGAACTTGTTGTAAATACTGCATGCGGTGTCTCATCTTTCCGTTTTAAGCAATGTTCAAGTCTGAGTTCCGGAATAATTCTGCGCTTGAGGTCTTTCGAAAATTGCGAACCATACACGGAACCATCTTTTATGAGCACTTCCGTGTTTGTTTCATCTAGATTTCTGTAAGTGTTTTCTATGAACTGGAACAATTCGTTTCGAGCATCAGTGATGGACGGCTGGACATCTACCAGCGTGATGGGGCAGTGGGAACCCTCAATTTGAACAGATCGAATAAAACCCCACAGCTCTCCACCAAGTAAATTGATGTATGAAGGGGCGTTTTGAGTGTTTTGTGTGACAACATACAATGGACAGTTCATGTTATTCTCGTACGTACTTTTTATGATATCTAGGAAAAGAAGGCAGTTACTTTTGACTTTATCAATCAGCTTATTAGCCATATTGGAATCTATATCTTGCATGTTCTGTTCTTCAATGAGAAGAACTATGGCGTCAACATTCAAAAGTGAGTTAAATTTCATTGTTGCAGTTTCCAAAGCTTCTTTGATCCCATCTTTAGCATACGTGTTACTTTTAAACAGATACATGGCAATGGAAGGATCCAATTGATCGTTCTCTGAAGACTCATCACCTAATACAAGAATATTTGGTTTTGTCTTGTTTCCTGTTTGTCCTGTTTTGTCAAGTGGGTGGGGTTGCCATTCAAGTGTATAACGTAACTCGCATGGTGAGTTTGATCCATTTCGTTTACTGTATGTTGTGTAATTTTGCAGATCAGCAATTACTAACCCGTCTTGATTTAACAAGCACACATTGTAATGAATCTGGAAGACGGTTTCTAGAATCGTCGTGTTAATTCTTTTTGTGTAAACGTACATTCTTTCCTCTGGTTTGTTGAAAACAGATAATTCGCCGATAGCTACCGGTAGGAAAGTCAGTTTTTCTTTCTGAAGCCGATTGAACAAATCCTCGTTTGTAACATTAATTGTACTTTGCATCATGGCATCTAGTATACACGGGTGAATAGTAACACCGTTTGCTTCTTTTAGAGTGTCTTGGGGAACATGTACTTCAGTAAGACTCTCGTTACCATTTGTAATACATTTATTCATCAATCGGAATCTAGGTCCATGACTGAATCCAAGACTCTGAAGTGTACTGTACATTTCATTGCTATCTTTACGTGTACAGTGGGACTTTGTAATGGAAAGTGATAAGCTGTCAATATCACGTCTTTCCCTATCACCCACTGCTTCTTTTAATAATGGTTTCACAAAACCTTTGCACATGGTTATGCCCTTCTGTTTGACATGAAATAGTGTACCACTGAGTTGACCAATTGTTGATATATGAAGGCGATTCTGAGTGCTACTGTCTATTTTTGTAGGTCTCAAAAATTCCAATGAGATGGTGCAATCACGTGATGAAAACCCCATGACTTGGGTAGCGATCACAAACCCAATATCTGCAAACATTGCTCCGGGTATTATGGTCTGGCCGTTGACTTCATGTTCAAATACGAACGGTGTTGAAACAGTGTCAACATCTACTTTGAATTGAGACTTACCACCTTTGTCTGGTAGTTGCTTAACAAACATATGCTGTGAACCTGAGGTAGAAAGTCCTTGGGCACGCATTATTGAAGACGGACTTTCGTACAACATTTTATATTTGTTCATATGATAGCGTGGTATGTCTGTTATTTCATGGTTTAATGGTATAAGTGCTTTCCAATTAATGTCTAATCCGATTTCATATAGCGAGCACATCGTCTGCTGTAGTGTTTCCATATCCTTCTGCTTCTTCATTGTCGGGAAGATGAAATGTTTCTGTGCCTCTGTGAAGATGTTTCCTATGTGGGCGTGCAATGTTGGACTTGGGCCAATTTCTAGAAACACTATACTTCGTGAGTCATCCCCTGCAATACGCACTGCATCTGAATACAAAACTGGTTTCCTCACATTGTTAGTCCAGTACTGTGCTGAAGTTAAGACCTCACTGCTCTCTGTCGTTCCAGTGACTGTAGAAACCATCGGAACTTTTCCTTCTTCTCCATTGATAGATTTCAGTATGACTGATGAAGTCAAAATCTGTTCCAGTTCATCAGCCGCTTGTTCGACGTATTTTGTATGATAAGCACACTCGACGTCCAGATTAATCATGTCAAAACTGTCACCATGGTGTGATATAAGTGTTTCTTTTAGTTGTTTGATTGCGTCTTGGTCTCCGGATACTGTGCATGAAGAAGGACTATTGAATACCGCAATATACACTGAACCAATGGACTCACAGTTTTCAGCTACTATATTTACTTCAAGGTTGCGAATAACAGCCATTCGTCCTGTTTTACACTGTGACAGGAACTTTGATCGATAGAAGATAACTGATACTGCGTCTTGTAAGTCTAGGTACCCACCTATATACGCTGCGGCGACCTCGCCTACAGATTGACCAATAATCAGACTCGGTTCGATCCCAAATCGTTTCCAAAGGGCAACAAGACCAACTTGGCACGCAAATATAGCAATATGTGCCAAACAAGGATCACTTAAAATATCATAAGATTCAACAAATTTGTCAGATATTGTCCAACCGGACAACGGTTTCAAATGCATGTCAATTTCTTCTATGGCTTTCCTGAATACTTCTAACTTCATCAGCGTACTGCACATACCATTCCATGCTGTCCCAACGCCACAAAATACAAACACTATTTTCTTTTCATCGACAGAATATTCGGATGCTTCGGCCGTTGCTAGGTAGCGGCTGCATGCAGAAATTATGTCTTCCTTTGTTCGTCCTCTTATTGCTTTTCGAATGACCATATGGTCGCGTCTACATGTTGAGGTGTAAGATAAAGCATGCAAATTGTACTCATTTTGTTCCAACGACCTATGTACATGCTTAACAGACTCGGAAAGCGCAGTTAAGTCATTGGCTGACATACAAACAATGTAGTCGCCAGTAAGTGTACATGTATCTTCGTTTAAAGTATCTCTACTTGTCAGTTGGTCTGTCTTATATTGCTCAACTATGGCGTGTGCATTTGTACCTCCAAACCCAAAACTGTTGACACACGCAACTCGAGTATTGTTTGAATCCTTTGGCCAAAATGTACACATTGTAGGAACGACAAAACCACGGCTATCTAGCTTTAGTTTGGGGTTCTCGTTTTCTTGTTGATACCACAATGACGGCACTATCGTCTCGTGTTTCATCATAAGCAAGGTTTTTATAAGTCCAGCGATACCCGCTGCGGCTTCCAAGTGTCCGATGTTGGTTTTCACTGACCCTAAAAATACCTTATTGACTGTGTCTGCATTTGTTCCGAAATGGGCCCCTAGGGCTTCGACCTCGGTTGGGTCTCCGATGGGTGTCCCAGTTCCTGGAAATATGTAAAATAATTAATAAATTACACAACGTTGATTATTTTTGATCATCACTGCTCTTATGCTTTGTTATGATATTTCAGAAGTTCAGCTAATCAAGCGGTCAACCGACATGAATTGTTAGCTGAAGTTGGTAAACACAGTCGCCAAGTATATGATAGCAAAAACACTGAGTCACTTTCATAATTGTCGACGTGAATGTATGTTTGTAGTGACGAGGAATCATATTGCATGGTATTTGTGCATGAGGATTTTTATTGACTTGTTACATTTTTTTGTGAATTTGTATTGAAACACGACCAGACAGAAAAGGTTTTGAGAACATCCCCTTTAAACAAAATACAGCCTTGCATTAATTTGTTCATTTGTTTTTGGTGTGATCAACGAAAAGAGAAAACTTCAATCAGCACACTAGATCTAGTATACCCATTGGTGTGATCAACAAAAAGAAAAAACTTCAATCAGCACACTAGATCTAGTATACCCATTGGTGTGATCAACAAAAAGAGAAAACTTCAATCAGCACACTAGATCTAGTATACCCATTGGTGTGATCAACAAAAAGAGAAAACTTCAATCAGCACACTAGATCTAGTATACCCATTGGTGTGATCAACGAAAAGAGAAAACTTCAATCAGCACACTAGATCTAGTATACCCATTGGTGTGCTGTAACATCACTTCAATAAACACGCAGAGTGTGGACGTCTAAAATGACGTGGACTAATTTCAGAGCGTTTTCGTGATTGTATTCGGCGTTGTGGTGTCCTGTGAGCGATATTTCAAACAAATTAAAGTGTTATTTTGCCTTGATAAATAATTTCTCTTACCGACAGAAAAATACAATGCATTGTTCCATGTTTACCACGACATGCATGTTTATTTAGCTCGACTGTTACGACTCCGTTGGCTACCTGGCAGTATGTGTCTAGTACATATGGTTCGAAGCTAATCCATTTTGAAATGATATTTAAAGTTGCAACTTATACATGTAGGAGAATCTGACAATATTACCATGAGCTTCTATGACGGATATATGCGACTTCTCTACTTCATATCGTCTATAAACGTCTTCTATAAGGTTCTCTTGCTGGAGTCCTGCAGGTGCTGTGATTGGACTAGTCACGTGGCCGTCCTGATTCGTACCAGTCTTAATCGTACCCCAAATCTTGTTTCCGTCCTTCAACGCCTATAAAAAGATTTCTTGGAATATGAATTACATTGTACTTTTAATTACATAAGGTAGAAAACGATTAATAGGTCCGACTTCTAGTTTTTATGTTTTTATGACGCTAAATGAACATGAAACAGTAGCCATATATGTACAGGTATACGGTTAATCGATCCAATCAGCTTATGTCTGAAATAATTCAATTAACACACACATAAAGTTGTGGAACCAATGTACAATAATGTTGTTTTCTTATTTACGGTGCACGCGTGTGGTGTTATGTAATTGGTGTAATTTCAATGAATTGGATGTATTTTGCGCTGAATTTAAGTAGAATTATCACAGACGTATTGAACTTTCTGTGTGTAACATTTCTGTTTGATATATTCATATCTAGTTGCAATATCCTAAATATGTCAGCGGAGTGCTTAGATAAGTGTATATCAAAAATTAAAAATTAAAATTAAAAGTCATAGACAATATTTATCACGTAGTCCTCTTGATTTCATCAAGAAAGTTTAAAGTCATTTTAAGAAACATCATTTCTTCGAACATTAATTCTATTTTCGCCGTACTTTGTTCTGAACCAGTTTGACTATCAAACCTATAGAAAACGTATTCATTACTGTTGACTTTGTCTGATTAACATACCATTGTTTATCATACCATTATTTTAATTTGATGTATGAAGTACATACAACTCCGATAATAACTCGTCTTTAGTAAAACGTCCAGTTACTGAACGTAAGTATGTGTAGCACAATCATAGATATGTATGTCTACGTTCAAACCATAATTTAGGAAAGACAATTTTATTCATTCCAGTCCAGCGTTTTCTTCGTGCATATTTGAACAAATCAGCGTCCAGTTTACAAACGAAGTTAGGCACCACTGTTAATGTGACTCAGTGGCTAAAGCGATCACACAATGGTTGTGCCAATAACACATCGTGGTGTGCAGCACTTTTAGTGGTACGTAGGGAGACAACAAACACACTGTTATTTAAGTATTATATAAGTTATGCTACATTAGAATAAATGGCGAGTTCTTACCTGTGATAATGATTTGATAATGACCACTCCACATCCCTCTCCACGTGCGTAGCCATCAGCATCCGCCGCGAACGCCTTACATTGTCCTGTCCGAGATAGCATGCCGGCTTTGGATAGTGCTATAAACAGACTTGGGTCTAGAATAACATTTACTCCTCCACAAATAGCTGTACTACAACGACCTGGAATATAGTGATATCGTCATTATACAAGAGATGCTTAGTTGTCGAGGGGCGAAGTGGCTGACTCCTGATCACAATCTATCTTATATACAAGAGAAGTGTGGTGGTCGTGGAGCGGAACGCCTGACTCCTGATCACAATCTATCTTATATACAAGAGAGGTGTGGTGGTCGAGGAGCAGAACGCCTGACTCCTGATCACAATCTATCTTATATACAAGAGAGGTGTGGTGGTCGAGGATCAGAACGCCTGACTCCTAATCACAATCTATCTTATATACAAGAGAGGTGTGGTGGTCGAGGAGCAGAACGCCCGACTCCTGATCACAATCTTTCTTATATACAAGAGAGGTGTGGTGGTCGAGGAGCAGAACGCCTGACTCCTGATCACAGTCATCTTGTACAAGAGAGTTGTGGTGGTCGAGGGGCAGAACGCCTGACTCCTGATCACAGTCATCTTGTACAAGAGAGGTGTGGTGGTCGAGGAGCAGAACGCCTGACTCCTGATCACAGTCATCTTGTACAAGAGAGGTGTGGTGGTAGAGCAGCGAGATGATAGTAATACATTAGAAACGAGCTGCAACTTCCAATAGTCTATTTATAAATTTGATACTGAGAATTACTTATTGGCGAATACCTGGTATGACTGTGACCGTTACCTCGTTCTGAAGATAACAGTGTTACGAGTAATAGGAGTTTTTGCTATCTACCACTGCTGACGGGTTCCATCAGTAAGTGTACCAAGTAGCAGTATTTTACTGTCAGCAGTATAAGAGCGGTAATACTGCCCGCTGTACCAGCAGTAAGCATATACACATGTACTAAATTATATAGTTTTCCAAAATGTCTAATATCAAAACCTGAACATTACTGATTGTACGTAATAAAGTGTATGGTTTATACATGTACTGTAAATTACATGTAATTGGTAAACTACAACTATTCCGACAGAATGTTAACTGTCGAGTAGATATTTATAAACGTCTTACTGTCAGTATATTAGCAGTAAGTCATTAATAAGGCCACTGCTGTTACTGCAATTACTTCCAACTTCACACGGATAAATTTAACATGATTCTTACCAGAGGAGATAGCCTGGGACGCCATATCTATGGCAACCAATGATGATGAACAAGCCGTATCTAGTACAATAGAGGTACCATGCAAGTTATAAACGTAGGAAACTCTGGCGCTGATGATGCTATTGTGGGTACCAGTCACAGAATAGGCACTTGCTACTTCCCCGCCATCCAGTACGCGACCTTTATAGTCGTCTGTCATTGACCCTGTGAATGAATGCAATAACCTTAACTCTCTCTCTCGTAAATGTTACGGAAATTTAGTCATGGTTACTTATTGCTTTTTGAAAGGAAATTGTTGGGTACAAACATGGGCAGGAATAAGAATGACAAAGTTTAGGTAGACATGCATTTGATGTAGTTTTCCGTTTTAAAGCATTTGCATGTTGTTAAGATATGCGTATTCAATCTGATATATAATGCATGTACCCTGCACGTAGGTGTAGAGTTTCCACTACCAAACTTTTATTAAGCAGTTAAATAGGCAGAATTGGAAAACCTAAATGGACGAAACATTCATACGCTATAGTAAACATATTCAACGACATATATATCAAAAGTAACATTCTTATTAGTTTTAATGCTGAGCTATGACAAAAAGTAACTTGAAACAGCTTCTTTACAATTCAAAGCACAGAGAGAAGTATCGGGGCGGAGCGTATCGGTCATGTGACCAAAGTAAGCATACCTGTAGTATTGCGCTATCGATTCGTATAAGCGCTTAAAACATGTCAATGATTCTTATGAGCTATTAATAGCTATAAAAAGTTTCATAAATATATGTAGAAGTTTCAGATGTGAGGGAGATGTCTATCTGATGTGTTATCTGGTGTGGAACGTGGAACTACTTTTTAGAAAAAGCAGTTCTAGGAATGTTGTTAATACCAAACGGCCATCAAAAATACTATAAATAAATGTCATGGCCAATACAGACTCACAATTATTGGGGAAATTTAATAGAGACTGAATATTTCATGTAGTAACGTCAGGTGTCTGAACTTTATGATGATATCATTTTTTTCTTATTCTAAGGAACGTACCAATGTATACTGCTGTGTCCGTACCATCGACATCTTGTCTTGTGATACCAGCGTCTTCCAGTGCCATATGCACGCAGTCTAGTACCAGTCTTTGCTGTGGATCCACTAGTTCCGCCTCCATATCATTGATACCATACAATCGATGGTCCCATTCATCTAGACTGTAAATATACATGTCTCCTATCTCTTATGCATTGCTTTGAATACTCACAATTGAATAACCGAACTTTGACCAGGGTGGGTTTAGCGACTGATCTGAAAGTCGTGAGCTCGAGCCCCGCTGTACGTCCAAATAAATAAGTTTAAACTAAATGACTGATACTTTTATTCTGTTCTTGATCTCAACCATTACCAATATTAGCATTTACTTTCGGCTCGAATTCTGATATTTAAAAAATCATTATCATAATAAAAATTATTTTCAAACCAATCAATTTATTAAACTGTTCGTTCGTTATTTTAACCGTTCATCAGTTTATTTAGAAATGTCTGAGATGAATGGACACCTCGATATATTGTAGATAAAATTATAGTTTGTTGTAGTTTAATAATAGGGTATTTCAAAATAGTTTTGAATGACGTTGCTAAAAATGTTGGTTCTATCAGCGCCTCTATCTTGCAGTGGGCTACATGCAATATGACGATGCTTAAAGCAATTTGGTAGCAACAAAGACTTTTCAATTGTCAACATGGCTTTGATTTCTTAGAGTTTTAAAGCGGCGGACCATAATGTAATTAATGTATAAAAACATTTGATATATTTGGGAAATAGTGACATGTATACACGTTCTTGCCGATCAAAATATGGTTTATTTCCCGGAACTTAACTTGATTTGCAAGAAATAAGATTTTGCTGGCACGAAAAAACACAAGCAGAAGCAGCTACACGTGACGCTGTCTGACATGGAAGCACGAACGGAACGACACCTAATGTCATTTGCTGTTCGTATTCAAACGATAAAGTAGAAAATCCGCTTTTTGAAAATGAAATGTAATGTAATGAATTGAAAGTAAGGAGAGGCAAAACAACCTCTGCATTAAATCTAGGACTGGAAACAAAGTATAATTTATTGCATTCCTTAAATCCTCAATAACTCCCCATAGGGGATCAGGATAAACAGTTAAATTTAATCCCCGCCCTCCCGAATCTCACGTGATTATGGATATTTGAAAACCCGACCGTTAGGTTTAACTTATTGTGTCAAAAGTACGTTAAATTCAGTTTGTTTATGAAATAATGTCCCTTTGTTTCTCAAACATCAACAAATCATCAGAACCAAAGAAGATCTAGTTAAAAAAAATCTAATGAGTGAAACATATGATCTAGTCGGTAGCCAGACTAATAAATTGTTCACTAATACATTAAGTTAGTTGTTAAGATTGGAAGTTTTCACGGGCAGTTAGGCGTAAAATATGTTTGTTTCAGGTTTCCCGACCTACCCTATTTTTTGCCCCGACCCTAGATTTTTTTTTCGCGTGTTAACATTTTTCTTTTTGGTAAAATTTCTTCTTTTTAGTAAATGTTTAGAAAGGTCACGTGCGCCCCACCCAGGGTAGTGTCTACGTGTGCCCCACCCAGGGTAGTGTCTTCGTGCGCCCCACACAGGGTAGTGTCTACGTGCGCCCCACCAAGGGTAGTGTCTACGTGCGTCCTGACTGGTAGTCGAGTACAGTACCCACTCTTATAAAATGTCAAATATTTTACAAATCAACACTATTAGTGTAGCAGAAAACTTAATACTGCCGGATTATTGTTCATGTTTACGCCAAAAATACATAACTTAAACCAAATGAACATTTCAAGTTGTTAGAAAAAAACATCAAAAATCAGATTTTGCTCAGACGCAACAAACAATATTACAAATCTACGGGCATTCTACATAAACTTATACATGTATTTCTCTATTATCCGTTTCTAATAGATCGATCGGTACCGGTCTAAAACGTACTGGACAAGTTTACATTTTGTGTTAAATTACTGACTTAATAATTATAAACACTATTACATCACAAATGATGTTGCCGTGACAGTTATGATCGGTATCTAGAATTTTAACATATTTATTAGTTTAGAAACATTAATATCTTACTGAAATCTCTTGACGGAACAAGTTAAGGTCTAAATGAGTTTATGTTTGCGGTGAAGTGTATATTTAAAGACTTACCCGTGTACAAGTCCAGCACTTTTAGCGTAGGTTTTCCCTGGAGCATTCGGGTCAGGATCATAGAAGGCATCCACGTTCCATCTCTCTCTCGGTATTTCCTTAACATGATTTTCTCCGTTCTTTAAAACATTCCAAAATTCATCAACATTGTCAGCACCCGGAAACTTACAGCCTACTCCGATTATTGCTATTGTGTCCGTGCTGGACATGGTCAGTCCCGGGTTTTTAAAATTTAAATATAAACTAGTCTGAACACGTATCACTTAAGTTTTGTTTGTCAAAAAATCGAAGCATAATGCTCGCAGCCGATGAAGGAATGGTTTACTCCCGTAACATGGTATGTAGTTTGTTGTTAACGTTCTGTAGGCTTTATAGAAGATTTTTTATGGAAATACATTCGGTGCACACGCGTTGAACTAAGTAACGAAACAGCTGCAGTTTATTACAGTAATACTGGCCTACAGCAAAATACAAGTACCTCAGTAAATTTATAATTAACAAATAGCAGTTAACATCGTTCAGTATGTGGTGGCATTAAACATCAAACTGGTATAATCACAATAGGTACATTTCTATCAAAATATGCTAAGTTAACATGTTGACAAATGACATGTTGGTGCCTTCATGCAGACATGCATACTCTAGCATTTCATTGTTACGTTTCTTAAACAATTCCTGCAACTGCAAAACTTATTATACATATATTATGCAAGTGCTAACTTGGCTCTATGCCAGGATAGAATGTATCATACTCTTGTATTTGTGATTTGGGAATCATGTAAGCTAAAGCCCCCTTCCCACCTTCACCATCTCCTCCCCGACCGACGCCGACTTGAAGATCGTGGAGCGTCTTGGGATGATCGGTGAGGTCACCGGGGTTGATCCCCATCACTCGGGAAGCGTCGGGATGGGTCGTAGCGGCGTCGGGAAGGGCGTTTGGTCGGGGCCACGTTCAAAATTTCCACGACCTACCCCGACCAAAGTGAAGGTCGTGGAAAACCGTAACATAGTCGTGTCGATGTCGGGGTGGTCGTGGTGAGGTCGAGACAGGTCGGGACAGGTCGTAGCGACGTCGTGAAGGACCACGTAGGAAATATTCACCACGATCATCGCCGACCACCTGCGACCCCACCAAGTTACCAAAATTGGACTTGGTAGGTCGTAGGTAGGTCGTAACGTGGTCGGGGATAGCAAGTCGTAAGAAGTCTTAGTAGATCGTGGTAGATTTAACATATTCTTTATCGATCGTGACACGTCGTAGTGGCGTCGTACGACCTTGTTACGATGGTTGTACGACTGTCGTGGAAAGTTCTTGACACAGTCGGGGTAGGACGTGTTTATTTTGTGAAATGTGCATTATCGCCACGACCAATGCAGATCTTAGCAAGTTTTCCAACGACGGCGTAGGTCGTGAGCAATGTCGTGAAGGTGGGAAGGGCGCTTAAGTGACAGTGCAGTGTTGTCGAGTACATTCTGTATGAAGGCAATTATCACCGATTTTTTCATATTACATGTATTACGAATGCAACTACAATGTACATTGTATGTACCTTTAAGCGCCTATTTGCTTTACAACTGTATGTGTAGATGTTATTGCTAAAGGTGATAGCCTTGCCATGTGTATCTCT
Source organism: Mactromeris polynyma (assembly GCA_032209605.1). NCBI lineage: Eukaryota > Metazoa > Mollusca > Bivalvia > Venerida > Mactridae > Mactromeris > Mactromeris polynyma. The sequence goes on from JASFXZ010000028.1 coordinate 4,382,528, forward strand.
ATACACTGACTGTATTAAATTTGTACTTGTAGAATGGCTTTTGATAATGTTTTACATTCCGGTAAATGTACACACAATTCTGTTAAGTATGTTTTAATATCAAAAGTTTTTTTGGAAAGGAGAGAAAGTATACTAGCTTATGCTATCGAGTTTTTCTCAAAATTATATCAATAAAAATATAAAAAACTAGATTTTCCGTACTCACCACTTGTTTCTGTTGCTGTTATTTTGGAATAAAAACTTAAATTTATTTTTATTTTTGAAAAAATCTCGATAGCATGAGGTAGATTTGATTACTATCTTTGTATACATGTGTTTCTTTTGCAAAAAATTAACAAGTGTACAATTAGCCTCATTTACCGGACAACATGTACACTTTGACAGTACCAAAAGTTCCAATAACTTCATTATTTTTCAACAGTTTTACAAAATTATAGCAGTATTAGGACTGTATAATGATAAATCAGTAGACATTTCATCTTGCTATATTATGTAGTCAGAGAAATATTGCTAAAAGCAAATATGGCTATGTTCACGCGACTTTACCACCTAAATACAATAACTTCACTTGTTTGGTAAATATTCAAGAGAAGTGTATACAAAGTGTGTTTGTTCGGAAGAGGTAGCACTGTATACTAGCATACATCTCGAGGGTTTAACGCAAGACTATCGTAACTCCTATGTATTTGTATAAGAGTTGACGTAGTCTTGCACTGAACCCTCGATCTACTATTTATGAGTATGGTACACATGCATGTCGCTGTTCCAATAAGTCAGGGACGTTCCTGTTTAAAGTGGATGGTCCGAGAGCCCGTGGACTTTTATTGCAACAAATGAGGCCATACGAAGTTTGCATATTTTTTGAAAGTATATATCATATGCTACCTGAAAACCCATTTCTTAAGCGTCAAAGCCGTGCGTAACTATATTTTTCTCACACATTTGTACCAGGAGGGTTTGTAAAAAGTAGCATAAGTGTGTAGTGTTGACTTTATAGCCAAAGGAGTTCAGTACCATCACAGCTGTCGATTTATTTATTTATATGTGGTTTTATGGCGCATCGACAGCTTCGGTCATTTAGCGCGCAAGGAATGTAAAAAACATGTGAAACTAAAAACATTACATCAACAGAGCAAAAAGAAGAACAACCAACCATACAAATGATTGTGAAACCGATTATTCAGATAATTTGCATACACGAAAATGGCATGTAGAAGCATTTGGCAAGCTGAAGAATTACATAGATACACATATCATATCTAAACAAACACCTGAAATGCTTACATCTCTGTTTGAGCTTTATAGACCGTTTTTGACTGAAGATTGGCAAACTAACCAATCGACAGGGGAATGTAATTTATCCATCATGGATTGAGGAATCAGACGCAGTAAAATCTGTCCTGCTGCGGGCAGGTTCAATTGAAGTGAAAACTGACGAAGTGGCAATGCACCTCAGGAAATTGATACTTGAACTTAAGAATTCAAGTGAAGATTTTCCATATCCATTATTAGCAGAAACACTAATGAAAGGTCAAGCACACACCCCAGATTTACTTATGAAATTTTTCCGCATATGATTTACTGGGTCAGATAATAAACCGGAGGACAGAGTACAACGATATGTGGAGTCTGTATCCGATGATTGTCTATTCGCTTGTACAAAAGGCTGTTTAAAACCTTCGAAGCATGTCTGCCTTGGACTAGGTTTAAAAAGTCTTACAGGAAGTTGTAAAGTAATAGAAATATTAAATCACCTTGGGCATTGCTGGCACATGCAAGACATCGCTCAGCAAATTGAGGCGGCTAATGTTATTGTACGCTGTAACGACACGGATGTATTGGTTATCCTTTTATACCATGTAAGACAGTTAAATGTAAAAGTATGGAGGGATGTCGGCCTGAATGGTTTTAACAACAGGCGGTACATTGACGTCAGCAAGCTGAGTACTGTTCTTGGGTGGGAGGTCTGTAAAGCATTACCAGCAATACACGCCTTAATTGGATGCGACTACACTGCTGCGTTTATTCGTAAAGGAAAAATTAGGTCATTCTGTATGGCAGAAAAGTCATTAAAATACTTGGAGGCTCTAGCTGATCTTGGTACGAGTGAGGACGTAAAAACAGAAACAGAAAGTGTACTTGAATCATATGTTTGTTCCATTTACGGTAAACCAGCCCTTCATGATGTGGACAAAGCCAGATTTGCTATTTTCAGAACGAAATTTGCACCAACAGATACAACCGAACCACTGGGTAAAATTAGAGGTGCTGGTGCATCTGTACTGCCGCCATCAAAACCTGTTTTGCGCCAAAAAATTCTTCGTACCAATTTAGTCTCTTATGTCTGGCGACATGCTGACCAAGCTGTTCCATTAGAATTAGACCCGCGGGAAAATGGATGGTTCGAAGAGAATGAATATTTCCGGATAAAGTGGTTTTCTGGGCCACAGGTACCAGTGGATATTGATGGTGAAATATCTGACATTGACGATGATGCAGAAGAGACTGATGAAGTTGATTTCTTTGAATATGAGTATGAACAAGATGATCATGATATTGATGAAAATAACAATGAAATATAATCCACTACTTCAGTGTTCAATGTGCAGTGAGTTTGTGTATATATCTACAAGATTATAAATGTTCAAACTAATACTAATGTCTTACACAATTAATGTACAATTTAAATGAGAATATCCATGTAATGACATTTAAAATGTCAATATTACAGTCAGTGCATGTACATTTCATCTTTATTTTGACAAAGCTGGGCATTATGTAAATAATACTTAGAACTGTGTATATGTATATGTATGTGCGTGCGTGTGTGAAAATTAACATTCAAAAAGATACATAATATCAACTACAAATGTACTTCACCTTATGAATGTTCAATTAATTTTGCTGCTATGGTTACAGAATTATGTGTACAATATGTAAATGTAACATGTTTATAAACACCATTTTATTATATTAATTTCATATTTGCAAATGTCATGATTATATCAGCTGTCAAAAGTTGCTTTTCTTGTTACATTATCATTTTTTTACCTTTCAACGATATTGTTAATAGTTAATTGTGAATTGTTCATTTTAAGTTGTAATGCTCTTTAAATATATTACATTGTGTCTCGTTGTTAACATGAGAGAATCATTTCTACTGATACTCAGATAAAATATGTATGCTATTTGCTGCACTATATGCATAATGCTTTTCAAGTTTTTATTAATACATAATGTAAATAAATTAAAAAATTTCATCGGATTGTTTGTATGCCATTAACCTTTGAAAACTAATGTAATTTTTGAAGATACAAATGTAATTAGATAGGCTCATTGGAAAGGATATCAAGATAAAGTTGTACTAAAATCACTCTCACTAACATTTATTCACATACAAATTGTAGCACTGAAAACAGTGAATAATGATATATATACTCTTTCACCCAGCCGTACCAGTACCGAATGTTTAAAAACTAAATAGTCAATAAACACAATTATTTTTTATTTATTGACAATAAGATTGATTTATTTAATTAATAAAGATGAAATTCAGTTGCTAATGATGATCAAATACTTTGTTCATTGAAAATATGGGCAAAAAATGGCAATTTTGCAATATTTACACTTTTTTGACCTTTGACCTTTTATATCAGATTTTACCTTGACCTTTATTTAATGAACTCTCCATTACTAACATTGCCTGACATAAGTGCAGTTACTTATAAAAATATAGCTTGTGTAACTGAACAGTGAAAAAAATATAGATGTTAACATAACCATACCCCTAATACTACCAATGCTTTTTTGAAACAAATTCAAGTAACCATATGATAAATTCATGTGAGAAACATATAGTTACGCACGGCTTTGACGCTTAAGAAATGGGTTTTCAGGTAGCATATATAATATCCTTTCAAAAACTATGCAAACTGCTTTTGGCCTCATTTGTTGCAATAAAAGTCCACGGGCTCTCGGACTAAGTACTTACCTACTTTTCCGTAAGTATCTCCTAATTGACTACACGACAATCAGAAGTAGGGAACAACTTGGGATGAAATGTCTTTGTTGAAATTGTCACGGATAGACATACCCCTCACCCGGTATTCGAACCTGCGACTTACAGTTTGACAATCGAGTCCACCGGGAGCAGATGGTTGGCGGGATTTTAGTCGGTAGAGCACTCACCTTGCAAGGCCGGGGTCTCGGGCTTGGCTCGGCCCGGCCTGTCCACACCATTGTCTAGCAACACGTATGTTACATTCATTGTACGTTTTAAGCATGACACAAACTGAACCTTTGAGTTTTCTTCGAGTAAACAAGTTAAATCTTCAAATATTACCAAATACAAGACACTAGCGGATCAAGGACCCGGCGTGCGCCCCCCTAAAATTCCCCAACTTCACATGTTCGTCTGAGTATGAATACGAAAATATAGCTCCGCCGCTGCTAATGCGTTGTATTTAAAAAGTTACGCCCCCTCTAAGACCCCCTAATACCGAATCCTGGATCCGCCCCTGCAAGGAGAGCTATGTAAGACATTAATGTAAATCCATACAATCCATACATAAATGTACGACAGCGAGTTGATTTTGTTTCCATAGTAACATGTTTACACCATGGAAACAAATTACATAATTATAAAAGCACGTCGAATACTTGAAAATGATAATACATGTACATGTAGCTCTACTATGGTGGCATATTACTGCCACCAGTTAGCATGATAGCGTTCGCGAATTAATTCGTGTTAACCACTTAATTATTACGATAATTATCTAGCTATCTAGTTAATATTCGTGATAAATTTTCGGTAAGATAAATATCATACAACTAGAAACAGGCTTGAAAGTGCCCAGAACTGCCACCGCTTACCTTTTTATGATGTATTACACTAGATTTAAGTGGTAACACGAATCTTATCTAGTTGTCCACTTATTATGTTATAATACATATAGAACATATAGAAGCCAAAAATGTATTTATAAATAAGTGGTAACACGAATCTTAAGTGAAATTCGCGAATTTGAGTTACTAAGTAACATAATAAGTGGACAACTAGATAAGATTCGTGTTACCACTTAAATCTAGTGTAATACATCATAAAAAGGTAAGAGGTGGCAGTTCTGGGCACTTTCAAGCCTGTTTCTAGTTGTATGATATTTATCTTACCGAAAATTTATCACGAATATTAACTAGATAGCTAGATAATTATCGTAATAATTAAGTGGTTAACACGAATTAATTCGCGAACGCTATCATGCTAACTGGTGGCAGTAATATGCCACCATACTCTACCGGTATTTTTGCTTTTCAACAATAAATCCAGAAGCACAACGAACTCAAAACGGCGCATGCGCATTAAGGCAAAATTTTAATATAATTTGGCATCAAAATATTGTGCGAACGTTTATACAATTAAAACAATCAATGTATGATGAGATTTTATGAGTGTTATGATATACGAAACATTCAATCGATTGACTTGGAAACATAGACAACACGTGACGGCTGAAAATCATCGTTTTTTTGTAGAACGGGACGTGGAAGCTTCTGAATGTCGTTTTGGTGGACTTAAACGACCAGGGCTCATAGAACGTTCATCAACAGCCTTCAGACTAAGCTGACTGTAGTCAATATTCATACTTGTCGCTTCAATCACTGAAATTATAGAATTGATATGTGATATGTGAGCGTCTCAATACAATACATGTACATAGTCTGTTTTTATTGACTTGAGAATGGTTGTAAACAAAATGTGCAGTGATCAGCCAATGAAACGTGTTCTGGAAAATATTGACCAATAGACAGCTTGTTCACAATGAAGATACTCTCAAGTAAATTGCACTGAAGCGGACTACTTTTTTTCTAAATGAAAATCCCCGTTGAGTGCCTCAATTGCACTTCTCCCCCTTTGTTTAAATTCTAAGTAATGCTGCAGTTGTCTCCCTTTCCTGTTTGTATTTGTGACGTCTTCTTCTACCGTCAACATGAAAAGGTATGTAGAGTCTATGGATTTAACGATTCTTACCACAACATTATGATTCAGAGTGAGAAATAATCCATTATGAACACAATTAATTACAAACTTAAATTTTCATTTCACACGTCGTTTGCAAGAGACTAGTTATTTGTTGGTGATTTTGAATGGCAGGTTCTTTTCAACGATGGCGGATGAATACATTATATAAAAATGTATTTTCACATGTGACATAAAATAACATAGCATTTAATTTGTTTGGTTACAAACCATTAAAAACAACACGTATGTGCACGGTAGGAATTGTAAGAATTAAGTTTTGTTTTTTTATATTAAAGAACTACTTGATGGCAGACGAGCGCGCGACGGCAAATGACGTCACATAACATTTTTGGGAAGTAATCGGGGATATTGGATGTAATTAGCGAGTCAATATAAAAACAATACCGAAATGAAGCATTTAATAAATAGAATATGTGTATATTTTGGTAAAATACCGAAAGTTATCTCACCTCGTGAGCATATCTGACTACTATATGTTCACTCGTGGCTACGCTAGTAGTGAAAATATTGCGTCCGCTGCTCACTCGGTGAACTAACTTTTGATTTTACACCGAAACATACACATATCGTCTATGTTATCGTTGGCGTCATGAAAAAAATACCTGGAACCAACATTAAAAAGACCTACTAGTACGGTCCGACACACGATATTAGACGCGACACAGGATACCGCGCGTCGTGTTACATTTTTCGGTGATCAAAAACGCGACACAATCATGACATACGAAGCCACACTCGATACGATACACAAGCGAAGCGATACACGACAATATATCGGGCAAATGTCGATGACACACGACATTCATTGTGGTGCTAACCGGATTCCGTACAAATGACATATGACGTAGTCCTACGTAAATATATATAAGTATACGATGCGGCACCTGCGAACCTGGATATACATATTGTACTTATATATGTTTACATATTCTATAGTAACTTGGAAAGAAACATGAAGACTTGAGTCAATAAACGAGCCATTCATCCGTCCGCACTCTGTTTGTTTAAACAGGTTAGAAACAGACGATCGAATCTCTTAAAAGTCTCTACAACCTGACGCCAATAAAATGCGCTCAAATTATACATCATAGCGGCGATAACTTAACAAACCGTGTCAGTACATTTCGGGTGCTAATGTCGATGATAAACTTGTGAAGAAATTCTCACAAACATTTAATACATGTATAAAGGCTGTATAAAGGCTGTTAGCAAATTATCCCTCGTTTGCTATAGCAACGTGGATACAAAATCAATTTCATTTTAAATTAAAATGACAGGAAGCGGTTACTCTGTGAGACTGGCATTTCATACAGAGGGGATCGCCGCGTCAGTAATAACTTGATATTTTACGGCTTGAACAATTATGTTTCAGAATTTATTCTATTTTTATTGTAGGTATATTGTTAAATTGTATGTACATAGTGATTTGGTAAGAAGAACACGTGGGTAATAAAGACAGGGGACAGTCTGGGACTTACTCCGCGAGAATTTCACCAGTTCCTACACACGATTCACTGTTTATATTCACTCAGGTTTCCCGACCTACCCTATTTTTGCCCCAACCCTAGAACATTTTTCGCGTGTTAACATTTTTTACTCTTTGGTAAAATTTCTTCTTTTTGGTAAAATTTCTTTGTGTGAATTTTTCTGTAGGTTCGTATTTCTGCCCAGTAATTAGACGCTTTACAAGTATTCCAGCTATAGAGCATTATACTCACCTTGATTAAACATTATGCAGGTTAAAAGGGAAAGGGGATTTGTCACATGTACATTGTATTTGTTTAAATCTATGTTTAATTTGCTTCGTTTGAAAATAAAAAATAGCTCAAAAAATACTTTCCGACCTACCTACCCTATTTTGGGGGACATGAAAGCTGAAACAAACAAATGTTTAAGGCCTAAACAAGTTTAGTAACTGGCACTTATGTACGTCTCCACACATGTACATTCTGTTGTTTTATACCAGAGCTTAAATTAAATTACATAAACAGTCAGAGTCAGGTAGTGCATATTCTAGGTATTTCGGAACTATATTTGTACCAATAATTCATATTTCATGAGTGAATTAAAATATACGTATTTATTCTTTATGCCATGTTTGGAAGCAGACACTATTCAGTTGCGTTTTTAATGGCTTTAAGTCTACATACAGTGGTGAACTAATATATATATAATATCTCTAATGTTCAAGTTTATACATTCATTCCATCACAATCTTACCGTTTATGCTGATGGTGCTACGGGTGCTTTTCGAGGCGCCACAACCCATCCGAGCCCCTCTAATACCAGTGAGTTTATGAACTAACACAACAGGTCCTTGTCCCCTGTTGTAGTCTACGCCTGGCTTTCTGATCGCATTTTCACGCATTCGCATTTAGATAAGTAGCGGATATTCATGGCACCTGACACGATGTTTGTGTTTGACTTCGTAATTCCTGACCAAACATAAACTTATCAATCCATAATATTAAAACTGTAAGGCACAGGCATATAATACAAATTATGATTTTACATCGCTGATTGGTCCATTTTTCTATACGACCATTTCACAATTATATTAGTCACTATGAATACTTGTCCACGTACACGGAAGTTGGGTGGAACAATCACAATTTCCGGATGACTGCGACTTTCACTCGGAATTTTTCTTCACTTTTCGTCCGAAGCCTATCGATAGTCTCACCTACGATCATGAAATGAGACCAACACGTCCGCTTCAATTTTATAATGCTTCTGCAAATAAAATGGTAATATTGAAGAAAATGGATCGCCTATAAAAACAGGTAAAACATCCTAACGATAACCAAAATGAAGCGTGTAAATTATGTTATGGTTCACAACTTTAATCAATTTAGTAATTTAAATACATGAAGGGAGAAGGCGACATTTAAACAGAATCAGAACTCCCCACACAGATACAGGGGAACAGAATCAGAACTCCCCACACAGATCCAGGCAAACATGTGTAGAATCAGAACTCCCCACACAGATCCAGGCAAACATGTGTAGAATCAGAACTCCCCACACAGATCCAGGCAAACATGTGTAGAATCAGAACTCCCCACACAGATCCAGGCAAACATGTGTAGAATCAGAACTCCCCACACAGATACAGGGGAACAGAATCAGACTCCCCACAAAGATCCACGCAAACAGAATCAGAACTCCCAACACAGAGCCAGGCAAACAGAATCAGAACTTCTCCACACAGATCCAGGCAACATAATCAGAACTTCCCCACACAGATCCAGGCAAACAGAATCAGAACTCCCACACAGATCCAGGCAAACAGAATCAGAACTCCCCACACAGATCCAGGCAAACATAATCAGAACTCCCACACAGATCCAGGCAAACAGAATCAGAACTTCTCCACACAGATCCAGGCAACATAATCAGAACTTCCCCACACAGATCCAGGCAAACAGAATCAGAACTCCCACACAGATCCAGGCAAACAGAATCAGAACTCCCCACACAGATCCAGGCAAACATAATCAGAACTCCCACACAGATCCAGGCAAACAGAATCAGAACTCCCCACACAGATCCAGGCAAACAGAATCAGAACTCCCCACACAGATCCAGGCAAACAGAATCAGAACTCCCACACAGATCCAGGCAAACAGAATCAGAACTCCCCACACAGATCCAGGCAAACAGAATCAGAACTCCCAACACAGAGCCAGGCAAACATAATCAGAACTCCCAACACAGAGCCAGGCAAACATAATCAGAACTTCTCCACACAGATCCAGGCAACATAATCAGAACTTCCCCACACAGATCCAGGTAAACAGAATCAGAACTCCCCACACAGATCCAGGTAAACAGAATCAGAACTCCCCACACAGATCCAGGCAAACAGAATCAGAACTCCCCACACAGATCCATGCAAACAGAATCAGAACTCCCCACACAGATCCAGGCAAACAGAATCAGAACTCCCACACAGATCCAGGCAAACAGAATCAGAACTCCCCACACAGATCCAGGTAAACAGAATCAGAACTCCCCACACAGATCCAGGCAAACAGAATCAGAACTCCCCACACAGATCCAGGTAAACAGAATCAGAACTCCCCACACAGATCCAGGTAAACAGAATCAGAACTCCCCACACATATCCAGGCAAACAGAATCAGAACCCCCACACATATCCAGGCAAACAGAATCAGAACTCCCCACACAGATCCAGGCAAACAGAATCAGAACTCCCCACACAGATCCAGACAAACAGAATCAGAACTCCCCACACAGATCCAGACAGGCAGAATCAGAACTCCCCACACACATCCAGACAAACAGAATCAGAACTCTCTACACAGATCCAGGCAAACAGAATCAGAACTCCCCACACAGATCCAGGTAAACAGAATCAGAACTCCCCACACAGATCCAGACAGGCAGAATCAGAACTCCCCACACAGATCCAGACAAACAGAATCAGAACTCTCTACACAGATCCAGGCAAACAGAATCAGAACTCCCCACACAGATCCAGGCAATCATAATCAGAACTCCCCACACAGATCCAGGCAAACAGAATCAGAACTCCCCACACAGATCCAGGTAAACAGAATCAGAACTCCCCACACAGATCCAGCCAGGCAGAATCAGAACTCCCCACACAGATTCAGACAGGCAGAATCAGAACTCCCCACACAGATTCAGACAGGCAGAATCAGAACTCCCCACACAGATCCAGGCCAACAGAATCAGAACTCCCCACACAGATCCAGGCAAACAGAATCAGAACTCCCCACACAGATCCAGGCAAACATAATCAGAACTCCCCACACAGATCCAGGCAAACAGAATCAGAACTCCCACACAGATCCAGGCAAACAGAATCAGAACTTTCCACACAGATCCAGGAAAACAGAATCAGAACTCCCCACATAGATCCAGGTAAACAGAATCAGAACTCCCCACACAGATCCAGACAGGCAGAATCAGAACTCCCCACACAGATCCAGACAGGCAGAATCAGAACTCCCCGCACAGATCCAGACAGGCAGAATCAGAACTCCCCGCACAGATCCAGACAGGCAGAATCAGAACTCCCCACACAGATCCAGACAGGCAGAATCAGAACTCCCCGCACAGATCCAGACAGGCAGAATCAGAACTCCCCACACAGATCCAGACAGGCAGAATCAGAACTCCCCACACAGATCCAGGCAAACAGAATCAGAACTCCCCACACAGATCCAGGTAAACAGAATCAGAACTCCCCACACAGATCCAGCCAGGCAGAATCAGAACTCCCCACACAGATTCAGACAGGCAGAATCAGAACTCCCCACACAGATTCAGACAGGCAGAATCAGAACTCCCCACACAGATCCAGGCCAACAGAATCAGAACTCCCCACACAGATCCAGGCAAACAGAATCAGAACTCCCCACACAGATCCAGGCAAACATAATCAGAACTCCCCACACAGATCCAGGCAAACAGAATCAGAACTCCCACACAGATCCAGGCAAACAGAATCAGAACTTTCCACACAGATCCAGGAAAACAGAATCAGAACTCCCCACATAGATCCAGGTAAACAGAATCAGAACTCCCCACACAGATCCAGACAGGCAGAATCAGAACTCCCCACACAGATCCAGACAGGCAGAATCAGAACTCCCCGCACAGATCCAGACAGGCAGAATCAGAACTCCCCACACAGATCCAGACAGGCAGAATCAGAACTCCCCGCACAGATCCAGACATGCAGAATCAGAACTCCCCACACAGATCCAGACAGGCAGAATCAGAACTCCCCACACAGATCCAGGCCAACAGAATCAGAACTCCCCACACAGATCCAGGTAAACAGAATCAGAACTCCCCACATAGATCCAGGCAAACAGAATCAGAACTCCCACACAGATCCAGGCAAACAGAATCAGAACTTTCCACACAGATCCAGGCAAACAGAATCAGAACTCTCTACACAGATCCAGGCAAACAGAATCAGAACTCTCTACACAGATCCAGACAGGCAGAGAAGAGGCAAGGAAGGGACATAAAGCAAACACAAACGAACCAGGAGGTACATACAGCGAGAGACATGAAAACAATAGGAAAGAATCATGGACATTTCAAAAGCATAGACTACGTACATGACAAAACAAACAAGACTTATCTTTAAAAAAATGGCGTAGATAGAATGATGTCTTCCGGTAGTTAAATGAAATAATGTTTCTGCAACATGTTGGAAAATAAGTCCTTAGAAATAATTAACTCAGATCTATCAGGGTCATTTTATATATGCTGTTTTCTCGTAGACAATAAATGAAAAATTGCAATACCAGACGATTAATATAAAATGTGAAACGAAGCGTTTAACGTGTAAACATTTAGACTACGTGCTAACCTGGTTATTTATTATGACTTTTGACTGTAATTAGGTCAACTGTAGCAAGCAGGCAGTTGGAAAATATTGCTTTTTGAATGGTACGAATTAGATGAGAAGATCGAGGGGAAAGAGACATACATGCTTAAACATATTAACTACTTCCGGCAAAATTCGAACTGCTAACGAACGCACATCTTACGAAAACCCCATTTAGTGCCTCTTGGGTGAACCAAATCCGCGTTTGGTGCCTCTTGGGTGAAAATATGATTGGTCAGATTTTAAAAAGTCCGCTTGGAGGACAACATTTGGTTGGTCAAAAATGTAGGTTAAAATCAATGTTATACAGCTATATACACAAGAAAATTCTCACTAGAATGTCTCCCGGCAGTGAAAACGTGTATTAAATCGTGTTTTACGACGGAAATTAAAGTTCAAGTGATTTTTTTCCCCAATGTTTACGGCAAAAAACGAACTATCCGTAAATAATTTTGAACGATCAACATAAGATTGAATAATGTATTATCTAATGAGGAAAATATGTATTTAAAAAACACTTTAAGTCTGTTCAGCGCGACTATGTCCCAGCCTCGCAACTTCCATATATACTCCATGCCATTAAAACGCAACTAAAACGTGTCCGCGTCAACACGGTGACAATATAAAGAAATAATTATATTTTAATTTTTAGACATAATTTCCTAAACTTATTCAATTATGAAAGACGAATTAGTGTCATAGTTACTAATTAATAAATCACTCAAATTGTAGCATTAAAACGCTTTTAACACTTGGAACACAATGAAGGCTAAAGTAATATTGTTGCGTTTTAAATGGCTTTAAGTAGATCTATAGTATTCATTTATGTACGAAGCTTCATCATTTGAACTGTCTTAGCTGAATTAATTCTTTGCTAGCCATTATAATTAGGGATGTCAACGAGTGGCAATTTTGGTATTCGAATATTCGTTCAACCTTCCGAACGAATATTCGAACATTCGACCTTCTTATTTAATAATGATACATTTGAAATTCGAAGTTTAACTTTATGCTTATCAATTTTGTTTTTAAAACTGATCACTCAGTTTGTAAAAATCCCCACGATTACTAATAATTTAAGGGCCAGATGTCATCACAAGATTGCTATATCTCTATTGCCCCCAAATATACAACATGACATGTCAATTAATACCTGTAGATATCATTGTCACGCATAAAACGTCATTCAATACGATAATGCCCATCATTAAGATTAAATACACTTGTATTCAGATTTTATATTGAAAACATATATTTTATCGAATATCCGAATGCCGAATCAGTATTCGAGTATTCGGACGTTCAAATGAATATTCATTGACATCACTAGTTTTAATTTATAATATGTAAACACAACTCGAACTCTGCAGATTATCATAAATGACAAATAAAACATCAAACAAAACAAGGAACCTACCTGGTGTTCACGATATACCCGATCAGTTTCCTAGCACGTCACAGAATGTTGTCTCTAATACTGCAAGAAAAACGACAGTTGCGTGACCATCATATCTTCTTATTAGGTAAATATCATTTTTTTTATAGATGGTAGCCATTAGTTACGACACAGAGATTATGTGAATATCTGTCGTCATTGATTATAGCTAGGGTGAGCTACCTGCATTTACCATAGCAACCAAATAAGTAGAAAGCCACTATTGGCTTTCATTGGAAACTCGGAAATATTGGTATTCGATGCCATGTTTGGTAGTGTGTATAGTTCTCACGTTCTCCGAGATAATGGCTTTAAATACTTTCGCGTGTTATGTTTGACAACACTATCTTATTATTGAGAACAGCTATTTGCTTATATATGATACTGAATAATTAATATCTCGTGTGATTAATAATTATTATTTATCGAGTTCCATGTCTGATCTTCCCAAATGACGATACTATGCTTCACCGGTTGTTGCTCCAACTACTACTACTGCTGTTACTGGTGCACATCATTTGCAATAGCAGCTTTCAATTTTTTTTAAAAATTGGTGAAGAATTTCTTACCTTCTTATTCAACTGATAGATAAACAGTTATGTGTGACGCCATATTCTTTCCATCCATGAGATATCCACATTAATTAGGTATGTGGGGTATGAGGATTGATTTTGATGAATTTCATTATACCGTCAAACTTGTATTAAGCGACCACCCAAGGGAATGGCTGAAAACGAGATATGAGCGCTGCTATGGGATTTACAACCTCTTCTGTAAATTACGCCATTTCAAGAAAACGCAACGTGTGATGTCGCTATTTGCAAGCAGTGAGTGAGTAGTGCTCGGTGAGTAGTGTTCAGTGAGTGAGTAGTGCTCGGTGAGTAGTGTTCAGTGAGTGAGTAGTGCTCGGTGAGTAGTGTTCAGTGAGTGAGTAGTGCTCGGTGAGTAGTGTTCAGTGAGTGAGTAGTGCTCGGTGAGTAGAAATCAGTTAAAGAGTAATGTTCAGTGAGTATAGTGAGTAGTGAGCTGTGTTCAGTGAGAAGTGTTCACTTATTGTGATAGTGAGTAGTGTTCAATGAGTAGTATTCCGTTAGTGAGCTGTGTTCAGTGAGAAGTGTTCACTTATTGTGATAGTGAGTAGTGTTCAATGAGTAGTATTCCGTTAGTGAGCTGTGTTCAGTGAGAAGTGTTCACTTATTGTGATAGTGAGTAGTGTTCAATGAGTAGTATTCAGTTAGTGAGTTGTGTTTAATGGAGTTTTTTATTTAGTTCAAATTAATAATCATATATTAATTAGTTAGTTAATTAGGAAGAAATGTAGCATAGTTTATCACATAAAAACGTACCTCAACCGGGATTCGAACTCACGTGTTTCCATTCACAATTCCTTCAACATAACCACTCGAGTCTGTAACCCGGTGACTCTATTGTTCTCAGATTGTGTATTGAAAATAGTTTGTATTCATTTTCACACATCTCTTTCATAACCGACTACCGCGATACTCCATCTTTGTTAATACCCAACAGACGATATTGTATATTAGCGTTAATACACACGTTCTGCAGTCGATAGAAACGTTAGCTATTAGAAATGTGACATATACAATGGTTAGTATTTTGTGACGTTTTTACCAAATGTTCTATACTTGTTTATTTGAATATCTTGAACAAAACATCCACTTGATTCGACACAGTATAATGATACAGTAAAAGTACCTACACATGTACTAACAATTCGCAGCTGTATTCTAACTACAATATCCAAATTTATTCTGATTGAATTATTTGATGATCTTTCGTGTAGGGAGGGAAAAAAACAGCATTCAACGGATGGTAAATTCAAATCATTTGCACGAGTTTCTTCGTGAAGTGAAAACGCGTAATAATTACAACAAATACAAAACAAGGAATTTGATCCAAGAATATTAGCATGCAACCTATATAGAGCAGCCTTCTCTTGAGCATCGCAGAACCTCTCTTCAACCACATTATCATTTTCCTGAAGTAAAACTTAATAACCAATTTAATCTCTTCAGAACAAGAGCATCTCAACAACAGACACATTGTTTGCATCCTAAAGTGTGTTGCTCTAGTGAGGTAGCGACAAGACAGACACATTGTTTGCATCCCAAAGTGTGTTGCTCTAGTGAGGTAGCGACAAGACAGACACATTGTTTGCATCCCAAAGTGTGTTGTTCTAGTGAGGTAGCGACAAGACAGACACATTTTTTGCATCCCAAAGTGTGTTGCTCTAGTGAGGTAGCGACAAGACAGACACATTGTTTGCATCCTAAAGTGTGTTGCTCTAGTGAGGTAGCGACAAGATTAAAACGCTAGAAGAGCTGTATACATCATACGTAATACTATCACTGTTCGAGGGTTTAAGTCAGCAATTCAGAACTGCTCTTTTAGTACAGAAAAATACCCCAAAACAAGGGAATATAACCAATGCGAAAATCCTGCACAATCTACGATATATCATGGAGTGCTCGTCCTTAGTAATATACACAAATTACGGCCGTAACAGAACTGTTTTCAATGACGAATGTTGTGATTTAACTACTTGTGTGAGACTCTGATTACAAGTGAGGATTAAAGCGTTCTAGATCTAAGTCTGATATCAGGGTTCGAGCCCTGCCAGAGGCAAACACATGTTTTTCATGACTGTAATGTAAGACATTGCAACTGATAGTTGTATCCCACCTCTTTTGTGTGTAGGAAAGTTGGCGGACTTACATATAATTCGAAGAACATGCTTGTACTGGTTAGTTACCCGGGAAATGTACGAGACTGCACGCTCGCCATATAGGTTTCCGGTGGCGAAGTAAAATAAGCCTAATGTGTCTAGCATGGAAATAGTTTTACATTTTATTATTTCTTTGTTAATATCTGATAACAAAACATTTACATATCATAAGTTAACCACTTCAATTTAGTTATAGAAACTAAAATTGTTTTAGCATTTAGTTTTAGTCACCAGCGTCACATGGGATTTACCTGTAAAGTGTGTACACATTCGACTGATGTCAAATTATCATTTAATTTTATCTATATTATAAACCTTGATTTTTTTAATTAAGGAAAATGTTAAAAAATGAAAGTATAGGCTTGTTCTGAAAAAAAATATTTAAAACTTTTCCATATTAAAATTATTGAACTGATCAAAATTATTTTAAGAAAATTTTAACGAATTCGGTAATATCAGGGGTCACAATTTTCACAACTTCCCTTCAACACCACGATAACTCTCGGTCTCTGTTACGTATGATGCTCAATAATTTCAATATACATATAATTATGTATACGTGATACGGAAATTGAAAGTGCCCGATTGATGAAGAGTGAAAAACATATGATTCTTCTAGCCAAAGCCAATGTCACAAAGCGAACAGGGGGCCAAATTTTAATGCACTTGTTTCCGATATACTGGTAGTATATAAGAGGAAATCGATCATAAATCAATGAATTTCATTTAAAGAGCAAAAATATAGTAACCTTAAGACCTATTCAATGGACAGAATTTATTTCAGGAATAGAAAAAGGCCCCCTTGTTCACCTCCGGTGGATTCGTGCCTGCATGCCTCAAACTGTGCCTCAAACTGCGCCTCAAACTGCGTCTCAAACTGCGCCTCAAACTGCGTCTCAAACTACGCCTCAAACTGCGCCTCAAACTGCGCTTCAAACTGCGCCTCAAACTGCGCCTCAAACTGCGTCTCAAACTGCGCCTCAAACTGCGTCTCAAACTACGCCTCAAACTGCGCCTCAAACTGCGCTTCAAACTGCGCCTCAAACTCTGCCTGCCCCAAACTCTGCTTATTTGAATCATTCTCGAGTACTTCCTGAATAAACCAGTACTGATGTCTGATGAGCTGGTGTGGAAGCGTACTTCTCCCCTTACACCACGTGTCGTAATTGACTGTAATATTCTGGTAATATATCCTTTAAATTCCGACCTACATATCCTATTGATTGGGCATGAAACCAACATTTCTTTAGGCCTAATCTACGTTAATATTCGGTGATTTTCCATAATTTATTCTACTCTACCGACCCGGGGCGTAACCAGGGCGTGTAGGATGTGTACGCAGATACATTTGTAGACCCGGTCATGACTCGTCGGAAAATATTCAGTTTCGTTCGCGGTGCAATTTTCACAAGCATTACTTAAGGTCAATAACATAACCCTGACTTTCTGTCAGTTTAAATTTCTCGGAGATTTATAAAATCTGTTTTCTTATTTAAATAAATTAAAAATCTAAATGTTCAACACGACGGTCCTGTTTTAGTTATTCTATACTGTGTGGATTTTTTTAAGCGAAGCAATACAATGTATGCTGCAGAAGTTTATTATTTGAATAATATAGGTAATACGATATCCGGAATAACACGGACTACTGTGGAATTTATTACTCTCAAATTTTCCCGCTAAATTTGGCGGTGTCGATGTAAACAATGTCGTTGTTGAAACTGGGGCTCTGTTCAGCCCTAAATCAAGACGTTTTAGAGAAGCTGAGATCTAAAAATATAACAAAAATCACAGAGTTCATTTGCAAAGATCCAGAACATATTGTTGACTTGACCTCAATTGCATACAAGGTGTGTGAAGTAACTATGTATTTTCTATTTAACTTGTGTTTCGGATATAAATGATTCGGATATTTCATTATGAAATTCCGGTAACTTACATAATTTATACGGGTTCAGATTTATTTAAGATGCATTAATGTTGATAAGTAGTATGTTATATGTTATTTGTATATTTTTTGTAATTTTATTTAAATATATGTATCTTTCAAGCAAAGTTCACAGTAAGTAGTTGAGAGTGGAGTCCCCCTGAGCAGTGTTTTACTGTTAGGGCTGGTGAATTTTTAATTGATATAAAATCCAACATTATATATTAGCTGATAGTAAAGTCTATACACCATTAGGTAATTTTGGTATACTGCAAAAGCCATGGCGAATGACTTCTAAGAGTAAGACTTGACAGACATTCAGTCTGACTCTGACTAGTTTTCCAAGGTTTTCAGACCTAATGCAGACTTGTCAGACTGAAAGCATGTCAATGAAAAATTACAAATGAATTATGGATACTTCTTTGCAGATATGTTTGTTAGGTAAAGTAAAAATGCAGTAATCTATCACATGGTATTAGGTTTTTTATTACAAATGTATGCTTGAAAGTTGAAACAAGTTTAGCTTATGCTTTCATACATGAAATGTAACTTGAGAAGCGAAGTGGTCTGTAACAATATGGCTGAATGATGATGCATTGAATGTAGAAAAGAAAAATCTTCCAGAAAATGTACGCTTTAATAACTTGAACAATTATCTGCAATGCCAAATTTTGCCGGTTTTGCAAAGTTATCCATTATGGGCATGCAAACCCTCAATATCAGTTGCAGACACAGGAATGTGATCTAGTGTTTATGTCCTTAACAGGATTTTAATTCACTGCACCAAAGTTCCTCACCATCTCACACTGCTGATGCTTGGTCAGAGGACTTCTCAAGTCGCAGATACAGTAATTCCTGAGCCATATAACACATCAGATCATCCATGTATGAGACACTAGATGTCTAGTTCAACAAGGAACAGCTGCTGCATATATCATTGACCTCCCTGAATCCAGTGAGTTATTGCCTACCAAGCTATTTGCTGTTCAAGGACATCAGCAGCAACAAAGATAGACAGCAGCTCCTGCAGGACAATAGGATAATGCCTAGTGAACTTTATCAAGGCCAGGTGTACCATCAGTATCATGAGATATATATGTGATATACTGATCGATGTTTCTGGTTTTCAGACTGAAAATATCCACAATGATATGCAGACAATCTGTGATATCCACTGTAGAACTAAGTCAGGCGCATATCCAGGCATATGCATGTACGACAATGCGTACATTTCGTCGGTAAAAGTGAAAAACAAAAGTTCCAAAAATGCAATAAAAACTGAGGGGGGATGGGGTTATGTGCAAATTTGTCCAAATATGTCAGTTGTTTGACACTGCAATTTACCTTATTTACGCCCCTCACACACCTATCCCCCATTCACAGGGTTGCCGCTCGTTTAGCTCCTACGATGCGCACACTTAAAATACACTTCAAATCATCCAGGTACGCCCCTGTTAGTACAAACTGGTTAACTTGCTGTGACAAACAAAGTAGAGCCACCAGTGTCCTGTGGACACATTTCTAGTTTATTTTGTAATCAACAACAATTGATCAAAATCTTACATTATGGTAAATATCTAATTATAGTCCTACAATGTGGTATTAAACATATTATGTATTGTTTCAAACAAGATTTTTATCTAAGCAAATTTTCATTCAGAGCCTAATTTTCATTATTGCTACTTTAAATCTGGTGTAAATGAACAGTATATCATATTTTAGGGTAGGCATTTTAACTGTCTGTAAGACATATGTGGACTGAGTCCTGGAAGCAATGAACATGTATCAACAGTGTAGGTTCATGTTGTTTGTTATTTCAGGATGTAGTTTCCATCAAGAATGTGATTCTTGCCAAGTATGGTTGTATATGTGTGAATGGTAGAGATTTTTACAACAGCATTGTGGAATCCACAACCATACTGTCAACAGGAGTGAAAAGGTGCTAAATAGTTTGTGTGGTTTCACATGTTTGCAAGTAGTGTTTAACTTCCTATTCCACTGCAGTGATTGCTATTTTATCAATGCATTGGATCATACCTTGAGCACCAGTGGGTATATTCACAAAATTTCTGTTTACTTTATAAAAGGGGCTTACCCAGCGTTTCCCTAGGATTTTACAGCTAGGGGTATTTGGACCCTCATGTTTGACAGATTGGGGTCCTAAGTAAATTTGTAGGGTCCCAGATATGCAGTTTATACTTGACAAAGGTTTATTTTAGGGGTCCCAGGGATGCACAGTCAGGGACTCAAGATTTCTGCATCAGGGAAATCCCTGCAAAATACCTATGTGCTATGACATTAAGATTTATGTTGAATCCCCATGTTTATCATTATGTCTCCGATGCAGACATATTGTTTTTGCCTTCGGCATCTGTCCTTCCATCCGTCCGTCCATCCACTTTTAGCTTGTCCGCCCTTTATCTCCAATACTGCTGGTTGGATTTCAGCCACACTTCATAGGATTGATCAACATCAAGTGTCGTTGTGCATCTTCATTGTTTTGTTCTGCTCAGATAATGTTTCACTGAGTTATGGCCCTTTGAAGTTTTTATACATATAGAGTGCATGGTGAAGTTTGTCCACTCTTCATCTTGAATACGGCTGTTTGGATTTCAACCAAACTTCTCAGGATTAATACGCATCAATTGTTTTTGTGCATCCTTGTCGTTTCGTTCCGCTCAGATATTTTTTCACTGAGTTATGGCCCTTTGATGTTTTTATACATATACAGTGCATGGTAAATTGATCAAACACTATTTTTCTTGTTTGCTTGATATTTTATTCTAACATCTTGTATCAGTATTACAATTACTGACAAACTGCCATCTGGGAGACATATGTTTTTGTTAAAAAACAACCATCTAGTTTATATTATTTTTTCTCATGTTTGAAGCTGATTCTTTTAATATACAGTTACCATAATTTATGTATGATTTCAGGAAATGATTTTACTGCTATTGATCTAAGAACGGCTTTTCTGCATTTACTTTGGTGACCACAATGGAAATAAGGGATTTCTTCCCTTTTTTGTGTTATCCTTGATATTGATGTAACTGACATGGTTCATTACTTATGCATACTTCATGACATTTATTATCTTTTAACCTTGCTGTTAAATTTTAATACTGTATGTTATGTTGTTATTGTTACCATGCTGTCAATATCGAAATAAACAATCAATCATATTTATATCATTTTTTATGTCATCTCTTGTTGATAATTCTGATCACTAATATATCTTTAAGTTTAAGAATTCAGGATAACTTGCATGGATGACTATAGTATTTGATTTTCATTAAGTGTTGATGTGCTCTCTGATGGCGGACTGTATACTGGTGAAGTAACAGAGATTGCTGGTGATATTGCTGCAGGTAAAACACAGGTAAGTCATTCCAGTCAGTATTACTTGAGTATCAGTTTACAGAGGGGTTTTTGGCACGTTCATTTTGGGCTGAAATTGGGCCCCATTTCCCTCTGAAAAGTACATGTATATATTTCCCCTTCTCAGTGTCCAGTTCTTGTCCCACAGCATTAAACAATGTAGATATTTTGAGTTAGAAAACCAGAAAAAACATTGAGTAATATTACATATCTCAATATCGAGGGCTTAACGCAACATTGTCGTAACTCCTATATAAATACATAAGCATTACGACAATGTTGTATTGAGTCCTCGATATATGGATCTGTGATTTACACTGTTTACCACAGAGATGTAAAGGATACAGGGTTTGAAAAAGACAGTTTACATTTTGTAGTGATTAAAACTTTTCCCTCTCAAAGGCCTCTGCCACCATCTACTCTGGGGCCCTCCTCCATCTACCCTGGTGCCCTCCTCCATCCTAACGACTGGAATAGTCACTTTATGACCCTAGCTGTTTATGTAACTTAAGCCCAACTACAAAGTAATTTTGTTATATTTTAGATAAGTCTAAGTACATGTGGATCTACTGTTTGTAAGAGTAACCAGACAGTGGTATACATAGACACTGGTGCTGTGTTTTCTGCTAGCAGAGTTCTACAATTGATCTCCGACTCTTCTGTCAATAAGGTAATAATGTTATATTCAGAAATAGAAGTACCTGAGTGGGTCTTTATCAAGTATTTTACCAGATGATTTTTACATAACATGAGTCATTTGACACAATCAGACAATCTTAGTTTACTCTATACATGTGTAGAACATTTTATTGAACATTCATCAGACCTTGTGAAGAAGGCAATGAAGTATGGAATAAGAAATATAATTTAGTTTGTCCATATATCTGATGATTATTTTCTATCTCGTTTGTTGAACTGATTTTGAACAGACTTTAACTATGTTCTGCACTATTCCACTGTTCTCCATTTAGCACTGTTCTGCACTAATACACTCTTCTCCATTTAGCACTGTTCTGCACTATTCTACTCTTCTCCATTTAGCACTGTTCTGCTCTATTCTACTTTTCTCCATTTAGCACTGTTCTGCTCTATTCTACTCTTCTCCATTTAGCACTGTTCTGCACTAATACACTCTTCTCAATTTAGCACTGTTCTGCTCTATTCCACTCTTCTCCATTTAGCACTGTTCTGCACTAATACACTCTTCTCCATTTAGCACTGTTCTGCACTAATACACTCTTCTCCATTTAGCACTGTTCTGCACTAATACACTCTTCTCCATTTAGCACTGTTCTGCACTAATACACTCTTCTCCATTTAGCACTGTTCTGCACTAATACACTCTTCTCCATTTAGCACTGTTCTGCACTAATACACTCTTCTCCATTTAGCACTGTTCTGCACTAATACACTCTTCTCCATTTAGCACTGTTCTGCACTAATACACTCTTCTCCATTTAGCACTGTTCTGCACTAATACACTCTTCTCCATTTAGCACTGTTCTGCACTAATACACTCTTCTCCATTTAGCACTGTTCTGCACTAATACACTCTTCTCCATTTAGCACTGTTCTGCTCTATTCTACTCTTCTCCATTTAGCACTGTTCTGCACTATTCTACTCTTCTCCATTTAGCACTGTTCTGCTCTATTCTACTCTTCTCCATTTAGCACTGTTCTGCACTATTCTACTCTTCTCCATTTAGCACTGTTCTGCACTATTCTACTCTTCTCCATTTAGCACTGTTCTGCTCTATTCTACTCTTCTCCATTTAGCACTGCTCTGCACTATTCTACTCTTCTCCATTTAGCACTGCTCTGCACTATTCCACTCTTCTCCATTTAGCACTGTTCTGCACTAATACACTCTTCTCCATTTAGCACTGTTCTGCACTATTCTACTCTTCTCCATTTAGCACTGCTCTGCACTATTCCACTCTTCTCCATCTAGCACTGTTCTGCTCTATTCCACTCTTCTCCATCTAGCACTGTTCTGCTCTATTCCACTCTTCTCCATTTAGCACTGTTCTGCACTAATACACTCTTCTCCATCTAGCACTGCTCTGCACTATTCCACTCTTCTCCATTTAGCACTGTTCTGCTCTATTCCACTCTTCTCCATTTAGCACTGTTCTGCACTATTCTACTCTTCTCCATTTAGCACTGTTCTGCTCTATTCTACTCTTCTCCATTTAGCACTGCTCTGCACTATTCTACTCTTCTCCATTTAGCACTGCTCTGCACTATTCCACTCTTCTCCATTTAGCACTGTTCTGCACTAATACACTCTTCTCCATTTAGCACTGTTCTGCACTATTCTACTCTTCTCCATTTAGCACTGCTCTGCACTATTCCACTCTTCTCCATCTAGCACTGTTCTGCTCTATTCCACTCTTCTCCATCTAGCACTGTTCTGCTCTATTCCACTCTTCTCCATTTAGCACTGTTCTGCACTAATACACTCTTCTCCATCTAGCACTGCTCTGCACTATTCCACTCTTCTCCATTTAGCACTGTTCTGCTCTATTCCACTCTTCTCCATTTAGCACTGTTCTGCACTATTCTACTCTTCTCAATTTAGCACTGTTCTGCTCTATTCCACTCTTCTCCATCTAACACTGTTCTGCTCTATGCCACTCTTCTCCGTTTAGCACTGTTCTGCACTATTCCACTCTTCTCCATTTAGTACTGTTCTGCTCTATTCCACTCTTGTCGTCTCTGTACTCCGACTTTTACACATGTCTTCGTAACACAGCCACGCTCAAGCATATAGTAAAAACGTGAGATTTTGCCACATGATTTTAATGGCACTCTTCTGGCGTCTTTATTATTGACCAAACAGACTTATGAGGGTACGGAAAAACTGTAGCAATCTTTCACAAGTAGAAGCAAACACAAATTGGATTTTTAGCGCATCTGAGGGCCAATCACTTCGACAAGAAGACAGGGGTCAGATGTTTATTACTGAAAAAAATGTCACTAAGGTATCTGTCAGGCAAACGTAACTCCGCCCATGGTGCGCCAGTAAACTATCTACCTTATAAACTGGATGTTGACATTTGCGCTGCCACCAATTTCGTCTGTCAAAGTAGCAATACAAGATGGATTTTAATGTTAAAACAACTTTTGATTAGATTCGTGATATTTATCATTTTCAGTATAGGCTCAAGGAGGAGCAAATTAGAGCAGTATCAATGGTGATCTGGGTAGGGTAATAACTAAGTGCACACCGCCTCCATAGCAACTCTGATATCTTCTGTTAAAAAGACAAATAAATCAAAGAAAAGCGACAATGTTCTGTCGTACAGTTTTTTATCGCATGCAAAGCATAAATATGTTCACGAAAATTAGAGAAAATGCAGTGGAAAGACCAACGGTGTCCAACTTCTTTATACCTCTGTAAAGGGTTTAACAGGACGTTGTACAGCGACAGTATAGAGATGTAATGTCCGTGGCTGGACTATGCTCTCACATACTGTCCATGTTTGTTATTTCAGGATGATGTTCTCTCTAGAGTCCGAGTGTTTGATGCACATACATTCCACGATGTCTTTTCTGTGTTAGAGAATACACTGAGTGAATGTAAGAAAGGAAAAGATGAGTTCTATTGTCACTTAAAGCTGATAGTTGTGGACAATATTGCCTCAGTTATATACCCATTCCTTGGTGGAGGAACATTCTCAGAGAGTAAGTTACCATGGGCGACCCCTAATTTTAGGATGGGAAAGATCCGGTGATCTGTTTGTCCATCCATCTCTTGTTATAAAGTGTTCCCTACAGTGGTTGAGCCACATAATATTGAGACAAACAAACTCTGGAGAGGGTGTGGTTCTCTAATTGAACATACATAATATGTATACTATGGTGGTCAGATATATACACATCTACAATAGTGGTCAGATATATACACATCTACAATAGTGGTCAGATATATACACATCTACTATAGTGGTCAGATATATACACACCTACAATAGTGGTCAGATATATACACATCTACTATAGTGGTCAGATATATACACATCTACTATAGTGGTCAGATATATACACATCTACTATAGTGGTCAGATATATACACATCTACTATAGTGGTCAGATATATACACATCTACAATAGTGGTCAGATATATACACATCTACTATAGTGGTCAGATATATACACATCTACAATAGTGGTCAGATATATACACATCTACTATAGTGGTCAGATATATACACATCTACAATAGTGGTCAGATATATACACATCTACAATAGTGGTCAGATATATACACATCTACAATAGTGGTCAGATATATACACATCTACTATAGTGGTCAGATATATACACATCTACTATAGTGGTCAGATATATACACATCTACTATAGTGGTCAGATATATACACATCTACTATAGTGGTCAGATATATACACATATACTATAGTGGTCAGATATATACACATCTACTATAGTGGTCAGATATATACACATCTGCTATAGTGGTCAGATATATACACATCTACTATAGTGGTCAGATATATACACATCTGCTATAGTGGTCAGATATATACACATCTGCTATAGTGGTCAGATATAACCGTTTTTGTATACATCTTTACATGTAAACTTCTATAAATAAGTATATTATTATTATTATTATATATACACATCTGCTGTAGTCACATCTAACTGTTATAACCATACTGCATTCTGCCATCTTCTTGCCAATAATGCACTGTTTATTGTTTGCTTTTCTTGCTTTTTATTATACATAAAGTAAATCAAGGGGGAAAAGTGTGCCTGATGTGGGGCTCGAACCCACGACCCCCTAAACACTAGTACGGCGCTCTACCGACTGAGCTAACCGGGCGGCCGTCTAACCCCACATCACTTCATACATTTGGTTTCTTCATTTTGAATTGATTCAATATTTTCTTACCCTGACCATGACCAAAATCATGGAAACAATTGTCAACCACCTGCATGTGAACAAACAGTTGTTGTAATCAGAGCTAACTGCAGCTGTTAATGATGTCATAGTAGAGGTGTAACTCGTTTGCCTTCCTTATTTTGTCAATCAAAAAGGAGTTGCTGAAGAGAGTTGCTGTTGTGGGATGGAATGCTTTACTGCTGCATCTGCTACTGAAATTTCTGCTCAATAATAGATAATTTTCTTATCTTTATATATTTCTTTGCAGGTGACATTTATGCTTATCACAATGAGACATTTCATAAATTGCTACAACTTGTCTTTATAAATTGATTTACAAAAACGGAATTTCCAGCCACCTTTCATCCATGGTCAAGGTCATTTGTTAGGGTCAAGGTCATATGTTATGGTCATATATCAAAGTCATATGATAAGGTAAAAAAATCTATTAGGCAGATGGTATACAAAACACTTCAAATTGTTCCAGGGAACGTATGTCTCATTTATCTGTTATGTATATTTCAGGTCAAGGTCTGATATCACTATTGGGTCAGAAATTGAAGGAATTAGCAATGGTACTGTCTGTAGCTGTGTTGGTAAGATATTGTTTTACTACAAACTTCATTTTATAACTTGGCCATATTTTATACTTGATTACTATGTGGTGATGTAATGTACCTATCTATACTGACCGAGGTGACAGGCCTATCCAGGTTATAGAGACAAACTGCAAACTGTGTCTGGTGCCTTCCATAAAGGAAATCCCAGCTAAGTTGATTTCCTGATATACAAATTCTACGTCTCGGCTGGGATTCAAACCCGCTGCTGTGAGGGGCAAGTGATTGGAAGTCAGCAAACATAATACAGTTAAACTTCGGTAACTCGAGGACGCTGGGGTCCGTCGGAAAAGCTCGCGTTAACCGGTGTTTCGAGTGACCCGGGGTTTCCATCATGTCCCATCAGTGTTTTTTATGAAATGTTTATTTTCATAGTTTGTAACACGTTTACCAGTTGTTTCATATTTTTTTCATAATTTCATATTTTTATTCGCTATCTTTCCTCATTAAAATAAAAGTAAAGACAAATTATTAATAAGAGTTGTACAGTTTACAGAATGTACTTGTAGTATTTATTGTTGTTTTACAGACGACATAAAGTTCATGAATATACGCGTTCAATCGGGATGTTTGCACCGTTATATTTATGCATCGTGAAAATCGCTCCTTAGTTGAAATGTTATTGTAAGGCCGGGTTTTAATCGCATGTGTTTTACTCTCTAAATTCTCGTATTTACAGTCTCATCATTATCGTCTCAATTGGCCTTTTTAATTGATATCTGTATGTTTAATCGTTTTTCACACCTCAATACTTGTCCTTTTGACCGTGATTTTGCAAGTTTTACAACTCGCCGCGAAAATTTTAACACCTTTTCATTGTTTGTTTATTTGGAGCTCCCATTTGAAAAATGTGTGAAAATGTGTCCTCGAGTTACCAGTTAGATATTGTGTATAGTTTGTGTTCTGGGGACCGGCATGTGTGCTCGAGCTCTCGACTTATTTCTGCTCGAGTTACCTGCGGTAAATTTATATGAAAATAGTAGAAAAAAGTCCGGGACTCTGCCATTTCCTCGAGAAATCCGGGGTTCTCGAGTTGTCGCCTGTTTGAGAAATCGAAGTTTAACTGTAACTAGACCATTTATTTCCTACCCTGTAATGCCTGCCAACCCCTTGGTGAGGCAAAACTTCGATAGATGCATAACAGTTATATATTTTTTTAATTTATTTACCTCATCTAAATCAAAATTAACTGCAAAATGTACATTTTGATTTGATTTAATATTTGTACGGTTTCACAATATCACTTGCTCAATCGATCTACCTTACTTTTGTATTGTAATAAAATCATGTTTTGAGGAACACAAAACATTTGTCAATGGTGCTACTGGGATTCGAACCTGCCTGGTTGAGTTGGGTACATAGACTGCTTGACTGTCAACCGGGTAATCTGGGTTTGAATGCCCGACTGGGCAGGTCACATCCTTCTATGACATTTTGCTACGATAATTTGTCGTCCATTGATCTGAGAATTTGTCAGTAGTGGTAGTGGTTCTTAATTAATTCCAGTAAAACTGTATAGGTCAGCTGATGGCCATTTATAACTGAAATTTGTTGAAAAATGGTATTCAACTAAATTAAAACATTTCATTCACAGACTACAAACAACCTGGTGAAAGGAGAGCAGGGGAAGAAAACGTCATCTTTAGGACGGGTTTGGTCACACATTCCTCATGTAAGATTGAACATTGAAGCGTGTGACCAGTACCACAATTGTATGCGGACAATCAGGATTACTAAAAATTCTCGAGGGGTAAATTTTCTCTGTAAATATTTATTTTCTTTTAATGTACAAGTTACAAACTTCATTACTTTGTGACTTTTAGTTAGCAATTTTTGGGGTTTGTATCTTTACAAGAAAAATAAATTGCCTAAAATCTGGCCTTGATGTTATATAATGGGGTTGATGTGATTCTGTGAAAATGTCAGAGTTACTAAGTTGTCTTTGCGCACATTTCTAAAAATACAGTACTATGTAATTTGGTAATAATGAAATATAGGGAAGGCCCACTTTGTCTGGGCAGGGTAAAAAAATGACAGTTACCAAACAGTAATTTTGGCCCAACTTGCATAATTGGACACTTGTTATACTCTAACTACTGAATGATCAAAGAGTAATCGACCATGTTGATATGTGATGACCCTGTTGTGTGTATAATCACCGAAGGTGTTAAATCACACAGTATAGTGTTGGCTGTAATATTTCTAAATCGTTTTTCTTTTCATGGTTATATGTGATTTTTTTATTGACACTGACCCTAGACACAGGTTATATATTTTTGCAAAGTTGATTTTAATCACTTGTTTAGTGACGTTAAACTAATTATATTGTATATATTAGTCAAACGATTTAAATATTAAGGATTTTATCTACTGACCAGATAAAAGAATGTCTTTGCACTGATTTCTATTTTTCAAGACTCCACTGTGACATATTGGTCTGTGTGATCTAAAGTTTAGTGTCTGCAGTCAGATCACTTTAAGCAAATACAAAAATAGTTACTTGTACATGTAATTAGAAATGAAATCCAATTTGAGAATACTGGACAACTGTGAAAACCAAACAAATCATGCGGTCACAAGGGCTGATTACTTGTATCTGGTTTCACTGTAATTTCATACTCAAATTAATTATCACATTTATTATGAAATTTATACTGTTATTATGCAATGACAATTGAAATGATGTAACTTCAGAAAATGGTAGGTCTTGGAGTTAGAATATATAATTGTTGATACAGAAGTCAACTAGGACATGACTTACCTTGAAGGGAGACACTATTTGATGTTTAATATCAAGACTGTCCAAATAGGTGATGGAATCAATTTCTTTTCAGAAAAAAGTTGAATGAATGTATTGATTTTTTTGATTTTTCAGAAAACTGGCGGAAGTTGTTCAATAAACTTTACAGAAAATGGAGCAATTAAGTGACATGATTGTCGAAATTAGTATTGATATGTTCGAGCAAAGATTGTTCCAGTGAACTGTTTGTTTGTAATCTTACTGGCAAGATGTGTGTGAATGATGCGCTGAGTCAAGGATGGTGCATGTTTTATTCAGACTTGTAGACTTTTTTATTTAATTAAGTCCCTAAATTTGTATAGTGAACCTCATGAACAACTGAGCCTGCCCAGTTAGCTCAGTCTGTAGAGCAGTTGACTGCCACGCTGTATGTCATAGTTTGAAGTGAGGTATATTTTCCCTCTGACAATTTGACTGAAGATGATACAACTAAAGTCATTTAGTCCTCTACCACTGAATTAAGCAGGGACGTTGTCAGTTGCTTGCTGAGGAACATGTTAGTACTGGTTGGGTAACCTAGAAACTCTGGTCAGCTGGCCACTGTACTGGTTGGGTACCCTAGGAACTCTGGTCAGCTGGCCACTGTACTGGTTGGGTACCCTAGGAACTCTGGTCAGCTGGCCACTATACCCTAGGAACTCTGGTCAGCTGGCCACTGTACTGGTTGGGTAACCTAGGAACTCTGGTCAGCTGGCCACTGTACTGGTTGGGTACCCTAGGAACTCTGGTCAGCTGGCCACTGTACTGGTTGGGTATCCTAGGAACTCTGTTCAGCTGGCCACTGTACTAGTTGGGTACCCTAGGAACTCTGGTCAGCTGGCCACTGTATACACTCAACAAAATTCCTAATCGGTCAGTTTATATTGTATCATTATTTTTCTAATAATGCAGGTATTCACACAAAATTTCACATACCGATATTTGAACAGGTAATGCAGCGAATTATTGATTTTTTTTTAGCCGGCTCGCTATGAAATTAATCGTATTAGGCGTATTGACGTTTATAGCACGTTTTGCACGTGCGGGGCATGGACGCACATTTGCACGTGTTCGTGTACACTTTTGTCATTGCTAATGAAAATCCTTTTTGAAAAACACAAAACATGGTGAGAATGACTGAAGAAGAATGCATCCGAGCCGTCGGAATGATACAGACCGGAACTCATTTACGACAGGTGGGTTTTATTTTTTGAAATTTCATAAGAATATTGACATTATTTGTTTGTAGCCATTATATTGGTGATTATTTCCATTTTCAACTTATTTCAGGTGGCAAGAACCTTCAATATAATGGCTACAAACAAATAATGTCAATATTCTTATGAAATTTCAAAAAATAAAACCCACCTGTCATAAATGAGTTCCGGCCTGTATCATTCCGACGGCTCGGGCGCGTTCTTCTTCAGTCATTCTCACCATGTTTTGTGTTTTTCAAAAAGGATTTTCATTAGCAATGACAAAAGTGTACACGAACACGTGCAAATATGTGTCCATGCCCCGCACGTGCAAAACGTGCTATAAACGTCAATACGCCTAATACGATTAATTTCATAGCGAGCCGGCTAAAAAAAAATCAATAATTCGCTGCATTACCTGTTCAAATATCGGTATGTGAAATTTTGTGTGAATACATGCATTATTAGAAAAATAATGATACAATATAAACTGACCGATTAGGAATTTTGTTGAGTGTAGTTCTGAGAAACTGTTGACCAAGGATTTATCAAATGAAACAATGATGTCAGTGAAGCATTTTGTATAGGAATAATCAACCTATGATTATAAATATCAAAACTTTTTAATACTGTTATGTGAATTGTACATTTGTGTTTTTGATGATTAAAATTATGAGTAATTTTATTTCTGTTGTTTGAAATGAAAGGTAAGAAATGCATGAAGTGCTCAGTGTGTGCTTTTCTTATTGGTCTTGGTCTGGTGTCCGTCTGTACATCAACAATTGTTTAAAAACATACTCTGAAACTAAAAGACCGAACTTCATGTAACTTTTCAGGGAGCTTCATTTGGTGACACTACAAAAATGCAACAAGGCATTGTGTTAACCATAATACAACAAGGGGTAACCATAATACAACAAGGGGTAACCATATTACAACGAGGAGTAACCATAATACAACGAGGGGTAACCATAATACAACAAGGGGTAACCATATTACAACGAGGAGTAACCATAATACAACGAGGGGTAACCATAATACAACAAGGGGTAACCATATTACAACGAGGAGTAACCATAATACAACAAGGGGTAACCATAATACAACATGGGGTAACCATAATACAACATGGGGTAACCATAATACAACAAGGAGTAACCATAATACAACATGGGGTAACCATAATACAACAAGGAGTAACCATAATACAACAAGGGGTAACCATAACACAACAAGGAGTAACCATAATACAACAAGGAGTAACCATAATACAACGAGGAGTAACCATAATACAACGAGGGGTAACCATAATACAACGAGGAGTAACCATAATACAACGAGGGGTAACCATAATACAACGAGGAGTAACCATAATACAACAAGGAGTAACCATAATACAACGAGGGGTAACCATAATACAACAAGGAGTAACCATAATACAACGAGGAGTAACCATAATACAACAAGGGGTAACCATAATACAACAAGGAGTAACCATAATACAACGAGGGGTAACCATAATACAACAAGGAGTAACCATAATACAACAAGGGGTAACCATAATACAACAAGGAGTAACCATAATACAACGAGGGGTAACCATAATACAACGAGGGGTAACCATAATACAACAAGGGGTAACCATAATACAACAAGGGGTAACCATAATACAACAAGGGGTAACCATAATACAACAAGGGGTAACCATAATACAACAAGGGGTAACCATTTATCAACAGCAACACCATTATTAGTTCAAATTACTTCAAAAGTTCAATACATTGTTAGACCGATAATGATATGACACATGAAAATGGGAACTACTGATATACAGAGTTGTCTCATAGTTTGTACATGATTTACCTCCCATACTTTTGCGTACATGCTGTCTGGGTAGTTCCGGTTTGACAATATCAGAAGTTTGACAGTATAAAGATTTCGAAAGGATAGAACAATAATCTTTTAAATAAATCCATTTCTGTCCTCCATGTATATTTATAAGCTATATTTTTAATCGGTTGCCTCAGGTGAGCGATCATGGCCTGGCCATCTTGGTTTTCTTACTGAAGTGTGAAATAAATCCTGACATTCCCTCGGGAAATTGATAATGTTCTCCATGATCACAATTCATCTTACATCTTTGTCTCGAATCAAATTAATTATACAGTGTGTGCATTGCATTGTTGGTATGCTGAATACATGGATTTAACAAAAGATATATAACTTGATATGGCACTGAACAAGTCAGAGTCCTCACAGCCCTTAGCTCCCCAAGTGGTAGTCCAAACAATTAGACAACCATGCTAGACCCTTCTCGTTTCCCTTCATTTTCAGTATTTGTTTTTTTATCTTTCATATTTTACCTTTATTGTCAAGCATGGAAACGTAAAATGTTAAATATCATCAAAAATGAAGGTAAAACATGAAACATACAAATGCTTGGGAGTTATATTAGTTGGACTACCCTTGTAGTACAGTACTTAAATCACTGCTCTTGGGAATGTCAAGTGATGATTGAAGTTTGAAGAAAACGATCATTACACCCTGAAAACCAGTTGTTTGTTTGTTTTCGATATGATTCTAGTATTTAGGATTTGCAGTCTATATTAGTGTGTGCACTTTGCCGTAAATATGCGAATTGGGGGTAGACGTTGCAATCTTGGAAGAGTTGTCGTTCTTATCCTTCACATTGGTTGTTTAGTTGTTTACGAAAAGCAAGAAAACTTTTTAAAATATAAACTTTTGTCTCAGACATGCAGTAATAATATCGACTTTTGTTAATTCCATTGTTGTCAACTAACTGTCAACACGTCGGAAACAAAGGCTTTTAAGTAAATCATGATTTTTCGACGTCTTTCAAAAACAACTCTTGTTTTGAGAGGTCTGGGTGCCTTAAATCTGCTGGAGTCTTCACAAACAGTATGCTGTTGCAAGAGGAGATACTCCCTCAAGTGAGTGTTTAAGCCATTTTTCATCGCAATCATATTCCATCAAAAAAAAGATGGAAAAGTATTAAGTCGATATAATTTCGGACAGTAAATATTTCGGATAATCTGACTACATGTTTATAGTACGGCCAAGATCTGATGGCGCAATAACATTTACTTATGCTTAGTAGCTGACGGTTTCACTTTGCATAAAAAGGGGAGATCATTTAGAGTCTCGGTCAATAAACGCTTGTGCCGTACAACTTTTTTGAAACATGAACATTGTACATGTATAAATAGAGTTTATCATGGCTCATCAGCAGTGTCTGTGCAGGACTTATTAAAACAAGCTGATGAATCTTGTTTAAAATCATATCATGTACTGTCTTGGGAACTACAGCAAGATCAAAACGGTCCAATGATATGTTACTTGTTACTTCTTGTTTCTTAAAACGTTTTTCACTGCCGTCCTTTTAATTCGTGACACAGGTGGATACCAAAGAGGAAGACCATTAACAACTGTATGGCAGCTTAAATCTAAACTTCCGCGCATGTCCTCTCCTGAATGGCTCTGTTATACAAAGAAACATTGTTCCTGGAATCTCCACTATGCAGTTGAAAATGATGGTGTGTAGTAAGACTCTTATCTGAGATCTCTGCTATCATGTTTAACTAAAATGTTTCTTTCAGACTGTATGCTATGGGGAAATTTCAAGAACCAAATCCACTGTCAGATGCCTACTTACCTGGTCAGGTAGATATCCACATTTATATTTGTCTTAGATATTATCCTAAAACCTTGCAAGCAATGAAGCATGAATGTTTTCTATGACATTGAAAACTAAAGTCATTTTTATATCAATAGTATAGATGTCTGACTCACATTGTGAAGACTGAAGTTTTTGGTGGTTGCTGGAGAAAATTGGTTGAAAATGTTTTAATGCTGGTGCGAGGTTCACTGAAAGTTTGTGTTAGTGAATCATACTAGTCACTATACAAAATTCTATAACTGATGGTATATTACATCATGATTGTCTCAAAAATTCTTGAATGTATTGTATATGAAATTTTTATGACTATGGTACATGTTTTGATATATATATCTTTTTCAGATGTTTTTACACCGAGTATTTCCATATCGAGGTGTCATCCTACACCCATGGCTTGCTAGAGTTTATGACAGAGATCAGAAGGACAAGTAAGATCATTTTTTGTTCATTTTTTTCCCAAAGAAGAAAGTATATATTTTTCCCCTACTTGGAAAGAAAATTCCCCATTAGTAAAATTATTTAAAATTTTAGCCTAACAAAAGGACCCGCCATACTTACCCTAAAACATGGCTGTATGAAAGCTTCGTCTTTAACCCCACTGTTAATTTTACATTAATAAAGAAATGTTACATTTGCAGAATTTAACCAGGAGTTGCATTTTGATCAACAAATTTTATAATTTGTCAATTTTTTAAACTGCATAGCACTGTTCTGATCTAATTTATTATATTGAAATTAACAATAAGTTAGAGAAAAGAGTAAAATAGTAAATTCAGTTATTTTATGATACACAATTATAAAAAAAGCAAAAAATAAAGCTGCATCATGTAAATACCTGCAGGAACTTGTCTGAAAGAAACTCCTTTCCACCTTACTGTAAACTAGTAGAATTTTAAACAGGAAACAGCACAAATTTTACAATAAAGATTAGTCACCGCATATTTTACCATTTTCATGTACATGTATCTCATACTGGTTGTGATGTGTTTCATGCAATGGGTCAATAATGACTCTTTTCATGATTCTGTCTACTGTGGCCAAGTGGTTAAGGCATCCGCCTTGGGAGTGGGAGGTCGAAGGTTTGAATCCAGGTAGGGGTCCGTTCTGATATGACCGTTAGGTGAGCCGCCAGCTAGTTAAATAGTGGTTACCATGCGCCTACCTGCCTGGTGCCTGGCACTAAGGGATAAGAATCAGGAAGTAAATGTGCTCAGAAAGTAGGTGTCTCACAAGTCAGAATTGGCTGGCGCTTTAAGTAGTGTGACACTATAATAAATAAACACTTTACTTTACTTTCATTTATAAAATGAAACACTCAGGTCATTGTTTCAGGTCGTCAACTAATTCCTATATTTTTAAGAGATTTCCTATATTATCAAAAACCTCCTATATTTTCCTATATTTTTCTTGAGAAATGTTGTTGATAGCTCTTCAAAAGCTTGTTTTGAATTGATACTGCATTTAGATACTATTTATTTACAGTTTAAAGCTTTCCTTTATCCTTCGGACCATCACCATCTTACAGAAGATAGCTGTGCACTCATGGGTCTTCTTCAGGGACACCTTTGATGGGATGAATGTTCAACTTTCAATCTTAAAAGGTGTCCATTTAGATGATCACATGGGTGCTATGGCTGTTTTTTGAGATGTTGATGGAATGTTTTGGTAAAGTAAACTTATATAGAAAGTGATAAGAAGCTGAACAAATAAGTTAACATTAAATGATTTCCTTCAAATGAACATGTTCTGTCGTTAAATTTCCTATATTTTTCAAAAGTTTTGCTTAAACTCCTACATGTTTATGCAAATTTTCCTGTAGTTTTCCTATATTGTGTTGACAAACTGGTTGACAGCCTGTTGAATTCATTGATTTTGAGTGCTAAGATATCATTAAAGGATGATCCAACAAAGAATCCCTATTTTCAGGACTGGTTCTGGCAGCACGGGGAGATCTAAGAGCAAGACTCAACTTTATTATCAAGTGTTAGTAGATGAAGCTGACTCACTTCATATTGTAAGTGTTATTTGTGACCCTGGTCTGCAGCGATAAATTATCGCATAAGTTAACACCTGTTTTCACATCCAAACCAATTGAAATTGTGATTTACGTTATAACCGAGTACTTTAAAATATGGCTTTTGGGGCCCACAAATTACTACATTACAGTAAAACCTCATCTAAAGACCACCTCAAAATTCAGACCACAATTTTCAAGTCCATTTTCACTGGTTTGCTCTTTATTCAACCTCAATATTAAGACCACCTCAATGCAGCCCTTTTTATGGCAAATTTGGGGCTGGTATTGGGCCCCAATCCCCAAAGAAAAAAGTATATATTTTATAGACAGATAATTCCCATTCAGTGAAATTATTTAAAAGTGTAGCCTTATAAATACCCAGATTTGGGGTTCATGATGTAAATATCCCCTATCTAAGGGACCCCCATACTTCCCCTAAAACTGAAAAAAGTTTTCAATGGTCCCAAAGGTGGTCTTAATATTGAGGTTTTACTGTATATCCATACTAGGCCATAATTAAAAAAGTCTTTGTTTGCCCTTTACCGACCCTAGATTTTAGAGGTGGGTAGGTAGGTAGGAAAAATATTTTATTTTATTGTGGAAATTTTAATATGTTTTAGTCGAAATGTATTGTTCGTGCGTTGTAATTTCGGCACGTGGTACATTGGGTGGGCGGGTACAGTAAATTAATTGTAAATATTAAAAAAGATACGATTAAATGACATGTGGTTGTCAAAAACATGGTTAACATAAGCTCGGATCAATTCAGAAAAAATTAATGTTGGTAAAATGAAAGCAAAATTGACACTTTTATGTGTACTTATTTTTAATACTTTATATAGCCCGTCTGTTTTAGTGAGTATGAGCACGAGGCTTCAATAATTATTGATGAAAATATTATAAGGGCAACTATGACCATTTTTGTGTCATACTTTTTTCTAACTTTGGGTTCCTAAGTTTTTCTAGCAAGAGGAAGTTTAATCATAAGGCAAACATAATGAAACAAAAATAGTCATTGTTTTGTAACTAAGAAGAACAAACTGCACACATCGTAGTGTGACATAATGGTGTATAGTCGGATTTATAACCCAAAAAAAAAAAAATCCGAATTTTGCAATAACTTTTTTTGAGTCGGCGGCCAAATCTCGGGTGGGTCGGTAAAGGGCAAACAAACCTAATTTTAATTTAGGCCCTAAAGCTTTATCCAAATTCATTATACCCGTGTAGTTATGCAATTAAGTACACATGGGCTTGGTTGGGGAATAGAAATTATTACTACTTACTATCAGATTATTTGTTATCACCGAGTACATGATAAGTGTGACCCGCTGCATCTTACTGCTTTTTACCAAATAAAGATGTCTTAGTATCAATTACAATGCATCACAAGTTTGGGAAATTCAGATTATATATTCATTAACTTTATTTCAGAGAGCTGAAAATCTGTCGGTGACATTTCTACCCCCAGATTATGTGCACAGAAACAGTTTGTTTGCTCAGCCATATTCAATACCAGGTAAATCATCCTAACAGACTTAATCAAATAGAGTGAGCCTTGTTTGTTTAGGCTGAATAAAAACCCTGTGTGGTCCAAGTATCCTGATGTACCCTAGTTTCCTTGCCAACACTTAGTATTGGTTTGTGAATTAAGAGGAGAAAACTTTAAGTAGAGCAACTGATTATCCCATAGCTGATTTTAAATCAAATTTAAAGAAGCAAGTTAAGCTTTCTGTCCTTAACCCAGTTCATGGGTTTGAAACCCAGACGAGGCGTTTGTCCTTCTGTGACAATTTAACTGAAGGTAATGCATCTAAAGTCATTAATCCTCCACCTCTGTACTCTAATTCATATGGAGAAGATGTCAGTTGCTTACAGAGGAACAGGCTAATACAGGTTGGTAACCCAGGAGCACTGGTTAGTACAGGTTGGTAACCCAGGAGCACTGGTTAGTACAGGTTGGT
The DNA here is from genome assembly GCA_032209605.1 of Mactromeris polynyma. Taxonomy (NCBI): domain Eukaryota; kingdom Metazoa; phylum Mollusca; class Bivalvia; order Venerida; family Mactridae; genus Mactromeris; species Mactromeris polynyma. The sequence continues at coordinate 4,421,632 of JASFXZ010000028.1, forward strand.
AACCCAGGAGCACTGGTTAGGTCAACTGATTGCCGTATATGACTGAAATACTGTTGAGAAAACAGCATAAATTCCAATACAAAGAAAATCCTTTAGCTCATGAAATGCATGTACATTTTTGTATAAAATTAACCTTACCAAACCATAACAAATGTCACGGCCAAAGAAAAATAAAATTACAATACAAATATTTAAGACCTGCTGATCCTAATGGTTTTGGTCATGATGCTTGAACCACTAAAGATTTTTATTTGGCTGTATTGTAATATCCAAATGTTTTACCAGACGGAATTTTGTACCAGAATGTCTGGCAGATACATGCGTCAAATTGTCATCAGTTTGAAGATGAGAGATTTTTACTCCTCTCAAATATTACCATGAGTGCATGTCTCATATAGGTTCAGATTTAACCATTAAAATGTTTATGCTAATAAGGTTTAATACATGTTTAATGTTCATCTCACATTATGTAGATATGAACATTGTATATATAGGATAGTTATGTTGCATGCTGGCCCTTGAAGTAAGTGCTGCAGATTGTCTGTAAGAACTATATGCCTGTGTGTGAGAGGTTGTGGCCTCAAAGCCGAGTCCTCTGATTGGTGGTTCTCACTATTGATGAGTGGTAAGGCAGCATTCTTAGAATGATCTCCAGAAGTTTTGAATCCTTCCCTCAGAAGCCTTGTACTCTGGAAGCCTTTGTGTGATTTTTGGCTTGCTTGTCTGTCTGTCTGTCTGTCTGTGAAAATTCTCGTGGTTCCTTGAATTAATGTTCACAACACGACACAAGCAGCAGAATGCACCACAACACGACACAAGCAGCAGAATGCATCACAACACGACACAAGCAGCAGAATGCATCACAACACGACACAAGCAGCAGAATGCATCACAACACGACACAAGCAGCAGAATGCATCACAACACGACACAAGCAGCAGAATGCACCACAACACGACACAAGCAGCAGAATGCATCACAACACAACACAAGCAGCAGAATGCATCACAACACAACACAAGCAGCAGAATGCATCACAACACAACACAAGCAGCAGAATGCATCACAACACGACACAAGCAGCAGAATGCAATTATAAACCAAGTATGTTCATTGCTGAAATTATAGTTAAATGTCTGAGGGCAGATTATGTGCGAACATTTTGTTTCTGTGCAAAAGATGACCTTGTCTACTTATGCATCCATAAGTTTAATATATTTTATTAGGAAATCTTTTGAGATGTATTTTGTCAACTTATGTCATATTTGATGACCATGTAGGTTAGAAATAGTGCCAATTAAAAGAATTTTGTTTCATTTCAGGTGTCGATTATGTCGCACATGAAGATATTATGCCATACACAATCACAGATGATGCAAGACCGATCGTGCATGAACTTTTCGACAAATTTCTGACACCAGTTACAGAAGCTGATCAAAGTATGTGCCTAGTTGTTACATCACTCATTCCATCATGTTATAGTCTGCCTAGTTGTCAATCACTCATTCCATCATGTTATAGTCTGCCTAGTTGTTACATCACTCATTCCATCATGTTATAGTCTGCCTAGTTGTTACATCACTCATTCCATCATGTTATAGTCTGCCTAGTTGTTACATCACTCATTCCATCATGTTATGGTCTGCCTAGTTGTTACATCACTCATTCCATCATGTTATAGTCTGCCTAGTTGTTACATCACTCATTCCATCATGTTATAGTCTGCCTAGTTGTTACATCACTCATTCCATCATGTTATAGTCTGCCTAGTTGTTACATCACTCATTCCATCATGTTATGGTCTGCCTAGTTGTTACATCACTCATTCCATCATGTTATAGTCTGCCTAGTTGTTACACCACTCATTCCATCATGTTATAGTCTGCATAGTTGTTACATCACTCATTCCATCATGTTATAGTCTGCCTAGTTGTTACATCACTCATTCCATCATGTTATGGTCTGTCTAGTTGTTACACCACTCATTCCATCATGTTATGGTCTGCCTAGTTGTTACATCACTCATTCCATCATGTTATAGTCTGCCTAGTTGTTACGTCACTCATTCCATCATGTTATAGTCTGCCTAGTTGTTACATCACTCATTCCATCATGTTATGGTCTGCCTAGTTGTTACACCACTCATTCCATCATGTTATGGTCTGCCTAGTTGTTACATCACTCATTCCATCATGTTATAGTCTGCCTAGTTGTTACATCACTCATTCCATCATGTTATAGTCTGTCTAGTTGTTACATCACTCATTCCATCATGTTATAATCTGCCTAGTTGTTACACCACTCATTCCATCATGTTATAGTCTGTCTAGTTGTTACACCACTCATTCCATCATGTTATAGTCTGCCTAGTTGTTACACCACTCATTCCATCATGTTATGGTCTGCCTAGTTGTTACATCACTCATTCCATCATGTTATGGTCTGCCTAGTTGTCAATCACTCATTCCATCATGTTATAGTCTGCCTAGTTGTTACATCACTCATTCCATCATGTTATGGTCTGCCTAGTTGTCAATCACTCATTCCATCATGTTATAGTCTGCCTAGTTGTTACATCACTCATTCCATCATGTTATGGTCTGTCTAGTTGTTACATCACTCATTCCATCATGTTATGGTCTGCCTAGTTGTAACACCACTCATTCCATCATGTTATGGTCTGCCTAGTTGTTACACCACTCATTCCATCATGTTATGGTCTGCCTAGTTGTTACATCACTCATTCCATCATGTTATGGTCTGTCTAGTTGTCAATCACTCATTCCATCATGTTATGGTCTGCCTAGTTGTTACATCACTCATTCCATCATGTTATGGTCTGTCTAGTTGTCAATCACTCATTCCATCATGTTATGGTCTGCCTAGTTGTTACATCACTCATTCCATCATGTAATGGTTGGCCTAGTTGTTACATCACTAATTCCATCATGTTATGGTCTGCCTAGTTGTTACATCACTCATTCCATCATGTTATGGTCTGCCTAGTTGTTACATCACTCATTCCATCTTGTTATGGTCTGCCTAGTTGTTACATCACTCATTCCATCATGTTATGGTCTGCCTAGTTGTTACACCACTCATTCCATCATGTTATGGTCTGCCTAGTTGTTACATCACTCATTCCATCATGTTATGGTCTGCCTAGTTGTTACACCACTCATTCCATCATGTTACGGTCTGCCTAGTTGTTACACCACTCATTCCATCATGTTATGGTCTGCCGAGTTGTTACACCACTCATTCCATCATGTTATGGTCTGCCTAGTTGTTACATCACTCATTCCATCATGTTATGGTCTGCCTAGTTGTTACATCACTCATTCCATCTTGTTATGGTCTGCCTAGTTGTTACATCACTCATTCCATCATGTTATGGTCTGCCTAGTTGTTACACCACTCATTCCATCATGTTATGGTCTGCCTAGTTGTTACGTCACTCATTCCATCATGTTATGGTCTGCCTAGTTGTTACATCACTAATTCCATCATGTTATGGTCTGCCTAGTTGTTACATCACTCATTTCATCATGTTACGGTCATTGATATCTGCACTTCCCCATACAGTGACATATAAGAATTCACTAGCTTCATGTGAAGATGGATATATTGAGGATTACTGATCAGGCAATGACAAAGCTCTTTTATGTCGGAAATAAAGAATGAAATTAAATAAAACAACTTAAGCTTCAAGGACTTTGTTGCCATAGTCGTAATGAATTGAAGTCCGTATTTTCCACTATGTGACATCATCATGTGATGCCATTATGTGATGTGACACCATTATGTGATGCCACAATGCGACACCATTATGTAATGCCACAATGCGACACCATTATGTAATACCATTATGTGACATTATTATGTGATGACGTTATGTGACATCAGACTATTTCCATTTATTTCAGCTACTAAATATGTTGGTAAGGAAGCTTTAAAATCTTTCCAAGAGACCAATCACCCTTGGCTGTGTTTGTCCGATGTTTATAAAGAAACTACAGAAAATATTAGAGTAACTGTGACACCATTTTACATGGGAAATCAGGTAGGAGCAAAGTTTGATTGATGTTTTTTGATGAAAAAGTAATTATTCTGTATACCAATTTTGTTAGAAAATGCTTTAAAAATGCTAATACATGAAGTTTATTTGAAATTACTGTTAAAAATAATGGCAATCTGTGATATTTGAGTGCAATGTTAAAATATTTTTATTATTGAAAAAATTATAGCCTAGCTCCTTATGAAATTTATGATCTCTAAATGAGTGCAATTTATTATAGAAGTATATGTGCAAGAACTTACACCCATTAACATTAAGAAATGATCAAATCCGATTTTCTCAACTTTCAATGAGATAGAAATACTAGACTTTATATGATTCATGTTTTTGCTACATGTATGCTATATTTCATCGCAATCAACAGATATTTGCATACAAAAGGAATTTCAAAATGCAAAACAACAACATTTAACAAAACTTTTCGTGTTTAAATGTATTGTGTATACTTAATTTTATTATTTTCTTTATTTCTATTTTAGGAAACATATAACAAATATTGGGTGAGTATTATTAAGTCACTTATGCATTTATTTAACTTTATATTTAAGAATAAATCTTGTTGGTTTAAATTTCTGTTGCTCTGCTTCACGAAAATCAGAATCATTGATGCCCATAGTTGTGCATTTTAGATCCAATGTCAAGGTTCCTGGTATAGATCCAATGTCAAGGTTCCTTGTATAAATCCAATGTCAAGGTTCCTGGTATAGATCCAATGTCAAGGTTCCTGGTATAGATCCAATGTCAAGGTTCCTGGCATAGATCCAATGTCAAGGTTCCTGGTATAGATCCAATGTCAAGGTTCCTGGCATAGATCCAATGTCAAGGTTCCTGGCATAGATCCAATGTCAAGGTTCCTGGCATAGATCCAATGTCAAGGTTCCTGGCATGCTAGATTCAATGTCAAGGTTCCTGGCATAGATCTAATGTCAAGGTTCCTGGCATAGATCCAATGGCAAGGTTCCTGGCATGCTAGATTCAATGTCAAGGTTCCTGGCATAGATCCAATGGCAAGGTTCCTGGCATATATCCAGTGTCAAGGTTCCTGGCATATATCCAGTGTCAAGGATCCTGGCATAGATCCAATGTCAAGATTCCTGGCATAGATCCAATGTCAAGGTTCCTGGCATACTAGATTCAATGTCAAGGTTCCTGGCATAGATCCAATGGCAAGGTTCCTGGCATAGATCCAGTGTCAAGGTTTCTGGCATGCTAGATGAAATGTCAAGGTCCCTGGCATACTACATGAAATGTCAAGGTTCCTTGCATAGATCCAATGCCAAGGTTTCTGGCATTCGTGATGAAATGTCAAGGTTTATGGCATTCTAGATGAAGTGACAAGGTCCCTGGCATAGATCCAATGTCAAGGTTCCTGATGGGGAAAGACTTCAAGTGTACTCCTTGGTAGAACTGCAAATCTTCCATAAGCCAGCAGGATAACTTCGTTGCTGGAGAAATTACATCCTGGGTGGGATTCGACTCGACAGTGGAGAAGGACAAACAAGTTGAAGTTGGCAACCATAACCACTTTACACTGACCCCCCTCCCCCTCTCCCTAGGATTTGTTTAAACTGTAAGATGAATGTTTATGATGTGTCAGAAATATAGTTGATAAATGCAGACTTGTTGGGTTGATATATTGCAGTGGAGATATTGTATTCGTATAGAAAACCTCGGGGAGGAATCCGTACAGTTGCGTGATAGAAATTGGAGAATCTTCTGTAACAGTAACTCTGTCGAGACACTACAAGGACGGGGAGTGATAGGGAAGGTGCGTATGTGGACAGATTCCATATTATCATGCTGTGTCCATTTTATGAAATGTGGTACAGTCAACTCTCATTATAATGACCGTGTTAGTTCCCGGAATTTATGTCATTTAATTGAATATGTCGTTTTGATCAATTATGCAATGAGCAGAATTGTTACTGTCAGAATTGTGTTGTTGAATGAAAATTCTGCTGTAACAAATGTTATCTGTATTATGTAGAGAAATTGATTCTTCTATCGATACATTGGATGGTTGACCTGATATTTTGATTCTGAATTCAATGGGATATTTTCTGATTTTCTTTTTGTATGATACCAACTGAAAATCTTATTATAACCCCCCCCCCCCCCATCAAACAAAGTTAAGGCAGTTAATTAGGAGTCAACATCATTTGGTCCGTTTTCTTCTTTCATCTCGGAAACCATTCATTGGATTCCGACCAAACTTTACCCTAAGCGTCCATTTGATGCCTAGTTGTACATGTTGTCGGTGTGTTCTGATTTGACCTTTTTGAAGTAATTATGGCCCTTGTATTATTGGAAATTATTTGCTTCATGTCCTAGGCTCATGTAACAAATGTTCTGACAAGCACCAATCTGGCATTATAGATGACATTTAGTGAAATAGTTGCTTTATTAAATGGAATAGCAAACAAGTAATCTTTGTGTAGACTGTACTACAATCTCAAGTAGTATAATTTAAGACATCAATTGCCATTAAAATTACAGTGCTACCTTTCCAGAGAGGCCCTCTCTTCAGCCAAACCCTCTCCAGAGAGGCCCTCTCTTCAGCCAAACCCTCTCCAGAGTGGCCCTCTCTTCAGCCAAACCCTCTCCATAGTGGCCCTCTCTTCAGCCAAACCCTCTCCAGAGAGGCCCTCTCTTCAGCCAAACCCTCTCCAGAGAGGCCCTCTCTTCAGCCAAACCCTCTCCAGAGTGGCCCTCTCTTCAGCCAAACCCTCTCCATAGTGGCCCTCTCTTCAGCCAAACCCTCTCCAGAGAGGCCCTCTCTTCAGCCAAACCCTCTCCAGAGTGGCCCTCTCTTCAGCCAAACCCTCTCCAGAGTGGCCCTCTCTTCAGCCAAACCCTCTCCAGATTGGCCCTCTCTTCAGCCAAACCCTCTCCATAGTGGCCCTCTCTTCAGCCAAACCCTCTCCAGAGTGGCCCTCTCTTCAGCCAAACCCTCTCCAGAGTGGCCCTCTCTTCAGCCAAACCCTCTCCAGAGTGGCCCTCTCTTCAGCCAAACCCTCTCCAGAGTGGCCCTCTCTTCAGCCAAACCCTCTCCAGATTGGCCCTCTCTTCAGCCAAACCCTCTCCATAGTGGCCCTCTCTTCAGCCAAACCCTCTCCAGAGTGGCCCTCTCTTCAGCCAAACCCTCTCCAGAGTGGTCCTCTCTTCAGCCAAACCCTCTCCAGAGTGGCCCTCTCTTCAGCCAAACCCTCTCCAGAGTGGTCCTCTCTTCAGCCAAACCCTCTCCAGAGTGGCCCTCTCTTCAGCCAAACCCTCTCCAGATTGGCCCTCTCTTCAGCCAAACCCTCTCCATAGTGGCCCTCTCTTCAGCCAAACCCTCTCCAGAGTGGCCCTCTCTTCAGCCAAACCCTCTCCAGAGTGGCCCTCTCTTCAGCCAAACCCTCTCCAGAGTGGCCCTCTCTTCAGCCAAACCCTCTCCAGAGTGGCCCTCTCTTCAGCCAAACCCTCTCCAGAGTGGCCCTCTCTTCAGCCAAACCTTCTCCAGAGTGGCCCTCTCTTCAGCCAAACCCTCTCCAGAGTGGCCCTCTCTTCAGCCAAACCCTCTCCAGAGTGGCCCTCTCTTCAGCCAAACCCTCTCCAGAGTGGCCCTCTCTTCAGCCAAACCCTCTCCAGAGTGGCCCTCTCTTCAGCCAAACCCTCTCCAGAGTGGCCCTCTCTTCAGCCAAACCCTCTCCAGAGTGGCCCTCTCTTCAGCCAAACCTTCTCCAGAGTGGCCCTCTCTTCAGCCAAACCCTCTCCAGAGTGGCCCTCTCTTCAGCCAAACCCTCTCCAGAGTGGCCCTCTCTTCAGCCAAACCCTCTCCAGATTGGCCCTCTCTTCAGCCAAACCCTCTCCAGAGTGGCCCTCTCTTCAGCCAAACCCTCTCCAGAGTGGCCCTCTCTTCAGCCAAACCCTCTCCAGAGTGGCCCTCTCTTCAGCCAAACCCTCTCCAGAGTGGCCCTCTCTTCAGCCAAACCTTCTCCAGAGTGGCCCTCTCTTCAGCCAAACCCTCTCCAGAGTGGCCCTCTCTTCAGCCAAACCCTCCAGAGTGGCCCTCTCTTCAGCCAAACCCTCTCCAGAGTGGCCCTCTCTTCAGCCAAACCCTCCAGAGTGGCCCTCTCTTCAGCCAAACCCTCCAGAGTGGCCCTCTCTTCAGCCAAACCCTCCAGAGTGGCCCTCTCTTCAGCCAAACCCTCTCCAGAGTGGCCCTCTCTTCAGGCCAAATCATATCTTCAACAACATGATCAATTTATCCTTCACAAAGTTTATTACCAATTTTACAACCTCCCAATAATAGCCAGTTTGCGTCTCCTGGTGGATGTTGTTCTTGATAGGTTGCTCTACAATGTCGCTACATGGGAATTATTTCAAATTTAAATTACTTTGAGAAGCCTAGTGTTATCATACCTTTCTGATTTTATCCCTGACAGGAACCGAAATTAACCAAGTACTCCAGAGCATTTCAGTACAACAGCCATGTATCGTTAGAGTCGCCATCTGGATATATGTGGTAAGTCACTAGAAACTGTCATCTCCTAACGCTGTGCAAGTACTCGAGTGTTGATTCAAATTGAAACTGTAAAGAATTCTCTGTTTTTATCCAAATTTGTTATAGAATAAGCCGAGGTGTTTGTATTTTGAGAATAAGCATAGGTTATTTAGAATATGCCAATGTATTTGTACTTCAGAATAGCCGAGGTGTTTGTATTTTAGAATATGCATAACTTATTTAGAATATGCCAATGTATTTGTACTTCAGAATAGCCGAGGTGTTTGTATTTTAGAATAAGCATAAGTTATTTAGAATATGCCAATGTATTTGTACTTCCGAATAGCCGAGGTGTTTGTATTTTAGAGTAAGCATAAGTTATTTAGAATATGCCAATGTATTTGTACTTCAGAATAGCCGAGGTGTTTGTATTTTAGAGTAAGCATAACTTATTTAGAATATGCCAATGTATTTGTACTTCAGAATAAGCCGAGGTGTTTGTATTTTAGAATGTGCCTAGGTGTTTGGATGAAAAATATAAGATGTAATAACTGGTTCAATTAGCAGTGTAAAACAACTTAGCTTGAACTAAATTGGATGTTTTTGTTTTAGGGGCGTGTTTACGTTTGAGAGAGAGGACGGTTCCAAGTTTGAGTGTAAGATACCGGCATTTAATCTTCATCGAGTAGAAGACCAGAGATCACCTGACCCTGGCGATGATATTATTGGATAACCCCCCGATACAGATTTTGTTAAACAGAAAAGCTTTGTGGAAAGAAAATCTGTCTAAATTAAATCGTTATTTTGTGTGGAATATTTATTCACACCTGTGTTTGGAAGTAAATGGTGGCACAAGGAAACCTGTTGTTACGAAGAAATGTATGAACATGTACAATGGATCATTTGATATGGCTACCCTGTTTGGATTGTCAAACTGCTGTTTTTAAAGCTTATCCATCACCTTTAAGACTTTCTATACATGTATACATGTGAACCTTTTCAGAATGCAAATCGGGAGATTGTATCCCGAAAAGCGGGAGTTCGAGACACGAAGCGGGAGATTTTTCTGTGACTGAAATTTTGTCATTTGATGTCTATAACCGTATCATAATAAAGTTGTTAATAGCAATGTTCTGCGAATAAACTCGTAATCTGTGGGTCATCCCTGTAAACAATTTTATTGCCAATTGTCATATCTGAATACAATAGAAACGTGTGAAACTTGAATATACAACATGACAAGCGAAGGTCGTGTCATATTTTGATCAATGTCATCAAGCGCTTCTATATAGCCCCAAAAATGTGGTACAGTACATATATACAATTTACAGACTGGTATCCGGATTTAGCACTTCCAGTTACCAATTTGACAAGTAATTTCAGCGAATCAGTCGGAAATAAACTGAAAAATACCCCATAACAAAAATTTACGATGTTTACTTTGAAAAACGAGAGATCGCGGCTCCCGGCCGGGAGAGTGGGCGTGGCCTGTCAAATCCGGGATTCTCCCGGGAAAATCGGGAGAGTTCACATGTATGTACATGTTGAAAGTATTTACATGTATAGTGTTTCATTGCAAAGTCAGTTTATTATTACTGTTGTGTGTATTTGAGCAAAAATATTGCCAAAGTCTATGTACAAGATTTTTGTATGCTTCTATTGACAGAATTGTTGATTATATAGCGATTGAGCATTGAATACAAACCTATCTGTACAGAAAAGATTACAGTGACATTGTTTATTGTTGGGTTTTATTTATGAGTTTTGTTATTTGAAGTATTTTATCCTGTACAACTTCACTAAGTTTGCTTTATCTGAAGGTATAGGGGGCTGTGTATGTCTGAAGGTATAGGGGGCTGTGTGTATCTGAAGGTATAGGGGGCTGTGTATATCTGAAGGTATAGGGGGCTGTGTATGTCTGAAGGTATAGGGGGCTGTGTATGTCTGAAGGTATAGGGGGCTGTGTATATCTGAAGGTATAGGGGGCTGTGTATATCTGAAGGTATAGGGGGCTGTGTATATCTGAAGGTATAGGGGACTGTGTATATCTGAAGGTATAGGGGGCTGTGTATATCTGAATGTATAGGGGGCTGTGTATATCTGAAGGTATGGGGGGCTGTGTATATCTGAAGGTATAGGGGGCTGTGTATATCTGAAGGTATAGGGGGCTGTGTATATCTGAAGGTATAGGGGGCTGTGTATATCTGAAGGTATAGGGGGCTGTGTATATCTGAAGGTATAGGGGGCTATGTATATCTGAAGGTATAGGGGGCTGTGTATGTCTGAAGGTATAGGGGGCTGTGTATATCTGAAGGTATAGGGGGCTGTGTATATCTGAAGGTATAGGGGGCTGTGTATATCTGAAGGTATAGGGGGCTGTGTATATCTGAAGGTATAAGGGGCTGTGTACATCTGAAGGTATAAGGGGCTGTGTACATCTGAAGGTATAGGGGGCTGTGTATATCTGAATATTCATACATCATTTGTATATTGTTGATTTATAACAAAACCATGTTTTTATTTGTTGCTTTAAGAGTTTTAAGTTGTAATCAAAATCATTTGAGTAATGTACAGAGGACAGTTGACCAAACCTGGGTTCCTAGGTTTCCATTGAGTATTAAGTTGTTTCTTTGGAAGCAGGGGCCTCCATTGTCAAGTTTTAAGGTCACTGACTTCAAATCACTTGGCCGTCTGCTTCATGTTTTGAATCCCACCCTGGATGTTAAATTATCACAGCAATGTATGCACCTCGTGGATATAACCTGTTCACTGACAACTGCTTTATGTTAATGATAAGATACAGTTGTTTCAAGCAAGTGTTCAAGTAAATATTCTCTCAGAATCAAGATTTTCTTCTTGAAAAAAGGCTGAAATATCGATTGAAAGCAAACATTTTGTTGAACGTTACTATTTGCTAATGGCCTGCATAATCACTTTTGCCTTAAGCGGCGTTTTATTATTATGATATTAACTGAAAATTGTGTAAAGTTCTGTTATTTATTTGACTCTGAAACATTATTGTATTATTAGTCGTGTTTATCTGGTCATTCAATGGTTGAAATTGATGTAAATAAAAAAGTAAACTAAATAAAAATTATTTTGTTTAAAAATATTTTATTAAGTATAAATATCTAGAATCCATACAGATCAACCTCTACAGAGCAACACAGAGGAGATGCACATTTTGGCTGTTGTTGAAAGATTGTTGCTCTAGAGAGGTTAAACTTGTAGAAAATTATTTCTGCATAACAAATGAATATTGTTGATAAAGTGAGGTTGTTGCTCCCGAGATGGACACTATGTACATGATTCTGATGTCAACTAGGCGACATTCAATACTCGTCATGTCAAGTTATGTGCCAGCATTGAGGTCACTCTGGTATGTTACACGTCATGTTTGCAGATCCATGTCAGATTTGTGAATATGGCACTGTTTAGTTTTGCTCCCTCTAATGTATCGGAAGTTTTACTGACTAGTGTAGTTTTTGGCTTGTCGATTTGTCCATTCTGTAAATCCGCCCTGAAACAATACAGCAAGCATGAAAGTAGCACACACTGTAGGGATGTTTGCATCAAGTAATGAACTAGTTTATGTTATTAACCTATTTAAGTATAAACATAGATTTAAGTGAAACAATTCAGAATATTGCATGAGGAGTTTTAACATTTCTGGATTTATGAAACAACTTTGCAAACCATTGAAACAATCATTTGGGAAGGTTTTATTGTTTGTTGAAAATTTGTCTAACAAATTCACAAGCTTATGAACTCGGTGTGCAGGTACTGGTCATATTTATTATTTCTATCATGAATGATGGGAAAAAAATGACCTTTTCACCCTATGTATGTCCCTCGAAGTACACACAAAGTACACACAAAGTACACACAAAGTAATATGATCAACACAATACAAGTGTAAAAATGAAAACTATATAACTGATCAACAAGTTTGTACATACACAATTACATGATAAAACATTGTTGTAAGTATAACTCAAATTCGCTATTTCTTTCATTATCGTGTTTTAGTAACCTAAATATCGATTATAGGGGTGTTGTATACAACCTATTCATCCGTTCATGATTGAAAATATGATTTAAACGACCTACCCACCCTGTACCCAATATAATGGATAATTAAAGCCTTATCAAATTGGGTTTATATAAACTAGTGCCCAACAGATAGCCATATGTATCAACATGTACACTTACATGGTAAACAGACACGGTTTTGCCACCCAGATATTCACCAGCGAACGCTACAGCACAAGATGACATTCCACTGTTACAGTGTGTAGCTATAGGTGTACTCAGATCTATACCTGATGTCTCAAATACTGAAACACAAACATATACTATAACAGTAGATCTATGTCACGGTGTGTAGCTATAGGTGTACTCAGATCTATACCTGATGTCTCAAATACTGAAACACAAACATATACTATAACAGTAGATCTATGTCACTCTGTGTAGCTATAGGTGTACTCAGATCTATACCTGATGTCTCAAATACTGAAACACAAACATATACTATAACAGTAGATCTATGTCACTGTGTGTAGCTATAGGTAAACTCAGATCTATACCTGATGTCTCAAATACTGAAACACAAACATATACTATAACAGTAGATCTATGTCACAGTGTGTAGCTATAGGTGTACTCAGATCTATACCAGATTTCTCAAATACTGAAACACAAACATATACTATAACAGTAGATCTATGTCACCATGTGTAGCTATAGGTGTACTCAGATCTATACCTGATGTCTCAAATACTGAAACACAAACATATACTATAACAGTAGATCTATGTCACCATGTGTAGCTATAGGTGTACTCAGATCTATACCTGATGTCTCAAATACTGAAACACAAACATATACTATAACAGTAGATCTATGTCACAGTGTGTAGCTATAGGTGTACTCAGATCTATACCTGATGTCTCAAATACTGAAACACAAACATATACTATAACAGTAGATCTATGTCACCATGTGTAGCTATAGGTGTACTCAGATCTATACATGATGTCTCAAATACTGAAACACAAACATATACTATAACAGTAGATCTATGTCACAGTGTGTAGCTATAGGTGTACTCAGATCTATACCTGATGTCTCAAATACTGAAACACAAACATATACTATAACAGTAGATCTATGTCACAGTGTGTAGCTATAGGTGTACTCAGATCTATACCTGATGTCTCAAATACTGAAACACAAACATATACTATAACAGTAGATCTATGTCACAGTGTGTAGCTATAGGTGTAATCAGATCTATACCTGATGTCTCAAATACTGAAACACAAACATATACTATAACAGTAGATCTATGTCACAGTGTGTAGCTATAGGTGTACTCAGATCTATACCTGATGTCTCAAATACTGAAACACAAACATATACTATAACAGTAGATCTATGTCACAGTGTGTAGCTATAGGTGTACTCAGATCTATACCTGATGTCTCAAATACTGAAACACAAACATATACTATAACAGTAGATCTATGTCACAGTGTGTAGCTATAGGTGTACTCAGATCTATACCTGATGTCTCAAATACTGAAATGCAAACATATAATATAACAAAATCAGGAATTTCAATGAAAAATTATGGCTTTTTTAGGATTTTGACACTTTTTTAGGAATCTAAGCAACATTAAAAAAAGGATTTTATAGGCATTTTAGGGTCGCTGGAAAGCCTGTAAATACAAGATATATAAATATTCATAAGCTAACCTCATTTCAGTTTTACCTCATCTGAGCATAAAGCGCTCAAAGGTGAACTAATGTGATCTACAATTGTGCGTTGTATGTCTGTCATCTGGTGTCTGCCAGTAAAAATATCTCGGTATATCATCAAAGGTTTGGTTACTTACATGTGCGTAATTCCTGTTCTGATTTCAATACTCCATTCTGTGCATCAACCAGATCAGCCATCACAAGATTCTTGGCTCCAGGAATATGATTATCTGTAAACATGTACAGTGTCGACATTACATAGCATTTGACCACATTTCATTAATAAAGGTTGGGGAGACATGTTTCTTGTTCAGTCGAGGCAAGTTTTGGGAAGTCAAGATCAAGGTCATATGTTGAGATCAAATGTCAAATAAGAAGTACTTTGTTCCCCCTCCACATTCCCAGGAAAAATTTGAGACTAACTTGGCACCATTGTACACCAGAACCCCTTTAAACTGGACGAGCTTGAGACCGGACAAACTGTCCAGTTTAAAGGGGTTTCCAGACTAAAGTGTTGTCACAGCTATTTAGGCAATCATGACAGACAGATGCTCTAGCCAAACACTAATTAGGTGTGAAATTATTCACTTAGTTTACTGTATATTTTAAACTTATAATTCCAATTGCATACAAAAATCATTTCTTCTGATACTCACAGTGCTCTTCCGTCTAAAGGTTTTGCGCAAGGTGTGAAAATTAATATTGAGACTTTATTCTTGTCATGTTCGAAGGGGCGATTTAAAATGGAAATATCCATTTCGGGCCAGTTTCTTGTCTGGTTTCCTGAATTAAGGGGTTTACAGATTAATGGGGTGATTTATATAGTAAAAAAATTGGGACCGGACGATTTGTCCGGTTTAAAGGGGTTTCCGGTGGAAAGGGGTTCCAATCATTTAGTTGACAGGTTATTTGTATCCACAGCCACTTGCAGGTATCACTGAAGCATATGCCAACCTTTTCAGTCATCAGTTGAGAAGGTTGGACTATGCACCAGTGATATCAGACCACCAGATCACACTTTCAGCAAAGGAGTCTGTCAACTAAAACATCCTCTTGTCTTCTTCAGCAAAAAAATCTCCAAAACATGTTTAAAACCTTCTAGACAATCCAACATACTACGCTGCTGATGAAAAAGTAGAAATACTAGGAGATTTTTTGGAAAGCTTGGAAAAATAGGAGCAGACAAAAAACTAGGAAATACTAGGAACGTTGGAAAACCTGCATTTATTACAGAATTAAGGTTAGGAAATGGTGTAAAAAACAAATCCACATCAAACCAGTAGTTAAAATTATGTTAAGTCAGTTTGAGTATAATTTTGGCCTTAAATGCACCGAAATGGTAAATTTACCTAAATAAGCAGAATTAGCTCGACTGTCTATCAACTGAAAACTGCCAGCATCTGTATTGTGTTTAACATCCTCAAAACTTTTATACACAGATTTGTTCACTTCTGCCACAAAGTCTCCTGGCTGAAACAACAACAGCATGTCTATCAATCTTACAATGTAATGTTTGCAATGATTACAAACTATGACAACTGAATATGTTTCTATTGATAGATTGGAACATAGAAGGTAATATTAATCGCAATTAAAGTGAAAATTTCAAATAAATTAGTCGAAACTTATCAGTTACATTATGTTGTTAGTTTGACCCAGTAGGGGTGGAGGAAGTATCCCCTCATATAACACAAGTTTTTGGTTTGTTTTTCTCAAGTAATGAAGACGAGTGATACTGAGACATGTTCTGAGTACCAGTATGTTATAGTACTGTGATACTGAAACATAGTCTGAGAACCAGTATGTTAAAGTACTGTGATACTGAAACATGGTCTGAGTACCAGTATGTTAAAGTACTGTGATACTGAAACATGGTCTGAGTACCAGTATGTTATAGTACTGTGATACTGAAACATAGTCTGAGAACCAGTATGTTAAAGTACTGTGATACTGAAACATAGTCTGAGAACCAGTATGTTAAAGTACTGTGATACTGAAACATGGTCTGAGTACCAGTATGTTAAAGTACTGTGATACTGAAACATGGTCTGAGTACCAGTATGTTAAAGTACTGTGATACTGAAACATGGTCTGAGTACCAGTATGTTATAGTACTGTGATACTGAAACATGTTCTGAGTACCAGTATGCTAAAGTACTGTGATACTGAAACATGGTCTGAGTACCAGTATGCTTAAGTACTGTGATACTGAAACATGGTCTGAGTACCAGTATGCTAAAGTACTGTGATACTGAAACATAGTCTGAGTACCAGTATGTTAAAGTACTGTGATACTGAAATATGGTCTGAGTACCAGTAAGTTATAGTACTGTGATACTGAAACATGGTCGGAGTACCAGTAAGTTATAGTACTGTGATACTGAAACATGGTTTGAATACCAGTAAGTTATAGTACTGTGATACTGAAACATGGTCGGAGTACCAGTAAGTTATAGTACTGTGATACTGAAACATGTTCTGAATACCAGTATGTTATAGTACTGTGATACTGAAACATGGTCTGAGTACCAGTATGTTACAGTACTGTGATACTGAAACATGGTCTGAGTACCAGTATGTTATAGTACTGTTATACTGAAACATGTTCTGAGTACCAGTATGTTATAGTACTGTGATACTGAAACATGTTCTGAATACCAGTATGTTATAGTACTGTGATACTGAAACATGTTCTGAGTACCAGTAAGTTATAGTACTGTGATACTGAAACATGGTCTCAGTACCAGTATGTTATAGTACTGTGATACTGAAACATGTTCTGAGTACCAGTATGTTATTGTACTGTGATACTGAAACATGGTCTGAGTACCAGTATGTTATAGTACTGTGATACTGGAACATGTTCTGAATACCAGTATGTTATAGTACTGTGATACTGAAACATGTTCTGAGTACCAGTAAGTTATAGTACTGTGATACTGAAACATGGTCTGAGTACCAGTATGTTATAGTACTGTGATACTGAAACATGGTCTGAGTACCAGTATGTTATAGTACTGTGATACTGAAACATGTTCTGAGTACCAGTATGTTATAGTACTGTGATACTGAAACATGGTCTGAGTACCAGTATATTATAGTACTGTGATACTGAAACATTATTATTATTATATACCAGATTTATATAGCGCCCGTTTCATTCGAAACACGTTCACAGGCGCTTTACATAAACCCCATTTGTTGCAGCCACAAGGGCGCAGGTGCATCCTCTACCAGTGCAGATACAGCGTGATCTGACCAGAGGGACAGACTGAGAGAAAGCCCCAGAAGGGAGAGAGATAAATTGTGATACAGACATGCCCGGCATTTCTGCCTAGCTCTTATTTCGAATAGACAGTCTGGTTCTTTAATGTGCCCGGTGTATAGCACCGATACACAGTACTTTCCTGGTTACATGCCAGTACTATGTTAGGTGGGAAACACTGAAAAGCATTTCTGTTTTATCCGGCGAGATGAGGGATCGAACCCACGACCTTCGGATTCGTAGTCAGCAGCGTTAACCACTGAGCCACAGAGCCACCAGAAACATGGTCCGAGTACCAGTATGTTATAGTACTGTGATACTGAAACATGGTCTGAGTACCAGTATGTTATAGTACTGTGATACTGAAACATGGTCTGAGTACCAGTATGTTATAGTACTGTGATACTGAAACATGGTCTGAGTACCAGTATGTTATAGTACTGTGATACTGAAACATGGTCTGAGTACCAGTATGTTATAGTACTGTGATACTGAAACATGGTCCGAGTACCAGTATGTTATAGTACTGTGATACCTGACAGGCTGTCGGAGAATCTGAAACAGGAAACTGGCTCTGTATCCATTTCTGTAAACCTCCATCCAAAATTGACACATTTTTATGTCCAAAATACTGAAATGCATGAATTATGAAATGAATAATAAAACTTAAGGATAATACTGTGAAAGCTATAAACATTCTGCCATGCAGACATAAAGAATGAGTATTTTCAATCTTCTCTGTTGGACTTATACATAGTTTTGACAATTAACTGTAAGGCTTTACTTAATAAATTGTTTCCTTTATAGACCACCCTGATTCGCCCAAATATTGAGTAGACTTCACTTAACTAGTACTAACTTTTAATTTAATTTCAGTCTTGTGTTTTTCGATTTAGTGTACAGGGTAATTATTTGTGAAGAAAATTATGCTTCATACCCTAAAAGTCCACCATCCCCGACCAGCGAGGAAATAACCGGCTCGGTCAGAATTACTGTAAACTATGATATGTGAATTAGTTGATACACCGGCTTTCTGTGCTATCTGTATGAATTCATCTACTGTTGGTATGTTTCTCGGATATAAGGCAGTGTGTTCCGCACACAGTATGTTGATATGTTGAGCACCAGGTATATGCTGCCTGAAAATTATATTTACATCAACAACCTTTCTTGAATAACATTATCAATTTTCCAGTAGAAACAAAATGTAACCAATTGAACATCATTCTCTAGAACAATAACCTCTCAACATCATTAACAACCTCTCAACATCAGTAACAACCTCTCAACATCATTAATAACCTCTCAACATTAGTAACAACCTCTCAACATCAGTAACAACCTCTCAACATCATTACACTAGGGTAAATACTTGAAGAACAGTGCGTGCCACTAACTTACCATATAGAATGCCTTGATTTTGATTAAGTCAAGGGCCATAACTCAGTTGTTACTGTTTCAATATAAAAATAAAACCAAGGTGGACAATTTCTCATCATCCTCATAGACATTTATGTGAAGTTTTGTTATTGTAAGTCAATTAGTAAACAAGCAATTATATGCCTGCCACAAGATATTCAGGAGTCATTATGGACAGATGTACAATTTAGCAAATCTATATGCCCCTGTCCAAGTGGGGGCCACAATGTACTACACACATCCAGTACTTACTTTTTATACTCTTCAAAACAATCCCTCGTGCTTGCCCAAGATACATCCAGTATTACTATGTTACCCGAATTTCCTGAGCTGATTTTCTCGTGCAACCAGTCACATGACACAAGTAACGGAACAGACATCTTAGATCTAACAGAAATATAATGAATTGGAATCTAAATAAAAACGGAACATGAATTCCTGCAATACAACCTTTTAGTCTTGTAAGTAATGAATTGCACTTCCCTGGGTAAAAATATCATTGTTTTCTGTCAGACGGGAGGGACTAATTAGACAGCAGATAATTCCCCGACAGGTGAGAATTTGACGCATCAAATGATTTCTGGTCCCAGGAAATAGACTGGCCGAATTTTTAATAAATTCTGAAAGTAGCATCTCCCACTATAGGGATTTAGACAAAATGCTTGGCTCCAGGGTAGGTAATTAGACCCCCCCCCCCCCCCCGAAGCAAAATATTGATAGCATTCACTAATGACTGATCAAATTACAAATGCTTATTTATACATATTGGGCATTATAAGAGAAATGATAGCAATTAGTTACATATAATGTTTCTAGTACTTGTGAAAGTCCCTGTGAATCATTCCATTCAGCCCGTTTGAAAAGAAATCTAACAGTCACTCACTCTGACCATTTTATACTCGATTTGCTAGGTCATCACTGATTATGAGCATCAGTGACACAATAATTATGTAATTTAGCCTAAAACTTTAGGTGAAATTAAGTTTTACTTTTATAAATTTACGAGAGACAGATCTACAAATGACAAATACTGTACCAAAATGGCTGTTTCATTATCAGAGTGTAAAAGTTAAAAACTTACATCACAGTTGACAATGTCTGTGTAGATGAGATGTTTGTCACTGTCCTACATTCATGCTCCGATACTCACGGGTGCACAGATAAGCAAACACTATAAATAGATCAACTAAATTTCCCACTTAAGTTTATTTATAGCGCACTATAAAATCAAAGTACTGTAAGAGCTATTTATATTTGCTCGTACTTTATATCGATGAAACAAGTTCTTACAATTTAAATTCACTCTATAGACAGAGTCATTCTATTTTGAACAACCCGGTTCTGTATAACTACTTTCCGGATATGATCAAGCACTAAGTTTAGGCATTTTGTACAATGGAAACAATATTACCTAGAGGCATGTACCTGAACACAATCTCCAGATCAGAGGCCAGTCACCAGGACTACTAGACTTCCACTCACCATGAGGTCCGCAAGATCAGGAGCCAGGCACCAAGATGGCTAGGCTTCCACTTACCATGAGGTCGGCCGGTCAGCAACCAGGCCCCTATGCTTCCTAGAGTTTGTCACTAACCGGTTTCAACCACTTCTTTACCACAGCTGAGTAACAATAAGTGTAGCTTTGTTCAAAAACCTTCTAAGTATGTAACTAAACTGCCATCTGCACACTGCTTACCTGTATAAGGGTTGACTGCATTAATCTCACAAGGAATTAAACCTGATCAAATCTGAATGGACAAACTTTTACATCAGGGATGTACAGTCAAACCTGTCTGTAAAGACCACCCATGGGAACAGCAAAATGTGGTCTTTGTTTACAGGTGGTCTCTATTAACAGATTAAATATCATTGAAAATGGTCTGATGGGAGATAAAATTAGTGGTCTTTGTTCGCAGGTGGTCTTTAACACAGGTTTGACTGAATACAGCAGCTGTGATGTTATTGTATTGTAATGGTGTGGGGTTAGACAGCCGCCTGATTAGCTCAGTTGGTAGAACGTCATACTAGTGTTTAGTGGGTTGTGGGTTCGAGCCCCACATCAGCCACACTTTTTCCTCTTGATTTACTTCAATGGTGGCAGCAGTGTTTGATGGCCCACAGTGGTTGAGCCTCAAATGCCGGAAGGGGAGGAGTGTAGTGGTGTGTGGTTAGACGGCTGCCTGGTTTGTTCAGTTTGTAGAACACCAGTCTAGAGTACTAGTCTTTAGGGGTCGTGGGCTTGAGCCCCACATTGGGCGCTCTTTTTTCCCCTTGATTTACCTAAGTATAATTGTTTGTCAAATATGATTCACTAGCTAGATTCTAAAAACTGTGTTAAGAGTTACAATAGTGTCAACTTATCAATTGTCCAGACAAGTGTATTGACATTGAATTGGTTAATGTGCTGGCTGCCTGGCCACGAGGGTTCAAACTTTAATAAAGTGACCTTCACGCCTCCACATGATACACCGGTACAGGATCAAGGAAGCAACAGCGATTCAAGTTATCATGAAATTGGTGTGAAAATATAATTCACATAATTAGTGATGTCAATATTCAGTTATTTTGCTAACTTGTAAACCATTTAATCTTCCGAACGTCTAACCGGTTAACCGAACTAGACATTCGGTTACATGATTTGTATTTGGTCGTGTATATTTTTACCATGACACTAGTAAATCAGACCTATATTCTGATGTTAGTAATAGTTCGGATAATGTTCTTTTTCTGTTAAGCACTGAACATAATTCATTAAAGAAATATCAATCATTTTAATTGACCCTTCCTCATTCGCACTGTAGCCACGCCCACCTTAGCAACATGTGCTCGTTGTAACTACGTTAGACAAGCGCTTTACAAAATGGCGACCGACAATAATAAACGTAATGTAATTTTGAAGTGTCTTCCAGCGATTTTGCGGTGAATTATCTTTGTGATCAAACTTTGACTCTGCATTTTATGCCTGTCTGGTTTACTGATAAGAAAGAAATACTCAAAACCGTCTGTGACAGATCAACATCATAGCTAAGCGTCTTGTTGGAATGGACATATTTTATACTACAGCCACAAATAAATGCACAAAATTGACATATTTTGGATAAAATAAGGATAATTTGTAATGTCTATTATAATCTGACATCAAAAATATTTGTTAAAAGTCCATGTGGTAAATATTTTGTTTTGAAATTGACAAAATAGTCTGTTTAATAAATAATTTAGAAAGTGGACAGACATTACAATGTTAGGATTATTTCTCAAATCATCAATAAATCATTCAACACATATTTCTAAACATTCCAGAAATTATGCCTTAAAGAAACAAGGCCAGTTTTGACTCGGACAAATTATATAATATTACGCAATAGGCCTAAACAATATTGTCCCCTGTGTGCACTATCTAGATATCAATCTTGTCCAGACCCATAATCAGCATTTCTCTTTGTCTGCCCCAGTTGGAATCCAATATACATCCAATCAGTGCTTCCTGTCATCATCTGACACATATTACAGTACTGTGTTATGAAGTGTCAAATATTTCTATAGACTTTTACTAAAATACCATTGATCAGGTCTGTGTTGAATGTTATAAAATGTGTATATTATTTTAGAACTTCATTCAACATAGGTGTGATTTTTAGGGTTTAAACACGATATATTACTAATTTCTGCCCTATCATGAATTGTAAACACCAGTGTAAATGAAATAATGAAGAAATCAGAACTTTTTTAACTCTTATAAATTACGTTTGAAAGAAATACTCAACAGTGAGTAACCAATACCAGTAAATCACCTGTATTTTCATTTTTCACTAGTATTGACAAAAATAAAAATAATTTATCTGCATATATGTTTATGGCTATACTATCTTCTAATCTCAATAATTATTGATGTTATAATTGATTATGGGCATTTTTAGATTTACAAACTAGGCCTTTATAACTTATTTATAAAGTAATGTTACTTACCTAAATGCTGGTAAAAGTCAAATATTGTAGTTTATCAAAATAATAATAATGTTCATTCAACACGCAGATATATTGACCATATCAGGCATTATATAAATGGCAACTTATTAAAACCAGAAGATGAGAAGGACAGTTTGGTGAAATAAACCTTCACTGCTTTCTAATTATTGATTCGAATGACATAATTAATCAAGAATTTAGCTGTGTAAATCAGTGTAAAATTAATTAACAGTCTGTTGATGCTTGCATTGGAATGTAAAACAAACATATTTTAAGTTGTTACATTTTGTTTCTTTATCTTCTAGGGTTATATTTTTCATTAGTGTCTAATGTCTGCCCTCTCCCAGTTATGCCGATATAAATAAATATTTCAAATTTTCTAGTCTCTCCGGATATTTGCTGTCCGAATAACACAATCCGTAGCTGCATCTTTTCACCATTGTCACATATTAACATGATATAATCACAATGCTATCATCATCAGAAATCTATTAACCCTTATTTTTTATCGCGCGATAATCTCTTCCTGTTTGTCTAAGGTTTGTCTAAGGTAAGCGACATGCTAGGGGTGTGTCGAAATCCTGTTATCTGATTGGCCAATCGGCCTGTCAATCAAATATCTGAGGAAGGGTCAATTGTTTTCAAGAAAAAATCATTTTTGCATCAAAAATACGGTTATTCGTTTCTTTATCCAAAATGAAAAGTATGTTTTCATACAAAATGAACGATTAACTGGTTAGTGATTTTACTAACGAATAACCACATTTTTGAATGGTAACGGATTGAAAATGCGTACAAAATTTATTCAACGACTCTAAAAAATCATAGAGACATTGTCAGGTGCGACAGATGAGGTAGATGATTTCCTCCCCCTCTCCTTGTATTGACATGGAACAAGACCATTTAGCATTTTGGAAAACTAATAGCAAGGAATATACATCCCTTGCAACCAAATATCTGGAATCCCGATTCTGCCTTTGTTGAAACATGGAATTAATTGCCTATTTAATTCCATGCTGAAAAACTGGTCAATGTAGCAGGAAGAATGTTCAGACTTGACCAGTGTTCATTTGTCTCAAACTTTTGAGCAAGTGATGATGATCCAGTACAACTCAGTGTAAATGAAATATAGTGACTGGTACACTGGTGTATGTAACAGTTACTATAGTGGCTGGTACACTGGTGTATGTAACAGTTAATATAGTGACTGGTACACTGGTGTATGTAACAGTTACTATAGTGAATGGTACACTGGTGTATGTAACAGTTACTATAGTGAATGGTACACTGGTGTATGTAACAGTTAATTTAGTGACTGGTACACTGGTGTATGTAACAGTTAATATAGTGACTGGTACACTGGTGTATGTAACAGTTCATATAGTGACTGGTACACTGGTGTATGTAACAGTTAATTTAGTGACTGGTACACTGGTGTATGTAACAGTTCATATAGTGACTGGTACACTGGTGTATGTAACAGTTAATTTAGTGACTGGTACACTGGTGTATTTAAGTTCATATAGTGACTGGTACACTGGTGTATTTAACAGTTAATATAGTGACTGGTACACTGGTGTATTTAACAGTTCATATAGTGACTGGTACACTGGTGTATGTAACAGTTAATATAGTGACTGGT
This sequence comes from Mactromeris polynyma, assembly GCA_032209605.1. Taxonomy (NCBI): domain Eukaryota; kingdom Metazoa; phylum Mollusca; class Bivalvia; order Venerida; family Mactridae; genus Mactromeris; species Mactromeris polynyma. The sequence goes on from JASFXZ010000028.1 coordinate 4,446,251, forward strand.
ACACTGGTGTATATAACAGTTCATATAGTGACTGGTACACTGGTGTATGTAACAGTTAATATAGTGACTGGTACACTGGTGTATGTAACAGTTCATATAGTGACTGGTACACTGGTGTATGTAACAGTTAATTTAGTGACTGGTACACTGGTGTATGTAACAGTTCATATAGTGACTGGTACACTGGTGTATGTAACAGTTAATTTAGTGACTGGTACACTGGTGTATGTAACAGTTCATATAGTGACTGGTACACTGGTGTATTTAAGTTCATATAGTGACTGGTACACTGGTGTATGCAACAGTTCATATAGTGACTGGTACACTGGTGCATGTAACAGTTAATATAGTGACTGGTACACTGGTGTATTTAACAGTTCATATAGTGACTGGTACACTGGTGTATTTAACAGTTCATATAGTGACTGGTACACTGGTGTATTTAACAGTTCATATAGTGACTGGTACACTGGTGTATTTAACAGTTCATATAGTGACTGGTACACTGGTGTATGTAACAGTTAATATAGTGACTGGTACACTGGTGTATGTAACAGTTCATATAGTGACTGGTACACTGGTGTATTTAAGTTCATATAGTGACTGGTACACTGGTGAATGTAACAGTTAATATAGTGACTGGTACACTGGTGTATTTAACAGTTCATATATTGACTGGTACACTGGTGTATGTAACAGTTAATATAGTGACTGGTACACTGGTGTATTTAACAGTTCATATAGTGACTGGTACACTGGTGTATTTAACAGTTCATATAGTGACTGGTACACTGGTGTATTTAACAGTTAATATAGTGACTGGTACACTGGTGTATGTAACAGTTCATTTAGTGACTGGTACACTGGTGTATTTAACAGTTCATATAGTGACTGGTACACTGGTGTATTTAACAGTTCATATAGTGACTGGTACACTGGTGTATTTAAGTTAATATAGTGACTGGTACACTGGTGTATGTAACAGTTCATTTAGTGACTGGTACACTGGTGTATTTAACAGTTCATATAGTGACTGGTACACTGGTGTATTTAACAGTTCATATAGTGACTGGTACACTGGTGTATTTAAGTTAATATAGTGACTGGTACACTGGTGTATTTAAGTTCATATAGTGACTGGTACACTGGTGTATTTAACAGTTAATATAGTGACTGGTACACTGGTGTATTTAACAGTTCATATAGTGACTGGTACACTGGTGTATGTAACAGTTCATATAGTGACTGGTACACTGGTGTATATAACAGTTCATATAGTGACTGGTACACTGGTGTATGTAACAGTTAATATAGTGACTGGTACACTGGTGTATGTAACAGTTAATATAGTGACTGGTACACTGGTGTATTTAACAGTTCATATAGTGACTGGTACACTGGTGTATGTAACAGTTAATATAGTGACTGGTACACTGGTGTATGTAACAGTTAATATAGTGACTGGTACACTGGTGTATGTAACAGTTAATATAGTGACTGGTACACTGGTGTATGTAACAGTTAATATAGTGACTGGTACACTGGTGCATGTAACAGTTAATGAAAACAGTCATGGATCAATATTGCCACTAAAATAATTACATATCTGAGTAACTATTGCCTAATCTAATGTCTCATGTAATGTTAAAGTATTAATTAAATTTGTACATAACTGTTCAGGTAAAAATTTGGATTCCATTTCTTGTGTAGTTATAACACTCTTTACATGTAATCTGATTACTAAAGTAATTGTTATGTATTGTTTACAATTGACAACAAAAGTAATTGTATTAAATGTAATTATTAAACATTTTAGCAAAGTTCTTGTAATGTAATGCTTATATGTTTCAGCAATGTAATTGTAATGTAATGCTTATATGTTTAAGCAAAGTAATTGTAATGTACTCAATACAATTTTACAAATAATTGGGCCACGTCTGTTAGAATGGCAAAATTCATTTGGGACTAATAGAAATGGGTTAATCTAACTTCCCTTAACAAATGTGTGGACACAGAAATAGAACAGCAGACAATTCACTTTACTATAAATTCATATTTCGAACACAATTTGTATCAAAAATACAATAAATTACATTTATACAACAACATTGCAATAATGGCTTCTTTCTGATATCTGTCACTCCAGATTGTGTTACTACAGTCGCATACCTTCAAATGAATAAAAATACTGACCCATTCTCTAACAGCGTAACCTGGCAAAAATGAAATGTCACTGTTTGCATTGGAATATCAAAGGAACAATTGATACCAAACAGAAACATTGGCATCAGATAATTTTTCTAGGTGAAAAGTGAAACACTTTCTCTCCATTTGTGTTTATATCTTTGACAATGTCTTACAGCTCTGTATCTTTCATCAGACTTTCAGCTTATCATTACATCAGACATTCAGCTTATCATTACATCAGACATTCAGCTTATCATTACATCAGACTTTCAGCTTATCATTACATCAGACATTCAGCTTATCATTACATCAGACTTTCAGCTTATCATTACATCAGACATTCAGCTTATCATTACATCAGACATTCAGCTTATCATTACATCAGACAAATTATTGAGATAAATTCAGGAACAATTCAACAAGACACATAGTAATACGCTCATCGTGTGACAACGTGAGCAAGTCTTCTTTCACAGCAGTTCATCAACACTTGACCAGCCCTGTCGATGATGTACAACGTGTATGACCAGCCCTGTCGATGATGTACAACGCGTACAACAAGATCTTTTCTTCCTGATCTGTACAACTTTTCTCTCACTGAGATTTAGGTATATACATCATATTGTTAGATATTCCGTTCATGACTGTGGCTCTGTAAATACAATAATTTAGAAGTAATAGCAGTGGCAGTTGAGTTGCTTGAAGCATATCATCATAGTCACATTCATCATAGAGGTAATCATCCAATGAGGTCTGACAGTCACAGGCCAATCTATTCTCCTGGTATTGACGAGAAATGGTTGTAAGCCTCAAAGTCACTGTAAGCTAGACCGACTCCCAACAAGAAAAAAATGTTAGTCATCTTTCAACCATCACATGATGCCAGACAACTGTATGTTCAAATGCATTCCTTTTTGTGTTCAGACACCAAACGGTCTACTGACCAACATACTGACTGACCGACTCATATAGCATGCTTGCGCGAATATACCAAAGAAAATTTAAAATCATTTTTTGGCCAAAAAAGAAACAGAAAAGTATACACATCTATTGAGGACAGTTTGACAGAGCAAGCTTTGCCAACAAATACCTGCCATACATAGACCTTGCACAAAGTTTGTCTGTTTCCAGTGATATGCTGAACAACAGTAAAGTTGGTAGGTGTGCATTTTGTTTACTATATATATTTATTTTTCATTAATTTGCATAGGGACTGTGTTTTCAGAATTTTTGGCTATAAAAAGTTTGGGGTCCAGGGTAGGAAATAGGGGTCAGGTTACTAGAAACAGAAGTATAATTCTTCAGGCCTAATATATGTATTCAACAATTTGTTATACATGTATTACCTTCATCTTTGTCCTTTACTTTCTTCTTTTTGTTCTTCTTTTTCCGTCTTCCACTTTCTTTCTTTCCTGCTGATGGTTCTTTGGCGTTATCTTCAGCTTTGCCTGCCTTTTTGTGTTTTGCAGGTTTTTCGTGTGACTCCGATGGGTTATCTGCCAGATAATTTAACACATTTCAATTAAAATTAGCATTTCTCCGTTACCTGGGTAGATATGACAGTAGACATACTCACATCCAAACATACACAGGCCTCCATTATGTGAAATGCCCTGGGAATATCAGCCTAACATTTCTCGTCAAAACAGATCAATGATAAGGTGAGAGTGTCGACCAATGAAAGTGGAAGAAACAAATTTAAATGATAAATCAAGCTTGCGTAAAACATTTGACTAATAAGAATGCTAGAATCTTGAAGGAGAAAAAGAACACAAATATTCATGTCTTTGGGTTTAATACAAATGTGAAACAAAAAATTCAAATAATATGCTTGTACTGGGACTGTTTTCACAAGGTGAGAAAAACACAGATTTTTCACATAAGAAACGACACTGTCATTTCAATAGGTGGAAGTTTCAGTCTTGTGGTAAAGCAGGTACTTAATAATCAAAATCAGATGCTGGGACCATCATCTGTGCTTGAGATAACGATGCTCGTCATCGACATGTAAAACAATATACATGTACAACCTAATACAAAATTGCCGGATCATTTATGATTCGAGATAAAGCAGGTGCTTGTAATAACAACGCTTGTGATAATGAGGTTTTACAGTATATCTATATTTTACTGCTCTCATCGTTTATACTGAACAGCTGCCCAGCAACAAAATGAAAATATTCAAATACCTGTTGTTTCCTGCAATGCCCCATTTGATCCAGATTCTCGTTTACGTTTGTGTTTATGTTTCTTTTTTGTTGGCATTTGGCTCATAAATCTATACTGTTCTGGTAACTGTAGAGAAAAATATGTGAAATTTTAATATTACTGAAAATCAATTCAAATGACAGAGCTGAGTTCAACACCTCAAAATCCTATTCTACAAGTCATCAATGTTTGTATACAGTCACACAACACGTCAAAACATAGCTCTATAATCTCATATTCTGATTTAGTGATACATAGGTCAATCTATGAAAAAGCTGAACAAACGTGAGGCTAATATCTTGAAGCACTTGTTTACAAGTGAAAAATCTCTCTTCTGCATTTCGAAGTGGTAAAATGGGCAAATCTCTTCCGCATTACAAAATGGTAAAATGCGCAAATAACTATCATTAACTATTAAATCACCAATAATTTCATATAAAAATTGAAAATAAAATAAATTCCAACCTACTGACCCAATTGTTTTTTACAATGTCACCATTTTTTGTATTTGACTTTAAACCATTATCTATATCAAATACTATATTACCATCCAATATACCATCAGAATGATGATGAGAGGAAATATATTTTACTACCTGAATCTGATATCTGTGTAACAGGTAGACAACTTATGAGGTTCTTTGTTCGTTTAAACAAAGAGAAATATTTTTGAAAAAGGGGAGATAACAATTGCACAATTAAGGGAGGTTACACATAGTAGCAACTTACTCCCAATTCAAAGTAATTGAAATGATTAAATTGTATGCTTGTAAGAATATAAAACTGCATGACATACCGGTCCAGGATGCAATCTAAAGCTGGTTAAAGCTGTGTTTGATAGTGAGTTGATCTCTTTCCCAGTGATTGGGGGTTTCTCAATTAGAGAATGAAGTGAGCTGGAATAAAAAAATATTACAAAGTTAATGTAAAAAATTAAAAAAAATTTGTTCCATTTACTGTGAGAATTTATTTATAACTGTCACAAGTTAGTTTGGACATAAACCTTATACGTCAAACAAGATCATTTTATACAAATTACAAGAGAAAAATATTCACTTCACTCTTCTCTAAGACTAGTAAGAAAAGATAGTGAAAAAATAACTATGTAGTTTTGAAATGAATGTGTATGGTAAACAACGGATCACATGAGTTAGTTCAGACATGAAGAATACATTTACACAACTTTGTACAAGTTAATACATAACTTTCTACATACGGTAATTTGTTTCCAATGCAGGGGCGTACCTCTAAGGTTTGATATTGTATTCCAAATGAAAGCAGCAGGGCTGTAACATGAGCAGTGATACTATGATTGGTGGATGGGTGTAGAAGGGCTGCAACATGAGCAGTGACACTATGATTGGTAGATGGGTGTAGAAGGGGGTCTTGGAGCAGGGGTTATAGGGGCATATCTCAACCATTTTTTAAAAATGAAAAATCACATGTTAATAACCTGCTAGATGTCTCAGCATCAGTATGGTAATTTGTTTGTCACTATATTATGAAGATTGGCATACCTGCATAAGCAAGGATATATACCAGCAATGGATATGACACCAATTTCTATGACAGTACGCATCTTCTCTAGAATCATGTGAGTTACTGACAAACAAATATTACTACATCTAAATTACCAGACTATCCATAAACATATTTTGTATGCTGTACCTCAACTGGGCCATCAAAATAAATCTTGATTTAAGTTTTTGACTCCTAAATGCAGGAATTTTCCAAGACATTAAGTCAAAATTGACAAAACTGCCTGACTGACTCCCATTACATGTGATGATGAGGGTACTACACACAAACATTGTTCTACAGACAGTCTAAGACTCTAAGAACGCATTTACCTATTATCCTGCATACCAGGAGTATCAATGTATCCAGGAAGATGAGGCAGGAATGAGCTGAGTTCTTCTTTACCTTTCTTACTGCAAAACTTGTTATATGTGTGTTCTAAGCCATAGTGTTCAATCAAATTAGTGCATCCAGTGATTTCATTCCTTTCTGAAATACAAAAAAATCTTGAACTCTAATTGCATGTATTGTTCATGATACATCAGTGAACAGAATGACAACAACCAAGTTAGGCGTCATCATGGTACTGGTTACAGAATGACAACAACCAAGTTGGGTGTCATCATGGTACTGGTTACAGAATGACAACAACCAAGTTGGGCGTCATCATGGTACTGGTTACAGAATGACAACAACAGAGTTGGGCGTCATCATGGTACTGGTTACAGAATGACAACAACCAAGTTGGGCGTCATCATGGTACTGGTTACAGAATGACAACAACCAAGTTGGGCGTCATCATGGTACTGGTTACAGAATGACAACAACCAAGTTGGGCGTCATCATGGTACTGGTTACAGAATGACAACAACCAAGTTGGGCGTCATCATGGTACTGGTTACAGAATGACAACAACCAAGTTGGGCGTCATCATGGTACTGGTTACAGAATGACAACAACCAAGTTGGGCGTCATCATGGTACTGGTTACAGAATGACAACAACCAAGTTGGGCGTCATCATGGTACTGGTTACAGAATGACAACAACCAAGTTGGGCGTCATCATGGTACTGGTTACAGAATGACCACAACCAAGTTGGGCGTCATCATGGTACTGGTTACAGAATGACAACAACCAAGTTGGGCGTCATCATGGTACTGGTTACAGAATGACAACAACCAAGTTGGGCGTCATCATGGTACTGGTTACAGAATGACAACAACCAAGTTGGGCGTCATCATGGTACTGGTTACAGAATGACAACAACCAAGTTGGGCGTCATCATGGTACTGGTTACAGAATGACAACAACCAAGTTGGGCGTCATCATGGTACTGGTTACAGAATGACAACAACCAAGTTGGGCGTCATCATGGTACTGGTTACAGAATGACAACAACCAAGTTGGGCGTCATCATGGTACTGGTTACAGAATGACAACAACCAAGTTAGGCGTCATCATGGTACTGGTTACAGAATGACAACAACCAAGTTGGGCGTCATCATGGTACTGGTTACAGAATGACAACAACCAAGTTGGGCGTCATCATGGTACTGGTTACAGAATGACAACAACCAAGTTAGGCGTCATCATCGTACTGGTTGAGTGTTGCTGACCTTGACAGTTGTAATACATCATGGTGTGTTTATCTGTGAGATATGTTAACTGCATCAAATGTACAAGATCTTAAAATTTTAATTATTGTCAAAGATTGACTACTTAATAATTACACATCATTACATGTAATTGGAAAATATTTTAAATTGTATTCATGCTTTAAAAAGAATAATTAACTACCAGATTCCTTGCTACAACATTATGATTTATTGCTCTTTGCTACTTCTAATAATTTGGAAAGTTAAGATTGATCTGTCATTGTCATGGAATAGTACTAGTAGCCCGTTTGAGACGGCTGCGGGACAACTCGACCCCTGACCAATTCGACCCCCTACCAAATCGACCCCTAAGTCAATTTGACCCACGTCAATTCGACCCCTAAGTCAATTCGACCCCTAAGTCAATTCGACCCCTCTGTATTGTTATTGGGTGTAGTGTAAAATATTATTTACTCAAAATAAATTATAATTATTATTTTGTGTAGCAATGTTTTAATGGACAAATGTAACACATGTAATTGCCGTTGTCTGACCCGATTGGGTTTATGTTTGGTTGATTTATCCATTGTTCTTCATTCGAGGTGTTAATTTCTTCTTTTATAAGTGTGTGTGTGTAATTGTCGAAACATTTTAAGACTGAATCTCAGAGTTATGCTTTGAAATTTTAGAACGTAACAAAAGTGTAGAGCAAGTTACAAGAACATTTGGATAAATTTCAAGTTTATGTCTGAGTTTCAGTCTTATATTCATTCAGAATATATTCTAAAAAGATAACAATCCGTTGGAAATGTGTATTCCGTGCTGCCGGGCACGCACGGGCTCACAACAAACAATACACAAATCCGACATGTTAAGATAAAATAACACTTTTATTCAAGTAAAATTAATTAATCCTTATGTATATAGGTTATTAAACTTTTAACATGAATTTGATTTAAATAAATATAGCGCAGCGTCCACATCCAATTATAAGGTCTCTGATATTAATTAGATTAACGTAAAATATATGACCGTTTGGAATTGATGTTTATTTTATATACATAACGTACACCAAAGTCCAGTGAACAAATTGCAAAGTATTCATATTGATCAAATTCCTACAATTGTTTAAGAAAAACAACATCACAAACAATGCCATCATTATAGCAAACTGTCGCTAACATCCGTGTCTTTTAATTGCTAGAAACAAATTTAAAGCATCATAATTGGCAATTTACATAAAAATGCCATCATTAAGGCAAACTGTCGCTAACCTCCAAAGCCCGTGTCTTTTGATTGCTGGATAAAGTTTTAACGCGTCATAATTTGCCAAATATTTTACAGAATAATCAATTTCTTGATTTCATTAAGTGTCTCTCTACTGCTCTAGCCCAAAACAAATTAAATTTAAATCTATTTTGTAAAAATCATTCAGTCACAATATAAATGTATCAATACAATTTGATAATCAGGATGGGTGTTTTCTACTCTGCGGCAGAATATTTTCACTTCAAGTAAAGCCTGAAATTTAAGTTAGTTACTAGCCTCAGGCTTTGGGCTAGTAGCATACAGTGAAGACCAAGATCGCATGAAAAATTGCATTGTGACACCCTATGTCAGCAGATACTGAGTAACCACACGTACATGCGCCTTTGCCTGAAATCCTTTCTTTAACTTATGAATGACCTACTTAATACAACAAGTTCACCATTATGGCATTAGGTTTATTTCTGTTTGTCGGGTACTCAGACAAAACCTCAGTGAGAGTAAGACACATGCAGCTTTTCTGCTAAACCATTAATTTTGGCGTTTTCGGATGACTTTGATTCGTCAATATAACATGTATACTCATTTGCATAAATAAACTGTGTTCAATAATTGAAAATAACACAAACCCGAGATTGGCATTTCCTTCATTAGGTAAAATGGTCCAGAATGGAGGACCGACGGCACTTTCCCCAAGCTAATCGTGGTTTTCAATGTTCCGGAAGAATCCGGTCTTTGGTATGCGGGAGAAATGGAGCCTCTTGGGCTCGATTTCGGAGAAATTTGTTCAGGTCTTCGGATTTGGTCATTCATCATTTTCGGGAAATACTAGTTTCCATATTCCATCGGCCATAGTCGAGGTTACATACCACTAAATTGGGAAAGTGTAAAACGCGGCGACTCCGTAATTTACAACCAATATAGAATGAATTACGGCGGTAGGCTTTAACTTTTTTAATATGTGACACAATAATAATCAAGTGAAAGGTAATGGTCCCAGCGATGTTATGGTGTACTTGTTTATTATTATCAAATATAATATTTACTGAAACAAAGGATATATAAGAAGAAATGATATTTTCTGACTATGTATATATTTATAAAAAAAATTGTTTGAAGTTAATGTTTGATTTTAATGTAGTGGATTCTACAATTTAAGACCAGGATTTATATTTAAAATAATTTGGCCACAGTAAATTGACCTTTAAATAACACAATATATCATTCCGATAAGTGAACTATGGCCGCAGTAAATTGACCTTCACATAATTCCATATATGTTACAGATAAGTGAACTATGGCCACAGTAAATTGACCTTCAAATAATTCCCTATATGATTTTGATAAGTGAACTATGGCCACAGTAAATTGACCTTCAAATAACCCCATATATGATTCCGATAAGTGAACTATGGCCGCAGTAAAGTGACCTTCAAATAACCCCACATATGATTCCGATAAAAGAACTATGGCCGCAGTAAATTCACCTTCAAATAATTCCATATATGATTTCGATAAGTGAACTATGGCCACAGTAAATTGACCTTCAAATAATTCCATATATGTTACAGATAAGTGAACTATGGCCACAGTAAATTGACCTTCAAATAACCCCATATATGATTCCAATAAGTGAACTATGGCCGCAGTAAATTGACCTTCAAATAATTCCATATATGATTTCGATAAGTGAACTATGGCCACAGTAAATTGACCTTCAAATAATTCCATATATGATTCCGATAAGTGAACTATAGCCGCAGTAAATTGACCTTCACATAATTCCATATATGTTACAGATAAGTGAACTTTGGCCACAGTAAATTGACCTTCAAATAATTCCCTATATGATTTTGATAAGTGAACTATGGCCACAGTAAATTGACCTTCAAATAACCCCATATATGATTCCGATAAGTGAACTATGGCCGCAGTAAAGTGACCTTCAAATAACCCCACATATGATTCTGATAAAAGAACTATGGCCGCAGTAAATTCACCTTCAAATAATTCCATATATGATTTCGATAAGTGAACTATGGCCACAGTAAATTGACCTTCAAATAATTCCATATATGTTACAGATAAGTGAACTATGGCCACAGTAAATTCACCTTCAAATAACCCCATATATGATTCCGATAAGTGAACTATGGCCGCAGTAAATTGACCTTCAAATAACCCCATATATGATTCCAATAAGTGAACTATGGCCGCAGTAAATTGAACTTCAAATAATTCCATATATGATTTCGATAAGTGAACTATGGCCACAGTAAATTGACCTTCAAATAATTCCATATATGATTCCGATAAGTGAACTATGGCCGCAGTAAATTGACCTTCAATTAACCCCATATATGATTCCAATAAGTGAACTATGGCCGCAGTAAATTGACCTTCAAATAATTCCATATATATTTTCGATAAGTGAACTATGGCCACAGTAAATTGACCTTCAAATAATTCCATATATGATTCCGATAAGTGAACTATGGCCGCAGTAAATTGACCTTCACATAATTCCATATATGTTACAGGTAAGTGAACTATGGCCACAGTAAATTGACCTTCAAATAATTCCCTATATGATTTTGATAAGTGAACTATGGCCACAGTAAATTGACCTTCAAATAACCCCATATATGATTCCGATAAGTGAACTATGGCCGCAGTAAAGTGACCTTCAAATAACCCCACATATGATTCTGATAAAAGAACTATGGCCGCAGTAAATTCACCTTCAAATAATTCCATATATGATTTCGATAAGTGAACTATGGCCACAGTAAATTGACCTTCAAATAATTCCATATATGTTACAGATAAGTGAACTATGGCCACAGTAAATTCACCTTCAAATAACCCCATATATGATTCCGATAAGTGAACTATGGCCGCAGTAAATTGAAGTTCAAATAATTACATATATGTTACAGATAAGTGAACTATGGCCACAGTAAATTGACCTTCAAATAATTCCCTATATGATTTTGATAAGTGAACTATGGCCACAGTAAATTGACCTTCAAATAACCCCATATATGATTCCGATAAGTGAACTATGGCCGCAGTAAAGTGACCTTCAAATAACCCCACATATGATTCCGATAAAAGAACTATGGCCGCAGTAAATTCACCTTCAAATAATTCCATATATGATTTCGATAAGTGAACTATGGCCACAGTAAATTGACCTTCAAATAATTCCATATATGTTACAGATAAGTGAACTATGGCCACAGTAAATTGACCTTCAAATAACCCCATATATGATTCCAATAAGTGAACTATGGCCGCAGTAAATTGACCTTCAAATAATTCCATATATGATTTCGATAAGTGAACTATGGCCACAGTAAATTGACCTTCAAATAATTCCATATATGATTCCGATAAGTGAACTATAGCCGCAGTAAATTGACCTTCACATAATTCCATATATGTTACAGATAAGTGAACTATGGCCACAGTAAATTGACCTTCAAATAATTCCCAATATGATTTTGATAAGTGAACTATGGCCACAGTAAATTGACCTTCAAATAACCCCATATATGATTCCGATAAGTGAACTATGGCCGCAGTAAAGTGACCTTCAAATACCCCCCACATATGATTCCGATAAAAGAACTATGGCCGCAGTAAATTGACCTTCAAATAATTCCATATATGATTTCGATAAGTGAACTATGGCCACAGTAAATTGACCTTCAAATAACCCCATATATGATTCCAATAAGTGAACTATGGCCGCAGTAAATTGACCTTCAAATAATTCCATATATGATTTCGATAAGTGAACTATGGCCACAGTAAATTGACCTTCAAATAATTCCATATATGATTCCGATAAGTGAACTATGACCGCAGTAAATTGACCTTCAAATAACCCCATATATGATTCCAATAAGTGAACTATGGCCGCAGTAAATTGACCTTCAAATAATTCCATATATGATTCCGATAAGTGAACTATGGCCACAGTAAATTGACCTTCAAATAATTCCATATATGATTCCGATAAGTGAACTATAGCCGCAGTAAATTGACCTTCACATAATTCCATATATGTTACAGATAAGTGAACTTTGGCCACAGTAAATTGACCTTCAAATAATTCCCTATATGATTTTGATAAGTGAACTATGGCCACAGTAAATTGACCTTCAAATAACCCCATATATGATTCCGATAAGTGAACTATGGCCGCAGTAAAGTGACCTTCAAATACCCCCCACATATGATTCCGATAAAAGAACTATGGCCGCAGTAAATTGACCTTCAAATAATTCCATATATGATTTCGATAAGTGAACTATGGCCACAGTAAATTGACCTTCAAATAACCCCATATATGATTCCAATAAGTGAACTATGGCCGCAGTAAATTGACCTTCAAATAATTCCATATATGATTTCGATAAGTGAACTATGGCCACAGTAAATTGACCTTCAAATAATTCCATATATGATTCCGATAAGTGAACTATGACCGCAGTAAATTGACCTTCAAATAACCCCATATATGATTCCAATAAGTGAACTATGGCCGCAGTAAATTGACCTTCAAATAATTCCATATATGATTCCGATAAGTGAACTATGGCCACAGTAAATTGACCTTCAAATAATTCCATATATGATTCCGATAAGTGAACTATGGCCGCAGTAAATTGACCTTCAATTAACCCCATATATGATTCCAATAAGTGAACTATGGCCGCAGTAAATTGACCTTCAAATAATTCCATATATATTTTCGATAAGTGAACTATGGCCACAGTAAATTGACCTTCAAATAATTCCATATATGATTCCGATAAGTGAACTATGGCCGCAGTAAATTGACCTTCACATAATTCCATATATGTTACAGGTAAGTGAACTATGGCCACAGTAAATTGACCTTCAAATAATTCCCTATATGATTTTGATAAGTGAACTATGGCCACAGTAAATTGACCTTCAAATAACCCCATATATGATTCCGATAAGTGAACTATGGCCGCAGTAAAGTGACCTTCAAATAACCCCACATATGATTCTGATAAAAGAACTATGGCCGCAGTAAATTCACCTTCAAATAATTCCATATATGATTTCGATAAGTGAACTATGGCCACAGTAAATTGACCTTCAAATAATTCCATATATGTTACAGATAAGTGAACTATGGCCACAGTAAATTCACCTTCAAATAACCCCATATATGATTCCGATAAGTGAACTATGGCCGCAGTAAATTGAAGTTCAAATAATTACATATATGTTACAGATAAGTGAACTATGGCCACAGTAAATTGACCTTCAAATAATTCCCTATATGATTTTGATAAGTGAACTATGGCCACAGTAAATTGACCTTCAAATAACCCCATATATGATTCCGATAAGTGAACTATGGCCGCAGTAAAGTGACCTTCAAATAACCCCACATATGATTCCGATAAAAGAACTATGGCCGCAGTAAATTCACCTTCAAATAATTCCATATATGATTTCGATAAGTGAACTATGGCCACAGTAAATTGACCTTCAAATAATTCCATATATGTTACAGATAAGTGAACTATGGCCACAGTAAATTGACCTTCAAATAACCCCATATATGATTCCAATAAGTGAACTATGGCCGCAGTAAATTGACCTTCAAATAATTCCATATATGATTTCGATAAGTGAACTATGGCCACAGTAAATTGACCTTCAAATAATTCCATATATGATTCCGATAAGTGAACTATAGCCGCAGTAAATTGACCTTCACATAATTCCATATATGTTACAGATAAGTGAACTATGGCCACAGTAAATTGACCTTCAAATAATTCCCAATATGATTTTGATAAGTGAACTATGGCCACAGTAAATTGACCTTCAAATAACCCCATATATGATTCCGATAAGTGAACTATGGCCGCAGTAAAGTGACCTTCAAATACCCCCCACATATGATTCCGATAAAAGAACTATGGCCGCAGTAAATTGACCTTCAAATAATTCCATATATGATTTCGATAAGTGAACTATGGCCACAGTAAATTGACCTTCAAATAACCCCATATATGATTCCAATAAGTGAACTATGGCCGCAGTAAATTGACCTTCAAATAATTCCATATATGATTTCGATAAGTGAACTATGGCCACAGTAAATTGACCTTCAAATAATTCCATATATGATTCCGATAAGTGAACTATGACCGCAGTAAATTGACCTTCAAATAACCCCATATATGATTCCAATAAGTGAACTATGGCCGCAGTAAATTGACCTTCAAATAATTCCATATATGATTCCGATAAGTGAACTATGGCCACAGTAAATTGACCTTCAAATAATTCCATATATGATTCCGATAAGTGAACTATAGCCGCAGTAAATTGACCTTCACATAATTCCATATATGTTACAGATAAGTGAACTTTGGCCACAGTAAATTGACCTTCAAATAATTCCCTATATGATTTTGATAAGTGAACTATGGCCACAGTAAATTGACCTTCAAATAACCCCATATATGATTCCGATAAGTGAACTATGGCCGCAGTAAAGTGACCTTCAAATACCCCCCACATATGATTCCGATAAAAGAACTATGGCCGCAGTAAATTGACCTTCAAATAATTCCATATATGATTTCGATAAGTGAACTATGGCCACAGTAAATTGACCTTCAAATAACCCCATATATGATTCCAATAAGTGAACTATGGCCGCAGTAAATTGACCTTCAAATAATTCCATATATGATTTCGATAAGTGAACTATGGCCACAGTAAATTGACCTTCAAATAATTCCATATATGATTCCGATAAGTGAACTATGACCGCAGTAAATTGACCTTCAAATAACCCCATATATGATTCCAATAAGTGAACTATGGCCGCAGTAAATTGACCTTCAAATAATTCCATATATGATTCCGATAAGTGAACTATGGCCACAGTAAATTGACCTTCAAATAATTCCATATATGATTCCGATAAGTGAACTATAGCCGCAGTAAATTGACCTTCACATAATTCCATATATGTTACAGATAAGTGAACTTTGGCCACAGTAAATTGACCTTCAAATAATTCCCTATATGATTTTGATAAGTGAACTATGGCCACAGTAAATTGACCTTCAAATAACCCCATATATGATTCCGATAAGTGAACTATGGCCGCAGTAAAGTGACCTTCAAATAACCCCACATATGATTCTGATAAAAGAACTATGGCCGCAGTAAATTCACCTTCAAATAATTCCATATATGATTTCGATAAGTGAACTATGGCCACAGTAAATTGACCTTCAAATAATTCCATATATGATTCCGATAAGTGAACTATGGCCGCAGTAAATTGACCTTCAATTAACCCCATATATGATTCCAATAAGTGAACTATGGCCGCAGTAAATTGACCTTCAAATAATTCCATATATATTTTCGATAAGTGAACTATGGCCACAGTAAATTGACCTTCAAATAATTCCATATATGATTCCGATAAGTGAACTATGGCCGCAGTAAATTGACCTTCACATAATTCCATATATGTTACAGGTAAGTGAACTATGGCCACAGTAAATTGACCTTCAAATAATTCCCTATATGATTTTGATAAGTGAACTATGGCCACAGTAAATTGACCTTCAAATAACCCCATATATGATTCCGATAAGTGAACTATGGCCGCAGTAAAGTGACCTTCAAATAACCCCACATATGATTCTGATAAAAGAACTATGGCCGCAGTAAATTCACCTTCAAATAATTCCATATATGATTTCGATAAGTGAACTATGGCCACAGTAAATTGACCTTCAAATAATTCCATATATGTTACAGATAAGTGAACTATGGCCACAGTAAATTCACCTTCAAATAACCCCATATATGATTCCGATAAGTGAACTATGGCCGCAGTAAATTGAAGTTCAAATAATTACATATATGTTACAGATAAGTGAACTATGGCCGCAGTAAATTGACCTTCAAATAATTCCCTATATGATTTTGATAAGTGAACTATGGCCACAGTAAATTGACCTTCAAATAACCCCATATATGATTCCGATAAGTGAACTATGGCCGCAGTAAAGTGACCTTCAAATAACCCCACAAATGATTCCGATAAAAGAACTATGGCCGCAGTAAATTCACCTTCAAATAATTCCATATATGATTTCGATAAGTGAACTATGGCCACAGTAAATTGACCTTCAAATAATTCCATATATGTTACAGATAGGTGAACTATGGCCACAGTAAATTGACCTTCAAATAACCCCATATATGATTCCAATAAGTGAACTATGGCCGCAGTAAATTGACCTTCAAATAATTCCATATATGATTTCGATAAGTGAACTATGGCCACAGTAAATTGACCTTCAAATAATTCCATATATGATTCCGATAAGTGAACTATAGCCGCAGTAAATTGACCTTCACATAATTCCATATATGTTACAGATAAGTGAACTATGGCCGCAGTAAATTGAAGTTCAAATAATTACATATATGTTACAGATAAGTGAACTATGGCCACAGTAAATTGACCTTCAAATAATTCCCTATATGTTTTTGATAAGTGAACTATGGCCACAGTAAATTGACCTTCAAATAACCCCATATATGATTCCGATAAGTGAACTATGGCCGCAGTAAAGTGACCTTCAAATAACCCCACATATGATTCCGATAAAAGAACTATGGCCGCAGTAAATTCACCTTCAAATAATTCCATATATGATTTCGATAAGTGAACTATGGCCACAGTAAATTGACCTTCAAATAATTCCATATATGTTACAGATAAGTGAACTATGGCCACAGTAAATTGACCTTCAAATAACCCCATATATGATTCCAATAAGTGAACTATGGCCGCAGTAAATTGACCTTCAAATAATTCCATATATGATTTCGATAAGTGAACTATGGCCACAGTAAATTGACCTTCAAATAATTCCATATATGATTCCGATAAGTGAACTATAGCCGCAGTAAATTGACCTTCACATAATTCCATATATGTTACAGATAAGTGAACTATGGCCACAGTAAATTGACCTTCAAATAATTCCCAATATGATTTTGATAAGTGAACTATGGCCACAGTAAATTGACCTTCAAATAACCCCATATATGATTCCGATAAGTGAACTTTGGCCGCAGTAAAGTGACCTTCAAATACCCCCCACATATGATTCCGATAAAAGAACTATGGCCGCAGTAAATTGACCTTCAAATAATTCCATATATGATTCCGATAAGTGAACTATGGCCGCAGTAAATTGACCTTCACATAATTCCATATATGTTACAGGTAAGTGAACTATGGCCACAGTAAATTGACCTTCAAATAATTCCCTATATGATTTTGATAAGTGAACTATGGCCGCAGTAAATTGACCTTCAAATAACCCCATATATGATTCCGATAAGTGAACTATGGCCGCAGTAAAGTGACCTTCAAATAACCCCATATATGATTCCGATAAGTGAACTATGGCCGCAGTAAATTGACCTTCAAATAATTCCATATATGATTCCAATAAGTGAGCTATGGCCACAGTAAATTGACCTTCAAATAATTCCATACATGTATATGATTTCGATAAGTGAACTATGGCCACAGTAAATTGACCTTCAAATAACCCCATATATGATTTCGATAAGTGAACTATGGCCATAGTAAATTGACCTTCAAATAACACCATATATGATTCCGATAAGTGAACTATGGCCGCAGTAAATTGACCTTCAAATAATTCCATATACGATTTCGATAAGTGAACTATGGCCGCAGTAAATTGGTCTTCAAATAACACCATATATGTTCTAGATTGGTGAACTATGGTTACAGTAAATTGACTTTCAAATTACACCATATATGTCATATTCAACAGCGTCATCGAGCAATACAGTCTTGTACATTACATTACGAGGTAAATCGGTTAATATTCCTTACATATAGAGTAAAACTTTGAAACCTAGAACTGCCGTTTGACCCAGCAATTGGTTCGAGCCATCTACTGTTCGAGGCATCTACGGTATACGTGTGTATGTACGAACTGGCTGTTCCCGGTACAAGTGTACTAAGCATGCTGAACACTAGGCATTCGTGTGTTGTTTGTGTTTTCATACTGAATGCACGTCGCTTGATAGTCCTTTCATTAATCATAGTTATATTAATTAAAAAGAAATTAGAGGAAAACAAAAAGTGAATTGACTGCATTTAGTACAATGTGAATAACATGCCAATCTTACCCGTCAACAAACAAAAGCATATCAAATGTTCAAATAAAGGTGTGAATTATTGTATTGTTCGGCCTATCTATGGTGAACAATGAATGAAATGGTAGCTAGGGACCGAGAATCGTGTTCGAGTGTTCGAGTGTTCGATCAATCTCTGTTCGAGTGTTCGACCAATCTCTGTTCGAGTGATCTACTGTTAGATCATATGAATTAAGAAGGGATTTCGCAGGGACTTAAGAACCTGTTCGGGATATCTACTGTGTTCGAGTCAAAACTGTTCGAGGTTTCGAAGATCTACTGTATCATCACTAATGAATCGAAACTTTATTTTAAGTGTACCATATGGGGTGTTTATAAAAATTAAACCCGATATATTTACATTCCTATCATAAACATTTCTAAAACAGGTATTGCTTTTATCTTTTACAAACACCATCGCATGATATAATCGTAAAACAAAATACTTGACCATTATGTTACTTTAAACACGCCCTTATATTCGAATAGTGTCACAAAATAAGCTATTTCATTAACAACTAGACACAGATGCCCCCACTTGCAGCCTTTGTCACAAAAGCAAATGCTATTATTCTGCTCATAGTGAATGGATATCAAAATTACCAAGTGAACAATTGAACTGATTATGGTGGTAAGTCAAGGGCCATAACTTTGCACTTACTGGACACAGGCAAATACGAAACCCCAGGTGCACAACTATACAGGTTGGTGAACATTCCTGTACAGTTTGGTGAGTGTAGCTGATATACTATCGGAGATATGCGCGACACAAAAGTGCACGCTCTGTATGCTATATTTTCAATGAATCACTTAATAGGCTCACCGAATTATGAATCCCCAGGTGCAATATAACACATGCATGTAAACATTTCTGTGAAGTCTTATAACTCTGGCTCATATACTTTTGGAGATATGTGCGACACAATATTGCATACTCTGTAGGCTATATTTTAACTAAGTCAATGGTCATAACTTTGCACTTACTTGGCACAGCCAAACATGAATCCCCAGGTGCACAACTACACAGGCTGGTGAACATTCCTGCAAAGTTTAATGACTCTGGCTCATATACTTTTGAAGATATGAGTGACACAAGATTGCATACTCTGTAGGCTATATTTTAACTAAGTCAAGGACCATAACTCTGCACTTACAGGGCACAGCCAAACATGAAACCCCTAGGTGCACAACTTCACATGCTGGTGAACATTCTTGTAAAGTTTAATGACTCCGGCTCATATTGTTTTAGAGATATGAGTGACACAAAATTTTGTGACGGACGGACAGACGGACGGACAAGGGCAAATCTATATGCCCCCCCCCCTCCTTTTTCAGAGAGGGGTCCAAACAGATGAAAGTCAGTCTTTGATTTATTAAGGATCGCGAACAATACAGTATAGCGACCATGCCCAGCATTTTACTTTTTCAAGTAAAGCCACACTGTAATACAGCATGTAATTCATAATTAAAATGTCAGCAGGCAGATAACTGTTCTCCCCCAGCATGATATATGACCTGTGGCCAGATAAGATATCAGCAGGTGAGGTAAGAAATGAACAGAATGAGATTTCGGGTTTTGTTTGTTAACTTGATTTTATTTTACAGCTTATTCATCGTGGACACAGTGTACGGAAAAGTCCGGTATTCACAGCATTTAATGCAATATTTTTGAAAAATAATGATTGAGCGTGTTCACAAAACTTGTTCATTTGTAGCCCTGTAATACTACACTTTCTCCAAACATTCGAGAAAAAGGTGTACTCTTTATTGTTTTCTCTGATGAATGCCTCTGGTTTCTTGAATGTTTGAAGAAACAGTAGAAATATTTGCCAAAATCGCGTGACTATACGAAACTTCATTGATACTGCGCTCATACAGGCCATATGACTAATTTTAATATGTATACTTTTAATAAAGTACACAGGGTTTCTTTCCACACACAGTGTCCACATTTGATTTTTTTACAGTAAAACATAATAATTAATTAGTAATACTACAGAAACTACTGTTAAGCCATAATACTTGTGACCTTGTCGAAACAAAAATACAAAGACAACATAATATTGCACGTCTTGCATCAATTATTTTTGTGATTCTTTATTAAAAGTGTTTTTTTTAACAAAAACTAATATTACATGTTAACTCTATTATTATGGAGCACATGAGTATTATGTACAAATGTGCATCAGTTAAGCCATAACTGAATTATGCTATTTAAATAATTATAAGACTACAGTTGTTGTATTCAGTGGCGCTTAATACATGTATTATTTTCGCTTTAAATACAATAATTACTGATTAATTATATGACCATTTAATGGGTCAAACTGCTTCGTTAATGCCCTAGGGGCATCTCAAACTGTTCAAACAGTTTTTCTTCTTCTGTCCACATTGAGATTACATATGGGCAACTTTACTTCAAGTAAACCTATATTGGTTTCTATTTCTGTGAAGAACATGTCACACTTCCTACAGAGGGACATTACTCAATTCTAACCACCACATAAATAGTGTAGAATCCTGAAAAACATGTGGTCGCTAAGTAGGGTGTGTGAGTGATGAAGTTAAGATACCTTACACCTGTCAGGCAGTTGTTAGCAATAACAGTACAGCTCTTATCAAGCGACGAACTACTTCCTTTCATCATCATACTGTTCCTGCCTAGGGTCCTAAGTTGGCCCTTACAGGCAATCACTCTCCTGTGTACCCGTTAGAACTGCCAATGTGAATCCGGGACTCATCAGCGTACATAATTTCATATAACAACATACCAACCTGGTGTTATGATGATGTTGGTTCAAAATTATTTGGTAGCAGGACGGTATAGGTGGATATTAAACTTGCGCAAACTGATGCAAACAGACCTGGCCTTGATTGGCAGGAGTCCAGCAATGCTGTTTCGCTGGTTGAAAGGGTTTGCGGAGATGCGTTAGTCAAAATTGGTACAGGTAATCCAGTTGTTTTGACCTTACTTGCAGTTGTCCATGCCATCGGTTGTCCCGAGTGTTCCATTTTGTTAAAAACGTGGCAATAGGGACATACGGTGTCTTGGCAGGCACCAATTTGTTCAGCAATCCTATGGTGTACTCTGGTTTTTACATTCTGACGGCATGCAGATGTTTCCCTGATATCTAACCTCTAACCTAATGTTTTATACAGCGCATATTGTTTAAGCACTACTACACCAAGTATGCAAACCAATGCACACATGTGTGCTTTGAAAACAGCATCTGACACATGAGTGGCTCTTTTATTTTAGTCAGAAATCAGTAACAGAGTTCTCCGTATATATTAACTTGTGTGATACAGTACACATTATGACGTGGACGGAACAAAGAAGTATTTGTGCTGACATTCTCCGCATTGTGACGAGGACTAAACAATGTAGTACTCAGCTATGTTACCATCGATGTGACGTGGACTCAACAACGTAATACCTATATTCTGACGTTACCCACGTTGTAATGTAAATTGAACAATGTAGAACGCGCATTTTTATTGATGTTACCCGTGCTGTGACATGGTCTAAAAGTGTAGTACTCACGTTCTGATGTCACAGTCGTTTGGACATGGTATGTACTCTGATGTTACCTGCATCGCGATGTGGTCTGTAGGACGTAGTACTCACAATCTGATGTTACCATTGTGACGTGGTGTGTACAATGTAGTACTCACAATCTGATGTTACCATTGTGATGTGGTCTGTAGGATGTAGTAATCACAATCTGATGTTACCATTGTGATGTGGTATGTAGGATGTAGTACTCACAATTTGATGTTACCATCGTGATGGGGTGTGAAGGATGTAGTAATTACAATCTGATGTTACCTGCATCGTAATGCAAACCGTACTGCATACATGTGGCCTGATGATACTTGCATTGTGACGTAGACTGAACAATACAACTTACTCACATTCGGATGTTAGATATGAATATGTTATGATTGGAGCAGCACGGTTTTAACTTATAGTTTGACTTTGTAAGGTGAGACAGTATACTCACTATAATACAAATATGCTGACAAAATTCAACCGTGATATGGATTCAACATTTTTTCGGCGCAGCCGTACTATCAAGGTTTTACTATTTGCATATCAGTGTTGTAAACCAATCATGTCTTACGTTAACCACTTAACGCAAATTCTCTTCACCCGAACAACGTCAGTAACATTGACGCGGATTGGTAAACCTTTCGATAAATGTTACGTAACCTTACCGAAATCCACTGAATTTCGGTGAATTTACTCACATCCATTTAGGATCAGTAACCAGCAATCGTTATATCTCAGTATTTTTATGCTGCAAACAAATCTTAACAGAGGTTCAAATAGCGCCGACCATCTTTTTTCAAGATATTTCTTGTTTACTGCAGGCGTAATGTTACACTGCTGTACTGGCCCCGAGGTTCACAGAACTTCTCAAATTCTGATTTCCCCATATCGTCCGTTACTTATTATAATTGATATAAAAAGTGAGCGAAAAGAGTTCATGTTAATGCACACTGTAACGGGGACAATACTGTCTCCTTCTGACATTAAATGCATTATTCTGTGGACAAATCGTATCTCGCCAGTTTTAACGTTTATGTGGTTGCTTCAGTTTTTGCCTCACATCGTCTCCCTAACACCCTTTTGGAGATGCAGATGTTGGCTGTTTTCTAGAGGTTGTTGTAATACAGGGGTTGAATTGATAGTAAATTCTTTCTACAGCTAAAATTATAGAGGGCCGCTGTGGAAAGGTTGCACTGTATTATCCAAAATAATTATGAATACAATACTTTATTTGCTTGAAAAAGTCTCATCTTCCATAAAATGTTGTAATCCTCTGTATCAGTCTTAGGAATCTTGGTCATTTTCACAGAATTTCTTGGTTTTGCTGCCCAGCATGTTATCTCATTATCAATGACAGGCTAACTGACCACAGTGAATTTATGACCCAGCTCTTGAAATCTGAGCTAATGCAGAACATCTGGGGAGATCTTATCCAAGATGCTATTGTAACTTTTTCCGTACTTTAACTTTCAGTTAATATTCAGTTTAGTCAAAATACAGAAATACTTTTACTAAAAAAATAATTTGATGTCGAATTTAACTGTATACGTTAATCAAAAATATACTATTTTAATTGGATGACATAAGTATATATATCCCACTTAGTATATAAGTGTTAAATCTATAACTGTTCTATAGGCTCTAATTGACATTTCTACATTCTATAGAACAGTAATATATACTTAAGATAGGACTAGATTGAGTATTGTATCCCCCCCCCGAATGTGGGCATATCAAGACGCACCGTCCGTTCTGATTTTCTGTGTCTGGGCTGTAACTTCGTACTGACGGATTTCAAAATAGCTTATATAAATATACTATTTTAATTGGATGACATAAATCTCCCAACTAAGTATATAATTGTTACTCTATAATTGTTCTATATGCTCTAATTGACATTTCTACTTTCTATAGAACAGTAATATATACTTAAGATAGGACCAGATTGAGTATTTTATCCGCCCCCCGAATTTGGGGGTCAAACGCACCGTCCGTCCGTTCTGATTTTTCGTGTCTGGGCTGTAACTTCGTCATGAACTGACAGATTTTAAAATAACATGGCACATTGTGTTTAGCATATAAAGGTGACGTGTCGCGTGCAAGACCCATGTCCCTACCTCAAAAGTCAATGTCACACTGAGAGTTTGATCATTATTGAATGATGTATACATACACACAGATGATAGGTGGTCGTGTCCGGGCTGTACCTTTGTCATATACTGGTGGAATTTAAAATAACTTAGCACATTTGACATATAAAAGTAACATGTCGCATGCAAGACCCACGTCCCTACCCCAAATCTCGAAGTCACAGTTTGATCATTATGGAATGCTGCATATGCTAAGTTATTTTAAAATCCGTCTGTACGTCACATGCAAGAACCAAGTCCCTACCTCAAAGTCAAGCCACATTTAATAATCATTTCCTTCACCTTATTATTGACCTTTCCATCATACATCGAAATCAACTTCGAGGGCATTCGTCACTTACAGCGACAGCTCTTGTTCTTCAATAAAACACCTTTTCATAATATGGGGTTATTTGAAGGTCAATTTACTGTGGTCATAGTTCACTTATCGAAATCATATACGGAATTATTTGAAGGTCAATTTACTGCGGCCATAGTTCACTTATCTGCAACATACATGTATATGGAATTATTTGAAGGTCAATTTACTGTGGCCATAGTTCACTTATCGAAATCATATATGGAATTATTTGAAGGTCAATTTACTGTGGCCATAGATCACTTATCTGTAACATATATGGAATTATTTGAAGGTCAATTTACTGTGGCCATAGTTCACTTATCGAAATAACTATTGAAATTATTTGAAGGTCAATTTACTGCGGCCATAGTTCACTTATCGGAATCATATATGGGGTTATTTGAAGGTCAATTTACTGTGGCCATAGTTCACTTATCGAAATTATATATGGAATTATTTGAAGGTCAATTTACTGCGGCCATAGTTCACTTATCGGAATCATATATGGAATTATTTGAAGGTCAATTTACTAAGGCCACAGTTCACTTATCTGTAACATATATTGAATCATTTGAAGGTCAATTTACTGTGGCCATAGTTCACTTATCGAAATTATTATTGGAATTATTTGAAGGTCAATTTACTGCGGCCATAGTTCACTCATCGGAATCATATATGGGGTTATTTGAAGGTCAATTTACTGTGGCCATAGTTCACTTATCGAATCTTATATGAGGTTATTTGAAGGTCAATTTACTGCGGCCATAGTTCACTTATCTGTAACATATATGGAATCATTTGAAGGTCAATTTACTGTGGCCATAGTTCACTTATCTGTAACATATATGGAATCATTTGAAGGTCAATTTACTGTGGCCATAGTTCACTTATCTGTAACATATATGGAATTATTTGTAGGTCAATTTACTGTGGCCATAGTTCACTTATCTGTAACATATATGGAATCATTTGAAGGTCAATTTACTGTGGCAATAGTTCACTTATCTGTAACATATATGGAATCATTTGAAGGTCAATTTACTGTGGCCATAGTTCACTTATCTGTAACATATATGGAATAATTTGAACGTCACTTTACTGTGGCCATAGTTCACGTATCTGTAACATATATGGAATTATTTGTAGGTCAATTTACTGTGGCCATAGTTCACTTATCGAAATAATTATTGGAATTATTTGAAGGTCAATTTACTGCGGCCATAGTTCACTTATCGAAATCATATATGGAATTATTTGAAGGTCAATTTACTGTGGCCATAGTTCACTTATCGAAATCATATATGGAATTATTTGAAGGTCAATTTACTGCGGCCATAGTTCACTTATTGGAATCATATATGGAATCATTTGAAGGTCAATTTACTGTGGCCATAGTTCACTTATCGAAATAATTATTGGAATTATTTGAAGGTCAATTTACTGTGGCCATAGTGCACTTATCGGAATCATATATGGGGTTATTTGAAGGTCAATTTACTGTGGCCATAGTTCACTTATCGGAATCTTATATGAGGTTATTTGAAGGTCAATTTACTGCGGCCATAGTTCACTTATCGGAATCATATATGGGGATATTTGAAGGTCAATTTACTGTGGCCATAGTTCACTTATCTGTAACATATATGGAATCATTTGAAGGTCAATTTACTGTGGCCATAGTTCACTAATAGAAATCATATATGGAATTATTTGAACATCACTTTACTGTGGCCATAGTTCACGTATCTGTAACATATATGGAATTATTTGAAGGTCCATTTTTTGTGGCCATAGTTCACTTGTCGAAATAATTATTGGAATTATTTGAAGGTCAATTTACTGCGGCCATAGTTCACTTATCGGAATCATATATGGGGTTATTTGAAAATCAATTTACTGTGGCCATAGTTCACTTATCGAAATTATATATGGAATTATTTGAAGGTCAATTTACTGTGGCCATAGTTCACTTATCGAAATCATATATGGGGTTATTTGAAGGTCAATTTACTGTGGCCATAGTTCACGTATCTTTAACATATATGGAATTATTTGAAGGTCAATTTACTGTGGCCATAGTTCACTTATCAAAATCATATAGGGAATTATTTGAAGGTCAATTTACTGTGGCCATAGTTCACTGATCGGAATCATATATGGGGTTATTTGAAGGTCAGTTTACTGTGGCCATATTTCACTTATCTCTAACATATATGGAATCATTTGAAGGTCAATTTACTGAGGCCATAGTTCACTTATCGAAATCATATATGGAATTATTTGAAGGACAATTTACTGCGGCCATAGTTCACTTATCGGAATCATATATTTGGTTATTTGAAGGTCAATTTACTGTGGCCATAGTTCACATATCTTTAACATATATGGAATTATTTGAAGGTCAATTTACTGCGGCCATAGTTCACTTATCAGAATCATATATGGGGTTATTTGAAGGTCAATTTACTGTGGCCATAGTTCACTTATCGGAATCTTATATGAGGTTATTTGAAGGTCAATTTACTGCGGCCATAGTTCACTTATCGGAATCATATATGGGGATATTTGAAGGTCAATTTACTGCGGCCATAGTTCACTTATCTGCAACATATATGGAATCATTTGAAGGTCAATTTACTGTGGCCATAGTTCACTTATCTGTAACATATATGGAATCATTTGAAGGTCAATTTACTGTGGCCATAGTTCACTAATAGAAATCATATATGGAATTATTTGAACGTCACTTTACTGTGGCCATAGTTCACGTATCTGTAACATATATGGAATTATTTGAAGGTCAATTTACTGTGGCCATAGTTCACTTATCGAAATAATTATTGGAATTATTTGAAGGTCAATTTACTGCGGCCATAGTTCACTTATCGGAATCATATATGGGGTTATTTGAAAATCAATTTACTATGGCCATATTTCACTTATCGAAATTATATATGGAATTATTTGAAGGTCAATTTACTGCGGCCATAGTTCACTTATCGAAATCATAGATGGGGTTATTTGAAGGTCAATTTACTGTGGCCATAGTTCACGTATCTTTAACATATATGGAATTATTTGAAGGTCAATTTACTGTGGCCATAGTTCACTTATCAAAATCATATAGGGAATTATTTGAAGGTCAATTTACTGTGGCCATAGTTCACTGATCGGAATCATATATGGGGTTATTTGAAGGTCAATTTACTGTGGCCATATTTCACTTATCTCTAACATATATGGAATCATTTGAAGGTCAATTTACTGAGGCCATAGTTCACTTATCGAAATCATATATGGAATTATTTGAAGGACAATTTACTGCGGCCATAGTTCACTTATCGGAATCATATATTTGGTTATTTGAAGGTCAATTTACTGTGGCCATAGTTCACATATCTTTAACATATATGGAATTATTTGAAGGTCAATTTACTGCGGCCATAATTCACTTATCAGAATCATATATGGGGTTATTTGAAAGTCAATTTACTGTGGCCATAGTTCACTTATCGGAATCTTATATGAGGTTATTTGAAGGTCAATTTACTGCGACCATAGTTCACTTATCGGAATCATATATGGGGATATTTGAAGTTCAATTTACTGTGGCCATAGTTCATTTATCTGTAACATATATGGAATCATTTGAAGGTCAATTTACTGTGGCCATAGTTCACTAATAGAAATCATATATGGAATTATTTGAACGTCACTTTACTGTGGCCATAGTTCACGTATCTGTAACATATATGGAATTATTTGAAGGTCAACTTACTGTGGCCATAGTTCACTTATCGAAATAATTATTGGAATTATTTGAAGGTCAATTTACTGCGGCCATAGTTCACTTATCGGAATCATATATGGGGTTATTTGAAGGTCAATTTACTGTGGCCATAGTTCACTTATCGGAATCTTATATGAGGTTATTTGAAGGTCAATTTACTGCGGCCATAGTTCACTTATCGGAATCATATATGGGGATATTTGAAGGTCAATTTACTGTGGCCATAGTTCACTTATCTGTAACATATATGGAATCATTTGAAGGTCAATTTACTGTGGCCATAGTTCACTAATAGAAATCATATATGGAATTATTTGAACGTCACTTTACTGCGGCCATAGTTCACTTATCGGAATCATATATGGGGTTATTTGAAGGTCAATTTACTGTGGCAATAGTTTACGTATCTTTAACATATATGGAATTATTTGAAGGTCAATTTACTGCGGCCATAGTTCACTTATCGAAATCATATATGGAATTATTTGAAGGTCAATTTACTGTGGCCATAGTTCACTTATCTGTAACATATATGGAATTATTTGAAGGTCAATTTAGTGTGGCCATAGTTCACTTATCTGTAACATATATGGAATTATTTTAAAGTCAATTTACTGTGGCCATAGTTCACTTATCGAAATAATTATTGGAATTATTTGAAGGTCAATTTACTGCGGCCATAGTTCACTTATCGGAATCATATATGGGGTTATTTGAAGGTCAATTTACTGTGGCCATAGTTCACTTATCGAAATTATATATGGAATTATTTGAAGGTCAATTTACTGCGGCCATAGTTCACTTATCGAAATCATATATGGAATTATTTGAATGTCAATTTACTGTGGCCATAGTTCACGTATCTGTAACATATATGGAATTATTTGAAGGTCAATTTACTGTGGCCATAGTTCACTTATCGAAATAATTATTGGAATTATTTGAAGGTCAATTTACTGCGGCCATAGTTCACTTATCGGAATCATATATGGGGTTATTTGAAGGTCAATTTACTGTGGCCATAGTTCACTTATCGAAATTATATATGGAATTATTTGAAGGTCAATTTACTGCGGCTATAGTTCACTTATCGGAATCATATATGGGGTTATTTGAAGGTCAATTTACTGCGGCCATAGTTCACGTATCTTTAACATATATGGAATTATTTGAAGGTCAATTTACTGTGGCCATAGTTCACTTATCAAAATCATATAGGGAATTATTTGAAGGTCAATTTACTGTGGCCATAGTTCACTGATCGGAATCATATATGGGGTTATTTGAAGGTCAATTTACTGTGGCCATATTTCACTTATCTGTAACATATATGGAATCATTTGAAGGTCAATTTACTGACGCCATAGTTCACTTATCGAAATCATATATGGAATTATTTGAAGGTCAATTTACTGCGGCCATAGTTCACTTATCGGAATCATATATGGGGTTATTTGAAGGTCAATTTACTGTGGCCATAGTTCACTTATCGAAATTATATATGGAATTATTTGAAGGTCAATGTACTGCGGCCATAGTTCACTTATCGGAATCATATATGGGGTTATTTGAAGGTCAATTTACTGTGGCCATAGTTCACGTATCTTTAACATATATGTTATTATATGGTCAATTTACTGTGGCCATAGTTCACTTATCGAAATCATATATGGAATTATTTGAAGGTCAATTTACTGTGGCCATAGTTCACTTATCGAAATCATATATGGAATTATTTGAAGGACAATTTACTGCGGCCATAGTTCACTTATCGGAATCATATATGGGGTTATTTGAATGTCAATTTACTGTGCCACAGTTCACGTATCTTTAACATATATGGAATTATTTGAAGGTCAATTTATATAATAATAAACACCTACACCACATCATCGCTGGGAGCATTACCTTTCACTTGATACCAATCTTATTATTGTGTCACATATTAAAAAAGTTAATGTCTACCGCCGTGATTCATTCTATATTGGTTGTAAAGTACGGTGCCGCCGCCTTTTACACTTCCCCAATTTAGTGGTATGTAACCGATGTAATATGGAAACTAGTTTTTGTGAACTATGGAAACTAGGCGTACCCATCATTTTCAATCTCCACCATGTTAGTGGCCGCTTACGGTCATGAAAACTATGGAACTAATTAGGAACAAACGCAAAATTTTCGGAATGATTATAACAAATTAATGCGCGCAAGATTTGATTTTTATTAGTCGGACGCCAAAATGCATTGTTTGCGTGTTTGTATTAAACTAGTTAGCCACTTTCTTCGCCTGAAAGACGTAAGCGGCCAATAATGTCAGCCTCCAGAAAATAGAAGTCAGACGTGTCAGTAGTGTGTGATAAATTCGCTGTTACCAAGTGTCTGGATCGCTGTCATTAAGCAAAGATGAAAGTTTCTGCAAGAAAACCCCGTGGTACAATTATAACGATTGTTATAGTGTGTATTATTGGTATGCTTTTATCGATATACGCCTATCATGTTGAAGCAAGTATACACAGTGATCCAACATTCAAAGCTTTGTGCGACATCTCGAAGAAAATGAGTTGCTCGAAAGTGTTCTCGTCAAGGTAAGTTGACAATGTCTAGATGTGAAGTAAAATATATTTCATTTACTCATGTGTGTAAATCTTGTAAATTAATTAATTTTGATTTCTTAGTAATTTATAGGCAGTGGCTAGGGGTACGGTTCCATACCTCTAGAACCGGACTTTTGGGGGTGCATGTAGTTCCTTTAGAACAGTAATATAGGGGTACTGAAGTTCCGTGCATGTTGTTCCTGCAACAATTCCACTTAATATCTAATTTGTGGCATGACATAAACTAGTTACCACGATATACTTAAAATTTTTGTGCTGAAGGTATGTATCTACATTTACACTGTAGATAATATCTTTGATGATACACTGCAACTCCATTATTATGTGGTCAGTTATAACGAGATATCCATTATAACGCGAGGTCGTCGTGGCTCCCTAAACAATCATAAAATAAGTATTTTTTCCGCGATTTGCTTGGCATACTGATTTTGAACAAGTCCTGTATATGCCTACCCTGTTATAGCTGTACCAATGTATAGATCTACATCTCATACCATATCAAACATCAAGCCAGTTCAAGTGACAAGATGAAGTATATCCAGAAAAAAATATTGAAAGGAATGGATCTGTAAGGCAGTGAACCATTTAATAAAATTATACAAATGTAGTACATGTACAAATATACAAACTAAACGTATACTGATAAAAAAGTGGTTCATAAAACAATTCTTATCATAAATAAATGAATGTTATCTGACACGTCAGAGAGCGTGATTTTATTCCTGTGCAGACAGTTGGTTAAAATGATCGCTAATTATTATAACAACCTACATGGATATGATATTTAAAGTACTCAAATCAATAAAGAGAAACTAATATGTATGAATAAAAATACATAAATAAGTGAGCAAAAAAAGCAAACAAAGACATTCAGTAAAAACTTCCTGTAGTCAAAGTGTATGGTAAAATGTCTTAAGTCCTTTCTAAAGTTTTCTCAATTCAATTTTTACAGCTGATTATCTAGCGTGCAACAAAGTAAACTATACAGATTCTATTTAAACTGATTCTTTGCTAAAATAAATGTGTATAATATGACAAACTTGCCTTACATATGTTGAGTGAGTTGGGAGTTTAAATTCACAGAATGTACAGTCGCGATTTTTGAGAAATTTCTTTAGTAGATAAGATACCTGTTTTATAATATGAACACAAAGTGAAAGTGAAAGTAGAAATTGTTACAGACTCCTTTGGTTGACGTAGATTATTTATTAGGAAAACAATTAGTTGAAAATGGATAATGAAGACAAAAATAAGCCTAAAATAATTCTTAGATGCTTTGTGAATAGCTCTTTAGAAATATTTTTAAATTCTAAGTCAAAGGTCATATTTGAGAAATTTCTAGCGTATGTAAGAAATACTTTAATCCAAAATGCTTTGTGAATAGGACCCCTGTTGTCTAATCTCCATGTGCCTATATGTTAATTGTGTGTAACTTTCCTATCATGTTACTATTACATAAAGATAAAATATTGTTAATTTTCATTACATGTAAAACAACTTCTGTAATGCTTAATATTATGTTTTGTTTTATCTCTGTATATCTATAATGTTCTCACTTAGACAACCAATTCTGGATTGGAACTTCATGTAATATATATAAAGTAAGTTGTACAGGTACCATAATACCATTATATTAGGGTTTCTACCATGATGGATGTGTTAACTTTCCCGATACTTTCTGTCAAAGAAGGTATTGAATTGACAGCGATTCGTAATGGAGACAGGTGCATCTTGGGACGGTTTTCCACTGTCGTTACTGCTCCTTTGACTCGGGACAGGCATATTTTGTGACAATTTGACCCTCTTGTTTTGTGTTTTATAACGGTAAATATGAACATGTTCTCTGTTGGATATTTTCACCAAGTTGAGAGCACTGATCTGTATAGATTAGGCCAGATAACAGTTATTGTATTGTATGAATGACATTGATGTTGTTTCTTGTCCTCTTTTTGTCAGGTATGGTACAGGATTTGGTATTATGGAGTATATTGTTGGTAAAGAGAGTTTCTTGAACCAACCTAACAGTGTGTATGGAATGATATTCTACATTAGTCATGTTTTACTAGGTAGGAATCAATCTTCAACATTTATGCTTTGATAACTATGTTCATCAAACTTTGGTAAATCTACATGTACGACTTTGGCCAGATAAAACAACACGAGTGGTATAGGTATTCAAACTGACCCTAAGTTTTTTCCACACAGACCCAATTTTTATACTCCCGTTCAAAGAACGGGACATATTATAGTTTCACCTGTGGCAGGGGGTTGGGTGGGCAAATTGTCCGATCAATAACTTTAGAATTCTTGAATATTATTCTTCACCAGACTTGGTCTGAATGTGTATCAGCATAATGTCTTGGACAAGTTCGATAACCAGCCATATTGCATTTGTCACTGCAGAGTTATTGCCCGTTAATTAGAGAAATTACCTAAAATTGGTCTTGTCCTATCAATAACTTTAGAATTCTTTGTACAAACTGCACCAGACTTGGTCAGAGAGTCAAATTTCAAAAACAGTTGTTGGAATATATTTTCCAGAGGTAGTTAGGTTGATTTTATGCAAATGGTTAAGTCAGGTTCAAACCTAGGTCACTAAAGGTGGAGTTATAGGAGATGAGTCATTTTTACGCTACTTTATTTGACATAAATTTTATAATGGGAGTATTTTGCTATGATATGTGCTCTTGTTATGCATTAGTGATCACCCCGTGTCCGTCTTCTGTCATTGTCTGTCATCAACAATTTAGCTTGTTAACATATTTGACCTAATCTGCATGAAACTTGATCAGAATGTTTGTCTCAATGAAATCTAGGCCAAGTTAGAAACTGGGTCATCTGGGGTCAAAAACTAGGTCCAATTATAGTTAAAACTCCTGAGGTCACATTTTTGACTTTATCTAATTATGACACATTATCAAAATGTTTGCCGCAATAAAATCCAGGCCAAGTTCGAAACATGGTCATATAGGGTCAAAATCTATGTACCTAGGTCTAATAAAAGTAAAACCTTGTTAACACTCCAGAGGTCACATATATGAGACTCGGCCATAATGTTTGCCTTTATAAAATCTAGCCAAGTTTGAAACTAGGTCATCTGGGATCAAAAAACTAGGTCACTATGTCCATTGTTAACACTCTAGAGGTCACATTTGTGACTTTATCTATATGAGACATGGTCAAAATCTTTTCCTTAATAAAATCTAGGTCAAGTGTGAAACTGGGTCATATGGGGGTCAAAATACTAGGTCACTAGGTCAAATTATAGTTAAACCTTGTAAACACTCCAGAGGTCACATTTGTGACTTTATCTATATGAGACATGGTCAAAATCTTTGCCTTAATAAAATCTAGTTCAAGTGTGAAACTGGGTCATATGGGGGTCAAAATACTAGGTCTCTAGGTCAAATTATAGTTAAACCTTGTAAACACTCCAGAGGTCACATTTGTGACTTTATCTATATGAGACATGGTCAAAATCTTTGCCTTAATAAAATCTAGTTCAAGTGTGAATCTGGGTCATCTAGGGCCAAACAGGTCACAGGATTAAATGATGGAAAATCCTTGTGAATTCTCGGGAGGCTGCATTTTCTACCGGAACTACATAAAACTTGATCAGAATGTTTGTTTTAATGACTTGCAAGTCTAGTGTGGAACTGGGTCATTTGGGGTCAAAAAGTATCACTGAGGACATATCATTGAAAATCCTCTTGACCTATCTTGAGGCTAACATGGCAGTGTACTCAGATGAGCCATAATGGCCCTCTTGTTTATGAATTTAGAAGAATGAAAATTGTCAGTTACAACTGATGACTCCCAAAATGGTTTTAAATCACTTACAAGCAGGATGTATAACTATTTTCTGTTCAGCTTAAACAATCAAAAGTGTGTTTACTTACAATTATGATAATAAATTAAGTAATGTTTTGAGGAACACGAAAAATCAGTCAATGGCGCTACCGGGATTCGAACCCAGGTCTACGGATTGCCGGTCTGTTATGCTACACAACAGCGACCTAACGTCATTTTTGTGTAAATTTAACTTAAGGTTAACTACACTTTGGACGAAGCACATGGTGAATGTAACCTGCATCACACAATTATTTATTTGAACTTATGACTTTGAAAAGTTGAAATGTATTCTAGATGATACAGGTATTCGTAATAGCTATGTTTTGGGTAAAGTGGTTTTACTGCATTTTAAAAAGTAGATCAGTGCTGTCTGAAAACATTTAAAATAATAATATTGGTATCAGTGTTTTCCCTAAGACTTTTCAGCTAGTGGTCCTTGGACCCTTTTGTTTGATAAATTGGAGGTCCTAAGTAAATTTGTAAGGTCCCAGATATGCAGTTTATTCTTGAAGAAAGTTTATTTTAGGGGTCTCAGGGATGCACAGTAAGTTAAAAATGGGAGTCCCTAGAAAGCAAGGGGACTCTAGATTTCTGCGTCAGGGAAATCCCTTGATTCATAAAGTGATAAACTGGAATGTGGTAATTATCACATATTTGTTGTTGGTAAAACTATCATTAGGTACATGTATATATTGCACTATTTCTTTTTCTTTCAGCATCCACCATGTCATATAAACTTGTGTTGATGCAGTTGTTCTCAGCAATACTTGGAGGACTTGGCAGTGTCTATCTGGCGTATATACTTATCTATGTATTGGATGACTTCTGTGTTGTGTGCGTCTCCACGTACATTGTGAACGCTGTGTTGATTATTTGCTCATGGATAAAATTCAAAGCCTCACAAAACGCTAAGATTGCTAAAAAGGAGAGAAATGAAAAGAAGAAAGCTAGTTAACAAAAAAGAGATTAGATCCTCCTTTTTGTTTGTATCATTATTGTGTTTGATAATTTGAACCCTCCGTTCCAAAGACATACATTTCTGATCTCCATTGAAAATCATGACAACCATTTTCAACATGGAATTATATTTAATGCAATACTACTGTTACTCCAAACTGGCAACTAAAGTTTGTCAAAATTGTCTCAAAACAGCCAATTTTATAATAAAATTGTGTAAGTTGATCAAATCAATTACTTATTTATCAAATCTGGGTAACAACTTTGGACTAGCCTACCAATGGCCTTATGACAATGTATTAATACAATATAATATGGCATGATATGTGGACATATGATGTTATACACATTTATTATGATGAATACCATCATAGAGTATTTACTCTACATACTGGTATCATATTTGTTGCCTCGCTGTTTTGGAAACATCACTCTTGCCCACCAATGTGTGAAAATGGTCTGAATTGGACAAATAGTTGACATTTGTTAGGAACGTATTATACACTATAAACATATAGTTATAAATATACAACACGCATTTTAGTGTCCGTTTCAGTTTTTACTTCAACAAGCTTTTTTGTGGCTACTTCTGGATAGATTTGTATCAGAATGACTTTTTTGGGAAATTCTTTGTTCAATTATTTGGAAAAGACATTTATCTGTTGGGAAAATGATCAAAATGGCCATAAAAATGACTGAAAACGCATTTTATTCTCCCATCATTACAATAATATGATAGAATTTAGTTTGTTCGCGTCATGCTGTAAGTTGCCACAAAATGTCTTTGTTACATTTGAAATCATTTGTTTGAATTTACTGATGCCATATTAATGTCACAATTTTCAGGACAATGTTGATATATATCATAGTATAGTTTTATATTTATACATTCCTCTTAAGTCTCAGTGTATCAGTTCATTTTATGTCTTACAAATTCTAATTCTTCGTGATCATTTTCTGGGAGTTTTTTCTTGAAATTTAGAATTGTCGAAATCCTTATCCTTGAGACATATTGTTATGCAGATTTTGGGAAGCAAATTTCAAATTCCTTCAACAATAAAATAGAAAGTTTACGAAAAATCAAACTAAAAATGTTTGTATCAATATTTGGTCAATATTAACTGAGCAAACCTGCTGATGCGACACAGTTGTTTTTGGCTCTTTAGTTTTCATGTTGAACTTTGTAGCTAGGGGCGAGATGATTAATGATCCATCGATGCATCATGATTCAAGCTCTCTTGATACATGTATCGATACGTTTTGAGAAAAATTGATGTATTGATCCGCCATTTTTATTCATTAAATGTAGCAAAAAATGTTAGGCCTCATAATTACGTTGCAAAAATTGAAACCCCAAAAAAGACAACTGTAACGCAATTAACAACACAAGAACGACAACTAAGTTAATGCTAACAAGTCTGGCATTTGGAGAATTTACATATTCTTTATGATATATTGTAATACATATCGTGTCGTGAGAGGTATATTGTGATATGTATTGTATCACGTTACGTCCGTATCGTCTCAACCCAAAGAGATGACAACACAAACAGTGTCGTATCCAATATTTGCTTTATGTTACGTTCGAATAATGCAAACTTTATGATTAAATTTCCAAATATTTCTTTTATGAAAACCTAAAGCAAAATATCTGAAAATTTCTATCATACTGGAAGCCGATGAAAGGTTCTTTTAAAACTATATACTGGTAGACTGTGAGGATGTTTAGGGCAGTTTTCAAATTCAGACCACATGTATTGAATGATCAAGGTGTGGCCAATGTTTATATTTCTGCTCAGCTATTAACTATTGATATTAATCTGTTTGTATGTTTGTTTACCTCAAAACTTATCATTATAAGAGGTTATGCTTGAATAGTGTATTCACAGTTTCCTGTTTTGTGCTCAATGTGAGCTTTTGGGATCGCCCTGTGTCCGTCATCATCCGTTGTATGTCGTCCATCGTTGTCAACAATTTAGACTGTAAACACTCTAGAGGTAACATCTTTTACCTGATCTGCATGAGACTTGGTCAGAATATTTGTCTCAATGAAATCTAGTTCGAAACTGCGTCATGTGGGGTCAAAAACTAGGTCTGTAGGTCAAATTATAATAAAGCCTTGTTAACACTTCAGAGGTCACATTTATGACTTGAGATATGGTCAAAATGTTTGCTTAAATAAAATTTAGGTCAATATTGAAACTGGGTCATCTGAGGTCATAATCTAGGTCACAGGATCAAATGATGGGAAATACCTGTGGATTCTCCAGAGGCTGCATTTTCTACCAGAACCTGTTTGTTTTGATAAAATACAAGGTCAGTCTGGTACTGGGTCAAATCATTGAAACTCCTCTTGGACTCTCGATGCCAAAATGGCAATGTACTTGGTGATATAGGGCCACCATAGCCCTCTTGTTTCTATCTTTATAGCTGTGTCCTGAGTCACTTGCCGGCCAACTGATGGGGCACATGCACCCCCCAAGTCTATCCACGCCTGCCATGTGTTCTATTTAAACCCTTTTCATTCGGAGAATATTTTCTGTTCGGACAATTTACCATTGAGAAGTGCAGCTAGGTAACATTTATAACATTTTGAGCAGATGGAATTTAATGTTACATATTGTCTGTGTCAATTTGTGTCTTGGAAATAAAATCATCATCTAAAACTTACTTCTTGTTATCTTGTTTATGAGAAAAACTAACGTTTTGCCTAATTTGCGAAATTAAGAAGTTCTAGAACAAAATGTTCACCCATTATTCTAATGTTTTGCTATATTTGCTGCAGTACTGAAAATCAAATCTTACGAACATTTAACTACATGAAACAACATGATAACTTGAATCTGTGAAATTTTGTCCATGTAAAAATGTCTGATTATTCAGTGTTTGTCTTACATTGATAGGGAAACAAGTTTATTCCACTTATGAGTGCTGCTATGGCATTTACAACCTCTTCTGTAAGTGACGTCATTTCATGAAAACGCAATGTGTGATGTCACTCTTGGCAAACAGGAAACAATTTTACTTCATATGGTCACTTCGTTTTCATATTGCCACATGGGCAAACATTGCTTACTGTCAGTACATGGTGACGTCACATGTGACGTTTACTTGAAATGATGTCTCTTAAAGAAGAGGTTGGAAATCGTACTGCGGCGCTCTTATATTGATCACTCTTGACGTCAGTATATACTGGGCTACTAACCAATAATGCAATCAACTCAGAGATAGTAGACAGGAAAAATCTCACTCAGGATAGGATTCGAATCTACGACCTTTGGATCCAAGGTCTTGCAGCTAGCACTCTTTCCTTGACCAACAAGCCATGTTAGTTATCATTTTCACTTCTTACCTGAGCACTACATGTATATATATATATATATTATATACCTACACTCCCATTATTTATTGAAATACACAAAATGGAAACTTCAACTTCACCTTAAGATAATTGTCACATTGTTAACTTTCTACTACAACTGCACTGCTTTGATAGCTTAGGTTGATCAAACTTCAGAAATGGAGATTAATAAAATTATATTGATCACTCTTGACGACAGTATATCCTGGGTTTCTATAACCAGTACTAATGCAACTAATTAAGAGATGGTGAAGACTGGAAATGTCTCACACAGGACAGGATTCAAATCTACGACCTTCGGATCCCGAGTCTTGCTCTTTCCTTGACCACCATGCCACATAAGTTATCATTCACTACATGTATATTACTACACTCCCATTATTTATTGAAATGTATAAATGAGAAAAGTTGAAACTCTTTAACATAACCTTAAGATAATAGTCTAATACATTGTTATCTTTCTACTACAACTGCAAAGCATTGAAAGGCCTACGTTTTATGAAACTTCAGAAATGGAGATGTATTAATTTTATAAATAATGGCAGCTTTGTAAATAAATGTCTGGCCAAGGATCAGAGTTTATAGGGCTGAGTCTGAAGATCTGATTGGTTGGTGCTGAGTGGTCTTAATTTTGACCAATGGCAAGGCTGCAGTCTGTGACAGGTCGCCGAGCTTAGTTTGGGCTGTGAACAGTATTCTCCTGTTTTCTTCATGTGTTCCAATATGATGTTATTGACTTTACATTAAAATATTTGGGGAGATGTTACTACAGTTTAAAGTTTAACCTGATGAATTGCACTGAAAACTGTATATAAGTGTAAAACTATAACCAAGTGTGTTACCGTAGTGAAACACAAAACACACACATGTTCAAGTCTTTGTTTTAATAACATTTCTACCCCAGATCACACATTTCGCTGTATAAGTTCTTAAAGTGCTAACCACCAGACAGTCGCATCAACCCCTCCAACCCCAATCTTCACTGCAAGTGTTTTATACAAACCTCATCGCACCTCATGTAACATAGAGCACAAACAGTTTCGCTTGGTTTTCATGAATCAGTGAGCTACGTACTGAATAACAGACTGTTACAGGAAACATGAGAAGCTCGCCATCATCATGAGCCTCGGTGTTGTATGGCTTCCGTATTTAATCACAAGAATACTGTGATGTACGCTGAAGTCCATGAAGAGAATATCAATATTTCTTGAGTAAAAACTGGTTGTAACGACATTGGAAAATAGCAATCTTTCTGGAGACATTGTCAGTCTGAAATTTCTAAATGTAAAACATAAAATAATTGTACACACAAGTGACATATTATAAAATGTACTTGTATACGAACCAAATTTACTCAAGAAATATTGGCATTTTCTTCCCTGAAAAATGTTTTGAATTTTCTTTTGATAAATTGAAAGTTACAATCTTGTCCTTGTTCCTTCATGTTTTCATGTCGTGAATACGACAGACTTACGACAAAAACGACATTTGACACGTTGATAAAACGGCCCCCAGTGTACTAAATAGACTTCCACATTTCAGAAAACTAAGCGATATTTGAAAAGAATTGAATAAAATGTTCTTTTTGGGACTTGGACAAATTATGAAATATTTAGAAAGGGGAAAATTTCATTGGAACACACAAATCTTGACTACATATTAGAAAACCCAAATATCATCAAGGCATCAAATTGTCGAAACGAAACTTATTTGTATCATATATAGCATGAACACTACATTTCATAGACATTTAACGTCCAGTTTTTGCGAAAAGAATGCCGTCTAAATTTTTCCATCATAGTTGTACAGTGATACCATTCAAGTGCTGAAAAAAAATCCATTTCCAAGTTTCAATAATATTCGTCTGCAAACATATTTCACAAAAATAAAATGGAAAAAATAAAAACATTATTGTAGAATGTACAAACTTTAATAGTAGGAACATAAAATCAATTCAAAGAAATAAAAATGTATGTATCACAAAACATCAATATATTCACTTTAATCACAAGCACATATTTCAAAAATTGAAAAACTCTAAAATTTGCAATCAAATACTCACTCATAAAATTGATATCACATTATAAAACAATCACTGATATGACACCAATCATATTTATTGATAAACTCGTCATGAAGCAGGAAGCCATTTCTATGATCAAAAGAGCAAACCACCATTTCTGAAAGTCTTCATACATTATGAACAAAGTGATATGGAATGATAGATGTCTTTATGACAGGTTAACATACACGTGTTTCGATAGTTCATATCATTTAAATTATAAACCTTATAGCTCACAGTAATCAAAACCAGCAGAAGATACACCCTGCAGCTTATAAGCAACAGTAGACCACAATAATAAGACCATCCTTGGGACCCTTGAAAAACTGGTCTTCTTATTGAAGTGGTCTTATTATTGTAGTTGAATAAAAAAAAGCAAAACAGTGAAAATGGACTTGAAAATTGTGTTCTTAGTTTTGAGATGGTCCTATTATTGAGGTGGTCTTTAACTGAGGTTTTACTATATACGAAATGGTACTGGCAGATTAGCACTTCTGACCAGTATGTAAGTATTGAAAGCAAAATAGTACCAAACTTTATTTATTGCTCATCAGCTGAGATAAACAAATCAAGGGTTGACAGCAAAACCCAACTATCTGCACATAAATAATGAGGCACATAGAATTATTTCGCTTATACCCTTCAAGTTCAATTTCACAGCAAAGCATGACATTATTGAACACAAATATTTCAACAACATACATTGCTTTTAATGACTTCAGCGTCAAGTGATAAATACGTACTTTAGAGTCTTCGTACTAACGACTTGGAACAAAATACAGTACATGTACATTACAAACATCACACAAAACCTTTGTCGTTTTGTAATACCGATTTTTGAGTCCGGTATCAGATGAGGAAAATCATAATGATTTGAGACAATATTTGAGGTGAGATTTAGCTCACTTTGAGATGCTTCGGGAGATCGAGACCATGAGTGCTACATATCCCCCACATATCCCGTCCTATTTCTGATTGTGCCGAAGACAAAGCAAGGTAGGTCAAACACACAGCAGTGAAAACGATAAAACTAACAAAATCTCGAAACACAGCATGCCAAATGTCCACTTCGACAACAATTCATAAAAAGGGTTTATGTGAACAGTTTTTTTGCAGCTGATTTTTACATTAAACCAAATATATCAAAACACTAAGGCATGCATCAAATTATAAAGCACCAAGCATAAGAAAATAGGCGGTTTGTTCTGTAGAAAGCAGAAATTATTGTTTTAGAAAAATAGTTATTACATGCATACAACAATTCTGACCTGGCAGTAAAAACCACCTCTGGTACACAGACAATATGGAACCTGTTGACAGGAGGTTACTGCTGACTGGACGGAGCACTCGAGTACCCGCAGAGAAGGTATGTTTTGAGGGTTACCCAATTACAAAATAAGTACCATGTGCCTCTACAATACAGCCACAACAAGGAAATACATGTACTGTATATTAAGTTGCCTGATGTACATTGCTATGTTCACAAAGTTAACAATTTCAGTTATCAGTAGGTAAGCGGTCGTAACACTTCCAAACTGTACACATGTTCATGGACCACATAGGCACATGGGATGTATTTTAGAAATTTAAGTACTTGTGCACTAAGTAATATATTATTGGATCATGTGCATTCTAACATATTCTCAATTTATCAACAAGTATCCACAGTGAAGACTGTCCTTGCTCTACCCTACACAGGACAGATGTGTTAATTGTTTAAACAG
The DNA here is from genome assembly GCA_032209605.1 of Mactromeris polynyma. Lineage (NCBI taxonomy): Eukaryota > Metazoa > Mollusca > Bivalvia > Venerida > Mactridae > Mactromeris > Mactromeris polynyma. The sequence continues at coordinate 4,489,705 of JASFXZ010000028.1, forward strand.
TAAAGATGTTATATATAAATATGTATACATGTAAAAATAAATAAACAAACAATGAAGCACAGAATTATATACATGTGCCACTTATTCAGACAGGGATGAATCAAATAATTCATAAACATAATACCGAATTATTCAAATTCTGAAAACTAGACAGATAAGCAAGATACTTGAAGTATGTCAAGTATGTAAAGCCAAAGTACCGAATATAATGCAATAAATTAATACTATTTCATAACAGAAAACGTCAAATATAAAAACAGTATATACGAGGGTTGTCCGGGAAGTTCGCGGAACTCAAATGTCGTTCAAATTGTATGTACATTGGTACCAATAAAGTCTGATGCAATTTATATTAAGTGAACAAATTTTGCATATTTCGTCAAACGCTAAATCTAGTTTTCTGGTATCCATGACAACACCTATATGTAAACTTCTGAAATCGGTTAAAACTATATAACGTTGTAGCGTCATTATTTGACGTGCTAAATTGGCGCTAAAATTTGTGACGTTACTGTCACGTCATGACGTCATTTCATGAAAATTTGAAGATGTTATCTTTAGCCGTTACTAATAAACATCCGGTTATCATAACGTTGGTCGCAAGGAAGTTGATGTCGACTGGTGACATGGAATTACGCAGCGTCGTAAAGTTTTGCGTCAGTTTGAAGAAATCACCTGCAGAGACACTACGCTTTATTCTAGAGTCAGACACTCTACCAAAATGTGGGAAAACATTTGTATACAAATGGCATGATCGATTTAGCAACGGAAGGACATCCGTCAAAGATGACGAGAGACCAGGTCGGCCATCCAGGGTAGCGGTTAAAACAAAGATAGAGTGCGCCACCTTGTGAATTGCGATAGACGTTTGACTGTCAGAGCCATAGCAGAGGAATTAGGAGTGACAAACTCTGTAGTTCACGAAATACTAACCAAAGATTTAGGAATGTCCAAGGTGTCAGCGCGATGGATCCCACGTATCCTTAAAGAGCAAGACAGGTGCCGTAGAGTGGAATGCTCGCGTTCATTTCTGCAGCGTTACGAATCGGAGGGAGAAACATTCTTAGACAGAATAGTGACAACGGATGAGACTTGGTTACACTATTTTGATCCTGAGACTAAACGCCAATCTTCCGTCTGGAAAACACCTAGCACCCCACCACCGCAAAAGGCAAGACGCCAGAGAAATTGTGGAAAAGAGATGTTCATCTTCTTCATGGATCGGCATGGAATGTTGCTTCAACATCGGGTCAGAGACGGCTGCACTGTCAATGCAGAATATTACTCTGAGGTTAGTAAGTTTAGTAAAGTTCTATCGTAAATAATCAAAACAGTTAAAATCATCTTATTTTTATAATATGACTACGTATTATTTTACTGTTTTAATCGTAAATGAATCCATATCCACATTGAAATGAATTTGGTATTTTCAGGTATTGCGACGCGATCTGGTACAGGAACTACGCCGGAAGCGACCACATCTGGAGCTTGACAATGTTATATTACACCAGGATAATGCCCCAGCACATAAAGCACATATCACTATGCTAGACATAGCGCTTCTTGGATTCGAGCTGCTGGAGCATCCCCCCTACAGTCCAGATCTCGCCCCTATGGACTTCCGCGTATCTCCTGAGCTAAAAACCAAACTGAGGGGGCAGCGGTTTGAGACATCGAATGAGTATCGGATTGCTGCAGGACGGATTGTTGCTAATACCTACGACAGTGAATGGTATAAACAAACATTCACAAAGGGGATATATCGACACCGCAAGTGCGTTGGAGATTACGTCGAGAAAACTAATCGGTGTCTTCATTTTGATGACAGTCAGTATGTTTGACGTACATGTAAAATTTTATTGTTTATTGTATTTTAATGAAATTCTGGCAATTAAGCACTTGAAAAAAGATACTTATCACTGTCATTATTTTTTTCATTATTCGGTCCCTTTAAAAAATTATAACACACTTCCGCGAACTTCAAGAACATTCCTCGTACAAGTAATCCTCATAATTATAAAATTGTGAAAATTGTAAATACTAACAAATACAATATAAATTATAAATTTGTACAAAACACCAATTTGTATCTCAACAAACATGCAAAATATATTTCGTAGAGTTAAAACATCAAAACTATGAATTATTAAAGTATACAATAATAATGTCAACAAAAATAGTCAGTAAAATATTCAGATAGGCCAGATACGAAGAACAAGTGAACAATATTCATAGATCAATTTTACTTTGAGCAGTGGATTTCAAGAGATCTGAGCAACTTTTACATGTAAAAACACATTAACGGATGACCTTGTTTATTGCCTAGGTCAAGGTCATTACAACAATATTACTTGGTAAGTCATATCACAGCAAGTTGTAATTTCATAAATACAAAACAAATGCAGAAAATTGCATAAACCTTGTATCATTGGTCAGATAATAATCACTTATATGTTTCTACATGCAATACTACTTTGTTCAATATTTTAGAACAAAAATGATAAATCATTTTACCGACCATCATCAGTTCAACAAGTTTTCAATGGCACAAAAGTTCCAGAAACCTAACAACAGCATCACATAGAAACAACAGCTTTCAAAACTACATGACGGATGTAAATGTTTTATGAAGCCTTTTACTTCCAGTATAATACCATTGACTTTTAATCCACTAAGGACACAGACCTTCTCTGCCATCAATCACTGCTCTTCAGGATTTGTTGGATTCAATGCTGAAATGTACGGACATTCAACAATACACTGTAAACAATGTTTAACCCGATTCATATCATTCATGAATACTTAAAACGGTTCTACATGTATACATATCATAAGTTTAGTCCAATTGATTTTGCATAAATTGTTAAACAAGTTATTACAACACACTCTTGACAACTGCTTCGTGGGTAACTAACCAATACTTGCACCTAATTCATTGATTGTGGGTACAATGATCAACCTTGTCCAATGCAAAACTCAATTCTTTTAATAAAAATTGTGACTAAATGTCACCATAGTTATACATACAACAACAATTCAAGCACATGTTCAACCCCACAGCATACATTCTGTTATCTCTTCATTATTGAAGGGAGAATTAACAGTCAGTTCCTGCTTCATGAATATTGATGACTGACTAACTGACCAATGAAATTGCATGTAACAAATTGATACTCTTCAACAGAACTCAGATACACACATTAAATCAGGCAATATAATGCATTATTTCATTGGTCAAACCATGAATCCACTGAAATGTCTCATGAATAATTCATGAGTCAAGCTTCAGCAGTCAATTAATGCACTGTTTCATTTGTCAACCAATGGTACCACTGAAGTGTCTCATTAATAATTCACGAGTACAAGCTTCTGGAGTCAATTAATGCACTGTTCATAAGGAGGCAGTATATAACAATATCATGTAGGGTTCTCATAATCACCCTGTACAACCTGCTGTATTGTTATTTATTTATATGTGGTTTTATGGCGCATCGACAGCTTTGGTCATTTAGCGCGCAAGGAATGTAAAAAACATGTGAAACTAAAAAGGTTTACGACATATACTTGTATATGTTAAATTGGTGTAAATATAGTGGGTAAAAATTGGGATCATTAGGGTAAGAATATATTTTTATGTACCAGGGTGAGCGAGGCAATCCTCATTCACCGGTAAATGTAATATATGTAGGTATGGATTAAAAATTTATCATAGTTTGTTGTAAAAGCCAATCTCTTTGATGTAGCTTATAATTTTTCCAACTTGGATAGTCTCAAAGAGACTTCTTATGTCAGTGGTATAGAAAAATTGGGAACGGACTGGTTGAAGGTCAACACAGTCGACAAGAAAATGTTGTACTGTGAAAGGAGTATTACATGGAATGCAGGCCAGTCTAGCATTCTGGCCAAACAGCCAGGAGTGTGTAAGACGTGTGTGCCCAATTCTCAATCGGGCTATTAAAACCTCTTCTTTTCGAATGGGCCTGTACGCAGGTTGCCATTCTCCAAGTACTGGTTTCACTGAGTACATCTTGTTGTTGTCCTCTGTATCCCACTGGGATTGCCACGAAGATTGGGTGCTTGATGAAACAGCAGTTTTAAAATCAGAAGAAGGAACTTTAACATCTGAAATGGGTAATGTCAAGGCAGACTTGGCATTTTTGTCGGCTCTATCATTTCCCTTGATACCCATATGACCCGGGATCCAACAAAACACAAATTCTCTTGTAGTACTTAGTCTTGAAATTCGTTCAAGGACTTTGCAGGGCATAGGGTTTTCAAGATCTTTGTTGGAAAGGGCCTGTAAGGTGGATAGGGAGTCGGAAAATACAATGAAGTTACTTTCTCTAGATTCCTTTGCAATATTGAGAGCAAGATCGATAGCTTTCACCTCAGCTGAAAAGACCGAGGACTTGTCTGGTAGGCGACATTTCATAATGTTGGTATTAGACACAGCTGCTGCTCCAACAGTGTCACCGTCTTTAGATCCGTCCGTGTAAATTGGTTTGTGAGTCACATATTTTTCTTTTATTTCATTGTACAGTAGACATTGCTCAAGCGACCACCTGTAATGAGCGACTTTTCTATTAAACGACCACTTAAATTCCCGCCCGAGCGTTTTTACTATATAAATTGTATCTATTAAACGACTTTTCTATTACGCAACCAGCGACCGCATTAAACCAGTCCCGACAGGTAAAAAAGATAGTTAAATAATCCATTAAACGACCGCATGCACTTAATCCCCTTGTCCATTTCACACCTTATTCACAACTGCATTCGCGCATTGTCCTTTAAACAATTGAATAAACAATTAGGTGTGATAAATGCGACCAGGTAATTACTCGGCGACACAGTTATAAAACGTCATGTAAAAATCGTGTCATATATGTGTCCGTTTAAGCGCGAGTCTTGAATGTAAATGGATTACACAGCATAAACGCTCATAATTTCTACAAGAACCAAGTTCATGTAACGTCGTTGCTAAGCGACTTACGTTGCTTGATGTCACCGAGTTTTTACATTACGATGTCCCGAGAAGAAATATGCGAGATGTAATTTGTGTACCGTCTCGCCCGCTTTATCTTTACTTGAAAGATCGTCGTACCGACAAACTTCTTATTTTCACTGAGAGAATAAAAATGTCAGACAAAAACACATCGCATAATTTAAGTCTGGGTTTTAATGTGTAAACACTCACTTTGTTTAGTATGTAATCCATTTTAAAGACCCTGTAAAATCATTGCCTTATGGAAAAACGTTTATTACTATCAGCCTGTCTTAATACGCACGTGGAATAAAGTTTTAGAATTATTCCAGTTAATATAGCTGTCAAAACTTCGTCACTGAATTCATGACGTCACACCATGTGCAGATTCGTGTTACTGTGGTACAGTTATTTATTTATAGACTGAAAATTATTATGTACCCGTGTAAATGTGTGTGTGTCTGTGTTTCGCCTTTTACTTTTGCGTTAGTTAGAAAATTTCGCGCGTGTGATAAGAACATTCTTAAATTTTAAGCACGAGGCCACTACACTATTCAACGTACATGAAGCTTGTCATATTGGATAACTTACGTGGAATTTAAGAATTAGGCACTTGTCCAGTGTTCTATTGCCTAGTGAGCTTTGTTTCACACCATAGATACATATGAATGGAAAGAGGATGGTATTTATACGTTTTGATTGTTCAGTAAGACATTCATTTGTACTTTAACTTTCGTTAAATTTGTTGATATCTATTAAGAGACCACTTTATTAAGCGACCACTTTTTGGCCGTCCCTTGGGTGGTCTCTTAATACAATGTCTATTGTATTTTGTTTTGAATGTGATACCGTCTGTGTCAGACTTCTTGTCATTAGTTAGATCAAAGAGGTAATTTGCAGACTTGAGGGTCCAGGGTGGGGTGTCTGGAGTCTTGTACTGTTCAATTGAGTCCATATTCACTTGGATGTCTTCAATAGACTGAGACATACGAATGCCAAGCGGAGGTATGTCATTTGGTTTCTGCTCAAAGAGACGTTTGAATTTAGGGTTAAAAACAACTTCATGTGTAGGGTTAATTAAGAGGGTTTGCTTTCAGTTTCATAATATACTGCAGGGAAAGTTTTTCCCTTCTGAGCTGAAGAGATGGTTCGTTAGCCTCGGCGTAAAGGCTTTTCACAGGAGATGTTCGAAATGCTCCTAGTACTAGTCTTAGACCTTGATTATGTATTGAATCGAGTGCTTTTAAGTACGATTTCCTAGCTGATCCGTACACTATTGATCCATAGTCTAATTTGGAGCGGATAAGGGATCTATAAAGACGTAAAAGTACTTTTCTATCAGCTCCCCAATCAGAGTGAGCAACAACTTTCAAGAGGTTGAGGGCTTTCTGGCACTTCTTTTTAAGTGCACGTACGTGTTGGATAAAAGTAAGTTTCCGGTCAAATATGACACCTAGGAATTTAAATTCAGGGACCACTTGGATTGGTGTATTGTTCATGTGAAGGCTTGGTTCAGGATGCAAACCCCAAAGTTTGCAAAAGTGCATGCACTTAGTTTTGGCCTTAGAAAATTTGAAGCCATTTTTATCGGCCCAGGTTTGGAGTTTATTAAGACATTGTTGGAGCTGTCGCTCTATTATATTCATATTGCGAGATCTGAAACATATGACAAAATCATCCACATAGAGTGAACATTCTACTCCAGGGTTAATAGCTTTCACAATGTTGTTTATCTTTACGCTGAAGAGTGTGACTGACAAGATACAGCCCTGTGGTACACCCATTTCCTGTTCGCGACGTCCTGATAATCTGTCACCAACACGAACGCGGAAGTAGCGTTCATTCAAGAATGCAGCTATAAAAAGTGGGAGGCGGCCTCTGAGACCAAAGTCATGAAGATCTTTCAGAATTCCATACTTCCAGGTAGTGTCGTAGGCACTTTCCAGATAAAAAAATACTGACACAACATGTTGTTTATTAATAAAAGCTTCTCTCAGAAATGTTTCTAAGCGCACAAGATGATCATTTGTACCACGTTGGCGGCGAAATCCGCTTTGGACATCAACAATTAGGTTGTTGGATTCCAAGAACCACACAAGACGATCGTTTACCATTCATTCCAATGTTTTGCAGATGCAACTTGTGAGAGCTATAGGGCAATAATTATTGGGATCACTAGTGTCCTTACCCGGTTTTGGAATAGGAATCACTAGCGCCTCTAGCCATGGGAAACTCACCAGATTGCCAAATGTCATTAAAAATATCAAGTAAAATAGAGAGAGTGGTATCAGGTAAGTGCTTTAAAAATTGATAGTGAACTTTGTCTGGTCCTGGGGAGGTATCGTTTGTCTTGTGAAGGGCAGTTTTAAGTTCTTGTAAAGAGAACAACTTGTTATAGGATTCCAGGTTCTTGGAAGAAAAATTAAGCTTCTTCTTTTCCTCGTTAGTTTTGTTCATCTGAAAATTTTTAGAACTATTTTGCGATGAAGACTTTTTCGCAAATGCGTCTGCCAGAGCATCAGCAATTTTCTCCGGAGTATCTATTTTGGTATCATCAACAGACAGGTGATTGATAGGGGGTTGGGATTTTCCCTTTATTTTTCGGATCATGTCCCAGGTTTTTTTGACAGAAACTCTACTATTTAGTCTTGAAACATATTGTCTCCAAGACTTTCGTTTACTGTTTTTAATTGTATATCGAGCCTTGTCCCTGAATATACGAAAGTTGTTAAGATTGTCATGAGTGGGTCTCAGATTGAATTTCCTGAGGGCTTCTTTTCTGTTTTGTGTGGCTCTTTTGCATTCCTCGTTGTACCAAGGCTTGTCAGGGTGTTTAGGATTTGGGGAGGTTTGAGGTATGGACTGTTTTGCTGCATCTATTAGCAGCTAAGTAAAAAGATGAGATGCATCATCACAATCATCAAACTTTTCACAAGTGATTGTCTGTTCACAAGTAAGTTTAAACTTTTTCCAATCAGCTTTGGAAAGTTTTCATTTTCTAGGGCGTTCGTAGCTCGATGGACTTGTGGAAGAGATAAAAATAGGAAAGTGATCACTTCCACATGTGTCATCGCATACTTTCCAGTCAAAGTCTGGAAGTAGGGTTGGACTACATATAGAAAGATCAAGATATGAATATGATCCTGTTGCAGGATGCAGATAAGTCTTTGAATTTACATGATTCATAATAGACAAATCATTAGACGTAATAATATGCTCAAGTTGGGTTCCTCTGTGGTTAGTATCATCACATCCCCAGATGATGTTATGACTGTATGGGGCGGGAAGTTGTGTTATAAGATTGTTCAGTTTGTTTATATCAATAGGCTCTCTGGGTGGTAGATATATAGAACATAGTGTAATACTATTGTGCATTGATACTCTTACAGCAACAGCTTGTAAAGTTGTGTTTAAAGTTATTTGTGAGTGTGGAACACAATTGTTTATAATAATAGAAACTCCACCTTGGGCTTTGTTGCCCTCGGTATACACTTTGTTATCTATAGAATGGTATTTAAAAGATACACTATCATTCTCTTTCAAGAATGTTTCCTGAAGACAGAAAGCAACAGGTGAATGTTCACTTATTAAAAGAGATATTTCGTCTATATTGGCCTTCAGGCCTCTACAATTCCATTGTATGATATTATTTGACGCCATGATAGATTAAAAATAAGTTAAAAATAAAGTAAAAGAAAGACTAAGTTTCTTCATCAGTGGGCATGTTCTCACCCCCTGAGACAGGGATTCCATCGCTGTCATCCTCCATGTCACTTAGACATTCAAACTTGTTGTTGAGGGGGGTTTCGTGATTGTTAGTTTTTGTGGTTTTTGTTTGGGTGATGGAGATGTAGACTTATGATTTGCAGGTTTTTCTTTATAGGGTTGGGAGGCATGGTATGTTGTTCTTTTTGGTTACTGGTGTAGATTTTACCTTGGGTTTCAAAGTAGGGGGGGCTGGTGATGTGGTTTTGGATAGGATTAAATTTGGTTTTTCGGGCACAACAGTTTTTTTTGGCTGATTGGATGTTTTTGGTGCAGGGGGAGGAACCTTTGGGGCAGGCTGTCTCTGTGTCTGTACAGATGAGGGGGCCAGACCTTTAAGGTCCTCTGCAATCTGAGGGTATTTTTCAGTTAGGAGTTTAATAAGTTCACTGCAAGAGTGACAAGGAAGGCTGTTCGCCAAAGGGGCAGCTTTGTTGGCATAGCTAGCACTACTGCCAGCCTGTGCCTGTTCCCTCTGGTGGTTCTGCACCACCCTCCTTGCCTCTACAAATGAAAAAGTTTGGTTATATTTAACTTGCAGGATTTCCTTCTCACCATTCCATGATGAGCAATTTTTAGAAAAAGAAGGATGTGAATTGTTGCAGTTAATACAATGCGGTTTCTCTTGGCAGTTCTTAGATTCATGGTCCGGCCCCTCAAATGCACAGACCGCACAAACCGGAGCTCGTGTGCACTTGTAGGGAACTGATGATGGTTCCACAGTGAATGAATGGAACTGATGATGGTTCCACAGTGAATGTAGGGAACTGATGATGGTTCCACAGTGAATGAATGGAACTGATGATGGTTCCACAGTGAATGTAGGGAACTGATGATGGTTCCACAGTGAATGTAGGGAACTGATGATGGTTCCACAGTGTATGAATGGACCTGATGATGGTTCCACAGTGAATGTAGGGAACTGATGATGGTTCCACAGCAGGAGAACATGGCTTTATCCCTTATCCTGGTAAATAACTTAGTGATATTTACCTGAAGTTTGATTGATCCCTGTATTCATTTGTACATTACCACTGCCAAATTGAATATTATTGTAAGTATTATATTCATTTCTATGAAAATGAGTACACCCTGGACCAGCATTGGGACAATTGCAAGCTTGTCCTGAAAATATATCATGCAGAGTCAATTATATATACATGTTTGTAAAATATTGATGAATGAAATTGAACCTGAAATCATTAATAATCTGTCCAGCCATTTATATCCCGTCGGCCATCTTGAATGTGATCAGAAAAAAAATCATGCCATACAATAGAACTAACTGATAAGTTGTGTGAAGGAACATAAAACCTCTCCAAGCAGAAGTTCACACCACAAGTTTTTGAGAAAATTCAAGATGTCTATCCAAAGGGGGTTGGCACATTAAAAAATCCACTACCATCATTGACTATCTAGTATATGGTAGTGGATTTTTTTGGCCAGCTTGAATGTGATAAAAAAATTAAGTCATACACATCAATTCAATAGAATATATGGATGAAGTTTCATGAAAATCCTCCAAAAGCTTTAGAAATAGTTTGCTCCACAAATGTTTGTTAACATACCGACCAAACAACCAACCAGCTGAGGGTCTACATTGTACCCCATCAAACTGTTTGCGGGGGGGGGGGGGGGTATAATCATCCAACCAGAACCTGGTACAAACCATTTGTGTGAGCTTTCATGGAGAACTATTCAGACAATGAAATTTTCTACAAAAGGCAACAACTCGTGAAAAATCATCCAACCATTTCACACTGATAATAAGCACAACTAGGCTTGGTACACAGAAAACAATGTGATGTGAATGACCTGAGATGTATGATTCTTATATGGCATCGACTTTACTGATTTCATCGAAAATCAGTTCTCATATACTATCAAGGACATGCACAACACAGTTTGTAGGGTTCAAAGAGGCAATTCTTACTAACTCAGGGCAACTACTTTGATCCAACATACTGAATACAAAGCCCAATATGCACAAACAAGAACTGAATATGTCTCAAATGAAGTTTTGTAAAAAAACTTTGAGATATGTATGACACAATTTTCACAGGGAAGGTAATCAATCAACAATCTATAAATCAACTCACCATTGGAAGTTTGACCAGCAGCAGGTGGATTTCTTTCATTTTTGAAGTGATTACCTTCAGGTATTTTGGCCAATTCTGCACCAAAAATCTTCATATCATCTTCTGCAATATAGTGAGTTTGCCAGTAAACGATTTTTTACATATTTTCCACATGAACTAATAAGCATTTCAGTCACATAAACAGCCAGGGTCAAGATGGAGGCAGACCCCGAGGCAGACACCTGGGTACAGCCAGTTCTACTATACACCAGCCTACAAATCTAACATCCTCAATGTGATTGGAACCAACAGCAGTGAGAGGCCAGTGAGATTTGAAGTCTATAAACTAATCAATTTTTGTAAATACAGTAATTGTATTAAATACATCTCTATTGCACTACAGTATGTGTATACAAGGGTTGTCCCATTAAATCGTAGACAATGGCTGTAAAACAACAAAACATTAACAAAAGTTCTCCAACATTTCATTGTTGAATTATCAGCATCTTCTCAACACCACGGACACATGGTTTAAATGTCCGGACACATGGTTTAAATGTCCGTGTCAACATGTATACAAAATTATATTGAACTGCCTCACAAATTGTTGAAATGACATTAAAATGTATAACAGGACATACAGACATGTGGCACGCATATTAACGTCATAACGTTGTTGTGTGATTTTGATGTCACTGACATTTACTCTTTCTCGAAATATTCGCCGCCATTTTGTACACATTTTTTATGGCACTGCATCCAACTCGCAAACACCGATTTATACCAGTCCTTATTTAGACTTCTGTTAAACACTTGAATTGAATACTTGATCTCATTACGATTTTCGAACATTCGCCCTTGCAGATGAGACTTCACAGTGGTCTGTCTCCCTTTACAAAGTACACCCAAAGCCTCGCATTATATCACTTGACTGTCTCATTTGGAAATAAAACAAGAACACTTGATTCTGTATATATTGGATTATCTAATAAATGGTCAATAAATTGACAACTCTTATGGATCATTGACGAGATTCAATATAGTGACATGTTCAATAGAGCAGCAAAAGTTCACAGAGAACTAGCACAGTCGGTGTAAGGAGAGCTGACTGAATTGACATACCAGAAACATCTTTTTGAAACGTCCATGAGGCTCCTCCAATCTCACATACAAGACCTTTGTTTTCGAGAAAGTACAAAAGTATATTTACATCGGCAGCAGCTTGTCCAATATTTGTATGCTTAGCAACATCTTTTGCTAACACAGGTTCATCTGCATGTTTAAGCAGCTGAATAATACTATTCAACTGTCCTGTAAAAGATATCAGAAAACATTTTTGGTAAATATCAACCTTCGTGTAGCAGAGTAGCATGGATTATCTCCCCATTATTGCTATACATTATATAACATATAAGGTGTCATTGACTTTCTAAGCTTGTCAAATTTCAGAGTAGCCTTAAAAGCTCAAATCTCATTTTATGTTTAATATAAATAATTTGAGATCAGTGTTGAAGCTAGAAATCTCATTTTTGCATATAAAACAGTAAACAAACAGCTTTACAACCTCAGAAAAAGCCCTTCAACTGCTTCCAAAATAAAATCAAAATAAAGTATTCAAATATTTATAGAATATGAATTACCAGTCTCACCCCTCAATGCTTAAGTGGGAATAAAGAATTATTGAATGGTTGGACTGCCAAGTACAGTTTATGTATCTGTTTGCAACAAGGAATCAGTCACATAAAAGCCTGGCTCATGTGGTGATTTTTCCACAAATCGGGGTGGAGGAAGACCCTAACTGCCCCTTCTATCATTATTTTGGGCACTTGGGTAGAACCACCGTCCTTCCGCAAGCCAGTTGGATAGCTTCCTCAACATCCCATGATGGGATTCAAACCTGCAGCAGTTTTTTCAACAATTGATTATGATTAATGAATTACAACTTCATACTTTTAGGGTAATTGACTCTTAAGATATTGCAGATACTACCCATGTACATGTGAACAACAATCCTGACTGGTTAGCTTATTGCCCATTTATTCATTTACTTTTCCTGTCAAAATATATAAGATTTCATGAGATTTTTTATGGCAGTCATAAATTTATTGACCTGAACAGTTTTTCTGGAATTAATTACTGACTTGCCCTTCTACACCTGAATCAGAGGTTAGGGGACATATGGTCACAATCTAATATCACCTGCTCCGCCTCTGAATATCACACCCGAACCTCCTAGGTGACAGCTCAGCACTCTACCAACTGAGCTAGCAGGGCATGGTCTACCAGTACCACAAATGTATAACACAGAACTCACTTGTAAATTCCACAGCCGCACCTGTTTCAACAGGCATCACAGAATTTGCGGAGCTCTGTTGTGGAACTGAAGTAGAAATTCCATCATATAAATTTGATATTTCAGTTAATTTAAGCTTGATTGATATAAAACGCTTGAGTCGGATTCCTGAAAAAACAGTACCTGGCGTCGTATAAGGTGTGGGGGTGGCACCCTATAAGATGTGGGCGTGGCACCCTATAAGGTGTGGGCGTGGCATCCTGTAAAGTGTCGGTGTGGCGTCCTATAAGGTGTGGGCATAGCGTCCTATAAGGTGTGGACGTGGCATTCTGTAAAGTGTGGGCATAGCGTCCTATAAGGTGTGGACATGGCATCCTGTAAAGTGTGGGCAAAGCGTCCTATATGGTGTGGGCATAGCGTCCTATAAGGTGTGGACGTGGCATCCTGTAAAGTGTGGGCATAGCGTCCTATAAGGTGTGGGCATAGCGTCCTATAAGGTGTGGACATGGCATCCTGTAAAGTGTGGGCATAGCGTCCTATAAGGTGTGGGCATAGCGTCCTGTAAAGTGTGGACGTGGCATCCTGTAAAGTGTGGGCATAGCGTCCTATAAGGTGTGGACGTGGCATCCTGTAAAGTGTGGGCATAGCGTCCTATAAGGTGTGGACGTGGCATCCTGTAAAGTGTGGGCATAGCGTCCTATAAGGTGTGGGCATAGCGTCCTATAAGGTGTGGACGTGGCATCCTGTAAAGTGTGGGCATAGCGTCCTATAAGGTGTGGACGTGGCATCCTGTAAAGTGTGGGCATAGCGTCCTATAAGGTGTGGGCATAGCGTCCTATAAAGTGTGGACGTGGCATCCTGTAAAGTGTGGGCATAGCGTCCTATAAGGTGTGGACGTGGCATCCTGTAAAGTGTGGGCATAGCGTCCTATAAGGTGTGGGCATAGCGTCCTATAAGGTGTGGACATGGCATCCTGTAAAGTGTGGGCATAGCGTCCTATAAGGTGTGGGCATAGCGTCCTATAAGGTGTGGACGTGGCATCCTGTAAAGTGTGGGCATAGCGTCCTATAAGGTGTGGACATGGCATCCTGTAAAGTGTGGGCATAGCGTCCTATAAGGTGTGGGCATAGCGTCCTATAAAGTGTGGACGTGGCATCCTGTAAAGTGTGGGCATAGCGTCCTATAAGGTGTGGACATGGCATCCTGAGGTAGTTCGATCACCAACTATAGTGACTATGGTTGATGATAAAACACAGTCTAGTTTATCTATGGTCTAGTTACTCTAGTCACTCTTCGAACTTGGAGGGTTGAATACCATATAGATGTTCCTAACATTAACTATGGTTCAACCACCGATTTAGTAAGGTTGAACTATAGTTGACATTCGCAACACCTCTATAGGGTTTTCAACTCTCCAAATTCTAAGAGACCTTTTCCTAGCATAACCCCTATGGTACTCAATATACTGGTATATTAAGTTTAATCAATAAATTGGATCAAACAATTCCATATTGGTCAAAATATCCATAAAAATAAGGAATGAAAAAACGAGGTGGAAAAGAACTTACGGAAAAGAATAATATACACTTATTTGTAAAATATTAGTGTATTTGAAAACATATTAGCTCTATTAAATTTGTGAAACTCAATAATTTTTTGTAGATCTATGTGGTCTTCAAGACAATATTAAAAGTACTGTAATTCCCTAATGAAATGTCATTTTGCAATAATTTTGATTTCAATTGACCTTTCTGCAGATATTGATTGACAGCTCGCGTTAGCCAATCGCGTTGCAGTATTCGCGCACACCTCCGGCATTGTTTTATCGACGCCATTTTGTTAGACAAGTTACACTGTTGTCAACAAATTTGTCTAAGAGTGGTAGTTTTCGGGAAAGCAAATTACAGGGTGTTTATTTTTGACAATGGTGAAAAGGTGTAGTGACAATAGATGTCCAGACTGATAGGTGGCGTGAAATTCTTACCTTTTCCAAAACCTAAGACAAATTTGGAAAAAATGCATGCGGGGGATTAAGTTGTGCGGCAGACCGCATCACGAGTTAAATCCGTCTAAAATTAACGCAAACAGATAGGCCCCATTGATAAAAAGATGACTTTTTGTTTGGTATTTGTTATTTTTACCTTTAAATATCAGTTTGACTGGGAGGAGACAAACATTACAAGTTAATGAAAAGTCTGTACCCTAAAACATGAAGAAACACAAATTTACAACTTAAAATGTTTTTATTTCACATAATCAGTTGCAAATTATATATGTGAAAATATATCAAACCAACTATATTATATCTGTATATTGAGGGAACATAATATTATTTTTCTAAACAAAATTAATTGACTTATGTCAGCAATTAAGCAAGTATTTGGACTTGTGTTTGCTTAGGACGGCCATTACTTTATATATTTTTCATGACTAGAATCATTATAAAATCGATAATTATTGCGATTAAAAACATGAAACTGAAACATGTATTGCTATAAACATATATACATGGAGAAAAATATCTTAATTTTGGTTATAATTGATATTGATGAAAAATCTAAATACATGTGATATACCAGTATTGGTTTCTCACTGTCAAGTATTTCTTTCGAACGTAATTTACATGTATTTCAATTGCATTGTGTGTTTACAATTTATGTACGTATAGAAATTAGTAATATATCTGGTTTAAAATCCTAAATATCACACCTACGAGTATGTTGATTTTGTTAAATAAATAAACCTATTTTCTAACATTCAACACAAGTCTGATCATTTATTTTTTATAAATGGTCATTTAGTTAAAGCCTATAAAAATAATTTACATGTATGTGTGTGTATTTACATTTCTCAACGTTGCTGTATATATGTGTCGGATGGTGACAGCAAAAACTGATTGGATGCATATTGGACTCCCACTGGGCCAGACTGTGAAATGCTGATTACGGGGCTGGATAAGATTTACATCTAGATAGTGCACACATGCGACATTATTGTTTATTGCATAACATTATATAATTTGTACAACCTAATACTGGCCTTGTGTCTGCCTCTGTTTCTATTTTATCATAGTATCTTTACAGTATGACTTCTGGAATTTGTAGAAATATATGTTGCAGGATTTGAAGATTTGAGAAATAATTCTGATATTCTAATGTCCATCCCTTTTTTTGTAATGTCCATCTCCACACAAAATAAAGGTGGGTTATGTACACAAACATAACTATACTTAAACTTGATAACTAAAATGACTTTCATTCACACTAAATAACATTATACATAAGGGGACGGACATTACAGATAACTTTCATGGTTTTTTTGGTAAATACTTCCCCTGTAATCCCGCAATAAACTGCAAACATGGACTTATATGGAATTATAATTATCACGTGTGAATGTATTGCATAATAATCGGTTCGAAATTTATCTGATATAAAGGACATTCTAATATAAAATGAAATTCGTCTTCTAAAACATTACATAGTTGACATTTTCTTTCTGATCGTGGTATAGCATTTAAGGTTTATTCCATCTTCCCGTTTCAATACTCTTAATCTAGTCAAAGCAAATCTATATTATGTAATATTTATTTTGTCAAGATATGATTTAAAGTCGAAATATCATATAATGAGGAAAAATCCGAAGGAATACTATCTACATCAGCCCGTTATAGTTCTTTGTTCGACGCCATATTGGACATGGCTTGTCTAACGTGGTTACAGCGAGAACCTGTTACTAAGGGGGGCGTGGCTACGGAGCATCTGCAGAAAGGTCAATTAACTCTTTTTGTATAATGAACCTGATATAAAAGTTAAATGCTTCATAGATTTATCAACATGAGAACATTGTGTACCTGTCTCATCAATGTCTAATCTGCTACCTTTACAATCAAGAGGATTGTGTTCTACTAGTCTCTTCATCTCTTGCATATATTCTGCTTGTTCTTTTTGACATTTTTCAGCATTCTCTAGGCTTTTCGCCAAATCAGGCAAAACATTTAAATTGGACAGACTCTGAACTATTTCAGCCTGGCTCTCTTTTATTTCAGCTTGGCTGTCTTTTATTTCAGCTTGGCTGTTTTTTATTTCAGCTTGACCAAGTTTCAACTCTTCAATTCCACGATCGAGTAAAATGTCCATTTCGGTCCATGCTTTAATTGTCTGATCAAATTGTTTCTTTAATTCTTCGTCAATGTCCATCTTCTTTGCATCATTAATCAATGAGGACAGGTTTGGAATTTTACTCACAGTGTTCAGTCTAGTCAGAATCTGCAAGGAAACAATGATCAATTAAAAAAAATCTATCATCATTTATACACAGTATGACACTTTCATCAGCAACGCCCCATGTATGACCTTGACCAAAATGCTCGAAATCTTGTTTGTTTGATTTGGTCAGGCTGACAGCTGTTGTTCAACAATTGTTCAGTTATAGACTGTGGTCAGATGATCTGACCTGTGTTAATGGAATAAATTATCAACCGTTTCTAATTTACCCTTCCGCAAGTAGCCGACAACCTCCCCACATGCCAAGCCTTTGCATCGAACCCGGACCTCCCGGTGACAACCTAGCCCTCTAACCACTGAGCTAACCAAGTGGGCATTAGAAATGTTGATTTCATGCATGGCATGTCTTCTAGTTATACTGAATGCCATTATCTATCTGATCAATCATTTCAAAATCCCATGAAGGACCGAACAATGTAGGAAACAGACAATGGACATATCTTTTATTTGCAGACCAAGTAGGACTTGGTGTGAATCTTATTTTACATACATTTTAATGTAGACTATAAAATGAAGTCAGGGATGGACACATAATGGATGTTCAATGCAATTTCCACATGGCTTCCTTCAGGGGACATAAACAATTTGAGCATTGAGTATCTGTGTTACAACACAATAAAAATTCACTGGATTTCTGTGATTTTAAGGAATATGTATAACCTGATATTTACCTGACTTAATTCATTCCATATAACAGTCAAATCTGCCTCAGATATATATACTGTTGGCCTGTGTTGCAGCTGAAATGGAAAAGTTTGCTTTGATTTGTTCATTTTTTGTAAGTATTTCTATTCATCATTTAAAAATAATAATGTATCAAAAATTAAACAGAAAAAAATAATTAAGTGCTTTAATATATTTTTTAAATTTGCTGCAAAAATGGACTTTGGTATTAACAGAAATGATTGCCTATAATGGTAAATATAAACTGTTGATGATAAGGCCATAAGATAAAGGCTTAGTTTCCCAGACCATTTTTTCTATATCAAATAAGTGTGTTTTTTTATTGTGGCATTTTTTTTTTTATAATTTCCTATTTCTCTCTGGATGATGGAACCCAATGTGCCAAGATGTCATAATATGTTAGTTTCAACAATTAGTCCAGTATTTAACACAATATACCTATTTTTAATCCAATAGACTGTGACTTGTCCCATTCAACCCTTAACTAGAGGTAAATAAACTGCCATTTGTACAAATTCAACGATGAACGTTTTGTTCTTTTGGTATATATAATTATATCATACACTAGACCCAAATCAAAAGTAATTGCATTGTTATGCAAATGTTAATGGTAGCATAAACACATTTAGAATTTTCAAAGTTGAGGTGTTTTAGTTTTGCGACATTTCAATAGGAATTAAAAGAGTACAAAGAAGATTCCTGGTAAAAACCCTCTCTTCTTCGAAGGGGAGGCATAATAACCATACAGATGTCCAGCGATGGAATCTGCACATACAGAAAGTCATGGATTTTTAAGCTTACATTAGAGAAATCATGCATTTAAATACATGTACATAGAAATAAGCGTTTCAAAGAACTTATTTCCATTTCGTTTTAATATTCACTTTTCCACAGACACGCTAGCTTGGAAAACTTGATTGTCTGGAGCACCAAATGGAAGACTTGTATTTTTAAACAGCCTTATTGAAGAGTTAGAGATGAGCGGAAGTGGCCTCTGCATGTACAACTGCAATATATCCTCCCCAACTGTCGAAGACGACATGGTTCTTGTCTCGTTTTCGAAAGCTGGAATGGACAATCTGCTTGACATATGTTGGCAGTACTCTAGAAGATGGCGATATCTCTACAACCCAAACAAGTGTGCTATAGTTGTGTGCAATCAAACCAAAAGGACCGACGACAACGACAACAACGTTCAGCAGTTCCACCTTGGTCCGCATCAGTTAGACACGGTTGAGAAATATACGCACTTAGGCATAGCTTGCAACACAACCGTCACTTCACATGACAGTATACAGGATGCGGCAATCAAGCTTAGGGGCACCTTTATGAACATTTGCCAAAATGTCATTGATCATCGCTCAATAAGCGCAATTACACTTTGTAAAATCTATAAGTCAGTGATTCTTCCCAAGGCGTTGTACGGCAGTGAAACATGGAACACGTATGCCGCGAGCGATATGAAAGGCCTCGAATTGGCGCATAGGTTCTGCATTAAATACATGCAACGCTTTTCCAGAAATTTATCTACAGACTATTGCTTGAGCACAGTAAATATGACGTCAGTGGAGACAATGATAGACTATAGGAAACTGCAATTATTTGGTCAGATGTGTCGTTTGCCACCCAAATATCTAGCAAAAGAAATATTCACTAACAGATTAATTCGGTATGTGAACATTGACAGACAGAAGCGTGGTTTCATACCTGATAGTATTAGACTCTTTCAGAAGTATGGGTTAACAGACAGCGTAAACACTTACTTAAATTCTGGAAAGTTTCCAACTAATAATATGTGGAAAACACTTTTACAAAATAACGTTATTATTCCAGGAAAAGTGAATAGAGTGAAACGTTTGCAGAGGGAGCATAGTGCTTTTATAAATAATGTTGTAGGACTAAATATGTGCTCGCCGCTATGGGTGAGTGTCAAAAAAAAGCCCCCCAACGCGCACAACGTGTATTGCGCTGCTTAGAATCGTTGGTATACATGTTTCTAGGCAATATGTTCAAGAGTGTAAAACATGCAAGTTCTTAACAGGGGATATAATAATGCACCCGTTATGTGACTGTACACAAAGAAATAGAATCAGGGAGGCTTTATGGACGCTTGTATACCGCTTATTCGGTCATAAGCAATATCTTGTATTTATGAGAATGTGCCGTCATGAACAGTCTAATTTCCTGTTGAATAAATGTACAGAGACTCTTGGTGGTAACCTCAAACATCTACCAGTTGCACGTGAATTAGTTAATCTCCTGCGCCAATCTTAAGATGCAGGTTAAACTAAATGGAACAGACGGTATTGACTATGACTGTTTTTCATCATAAGTTATCTTATTTTTCGATTTCGATAAGGTTAAATTTCGATGTTTAACAAATTTAGTTCTGAACCAATGGTAGCACCACAGAAGCTAGCTGCATGAGTTTATTGATGTCGGCTGTTTATCTATGAAAGCTGTTAGCTAACAGTATGAATATCCTTATGGTTTCGTTTTCGGTAAGGATATATTAATGTTAAACATCTCAAGTAAATGTTATCATACATATTATTATTCTCATACTTGAAAACGAATATGATGCTTTGTTTTTATTGTCAGAGAGCAAGGATTGTACAATCAATAAGTTTATTGCTCAAACAGTGATCTAGATATCATCGGTATGAGTGTTATTGGATATATTATATGATTACTTTGTCGCTTATCGGTATTTACTTTTATTTAAATTGTATAAGTGTTTACGAAGTAGGCAAGTTGACTGGTTGTGTAATATGTTAATGTGCATGTTTTGTATATAATGTTGTTCTTCTTTGTTTCTGTTCCCTTATATGCTGTGTAAATATGTAATGCTCTTCATTTATTGGAGGAAATAAAGAATATATACAATGGATTTCAGAACCACTGAATGCAATATAAATATTGTCAAGAACAAAATCAGTAATCAAATACTGGTACATACATTATTTCGACATTCCTTCAACCTCGCCAGTTCAGCCTCAAAGGATAAATCAGTGGGTGCAGGATCCTTCCACACCGGATCCTTCTGGCTACGAAGACCACAAACATTCCTTAACAGGCACGTAAGGAGTGTGATGTCCATGTTGGTTGACTTTGGCGAGTTATCAATCGGTGGTAGATGTTGAGCTTGATCAGTTTTTATTATCTTCGCTGAGATCAAACTTTGAAGTACTTTGTTGAATTTGTTGTTGTTTGCAGACAAGTACATTACAAAATCAAAACCAACTTTGACATCAAATATCTTCCGCATGATATCTGTTCCAATCTCTACCAATAAATATTGGTAGCGGAAAATGTTTTTATCTGAAAAAGTAATCCATTTATACTGGTGAATATTGAATATTATGAAACCATAACAAACACTGAAGATTATTACCATGACGACTAAATAGGACGTACTGCAGACTACATAGACTATGTATGGGGACTGTAACGTGTATTGCGCTGCTTAGAATCGTTGGTATACATGTTTCTAGGCAATATGTTCAAGAGTGTAAAACATGCAAGTTCTTAACAGGGGATATAATAATGCACCTGGAGAACTTGATTGTCTGGAGCACCAAATGGAAGACTTGTATTTTTAAACAGCCTTATTGAAGAGTTAGAGATGAGCGGAAGTGGCCTCTGCATGTACAACTGCAATATATCCTCCCCAACTGTCGAAGACGACATGGTTCTTGTCTCGTTTTCGAAAGCTGGAATGGACAATCTGCTTGACATATGTTGGCAGTACTCTAGAAGATGGCGATATCTCTACAACCCAAACAAGTGTGCTATAGTTGTGTGCAATCAAACCAAAAGGACCGACGACAACGACAACAACGTTCAGCAGTTCCACCTTGGTCCGCATCAGTTAGACACGGTTGAGAAATATACGCACTTAGGCATAGCTTGCAACACAACCGTCACTTCACATGACAGTATACAGGATGCGGCAATCAAGCTTAGGGGCACCTTTATGAACATTTGCCAAAATGTCATTGATCATCGCTCAATAAGCGCAATTACACTTTGTAAAATCTATAAGTCAGTGATTCTTCCCAAGGCGTTGTACGGCAGTGAAACATGGAACACGTATGCCGCGAGCGATATGAAAGGCCTCGAATTGGCGCATAGGTTCTGCATTAAATACATGCAACGCTTTTCCAGAAATTTATCTACAGACTATTGCTTGAGCACAGTAAATATGACGTCAGTGGAGACAATGATAGACTATAGGAAACTGCAATTATTTGGTCAGATGTGTCGTTTGCCACCCAAATATCTAGCAAAAGAAATATTCACTAACAGATTAATTCGGTATGTGAACATTGACAGACAGAAGCGTGGTTTCATACCTGATAGTATTAGACTCTTTCAGAAGTATGGGTTAACAGACAGCGTAAACACTTACTTAAATTCTGGAAAGTTTCCAACTAATAATATGTGGAAAACACTTTTACAAAATAACGTTATTATTCCAGGAAAAGTGAATAGAGTGAAACGTTTGCAGAGGGAGCATAGTGCTTTTATAAATAATGTTGTAGGACTAAATATGTGCTCGCCGCTATGGGTGAGTGTCAAAAAAAAGCCCCCCAACGCGCACAACGTGTATTGCGCTGCTTAGAATCGTTGGTATACATGTTTCTAGGCAATATGTTCAAGAGTGTAAAACATGCAAGTTCTTAACAGGGGATATAATAATGCACCCGTTATGTGACTGTACACAAAGAAATAGAATCAGGGAGGCTTTATGGACGCTTGTATACCGCTTATTCGGTCATAAGCAATATCTTGTATTTATGAGAATGTGCCGTCATGAACAGTCTAATTTCCTGTTGAATAAATGTACAGAGACTCTTGGTGGTAACCTCAAACATCTACCAGTTGCACGTGAATTAGTTAATCTCCTGCGCCAATCTTAAGATGCAGGTTAAACTAAATGGAACAGACGGTATTGACTATGACTGTTTTTCATCATAAGTTATCTTATTTTTCGATTTCGATAAGGTTAAATTTCGATGTTTAACAAATTTAGTTCTGAACCAATGGTAGCACCACAGAAGCTAGCTGCATGAGTTTATTGATGTCGGCTGTTTATCTATGAAAGCTGTTAGCTAACAGTATGAATATCCTTATGGTTTCGTTTTCGGTAAGGATATATTAATGTTAAACATCTCAAGTAAATGTTATCATACATATTATTATTCTCATACTTGAAAACGAATATGATGCTTTGTTTTTATTGTCAGAGAGCAAGGATTGTACAATCAATAAGTTTATTGCTCAAACAGTGATCTAGATATCATCGGTATGAGTGTTATTGGATATATTATATGATTACTTTGTCGCTTATCGGTATTTACTTTTATTTAAATTGTATAAGTGTTTACGAAGTAGGCAAGTTGACTGGTTGTGTAATATGTTAATGTGCATGTTTTGTATATAATGTTGTTCTTCTTTGTTTCTGTTCCCTTATATGCTGTGTAAATATGTAATGCTCTTCATTTATTGGAGGAAATAAAGAATATATACAATGGATTTCAGAACCACTGAATGCAATATAAATATTGTCAAGAACAAAATCAGTAATCAAATACTGGTACATACATTATTTCGACATTCCTTCAACCTCGCCAGTTCAGCCTCAAAGGATAAATCAGTGGGTGCAGGATCCTTCCACACCGGATCCTTCTGGCTACGAAGACCACAAACATTCCTTAACAGGCACGTAAGGAGTGTGATGTCCATGTTGGTTGACTTTGGCGAGTTATCAATCGGTGGTAGATGTTGAGCTTGATCAGTTTTTATTATCTTCGCTGAGATCAAACTTTGAAGTACTTTGTTGAATTTGTTGTTGTTTGCAGACAAGTACATTACAAAATCAAAACCAACTTTGACATCAAATATCTTCCGCATGATATCTGTTCCAATCTCTACCAATAAATATTGGTAGCGGAAAATGTTTTTATCTGAAAAAGTAATCCATTTATACTGGTGAATATTGAATATTATGAAACCATAACAAACACTGAAGATTATTACCATGACGACTAAATAGGACGCACTGCAGACTACATAGACTATGTATGGGGACTGCAGACAACATATACCATGTATGGGGACTGCAGACTGCATAGACCATGTATGGGGACTGCAGACTGCATAGACCATGTATGGAGACTGCAGACTGCATAGACCATGTATGGGGACTGCAGACTGCATAGACCATGTATGGGGACTGCAGACTACATATACCATGTATGGGGACTGCAGACTACATATACCATGTATGGGGACTGCAGACTACATATACCATGTATGGGGACTGCAGACTACATATACCATGTATGGGGACTGCAGACTACATATACCATGTATGGGGACTGCAGACTACATATACCATGTATGGGGACTGCAGACTGCATAGACCATGTATGGGGACTGCAGACTGCATAGACCATGTATGGGGACTGCAGACTACATATACCATGTATGGGGACTGCAGACAACATATACCATGTATGGGGACTGCAGACTGCATAGACCATGTATGGAGACTGCAGACTGGATATACCATGTATGGGGACTGCAGACTACATATACCATGTATGGGGACTGCAGACTACATATACCATGTATGGGGACTGCAGACTACATATATACCATGTATGGGGACTGCAGACTACATGATATATCATGTATGGGGACTGCAGACTACATATACCATGTATGGGGACTGCAGACTACATATACCATGTATGGGGACTGCAGACTACATATACCATGTATGGGGACTGCAGACTACATATACCATGTATGGGGACTGCAGACTACATATACCATGTATGGGGACTGCAGACTGCATAGACCATGTATGGGGACTGCAGACTGCATAGACCATGTATGGGGACTGCAGACTACATATACCATGTATGGGGACTGCAGACAACATATACCATGTATGGGGACTGCAGACTGCATAGACCATGTATGGAGACTGCAGACTGGATATACCATGTATGGGGACTGCAGACTGCATAGACCATGTATGGAGACTGCAGACTACATATACCATGTATGGGGACTGCAGACTACATATACCATGTATGGGGACTGCAGACTACATATACCATGTATGGGGACTGCAGACTACATATACCATGTATGGGGACTGCAGACTACATATACCATGTATGGGGACTGCAGACTACATATATACCATGTATGGGGACTGCAGACTACATGATATATCATGTATGGGGACTGCAGACTACATATACCATGTATGGGGACTGCAGACTACATATACCATGTATGGGGACTGCAGACTACATATACCATGTATGGGGACTGCAGACTACATATACCATGTATGGGGACTGCAACATATACCATGTATGGGGACTGCAGACTACATAGTCCATAATTATATGATAGCCTGGGTACCACGGATGGCAGGAAGATAGCAAACACATCCTTATTAATATAGGATAAGCACATAAAAGACTCCTGTCAGGACATTAATATGAACCATGCAAATAGACAACATTACAGAATGTTATAAGGAAATCTATCTGCTTACATTCATTAGTGGTACTTTATTTCAGTTCATCAATAAATGAGTCATCAAATTTGTAAACAAACAGGACAGTACTCAGTAAGACATCAAGTTTGTCCCCTGAATATTCAAGATACTGAATACATTGCAATATATGGGCCAATCCAGTGTATACTGTGACAGTCAACAGTCCATAGAGTCTGAATACCTGAGTATAGCAATAATAAATAATACACAAGTCTCAATCCTTTTTTTATGAAGCCATACATCTCTTCAATTTTTGAGATCGCGACTATTGCTGATCGATGAAGTGGCAGAAATTCACGATATTTACCATGCACACCTAGGATTGTGGGTAAATTATTTCTTGTTATCGTTTCACCGATATACCTGGTGAGCCAGCCATGGTTTATATATACTAGCGGAAAAAAGAAACTGTGCATGTGTATAATATGCTATAACTTAGGAGGTATGTAAGGAATCGCAATAAAAATTTCAACAGGGTTTTATCTTACCTTTATTTAACACCAGCTCAATTGATATGGTTATTGAATCAGCTGCGTCTTAGATAGAGATCAGTTTTCAGAGACGTTCTCTAAACAAAGTTCAGCTCATCAATACCATGTATGTCAACCATTGGAATCTATGCATGCTTGACAACGACGCCGCATTGATGTGACAAGTGTTCGGAAAAATGCCTGGGGAATACCATTCCAGATTCTGACAAGCGCACGTGATAGGTCAGGTAACGTCAACAGCTGATTTTGGAGGCCACCTAACCGTCGCTGCATCTCATCCCATACGTGTTCTATAGGCGACAAATCCAGTGATATTGCAGGCCAGGGCAGCACATTCACATTGTTCTGGGTCAAAAAGTCAGTGACGACCCGCGCGACGTGCGGGCGAGCGTTATCCTGTTGCAGCGTGGCGTTACGATGCTGCACAAATGGAAGGACGTGAGGCCGTATGATTTCGTCACGATATCTGATGCCTGTAAGTGTGCCGTCTACAACCACAAGTGCTGTTCTACCACGGGATGAGATGCCACCCCACACCATGACACTACCTCCGCCGAATGGACGTAGTTCAATCACACAACTGTCATGGTTCCAAACGTTCACCAACACGACGGTACACTCTAGAAAGGCCGTCGCTGCTGTCGAGATGGAACCTGGACTCATCCGTGAAAAGAATACGTGCCCAGTCCTGTTGCGTGAAGTGTATGTGTCTTCTACACCAGGCAAAACGTGCTACACGATGACGTTGCTGCAGAACAGGACGTATGGCAGGACGTCGTGGACGTATGCCTCGTTCACGCAATTGATTACGTACCGTTCGGGGACTGATTCTTCTAAGGCCAGGAATACTTCTAGCCGTCAAAGAAGCAGTTCTGAGTCGGTCACGGAGATGAACCACCCGGATGTACATATCCTGGCGAATAGACGTTACGCGTGGACGTCCTGATCGAGGCCGGTCTCTGGTTGCCCCAAACTGTTGGTACCGTCTCCACAAGGCGTCTACAGTATTTCGGTGAACGCCAAATTGTCTGGCAACGTCAGTATGACGTACACCAGCTTCAATCATGCCTACGGCGCGGCATCTGTCAGTTTCATTCAACCTTGGCATGGCGTATCAACGACGTTTTTCAAAATTATCCTGGTTTTGTGTCTTACATGTAACAACACTATGTTTTAACACAGGTTTAGGCGACAAACGTGTTTGCAATTGACTGCTGCACGAAAAAAACGTGAAAAAGAAGACGTTAGCCTGACAGGCAAACTACCCGTGCAACTCATGCACTGGCCAGTGTAAATGACCGAGAGGGATGATACACAACTTACCTGTGTAAAGTTTCAAGCTTTAATTTATAAAATTGAAGGATATATGAACATTTTACACATTCACAGTTTCTTTTTTCCGCTAGTATATGTCCGTGTTTTCACTTTACATGCAACATATCAGAAAATGTCAGAATGTGGAATAAGTTATGTATATGTACGGTCTTACTTATAGGAAATGAGAATTTTAGCCATCAATACCTTCATCCTTGTTAGCCATTTCGCCGAAATGTAAGGACAATAATGATTCAGGGTTCAACTGAAGACTGCAGACGTTTTCTAGCTCTTGCCAAAGTTTTCAATCTGATAAAAAAGAAAAAGCCATTAATTATTAACAAACTAATTACTTGCTTGATTAAAACGTTATAAATTACACAAAACACAACAATAGGACACTTTGAGCAAATTAAGTGGTTTTATTTACCGTAGCTTCCCGAACAAATTTTCGTGACATGGATATTTCGGACCACGGATATTTCGGACCAGACACTTCGGACCAGATTTATGGGGGACCAGATTTATGGACACTTCGGACCAGATTTAGGGACACCTCGGACCATCTATATGTACACTTCGGACCAGATTTATGGGGGACCAGATTTATGGACACTTCGGACCAGATTTAGGGACACCTCGGACCATCTATATGTACACTTCGGACCAGATTTATGGGGGACCAGATTTATGGACACTTCGGACCAGATTTAGGGACACCTCGGACCATCTATATGTACACTTCGGACCAGATTTATGGGGGACCAGATTTATGGACACTTCGGACCAGATTTAGGGACACCTCGGACCATCTATATGTACACTTCGGACCAGATTTATGGGGGACCAGATTTATGGACACTTCGGACCAGATTTAGGGACACCTCGGACCATCTATATGTACACATCGGACCAGATTTATGGGGGACCAGATTTATGGACACTTCGGACCAGATTTAGGGACACCTCGGACCATCTATATGTACACTTCGGACCAGATTTATGGGGGACCAGATTTATGGACACTTCGGACCAGATTTAGGGACACCTCGGACCATCTATATGTACACTTCGGACCAGATTTATTGGGGACCAGATTTATGGACACTTCGGACCAGATTTAGGGACACCTCGGACCATCTATATGTACACTTCGGACCAGATTTATTGGGGACCAGATTTATGGACACTTCGGACCAGATTTAGGGACACCTCGGACCATCTATATGTACACTTCGGACCAGATTTATAACTTTAGTTAAGACTATGTTTCAACATTATTCATGTTTTAATAAATACTTGTAAGTAAATACTTGCTATATCAGTGATATGTAGTTGTAATCTTTGCGTATTTTAGCACATATTTATGGACACTTCGGACCAGATTTAGGGACACTTCGGACCAGATTTAAGGACACTTCGGACCAGATTTAGGAACACTTCGGACCATGATTTATAATTTTAGTTAAGACTTGGTTTCAACATTATTCATGTTTTAATAAATAGTTGTAAGTAAATCACTTACTATATCAGTTATATGTAGTTGTAATATTTGTGTTTTAGCACATATTTAAGGACACTTCGGACCATGATTGTTGACTAATTAATTGACAATTTTTTGTGAAAATCCATAACCTTATATCACGGACCTATATACATGGATTCGCGACAGGCTGATATTTGTGCTGAACTTGCTTGAAATGACGGCAACGGCGAGATTTCCCAGCCGAGATTTAACAATCGGAACACCTCTAAAATGTTTAGCAAATGATGAGAAAAAATTGCGATGTCCGCCATCTTGTTGCTGAATCGAGAGAATTTCACTTTTTGATCCGCCGAAATCGTGACGAATACTACAGCTAAACATTTCAGAACAGAACAGAACAGAACAATTCCTTTATTTTTACATTTCACACAGATTACAAATGTAATGACATGTGTACATAAAATAACATAATTACATAATGGTACCCAGTGAACCATTCGTTTCGGTGACGGCAACGTCTCCTATAAGTGTTGGTACGCAAGACGTTTTTATCACGTGCTTAAGACGTTTCGCAGCAAATTGGAACACTGCAAGACGTCTGAAAAACGTTTTAAATACGTATTGGTAACCAAAACCATATGGACACTATGTGAAGACTTTGGAAAAAATATATTAGACGTCTGCAATACGTTTTCATTACGCATTGGTTACAAAAACCACATGGTCACTAAATGAAAATAATGGTAAAAAAACAGTTGACGTCTGCCGTATGTTTTAAACACGTTTTAGTAACCAATACCATATGGTCACTAAGTAAAGACTTTTAAAAAAATACACATGACGT
Source organism: Mactromeris polynyma (assembly GCA_032209605.1). Classification (NCBI taxonomy): domain Eukaryota; kingdom Metazoa; phylum Mollusca; class Bivalvia; order Venerida; family Mactridae; genus Mactromeris; species Mactromeris polynyma. The sequence goes on from JASFXZ010000028.1 coordinate 4,519,515, forward strand.
CTGCCATACGTTTCAAATACGTTTTGGTACTCAAAACCATATGGACACTATGTGAAGACTTTGAAAAAAATATAATAGACGTCTGCAATACGTTTTCATTACGTATTGGTTACAAAAACCATATGGTCACTAATTGAAAAAAAATGGTAAAAAATAGCTGACGTGTGCCTTACGTTTTAAATACGTATTGGTAACCAAAACCATATGGACACTATGTGAAGACTTTGGAAAAAATATATTAGACGTCTGCAATACGTTTTCATTACGCATTGGTTACAAAAACCATATGGTCACTAAATGAAAAAAATGGTAAAAAAAACAGTTGACGTCTGCCGTACGTTTTAAATACGTTTTAGTAACCAATACCATATGGACATTAAGTAAAGAATTTAAAAAAAATACACATGACGTCTGCCATACGTTTCAAATACGTTTTGGTACTCAAAACCATATGGACACTATGTGAAGACTTTGAAAAAAATATAATAGACGTCTGCAATACGTTTTCTTTACGTATTGGTTACAAAAACCCTATGGTCACTAAATGAAAAAAATGGTAAAAAAACAGTTGACGTCTGCAATACGTTTTAAATACGTATTGGTAACTAAAACCATATGGACACTATGTGAAGACTTTGAAAAAATATAATAGACGTCTGCAATACGTTTTCATTACGTATTGGTTACAAAAACCATATGGTCACTAAGTAAAGACTTTTAAAAAAAATACACATGACGTCTGCCATACGTTTCAAATACGTTTTGGTACTCAAAACCATATGGACACTATGTGAAGACATTGAAACCAATATACAGTTAACATATCTAAAAGATAGGTAATAAAATAATTCCAAATTACAAAGTCTAAATAGATCAAGAACATATTCAAAATAAATATAATAAACTTAGATATATGTGCGTTGTATTAGATATTCACTGACGTCTGGAAGACGTCTTTAAGACGTCTGTCACATCCGGGTACTTGAACTGAAATCGAGGCTGTCGCCATATTGGATGAATCCGAAAAGCACATTGCCAGGTCAACAAGCAGTTTATTCTTGGAATTGCAGGTAATATAGATAGACACGTATATCTGTGCATGCCAATATATCTTATGATAATTTCAGAATGTGTGTAACGATCAATGGAATATTACAACCCTTTAGTTTTAAATCAGTATGCGCTGAATCAAATTAATATTCCCACCCTGTTTTAGCGCGTGTTTAAACTCATCAAGATAAAACAGTGTAGACCCTGACCAGAAGTTGACAACACGGACACTGCTCTTTGTATAATTTTGTCTCGAAGGATGCCAGTCATTTCTTTTTTTTCATCACAGGTGTACTGCGCAAGAAATCTCCACAAGAGACAGAATGCAGCCTAAGGTCAAGGGCAAGCGATGTTCTGAAGCGGTCAAGTGGGCTAAAGGGTGGTGCTGCATACAAAGCCAAAAGGATTAAACTTGCTTCAGCCTTAGCCAGTCCAAAATCCAAACCAGATGCAATACAGGAAAGTGGCTCATCTAGTGAAGATGAAACACCAGGATATGCATAAACTGACAAAAACCCAAGCGGTTATAATTCAACCCTTTTCTCCACAGAAACGATTTCAAGTGCCTGTGTTACTGATGGTTATTGAAATCATTGTAGAAAATGGAGCACTTGCTTGTAACATTGTAACGGATTTTTTCTCTGGTATAGACTTTTCATATTTTTCTTAAAAAAGGTAGTGGAGGAAAGGATACATAGTGTTAGTTACTTTCTGCTAAAAAGAATGTTGTAAGTTTGTTCATTGAAATTTCAAAGAAAATAAAAGGTTCATTACACGTCCTCGTAAGTCATTTAAACCCTTTTAAGCACTACAGCTATCCGTCTTTATGGTTCTTTTGTTTGTTTTCTTTCTGTTTTGCAAGCGTTTTGGTGAAGTGGAACTGAAAGGAAAACGTTTTTAGAACTTTTAGAAACGTCTACATTGCAGGTCAGTGAAAGCTATTTTCAAGGTTTTTTCCCAGTCCTCAACACGTTTGAAAAACTAAACCGATACGTCGACGAAATGTCACACTTTGGGTGAACGTTTTCAGCACGTTTTAGTTGGAAAACGTCTTAAGATCGTCCTAGAGAGGTTTACATTGCAGGTCTTGGCTAAACATTTTTATCGTGTTTTAGGAGTCCTCAACACGTTCAGTAAACTAAACCGATACGTCGACTAAATGTAACACTTTTGGGTGTCGACGACGTCTTCAGCACGTTTTAGCTAGGAAAACGTCTTTAAATCGTCCTAAAGACGTGTACATCGCAGGTCTTGGCAAAATATTTATAGCGTTTTTTAGCAGTACTCAAAACGTTCAGAAAACCAAACCGATACGTCGTACAAATGTAACACTTTTGGGTGACGGCAACGTCTTCAGCACGTTTTAGCCGGGAAAACGTCTTTAAATCGTCCTAAAGACGTGTACATCACAGGTCTTTGCAAAATATTTATAGCGTTTTTTAGCAGTACTCAAAACGTTCAGAAAACCAAACCGATACGTCGAACAAATGTAACACTTTTGGGTGACGGCAACGTCTTCAGCACTTGTAAGCTGGAAACGTCGAGAAACGTCTCCGTCACGTTCAGATAACGTAGAATGGTTCACTGGGTATAGGTAATGGCGTTACAATTTTTGTTTATTGGATGGTGATTAAATTTGGGGTTTTGTTGTTGTTGTTTTTGTTTTTTACTTGGTGGGGATTGCGATTCCATATACAAACTTGAAACTTGAATTTAACAAAAAAAAAAAAAATAATTATAATAAAAAAAAAATAAGAGTGTATGAAAAATCATTATGAAAATCATTTGGCAGGTATCTATGGGACATATACTACAGCTAAACATTTCTTAATGGTATTTATATATTTTGAGTTTATCCTGTCGTTTGCTTGTATGCATTTTTTGCTTCAACACCTAGTTGTTCGACGAAACGAGCGTCGTTTAATCGGCAGAAATTTCGATTTACATGCGATCCGTAAATTACATACTTGGTTAAAAAGTCCGTTATAGAACGTAATTTATTCCCTTCGTTAGCTTGATTTATTTTGTTTTCCGTTATTTATCATATTTTTGTTTAGAATTATTATTATATAAATCAATAATTGCACTTTTACGGTCTAAATTTTGTTGTATAGAAGTTCGGATATATATTTCGGATACATGTTGGTTATAAAATGATAACATCTCGCGTAAATCCATCAGCTGATGCTAATTAGATACTAGTATGGCTCTCTATCGACTAAGCTTACCGGATGGCCGCCTAACCCTACAGCACTACACTCCTCCCTCTTCCGGCATAAATTTGAGGCTCAATCGTCACACTGTCACCATTTAAGTAATTCAAGGGGGAAAAGTGCACCCAATGTGGGGCTTGAAAAGCTTTTTACACATATCAATTACATAATAAAAATGTAAATACACTTTATTGTCATATCATAATAATATTAATTGTTTAGGATCTGCTGTAATGTTAAATATTACTTTATCGTTTCAGGTTTCCTGGATATTTACAAGATGCCTCATAAAAGTCAACTTGGTTACAAAAAGAAATATGCTGTGAATTTACAAACATTCGTCATTGAGTTGATATGCATTTCTTCTTGGAAAATACTCCGGAACTTTTCCTTGTACATTTTTAATCCATTGATAATTTTGTGACTGAAATTAATTCAATCTGTGATTGACTAAGTAAAAAACAATTGTGTAGTATTACCATGGACCTATATACCCGTATATAGGTCCGTGGTATTACATATAAACTAGTGGTTTTCTATCGTTATTGAATATTGTGCGTTGAAATGCAGAGTTCTTGAAATAAAATTGTAATTACTGTTATAGTGTGTGTATTTCTTTTTCAACTTAGTTATCTAGATATGGCACTATATCTGCACTAGTCTAGTATTTATATACTAATTACCCATCTAGATTTCATCTAGATTCGTTGTGCAAGCTTTGAGGAAAATTTAGACGGCTGCAACTGTTGGGTTGAAATTCAAACAAAATATTTCTCTACATTCTCAGTACACAACTCGTGACTGGACTTTATGAGAACGAGCAAGCATATTGTATCTATATAATTGGCATCTATTCAAAGTGGATGGACTGAGGTGTGTTGTGTTATTGTAATGTCTAAGGACATGCTGGATTCATTTAGTACTAGTACTTATTCTCCTCAACCACTAGACCACGACTTACCGATTGCATTATTCATGCTTAATGTCATTTCCACCAATAATTTGAAAGCGGTCAAGTCAATTTTCTACCAAAATATCTTTCTTATATTCTTGTTTTAATTAGTTGCAATTTATATATATCGATGCTAAATTTGCAATAAATGCTTATTTAACGCAACTTAAATCAATTATAACATCAATAATTACTCGCATTAATATTTGATCCAATAATTTTGGCAATATTAGTGAAAAAAATAAAATTAGGGTGACATACCAGTATTGGTTACTTACTTTTGAGTCTGTCTGTCTTTCAACGGTAATTTAAATTTAGAGGAGCTAGAAAAGGTTTTATTTCTTCAAATAATTTTTCATTTGCACTGGGTGTTAACAATTTAGGTAAGTAGAAAAATGAGTAATATATCGTATTCAAAACCAAAGTGTCGTCTAATTTTGATATAAAAATTCGAATTATAATTGACATTAATTAATAAATATTTCTTACGGTTCATTTAATCTGATTGGTTGATGCTAATTGTTTTACAATTCGTAAGCCACGCCCTAGACAGAAGATTAGTCCTACTAGTCACTAAATGCCCCATGTGTCAGCTGTAAAAACACAAGAGTCATAAAACCCCAGGAGATCTTTATTATGTGTTAATTTCCTGTTAGATATAATTAATCCCATTGATAATTTCAACGATTAGGTCATATCATCTTTGATCTCAATACGTAATTTGCACAATGGGGCTGCATCTGTCATCCAAAAATATTTACTTCAAAGACTTAGCCAGCGACTTCAAACATATTGGAATGTTAATTCTTGTTCAAAATAAAATTGATGTCACAAGAATTGCTGCACAGACAATAAATACCTGGATTTGACCTACTTTAATATTGATTTTTACGCCTTGTGCTGGTGAAAATAGCAGACTTGTGTACATAAAAAATGTCATGATGGCATATTGCTTGCGTGATCTACATCCATTGTTTGGTCGATTTTTACACCTTTTTAAAGATTATTTAACCCAAATTGTTTTCACAGCAGTCTTTTAAACTATCAAATTGGCGTGGAAATGTATTAATAAACAATATCAACAATACAATTAAACTTCGATGAAAATATCAGAATTAAAGCGGAAAATTACCAACTTGTTTATCTCATTTTGTAAATCACACGGACATTTAATCAACAGAGTCTGAAACGGACGGAAATGAACGGAGTTTGCCGACTTTAGCCGATCGATAAAAATCGGCAACCTTCGATACTTTCCGAGCGCGCTAAGGATTGTGGGTAATTGCGCGCTAAGGATTATGGTTTTTAGACTGTCGGCCGCAGGCCGGCAGTCTTTAGTACCGCAAATCCAAAGCAAGCATCGTAAGATCTACTTTTTTTCTAGTCCGATTTCACAGCGTATGAATTATAAAGCCAACCGTACACGCGGTTAGAATTGCGGTGATCACTAATTTTGACGGGAAGTCAAACCGGCCTTTTAATCGTAAACACTTGACGATATTTAGTCTGTTATATATTGTTTATCTTATTTGTACAGTTTTGGAACTAAAACACCTATTTCATGGTTAGAACAATGCCCATAATACATTTGAGTACAGTACCTCGCATTACATGAGGAACCTACGGTTTCTAAACGACACTGAGTGTGCCCTGGCACACGACACTGAGTGTGCCCTGGCAGCTGCATAAATCAGCCGAGCGTATAATAATATGTAAATTGAGTAGTTATGCGGTAAAAAAATAGTGCCTGTTGAACTCAAACATGTAATGCAAATTATTTGAAAATTTCTGTAGGAACGCGTCTAAAATGTGTACGTGAAAAGAATTGAAAGAATCTTAAATTAAACATGGAGATAAAGCAGTATTGAAAGAATCTTAAATTAAACATGGAGATAAAGCAGTGTCATTCAGATTGAAAACTGTCACGTGATCCGAGATACACAATTTCGCCAACATGTGGGTCGCCATCTTTGTTTTGAGCTGCGTACCGTTTGCAAGAACTGTAAGTATTTTGTGATTTTTAATATAAATAAACATTTATTGACAAATAAATAGTTTTATGTAAGTCCCGTTGGGACAGGGTTTTACAATTTAGTCCGTCCCAGAACGGGACAGGTTTTATCATTTTAGTCCGTCCCACAACGGGACGGGGTTTTAGCATCCACTAACACAAATCACAATTTGCTGTTCTCACGTTTTATGTAATTGCGCAGAAAAATCCGTCTTTTATCATTGGTATATTTGTTTATTTCTACGCTTTGGTGAGCTGAGAAGAACTAACTTTAGTTTGTATACTGTATTGCCATCATAAAGAAGCGAAGATTGTGGTTTAACACTCGTCTAAAGGTGTATTTGGGACGGTAAACTGTTTTACTATTCGTACTCCATCGATTCGTACTCAGGGCTTTCGGACCGGTGATATTGTGTTGCGTATTTCAGAATGTCTGTGTTATTTGTTGGTGACTCCAACGTTGTCAGGTTTAAACGTTACCTTGACAGGATTAACATGAGCAACCCGTTTATGTTAAACAGCGTGATTCCTGTACATTTACACGGAATTAGTGGTGGTTGTATAACCAATTCGAGGCATTTGACCACGTTTGGTGAGGAGATTAATAGCAAAAAGCCCACATGTGTAGTGCTTTTAATAGGTGGAAATGATATGGACTCAATGCAAGCAGATGAGTCTCATGCAGAATTAATTGCTCTGAGATTGGTGTCGGTTGCGACATTGTGGTTGTCAAAGTACAATCTACAGAAATTGTTTATATGCCAGTTGACCCCGAGACAACGCACTCGTCATGTACCTGTTGATAATTATAATGAACTTATTATGGTTGCAAACAGGGCGATTAAGAGAGAGCTAAGCGATATTAAGTCTGTTGACTACTGGAACTTAAAAGGATTGAAACAGTCTAACATTAGTACTGTAACCTATGATGGTGTACATTTCAGTGATCATGGATTTGCAAAATTGCTCAGGAATGTTAGGGGCATAGTGTTAAAATTTATTTGAAATATGGCATCAAATATGTAACGAAGTGTTGACTTATTGACTATATTATATTATGATAGTGAATTGTTGTCAAATTGGCATTCACATGAATGAATAAGATTTAATTGATATCAAAATATGTGATATTATTGAAAATAATTGTTAACATCATGTTATACATGCTGTTATTTACTTATGAAGTGTTTACTAATGCACATATTTCACTGATTGTAGGTAATTGCCATCGTGTATGAGTGTTTATAATATCACTGACGATTATTGTTGGTTGTTGATCATATTGTGAGAGTTATCAGATAAAGGTATAAGAAGTTTATTTATATTTACGCATTATATTGTCTCATCTGCATGCAATGATGTTCATTGCTTTTTACGCAGTTGAATTTTCAATATATGTTTTGAATAACCATTTCTGATGACATATTGTCAATAGCTGTAATGGTATACAGATAAAACATTTATACTATAACAATTAGTTATAAAACATCTATGGTTTACAAGGGAATGTATTTAATGAAACATACAATTATTGAGTGACATATTGTCTGATAAGTGGTCATATTGGCTACAGCTCAATTGTTTGTTTGGCTGGACATTTTCAGTATTGTGTAAGCTTATGATAGTGATACTATGCATAGTCAGATTGGCTCCAGTGCAAATTAATTTACGGTTTGGTTACCCATACATTTGCAACATATTGTTGTGCATAATTGATGGACATATTGTCCGAAATGTTTAAGGCAATGATAGCGAGACATATTGTCTTATCCGTGGTCCAATTGACTGCAGCGCAATCTAAGCAAATTATTATGGTTGGGTAACCAGTACAAGCACTACATATTGTTGTGCATAAATGCTGGACATATTGTCCGAAATGTTTAAGGCAATGATTGCGAGACATATTGTCTTATACGTGGTCCTATTGACTACAGCGCAATCTACGCAAAATGTTACGGTTGGGTAACCAGTACAAGCACTACATATTGTTGTGCACGAAATTGGCATGGACATATAGTCCTAATGGTTTAAGCCAATGATGGTGGGACATATTGTCCTATGTGTGGTTCAATTGACTACAACATTATTAAAGGCAAAGTGTTATATTTATTGTGAAGTTACCTGTACAAGTATATGATAATGTACAGTAATACATTTGGGCATACAATTTTGGCTGGACCTATTGTCTGTGGATTAGTTTAATTGATTATTACACAAAGTCAATAATGGCTAAACTTTGTTGGTTGATAACACACTGATGCCTAATATTATACAATGAACTGTCTAATATTATACAATGAACTTTCAATGGATTAAGTCACCAATAAGTAAGTTGGTTAGTTGATTTAATTATTTAATTGTATTGTGTTTTAGTTATGCCTCCTAGAAAAAGACAAAGGACAACTGGTCCACCTTCTTCAACTGCGTCAGCTGCTAACATATCAGAGGCAGATATTGCGGCCATAATAGCCAGGGTTGTACCTGCAGTAACTCAGGGTGTACTGCAGGTATTGGTAGAGAAAAATGTTATACCGCCTGTAGGAGAACAAACCATGTCTAATTCAACAGGTCAGAGTGAAGTTCAGCCGTCAACTTCTACAACAGTTGTTAATGAACAGCAACCCTCGTCTGGTACTGCTTTACTTTGTTCTCGTCCATTATTTTTGGGCATTGACGATAAATTAAAGTCAAAAATTGTTTCAGATCAATTCATTGAGCTTGAACTCTTAGTGTATAAGGGAGAGTGCCACTACCAAATGGCAGACAATGGAAGTGGTGACATTTCTTTTAAACAAGTGACCAAGTCTTCTGCCACAATAAGAACAATTGACCAATGGTTTAGGGCTTTCCATATTTTTATTAGTATTTATACAGATAGGCACCCTACAGCTGCACCGGCTCTTATGAAGTATTGTGATACGGTGCAGAAGTTGGCCAAACAATCTGGAGACTATCCAGCTATTTTTTATGATAGACAATTTAGAATGTTAAAGGCAGCAACTCAAGTCGCCAGTATAATCGCTACATTTATATAGTACACGACACATCCTTTCTTTACCTAATCGTTAGGTTGAATAACTTGTAAGGTGCTGACCTAGTTATAGATGGGTCACACTAATTAGTAATTAGCGACAAGAAGCGTCCGGAAGCGACAAGAAAATAAAAATGACTAAATTATGATTAAATATGTATGAACATGTGTTTTTACTTACCCTAATGTAAAAAGCAATCTTGTAAGATATTAATTCCACCAAAAAAATATGGTTAATAATAAAATTATAACAATCCCATGTAAAGAAATTTTCACAGAAAAAGTACGTCATCATGACATTTTTTGTGTACACAAGTCTGCTATTTTCTGAAAATTCACCACCACAAATCAATATTAAAGTAGGTCAAATCCAGGTACCTATTGTCTGTGTTGCAATTCTTGTGACAACAATTTAATTTTCAACAAGAATTAACATCAAAGATGTTTGAAGTCGCTGGCTAAGTCTTTGAAGTAAATATTTTTGGATGACAGTTGCAGCCACCTTGTGAATTACAAATTGAGATACAAGATTAATATGACATTATCATTGCAATTATCAATGGGATTAATTATATCAAACAGGAAATAGCAATATGAATTAACACATGATAAAGATCTCCTGGAGTTTTATGACTCTTATGTTTTTACAGCTGACACATGGGGCAATTTAGGGGCCAGTAGGATTAATCTTCTGTCTAGGGCGTGGCTTATGAATTGCAAAACAATTAGCATCAACCAATCAGATTAAATGAACCATAAGAAATGTATATTAATTAATGTCAATATCATTAGCTGTGAGAATACTGAAGTCAATTTTAACATTTAGGACTTTTTGTTTTATTTACATGTTCCAATATATGCCAATTAATGTAACTGTATAAGTAAATCTCCATTTGTGTTTGAACATAAATTTTGCTTGTATGAACTCATTTTATAACAAAATATAAATATTGACTAAAATGGTGACTGTTTGTTCATATATAAATAATTATAATTGCTAATTAATATGTGCTGTTGGAATTATAAACCCAATTTCACCACAATTATTTTTAGAAATACACAAAGTGTATGTGTATCTCAAATTATAATTTTCTGTATCTTCTATAATTTGTAACCCACAATAATAAAATTTACATCATTATACAGAAAATTTAATTCCCTGATACTTTACACTGTTATTTCATGTTTAAGTATACAGGTGTCAATCACCAATTATTTTCCAATAACCTGTATGGAGATAGAGTAGGCTATGTGACCAATGTCTTATCAGCATACAGTAGGTAAATGGGCTAGAGGTCTATGGAGTAAAGGGTTAAGCTGTAAGAATCTGTGTTAAAGAACCGTTCTTCATCCTGAAGTACTGTATTTTTCTAAATCTTTATTTGACATTTTGGGTTTTAGTCCGATATATGTAGAGTCATGGAGTATTCCTTAGTGTCAGCTACTGGTTTTCACCAAGCCCGTGAATGTTTGTCACTTGATGCTAGGGGGAGAGGTCAGACTATCTGACCCATACCCAAAGCCAAATATATGGGTTTTTCCCAATCAGAAAAAAATACCATTTAATGACGCAAATTTTCCCAATTTATTAAGGGTCTTTTTCCCAAAATGGACAGAAAAAGGCCTAATTTTCAGCACAAAATACAGCCATTTGATTGAAATTAGGCAAACAGTACACAGTCAAACAGACTTGAACTTTCTGTCTATGTGATATATTCATATTTAATTGCCATGGGCGGATCCAGTATTTGGTCTTAGTGGGGGGGGGGGTGTAACTTTTGGGTCATCTTTTGATTTTGCTCAAGCCTTATAAAACGGTAATGACTGTGTGTTTTAATTCTTTGTTTTAAAGATATCGAACATTAAAACCCATTCAGAAGGACTTAATTGAATACAACGCATTAGCAGCAGTGGAGCCATCTCTTTATATTTTCGTATTTATACTCGGACATACATGTAACTTTTCTAAGCTTGGGGAATTTTAGGGGGGATGTGCGCCAGGTGCCAGGGCCTGGATCCGCTAGTGATTGCAATCATAAAAATGTTATCGCAGTACTTATAACTTTTGTTTAGTGTAGTTCTTATTAGTTCTATTCTTATATGTAGCTTCAAAGTGCTTAATTGTCATTCTTTTTGCAGCCATGATTGACAGACCATGTACTTCAGTCCAGATGAAATATGATCTACATTATATGAGATCCCAGAATTGCACATTGTAAGTGCTTGGAATGGTGTAATGGAACTACTGCTACTGTTTGAAACTACTGTTCGTAGAAGAAACAGCCATGTTGGCAGCAATTGGAGTATTTCAGGATGACAATCAGGGTAAGTTTTTGAACATAAATGTTAACGAATATGATTAGAATAAATTCAATAATGCATAAGGCCAATAATAAAATATTGTTTGTTTCCCCTCCCACGACCGACCGTTGAAAATTACCCCTACCGTAAATATTTTATTGAGGTTAGCCAAAAAAATATTTTTTTCGCTAAAATTGCCGGGTACAAATATTCCCGCGCTACAATAGCTATTGGGTAAGAAAAACTGGAATCACTGGTACCAGTCAGTTGAGTAGTCACATCATCAATAAATCTATGAAGCAAGGATAAATAGATTTTAGCTACAAGTATCATATTTTTACTTACCCTAATGAAAATAAATCTATTAAGATGTTAAATCTATACAGAACACATTTTAAGCTTGTGCAAACAAATTATGAAAAAAAAATATCTGCCCTACCTACCTACCCTACCCTGGTGGGCTAGGGTCGCGGGAGGGGAAACAAACATATTTTTAATGTAGGCCTAATTCATTTGGTTTTCGCCATGCTTAAAGCGCTTAGCTACGGAGCCTATGTTTTCCATTTACAATTTTGTAAGAAACTGAGAAATGTGATAAAAATCATGGTAATAAAGTATACTAAGTATATTAATTAAGGTACAAATGTACATTTAAAACGCAAAATTTAAGATTTCTCAAATGTCATGAACTTACTAGCGATGCAAGATATGAACTTAAACATGAAATTGTTTAAAGATATATCCAGCTCATCTTAACATAAAATGTTTGAATTGGCTTTATCCAGTATAGTTGTTACATTGGCTAAAACATCTTTAATAAGAACCATTGCAATGTAAAACCGATTGAAAAAATCTTTTTTTTACCATATTACTTGCAGTCAAAACCTGTAAAAAATTGCCTGATTGTTAAAAAAATTGGACTTTTGTATTTAATTTTATGATGTTCAAACATCTTTCTTCAACAAATTAATACATTATGAGTTCATTCTTTATAAATGCATGTTTAGTGATGTTTTAACCATAGGAAATCTATTTTTATGCCCCCACTCTGAATGGGGGGGGGGGCGTATAGATCTGTCCGTCCTTCCTTCCGTCCGTCACAAAATCTTGTGTCACTCATATCTCCAAAAGTATAATATGAGCCAAAGTCATTAAACTTTACAGGAATGTTCATCAGCACATGAAGTTGTGCACCTGGGGTTTCATGTTTGGCTGTACCCAGTAAGTGCAAAGTTATGGCCCTTAACTTAGTTAAAATATAGCCTACTGAGTATGCAATCTTGTGTCACTCATATCTCCAAAAGTATATGAGCCAGTCATTACACTTTGCAGGAATGTTCACCAGCATGTGTAGTTGTGCACCTGGAGTTTCATGTTTGGCTGTACCAAGTAAGTGCAAAGTAATGGCCCTTGACTTAGTGAAAATATAACCTATTGTGTGGCAAATATTTCCAAAAGTATATGAGCCAGAGTTATAAGACTTTATATTGCACCTGGGGATTCATAATTCAGTGAGCCCAGTAAGTGCAATGTTATGGCCCTTGATTTAGTGAAAATATAGCATACAGAGCTTGCAATTTTGTGTTGCGTATATCTCCAACAGTATCTCAGCTATACTCACTAAACTGTACAGGAATGCTCACCAACCTGTATAGTTGTGCACCTGGGGTTTCGTGTTGGGCTGTGTCCAGTAAGTGCAAAGTTATGGCCCTTTACTTATCACCATAATCAGTACAGTTGTTCACTTGGTAATTTGGATACCCATTCATAAACTATGAGCAGAATAATGGCATTTGCTTTTGTGACAAAGGCTGGAAGTGGGGGCATCTGTGTCCTAATGGACACATTTCTAGTTATGTTTGGTTAATTAAACAAATGAACCAAAAATTAGCATATTATAACTTAAATCTTACACAATGGTGAACGCTAACTTGGTTTTCAATCAACAGATATTTTCATATCAAAAGTGATTTTTTAAACAGGCTAAAATGACCTTTTGAAGACATATCACATGTACCCATGTACATAATGTGTGTTTTTACATGTACTGAGTGTAATTATGCATGTAGAAATTACTTTAAACTTTTGTTGTTTCCTTTTTATTTAGTGATGCTGACGACAAAGATTATTCAACGCTGAGAAGAGTTCCATTGGAGTGTTGACCATCTTTGTATAATGTGGTGTCAAGAAGGCAAGGGCAGTTTGATCAGAAGTCACAGTGAAAACATCCTGGTGTTACTTATGTAAACATGTTGTTAAAAATATATATATTTTCCATTCTGCCAGATGGAGTTTTTAAAACTGAAACAACAGTGTGGACACATTTTTGGCAATTGTGATTGAATTATTGATGTCTTGTTTTTTGCCAGACAATATTTTGTTCATGAATATAATTCTGGCAAACCCTTGAGATTGTCTATTAGTATGTGTCACTGCTACCTGACAGTTGAACATTTTGGTATGTGTTGTAAATCATAAACGTATGGCAGAAATCTTTAAATATTTCTAGTTATAATTACACTTGAATAACTATAACAGGATGTTAAGCTTTTCTGTTTCTAAGACACATTTTTAGGTGAGCTATTGGGATCGCCCTATGTCCGTTGCATCTTTTGTCGTCAACAATTTAGACTGTTAACACTCTAGAGGTAACATCTCTACCTGATCTGCATGTAACTTGGTCAGCATGTTTGTCGCAATGACATCTAGGCGAAGTTCGAAACTGGGTCATCTGGGGTCAAAAACTAGGTCACTAGTTCAAATTATAGTAAAACCTTGTTAACACTCCAGATGTCACATTTTTTACTTGATCTATATGAGACATGGTCAGAATGTTTGCCTCAATGAAATTAAGATCAAGTTTGAAACTGGGTTATGTGGGGTCAAAAGACCTTCCAGTGGTCACATTTTTTATTTTATCTACATGAGATTGGTCAAAATATTTGCCTTAATAAGATCTAGCTCAATATTGAAACTGTGTCATCTGAGGTCAAAAACTAGGTCACAGGATCAAATGATTGAAAATCCTTGTGGATTCTCGGAGGCTGCATTTGCCACATGACACTTGATCAGAATATTTGTCTTAAAAATGTAAGTCCAGTGTGGTACTGGGTCGTGTTGAGTCAAAAGGTAGATCACAATGTCAAATCATTGAAAATCCTCTTGGACTCTCTTGAAGCCAACATGGCAATGAACTCGGCTGAGAGATATAGGGCCACTATGGATTGGTCCTCTTGTTTTTATATTGCATTTATTGAAATGAATACAATTTATAATAATTATGTAACTACCATTGTTGTAAGGAGAAATTTAAAGATATTAAAAACATTGAACAACATGATTTTAAACATTTAACCAAAAAACCTAGAACAACAAGATTTTCAAGATGTAACCAAACTTCCTTGACATCATATTTTTGGTCATGTACTGATATTACAATGTAGATCTATGCAGTTTTCTGCAAATTGCTGTTCAGTCTGGTTGACCAAACATAGTACATTTTCTCATAAAATTGTGTATGAAAGCATGGATGTAATGATCTGTTAAAAGTATGGAACTTTTGTAATTTATGTCATAAATGTATAATTTGTGCAGTAAGCATTGTCAAGTTAACATCTATTTATTAACATGGATAAAAATACAGTAGTATAGATGAAGGTGACTGTTCTAGAAATGACCAGTGTATTGACAAATATATTTTGTTGCAACATTTTAAATCAAAGTCCTATTTTTTCTTCTTAATGAAACATAAAAGAATGAAGTATTGTAATTACAAATGCAATGAAATGTAGCTCTGGTTTTATCAAGAATATGAATTATTTTGTCAGTTCCCAATATTTATCCAAAGTTTTCAAAGAATAATACCTCTAGTCCACATAAATTGAAATTTAGTACATTTGTCACTTAAAATTTCATACTATGAAATTGATGATGATAATACGAAACATAAAGTTTTGCAGGTTTTGCGTGGTAAAACTTCCTCAATTTTAGCTTGGCCAGAGAGCTTATGTCATGGCGAATTGTCTATTGTGTGCGTGTCTGTGTATAACGGAATGTGTTAGAAAACGTTTTAAATTAAAATAAAGTTATATTTAACTGATCTGGTCATTATTATTTGTTATTAGCCGTGAGCTTTTTTATTGGTCTATGCATAACTGCAGTTTTGAAAGAAAAGTGGATCGATGTTGCTCACTTTAAGTTGCTGAGCATGTTTATACAACACATGAATTGTAGAGTTACACTTTTAACTCTTGATCACTGCTTTCTAGACAGCATTACTAAATAGACAGAAGTTGAATTAAATATTTTTTACAAAATAATGGTGTTACATGTAGTAGTACATGTACTTGATGCCTTGTATTTAAACTCCCTGAAACAATGTTTATCAAGGTGAAGACTAGAATCACCCTGCCATTGGTTTGTCTGCCCAATATATAACATATGTAGTTTGTGTGGATAACAACTTCATCAGTTTCAAGGACTTGCAATGAAATGTGGTAATACAAGTACCATGATACGCGCTTTGTGGATGTGCAAGACATAAATATCAGTGCATCCATCAAAATGTTTTAGTATTTTGTCCCTTTGAACTTACGTCTCCCTTTAGAACATAATTATGTAATAACATTTTGGTTTATGTTTAAAATAACAAATCAAATTAAAAAAATATTTGAAATGTATTAGATGGCAAGAAAAGAGAGGGGATGCACCGCTTCTAATGCTCGGTAGCGTATGAGTACATATGAAGTATGAAATTATAACAAAAACTTCTCTGATATTTAAGGTATTGAGTATATAATCATGTAACTTGGAGATAACTACTGTTAATTATAACAAAAATTCTCTGATATACATGTATAAGGTATTGGGAGTATATATGTAGCCCGGGAATAGCAACAGTAAGTTTTACCAAAACTAGTCAAGCCACATATTCAGAGATGATCAAGCCGACAGTCTTCCAACGCTTTCAGCGCTTTGATTTTATTCGTTCCTACCGTTTCACGGATATCTGCCTGTCGCGAATCCATGTATATAGGTCCGTGCTTATATATATGACTTTTCGTCACGCACGTAAGAAGAAAACACAAATGTTAACAGAAATAGTTTATTTTACATAGTAACCAATGACATGTACACTTAATCAACAAAAATCACACAAATATTAATAGAAATACTTTATTTTACACAGTAATCAACAAAAATCATAAAAAACAATAATGCCAGTAGTACTATGCATTTTCAATGTGGAATCATATATTTATTATCAATCAAGATCAACAATCAAATTAACATTTACACTCAATTTTTTAATAAATTACGCATATAAAGCACATTACTCAATACACATCAATCAATATCACATCAATCAACTTAACATTTACACTCACATTTTTTAAATAAATTACGCATCTATAGCATATAGCACATTAATCAATACACATTTTCGATCAAGATCACATCAATAAAGTCAGCATTTACACTCGCATTTAAAGCACATTAATCAATACATCATCATCATTGGCTGATGATCATCATTAGCATCATCATCATTGGCTGATTATCATCATTATCATCATTATCAGTATTATCATCATTATTAAGTTAAATGAATATAATACCTGCAGTCCACATTCTTGTGCTTTTCTCCATAATGCCTGACCGAAGTGGAAGGCACATCCTCGTATGTCAGGGCAATCGAACACGTCTCTCAGCCCCTGCCAGATACTGGCCTCGAAATCTGTTACAAACGTCTGCACCTGGGTAGACGGTAGGAGACGAACAATGGCCTGAAACACCTGCAATAAATGTAATCATATAATTATGATACTTGTAAAAAAGTTATTGTATGCTAATGGTGAACACTTCGTGTGATAAGTAATTAGTAAAATATACCATGAGTTAAAAGGTTTGATATAAAGTGACATAAATAATTTACAAACACAATCAGGTAATATGTACACACCTTTTTGTAATCTTTTCTTTTCTTTCCAGACATCATCACGAAACACAGCGGCAGTTGTTTCAAATCGTTGTCTGACTTCACAACCGTTGAGGCCGATTTACATATTTTATTTCTCAACTGGTGAGGCCGGAACGCCTACTGGATAGATAGTTTGGAATTAAAGCTTAATGATAAAAAGTAAAAAGGCATCCTCTTCTTATAGAATAGTTTTCAATCAAGTATTGATTGTTAAATGATTCAATAATATGTAAGATATCACTTAAAAGTTGTTTTTGCAACCAACGCATCTAAAATTCGAATTTAATATACAAATTAGTTTTTCATGAGAAGCATTTATTTCCAACGAGTAAGATCTTGTTCAATATTTAACCCGAGTTTGAAACAACGTTTTATTTCTATCTAACGATAGTCGCCGACGGGTGAGGCCTATTTCAATATTGCTCACCAATAACGTAACTAAGATACAACTTTTCATGTATTTCCCAACGGGTGAGGCCGATTTCAATATAACAAACAACAAATAAAGTCATATTTAAGCTTCGATATATATCCCAACGGGTGAGGCCGATTTCAATACTGCTCACCAATAACGTAACTAAGGTACAACTTTTCATGTATTTCCCAACGGATGAGGCCGATTTCAGTATTACCAACTCTTATAGGAATATACAAGCTGTTATATATTGCCTAATGGCTGACGCCGATTTCCATTCAACTTCCAAATAAAGCGCCTTTCAATCACTGTCCAATATCCCAACTGGTGAGGCCGAATGAAATACTACTTCCAAATGAAGTGAGCATCGATCAGTATTTATTGTCTTATTGTGAACAGATAGTGACACATGTTGAGTTTGTTTAAATTTCCTAACGGGTGAGGCCGATTTCAATATTACAAACAACAAATAAAGTCAGATAAAAGCTTCGATATATATCCCAACTGGTGAGGCCGATTTCAATACTGCTCACCAATAACGTAACTAAGATACAACTTTTCATGTATTTCCCAACGGATGAGGCCGATTTCAGTATTACCGACTCTTATAGGAATATACAAGCTGTTATATATTGCCTAATGGCTGAGGCCGATTTCCATACACCTTCCAAATAAAGCGCCTATCAATCACTGTCCAATATCCCAACGGGTGAGGCCGAATGAAATACTACTTCCAAATGAAGTGAGCATCGATCAGTATTTATTGTCTTATTGTGAACAGATAGTGACACATGTTGAGTTTGTTTAAATTTCCTAACGGGTGAGGCCGATTTCAATATTACAAACAACAAATAAAGTCAGATAAAAGCTTCGATATATATCCCAACGAGTGAGGCCGATGTCAATATTGCTCACCAATAACGTGACTAAGATACAACTTTTCATGTATTTCCCAACGGGTGAGTCCGGTTTAAGTATTACCGACTCTTATAGGAATATACAAGCTGTTATATATTGCCCATTGGGTGAGGCCGATTTCAGTACAACTTCCAAATAAAGCGCCTATCAATCACTGTCCAATATCCCAACTGGTGAGGCCGAATGAAATACTACTTCCAAATGAAGTGTGCATCCATCAGTATGTATTGTCTTATTGGGAACAGATAGTGACACATGTTGAGTTTGTTTAAATTTCCTAACGGGTGAGGCCGATTTCAATATTACAAACAACAAATAAAGTCAGATAAAAGCTTCGATATATATCCCAACGGGTGAGGCCGATTTCAATATTGCTCACCAATAACGTAACTAAGGTACAACTTTTCATGTATTTCCCAACGGATGAGGCCGATTTCAGTATTACCGACTCTTATAGGAATATACAAGCTGTTATATATTGCCTAATGGCTGACGCCGATTTCCATTCAACTTCCAAATAAAGCGCCTATCAATCACTGTCCAATATCCCAACGGGTGAGGCCGAATGAAATACTTCTTCCAAATGAAGTGAGCATCGATCAGTATTTATTGTCTTATTGTGAACAGATAGTGACACATGTTGAGTTTGTTTAAATTTCCTAACGGGTGAGGCCGATTTCAATATTACAAACAACAAATAAAGTCAGATAAAAGCTTCGATATATATACCAACGGGTGAGGCCGATTTCAATATTACAAACAACAAATAAAGTCAGACAAAAGCTTCGATATATATCCCAACTGGTGAGGCCGATTTCAATACTGCTCACCAATAACGTAACTAAGGTACAACTTTTCATGTATTTCCCAACGGGTGAGGCCGATCTCAATATAACAAACAACAAATAAAGTCAGATATAAGCTTCGATTTATATCCCAACGAGTGAGGCCGATTTCAAAACTGCTCACCAATAACGTAACTAATGTACAACTTTTCATGTATTTCCCAACGGGTGAGGCCGATTTCAGTATTACCGACTCATATAGGAATATACAAGCTTTTATATATTGCCCATTTGGTGAGGCCGATTTCAGTACAACTTCCAAATAAAGCGCCTATCAATCACTGTCCAATATCCCAACGGGTGAGGCCGAATGAAATACTACTTCCAAATGAAGTGAGCATCCATCAGTATTTATTATTTTATTGTGAACACATGTTGAGTTTGTTTACATTTCCTAATGGGTGAGGCCGATTTCAATATTACAAACAACAAATTAAGTCAGATATAAGCATCGATATATATCCCAACTGGTGAGGCCGATTTCAATACTGATTTCAGTATTACCGACTCTTACAGGAATAAACAAGCTTATGAAGCTGCCATGAACGTTGACGTCTTTTTTCAATTTGAGATGCACTGAGCTTGTGAACATTGCACTTTTTCCGCAGTTTTGTTTGCAGAAAAGTTTTGAAGATCCTATGTACGGTTAACTGAGACACCCCTAGTTAGTTTGACATTTCACGCTGCGTCGTTGGATTCACCCTTTTGATCATCATGGCAAATTTACGAATAACGTCAGATGTTGACGTTTTGGGTGTTCTCCGATATGGCCCTGTCTTGGGCTTGTCACTACCAACAATGCCTCATCCTTTGTAATGCTTTACTTGTGTGTAGTATATGATCGTAGACAAGTTTGCTACATCCGTAAAGGGCACGACGATCATTCAAAACTGAAATGTGGTAAACGCGATGCGTTTGCACCAGGCTTCATGACCTCGGCCGGAGTTAGGTTCAACGGCAAAACCGAGATTACGGTTATCCCTAAATGATCGAAAAGGTTAATTCTCAGTTATATGTAGACAAATTTCTAAAGCCATTAATTACAAAGGATGCCCCAAGAATGTTTCCATGTTATCAAATTAAGGGCATGTTATATCACCAGTGGATGCCTAAATGTTCGGATGCCGCCCCATTAGATATTGTTATTTGGAGGATCCTTAAAAGACGTTACAGAAGCGGAAAATCTAAATTTTGGCAGACCTTAAACGAGCGTTGTGGAATGAATGGAAGAATCTGTAATCAACAAGACCCTGGAGTCGTGGCCCTGGATCCCAAATAGAACATTTGTTGCAATGAAATTGTTATTATGTGCCATTTATAGATCGAATAAACGTGTTTCAAAACTTGTGAATCACCTCTCGTTTATTTCAAATGAATAATCAATATCCCGCTCGTACGGATTTAAACTACATTGTTCAAGACACATTGGATTTTAGACAATCGTTTTTGCTCTTAAAATATTTATGATATTTTCCTTACCTGGACAATAATATAATACGTAATAAGTGTATTAGTTATTAATAGAGTTTTGCAGCTTAGTCGGATGTGGACATCAGATTAAAATAGGGGGTTTTCTCAAGATAATTTCATGTGATGGTATATACGTGTATGTACTAATGCCTGGCTAACTATTCCATGGGCAGTCGGCGCTATTGATGGTACATCGCATGAAATCAATTAATCAAGTGACGAACGACAACACGAATATTATTTAGGTTACAGACATAATCACGCTCTACATTCACAGATTGTAACACATAACAGCGGAGTGATTGATTACATAGTAGTTGGAGCATTATTTACTGTGTCCAACCTCAAGAGGTCTTTACAACCAGTTACAGGCATATGCATGATGGTTTGACCATTATATATACTGAGTCCTACCTCAAGGGATCGGTGCGACCAGATACAGACATATAGACTATGGTTTGAGTATTATTTACTGTGTCCAACCTCAAAAGGGTCTGTACGACCAGTTACATGCATATACATAGAGATTTGACAATTATTCGCTGTGTCCAACCCCAAAGGGTCTGTATAATCATTTACGTGCAGATACATGGTGGTTTTAACATTATTCGCTGTGTCCAACCCCAATGGGTCTGTATGACCAATTACATGCATATACATGGTGGTTTCAACATTATTCATTGTGTCCAACCCCAAAGGGTCTGTGCGACCAGTTATAGGTATATACATGGTTGTTTGACCATTATTCACTGTGTCCAACCCCAAGGGCTCTGTGCAACCAATTATGGACAGATACATGGTGGTTTGGGCAATATTTACTGTGTCCAACCTCAAGTAGTCTGTACCACCAGTTACTGGCAGATACTAGCACATAGTCATTTTAACATTATTTACTGTGTCCAACCTCAAGGGGTCTATACAACCAGTAAAATGTCTGAACATGGTAGTTTTAACAGTATTTACTGCGTCCAACCTCAAGAGGTCTATACAACCAGAAAAGGGTCAAAACATGATAGTTTTAACATTATTTACTGTGTCCAAATTCAAGGGGTTTATAAGACCTTACATGGTTTTGTACTGACAGTTCCAAGGCTGTAATTCGCTGTATTGTTATTATTTCTGTTTGTCTTTTGAATGTATTTTATATTTCCCTTTCCCCTGTGCAGTTCTGTCACTTTATATGGTGTTCGGGTTGTTTCCCGCCCGGTTTCGGTCTGTTGCTGCCAACTGTCTTGGCTTGTCCTGTGATCTTTCCCATTAGTCCCCCCCCTCTCCTTCACTCTCAGCTTTGATTCTCCTGGTTATTCATTATGGTATGCGAGGCCATTCCCTGCGCCTCTAATCCTTAACATACGAGGTATGTCCAAAAAGTTCGTGGACACCTTTGATGTTTATAATTTCTACGTCAATATATCATGTTTATATAGCTAAACATCTTTATTGACTTAATACCCATGAATTGGCACAATTTAATAAAAAACATTATGAAATAAACAAAATATACACATTTTCATACCTATATGTATGACCGACCGGCGCAGTCCAGATATTCAAGTAAGTGTTGTTTTCTGAACAGCTAGAGTAACACGATTTTTATGGCGCGAAAAGGAGCACCGAAGTTATGATTTTAAAATATAAGTCATTAATGTACAGACGTCATTTCCTGCAATTTTAACTGCATCAGTTGCAAAATGTGCTGTAGTCGCACAAATTTTACACTTCACCAGTTTTTGATTTTGACTTAAAAACGGCGTTGAAGGATGGGATAGGCAACTATCATTAAAGTGTACGAAACGTGAATAAAACACCCACAGACACGATGAAAACATTACAGAGTGGCGCATTATATTCGTCAGTTTCCTGATCGCTTGTATATAAGTGGCAACACCTTTTTCAATCGGGCGTTTATCAAAGAAAGATGATGCCAGGTCGGGTAGGCAAAGAAAATTAACGTCAAAGTCATTGCGTTGGTTGAGAAAATCGTTATGGAAGACTATCGGGTGTGTGTCCGCATTATTAGTGAACGCCTTAGACTTAGTCACGGGACAGTGCTTAACATACTAAAATCCGGACTTGGAATGAACAATGGGTGTGCTCTCTGGGTCCCTAAATTTCTCTTAACACTTAACACGGAGGCATCTATTATGAAAAGTTATAAGTGAAATTGTGACGTTAACGTCAATGTGACGTTGCGACGTGCGCCGCATATCCTACAGAGGTCATTGTGAATCTTGCATTATTTTGTTACTGTTTCATGTAACTGCCCAGTTTTTTGAATAACGTATCATAAATGGCTTGTGGTTAAAGAGATATACATGTATTTATTTTTTTGTTATCCGCGTTATTTTTCTTAAAATCAAAGTTGTCCACGAACGTTTTGGACACACCTCGTATGTACCCTTTAACCTGCTTAAGTGCCTTGTGTTTTGTGGATTGTTGTTTTCATGGAGGTCTGCGTGGGGAGGCATTGTCTTATGTATGTGGCTTTTCCTGTAGCTACGTATTCTCTCTCTTTAATACATGGTAGTTTTAACATTATTTACTGTGTCTAACCTCAAGGGGTCTATACAACCAGTAAAAGGTCTAATCATGGTTGTTTTATCATTATTTACTGTTTCCAACCTAAAGGGGTTTATACAACCAGTCAAAGGTCTAATCATGGTAGTGCTAACATTATTTACTGTGTCCAACCTCAAAGGGTCTATATGACCAGTTAAGGGTTTATACATGGTAGTTTTGGCCCTTCGATTATGCCACATATAGTATATATGATACCATTCTTGTTCGAACTACTTCTCAGAAACTACTGGCTGGAATTCAACAAAACTTCATAGGAAGCTTCACTACCAAGAGGAGATGCGCATATTATCACACGATTTTAGTTCGACTATTTTCCACGGAGTTATGGCCCTTTGATTATGCCACATATAGTATATATGGTACCATTCTTGTCCGGACTACTTCTCAGAAACGACTTGCTGGAATTCAACAAAACTTCATGGGATGCTTCACTACCAAGAGAAGATGCGCATACTATCACACGGTTTTGGTTCAACTATTTTTCACGGAGTTATGGCCCTTTGATTATGCCACATATACTACATATGGTACAATTCTTGTCCGGACTAATTCTCAGAATCCAATGACTGGAATTCAAAGAAACTTCGTGGGAAGCTTCACTACCAAGAGGAAATGCGAATATTATCACTTGGTTTTGGTTGGAATATTTTTCCATGGAGTTATGGCCCTTTGATTATGAAACATAGTACATATTGTACCATTCTTGTCCGGACTACTTCTCAGAAACTACTGACTGGAATTCAACAAAACTTTATGGGAAGCTGTATTACAAAGAGGAGAAGCGCATATTATCAGGAGTAATGATGTTTTTCATATACATGTAGTTATGGCCCTTTGATTATGCAACATATAGATTAAATATTATCAGCTATGCAAGATAATCAAAATTAT
Source organism: Mactromeris polynyma (assembly GCA_032209605.1). Taxonomy (NCBI): domain Eukaryota; kingdom Metazoa; phylum Mollusca; class Bivalvia; order Venerida; family Mactridae; genus Mactromeris; species Mactromeris polynyma. The sequence continues at coordinate 4,544,172 of JASFXZ010000028.1, forward strand.
ATTCTTTTAATTTTTCAAGTAAGTTTTTTGTTGTAGGTAAATGTTTGTCTACGTAATGTTTATGATATATACATATATATATTTGATTTCAAATATATTTTCTTGTTTTTATGGCACCTTTCAAGATCACCTTATGTCAGACCTCAAACAATAAGCTTTGGTTTTGTTGTTTTAAATTATGATAAAAACTATTGAACAAAAAGGTCATTCACTCACTGGTACATCTGTCAACACCATATTTATTTGATCATCAGCTGATATGGATTTGTATCAATCTACAGACTTTGTTGTAAAGGTACGCATTGCATTGACATGGGCACTTGAATTGTGAATAAAGGCTTCTTATATCTGTAGCAAGATTCCTATTTTCAGTTTGTTTTCAGTTAGCAGGATTATCCTAGCCCAGCATGTAATTAAATTGTTCACTATCTCAATTTCATTGTACATTTTTGTATACCTATTTTCTTGGGAGATCCAGGACATTTACAGTGCTGCACATAACATTCAGATTGTAACCATCAACAAAGTGAGATTTTCCAATTAGAGTCTTGTTCGAAGCTATAACCATACTTCGGGGAGCATCCATCGGTTCCATCGATATCCTTGTTATCATTATTTACTGTGTCCAACTTCAATGGGTCTATATGACCATTTACGGGTTTATACAGGGTAGTTTTAACATTATTTACAGTGTCCAACCTCAAGGGCCTATATGACCAGTTACGGGTTTATACATGGTAGTGTTAACATTATTTACTTTGTCCAACCTCAAGGGGTCTAAATGACCAGTTATGGGTTTATACATGGTATTGTTAACTAACATTATTTACTGTGTCCGACCTCAAGGGGTCTATATGACCATTCACGGGTTTATACAAGGTAGTTTTAACATTATTTACTGTGTCCAACCTCAAGGGGTCTATATGACCAGTTACCGGTTTATACATGGTAGTGTTAACTACCATTGTTTACTGTGTCCAACCTCAAGGGGTCTATATGACCAGTTACGGGTTTATACATGGTATTGTTAACTAACATTATTTACTGTGTCCAACCTCAAGGGGTCTATATGACCAGTTACGTGTTTATACATGGTAGTGTTTACTAACATTATTTACTGTGTCCAACCTCAAGGGGTCTATATGACCAGTTACGGGTTTATACATGGTATAGTGTTTACTAACATTATTTACTGTGTCCAACCTCAAGGGGTCTATATGACCATTTACGGGTTTATACAGGGTAGTTTTAACATTATTTACAGTGACCAACCTCAAGGGGTCTATATGACCAGTTACAGGTTTATACAGTCATGATGGTTTTAACAATATTTACTGTGTCCAACCTCAAGGGGTCTATAGGACCAGTTACAGGCCTATACATGCTAGTTTTAGAATTATAAAATAAATATGAAGCTTTTTGTTGGAAAGTAATATTTTCAACCTTTGGAGAAATACCATCACCCTTGCCTGCACCTTGAGTGACAGTAATGACATAAAACAATATGATATTTATATACTTGGCAACTGTAGAACTCATCCAGTTTGCTATATTCAATGGTTCCCCTAGTTTCATACAAGTAAAAACTTCACAGACATAAAAGATGTCAAAATATGAGCAACACTGTATATTTCTTGAGGTTATCAAATTGTAGTTCTAATGAAACATGACAATTAATTAAAGTATCATTATTTACTGTCAGAGGCACATTACATACACATTATTTACATGGAGAATTTACCAGACTTGTCCAGGATTTGCACCTGGGACCTCTCAAGCCAACAATCAAGATGGCACTGAGCGCTCTAACTACTGAGCTAACAAATTGAACAGTAAATGTCTCCATTGTAACCGCTAGCAATTAAGAAGTAATTGTTATTTTACTTTGGTTTCCTAGTATGCACAAATGCTGATATGAATATTGTTTAAATGCAATTTCTTTGTTAAAGATTATATGCAACTTTAACAGTATTTAAGTTAGAAAAAGGGATTGGATGACTTTACGTGACTCAAAAAATGTATTTTGGCCTGAAGTCCAGTCTTGTTTGTTGCTACAAATACATGTACTAACATCTGTCTTTTTGGCCATATTAAAAAGAAATGTAAACATTTGTACATGACTTGCAAGATTTGCTAGCATTATACATTAAAGTTGAGTTTACAAAATATATTTCCATCTGACTAAATTGCATGGTGCCACCAACAATGCTTCAAGTGACATAATAATTATATCTAGTTAACATTTTTAGATAAGTTGTGTACATGTACATAAAAAACTTATTTTACACGCTTGATAAGAAATGACATTCTAACGGTTGAAAGTGCATACAAATGAACTACCAATAAAATTAACATATTTTGCAAGAACCAAATCTTAGTAGTAAATAATATTCCAAATCACTTCACTGTCCATGATGAGCTCAAGGCATTAACAAATAGAAATGGCACTGTTTGATGAAAGGTGTATGAAAAAAACTTAATGATATATAAAGTTTCATTTTCAATTAGTTTCAGTAGCACATCATTTTGATGGTTTAAAATTACCAAATAGCTTTCAGAGAACTGCAATTAATTGTGCTATGTAGCTTTGAAAGACAATTTTATCTGTATAACCAAATCCTTTTGTTGACTTAATCACACAGAAATTACTTCAAACGCCTGGAAAGCTTTCAGCATTGTTTCATTATTGTTATATGAATGCGACAAGTCACAGTCTGAAGACAACATCTAAGTTTGTACTAGTCAGACTGCAATAACTTGAATAAGATATCCAGAATCAAGGGGAAAAGTGCGCCCGATGTGAGGCTCGAAACCCATGGAGCTAACCAGGCGACTGTCTCATCTCACACCACTACACTCCTCCCCATTGCGGTATTTGTGGCTCAAACCATGTGGGCCGTCAAACACAACTGCCATCATTGAAGTAAGTCAAGGGGAAAGTGTGCATGATGTGGGGCCCAAACCCACAACCCCTGAAGACTAGCATGTCACTCTACCAACTGAGCTAACCGGGCAGCCGTCTGACTCCACACCATATCATGATAAATCACACAAGAAAACCAACATATCCCACCAGGCATTAGTTTATAGTTTAGTTTTCAATTAGCAATAACCACGCCTTGGATAAACCTCATTGGCTACCGTACCACCACTGCAATTGCACCCAGGACCTCGTATATGATTTAAAATTCTACCGCATCACTTCAGAGCTAGCCCAACAGAAAAGCTATTGGAAGTGTTGGCAGATGTCATTCAACCCCTCCAAGTGTGAAGTTGTCAGATTCACCAAGAAGCGGAACCCCATCAAGGCCAACTACACCATCCATGGCCATGACTTAGCCACAGTAAGATCCGGAAGTACTTCGGAGTCACCCTTTCAGAAAACCTATCCTGAAACGCATATGTGGATGACAAAACCAAGAAGGCCAACAATTCCCTCAGTTTCTACGCTCCCACACAGCGCTTTGATTCCACTACCGTTACATTCACACGCTGCTGTATTACCCAGTGTATTTTGATATTTGACCTTACGAAATCACCGTTCGTTCCTGATACTAAATGCCATTGGTCGGCACGATCACGTGACTACTGAGTTTATAATAGATGGGTATTTTCCAGTGTTAAACCAAAAGTGTACGCAGTGTACATAGCCTTTCGCGTTGAAGGAAATTTTTACTATCTAGCTAATCGGTTTTATTTCATGTCATTAAAAGTGTAGCATTTACAGAAGACAGTGTTTCGTTCATTCATCGAGGATTGTACTGATACGTATTAAATATAGCGTGGCGAATCTGAGTAACAAAATGCCAAGTAACGGTATGACGCATTTTAAATATACGCAGATTCCGCACGTTCACTTGTTTAAATGACCTTAACTCACTACACATTTACAGGCATCGGAATAATTTTGGCATGTCGACAAAACGATAGTCACTTACGTCCGATTTATTTAGTTCTTCTAGCAATTTCTATAGTCACAGCGGCATTTCTATGAAACTGAAATCTGTCTATTCAATGCACACTCGCATAAGCTTTATTACACATGTTTACTGTCCTACATTTGAGACATTACTAATGTCATTAGTGAGTTGTTGTAAGCGGCTCGCTGAATGGCTGTGAACGCATGTCGACCCGCCTGAAAATATCAGCTGCGCGGGAGTTATAATGCAGAGGGTGAACATGAAGGTATCGGAATAAGCGCCCGATGCTAAAGGAGAGTTCTCAGTTTCTAGCCAGGTGCCCCAGGGATACCAAAGCTCAGTGCTATACTAGCCTGGTGAGGCCCATCATTGAGTATGCCTCCTCTACCTGGGACCCTCACACCAGTAAGAACATCAAACAACTGGAAGCGGTTGAGTGCTGAGCAGCCAGGTTCGCCATGGGTGACTACAAAACCAACAGCAGCACCAGCCAAATGATATTCTATCTTGACTGGGACCCACTACAGCAGAGACGGTCAGACAGCAGGCTGGTGATGATATACAGGATCACCATGGCCCCATTGAGTCTTGATTGACATCCAGGTTGACCGATTTCCCCACCCAGCCACACCACGCAATACATGCTGCCTTTCTGCAGGACAGACAAGTATCACCGCTCATTCTTTCCAGCTGGTCTTCGTCTGTGGAACCAGATGCAAGAGATTGTCGCTACAGCCCTATTATGTTTATGCACGATAAACAAGTAAGACACAACTCGTGCGTGGTTTAATCATAGATTTATTCTTGGATCATGGAGAATGCTTTTCTCGCTGCACATGTTCTATATACCGGTGATCATTATATTCACATAGACGTGGAAAACACTGTTAGGTCAGACGACTATAAATTATACTAAGATACTACAATCCTCCCCACCTTGAATAAAAAGTTAATTATCAAAGACATTGACATGTGTGTAAATAGCAGAACTGCACATTTTCTTAAAATACAATGCACACCAAATAACACTTGTACTTCCCAACATGGTTTCAAGGTCTTTACATGTACAAGATATCAAATAAATGAAGAACAATACGTATGTCAAGTCATTTAGCATTTAGAATATCATGTGAGAAGAAATACTATATGTTATGTCTAACATAAATGAATCATAACATACAATAGGTGAACATTAATGAATAAAATCAATGGTGCAAACAAAATATACTTATCATATCTCTTGATGCTTATCAAAGGTTAAATGTTGTAAGACATACATTAACAGAAATTAATATTACCAATCAACAAAACACAGCTTCTGACTAAAACCTCATCTACAGTAATACACAAGTAATTCAATCAATTCAAAACAAATTCTGAGTATCGTTTAGGCATTCCAGCTGACCTAGGAAGGTTCCTTCTTGGAGGCAACTGAGAATGCACAGTAGATTCTGGAATAAATTGGGTTGATGGACTTGGAATAGGTTCAGGATTATACTGTGAGGGCGAGCTTTCGTTAGGACCAGGATCAAGCTCCTCATGATCTATTGGAGTCTCAACCTTGACCGGTCTGAAATGGGAAGAATTGCGAGTGATAGTATGGCCATCTCGATCTGCAATTACCATACTGCCACGCTTCTCTACAACAATGTAAGGGTTTGGGTTGTAAGGAGGAGTAAGTTTATTCAACTTATGCTGCTTGACCAACACATGATCACCTGGAATGATAGAAGATGGTGATGTATGTCGCCTTCTATCAGCATACTCTTTCATCTTAGCTTTACTGACAGCATCATTCTGAGACATTCGAGCAGAGATAGGAATGGGCTCTGACTTAGGAATATCTGGAAGTCCTATGTTCATTTTCCTACCCGTGAGTGATTCAAATGGAGAAATGTGAGTAGCACTGTGTGGGGTAGCTCTGTAGTGCATCAGAAAACAATGAAGTTCAACCTTCCAATCATAATTGGCTGAAACTGAAGTACGAACAAACTTGTTCATAGTGCTCATGAATCGCTCAACAGTACCATTAGCCTCAGGCCACAACGGAGTTATTCTCCTGTGTTCAAAACCACAGGTTGAAGCAAACTCGGCAAACTCTTGCCCTTGGAAAGGAGGACCGTTGTCCGATTTCACAACACTTGGAAAACCTTGACGTGCAAATATTGTATTAAGCTTTGGAATGACAGTCTTTGCGGAGTTAGAATGCACAATTTCAACCTCTGGAAAACGACTGTACTCGTCAACCACAACAAGAAGATATACACCAGATGGGAAAGGTCCAGCAAAATCAATGGCAATTTCTGACCAAGGAGCAGATGGAAGAGGAGTTGGGCAAATAGGCTCACGCCTTACGGGTCCAGGGTAGTAAGCCTGACATGGAATGCATGATTTGACAGCTTCCTCAACCATTTTATCTATCCCAGGGAACCAGACCTTTTCCCTGATAAGCTGCTTTGTCTTTACTATTCCCTGATGGGTGCGGTGCGCCATCTCTACTATTTGATCCTGTAAGGATGAGGGAATGACAAGACGATGGTCTCGAAGGATAAAACCATCATAAATAGAGAACTGATCTCTGAAACGAACGAAAAGTTCAAGATCGGTATTGTCCCACCATCTACCAGTCTGTATAGCAGTCATCACTCTTTGTAGAGTTGTACTCTTTCTTGTGGCATTACGTACTTCCTCAAGTGACATTGCTTTGGGAACTGCATGCTGACTTATGTAAGCAACATATGCTTCAGCAGCATTGTCACATTTGGGTTGTCCATATGGGTGCCTGCTCATATAATCAGCAGGGTTTAGGTCATCTTTACCAGGACGATACTCGAGAGCAAACTGGTAGGGCATAAGGCGGAGACGCCATCGTTCCATACGTGCAGAAGCGGGTTTCTGACTTTGAACTAAGCCAATAAGGGGTTTATGGTCGGTGATCACCTTAAACTCAGAGGCAAAAAGATAAAGATGGTAATGTTCTACTCCATACACCACTGCTAACATTTCCCGGTCTGTCTGAGAATACCGTTGTTCTACGTCGGTAAGAGCACGGCTTGCATAGCTGACCACCTTGCCATCTTGTGTGAGCATGGCAGCCACACCTACTGGTGATGCATCAACTAGAACCTCAGTGGACTTCTTAGGATCAAAATACTTCATTACATGAGTACTAGAAAGAGCAGTTTTGAGATTATCAAAAGAGGCTTGCTCGTCATGTGACCACGACCAAGCAACATCCTGTCTTGTAAGACGCCTGAGGGGCTCTGTAAGGGTGGCATAGTGAGGTATGTATCGGGCTACATATTGCACCATACCAAGAAAGGACCTGATTTCAGCTGAACGACCAATAATGGATTTTATCTTCTTAGGATCACCTGACACACCGACATCACTGAAAATATGACCAAAAAAACATATCTTGTTGACAGAAAAGATACATTTGTCCTTGTTCAGCTTAGCCCCATTGCTGCTAAGTCTGTCTAATGTTAACATAAGGGCACGGTCATGCTCAGCCATTGTCTTGCCATGGATTTTGATATCATCAGACATGTTTCTGGCCCCTGGAATGTCTGCAAGTAAGTCTGCTATAATTTTCTGAAAAATCTCAGAGGCTGCATTAACACCAAACAAAAGACGCTTATATCGTCTCAAGCCAACATGAGTTGTGAAAGTAGTGATATAACGGCTAGACTCATCTAGCTCAAGCTGGTGGTAGGCGTTAGATAGATCTAGCTTACTGAAAACAGTAGAGGAATTCAAATCGGACATAAGATCTTCAACTGTAGGCATTGGGTGTTTCTCCCGACTAATTGCCTTGTTAGCCTCACGCATGTCTATACAGACACGAACACCAGAAGACTTCTTAGGAACTACCACCACTGGGCTAACCCAGGGTGTGGGACCACTCACTGGCTCAATCACATCAAGGTCTTCAAGACGCTTGAGTTCAGCCTCTACATCCTTCCGGACATGAAAGGGAATGCGCCGATGGCGCTGGGTAACTGCAGGTACATCCGGACTGATATGCAACTTAACACAAACACCGTGTATCTTCCCCATCTTGCCAAAATAAACTTAGAAGTGACTTTGGCCAAAGATGCAAAAGCAAACTGAATAATATTCAGAGATTGGGCATCCTTAGACCCCAGAAGACATCTGGAACGCCTGCTGTCACCTTCTACAACATAGAAATCAGTAACAATTGATTTATGTTTACATGTAATATTAGCACGAAAATAGCCCTTAACATTCAGTGGTTTAGAAGAACCATATGCAAAAATCGAAGGTACAGGTTGCAACAATACAGGTTTTGATTTAAAACTATCAAACATACACTCGCTGATAATATTAACGCTAGAACCAGTGTCAATCAGAAATTCTACATTAGTATCTAATACTTTTGCCATCACTGTAGGAATGTTAGAGTTAGTGTGTATAACATTGAACACTGATTCTTCACTAGAACTGTTGTAGCTCGTAGGTTTCGACTCTACATGTGTGTTGTCTTCAGCCAGGTTTACATGTTTGCTTCTGGACCTGCACACGTTGGCGAAGTGATTACGTTTGTTACATAAACGACACGTCTTCCCATAGGCTGGGCAGGTAGCGTGAGATACATCTCTTCCACAGTAACGACATGACTGGTCTGATTTGTTCCTCGCACCTCCTCGAGAATAACCAAAGTGTACCCTAACACGACCACCACGGGAACGACCTCCCCTACGAGAAGTGCCACGATATGTATGCGTATTGTCATTTATATGAGGGCTTTGACTGCCCATAGTGTTAACCACTTTTCCCTCAATTTCAGTAGCTCTTGCTTCGGATAATTCAAGAGCACGTGCTTCATCAATTATTTTGTCAAGTGTATAATTGTCTCTTAACGCCCTTCGACGAACTCTCGATGATGAGCATCCCTGTATCACTTGAGATACAATCTCCCTGTCGTTATCGTAAAAATTACACGTACCGGCCATTGTCCGTAATCGAGTATAGAAGGCATCCATGTCGGAATTTATACACTTCGTAACTCAAGTTTTGTTTTGGTGTGAAATAGTTCGTCAGAGACTTCTTCAATGTATTATATTCGTTAGGCACAGTCTCAGTCTCGCCATCTTTCACAACCTCGCACGTGGCCCCGACGCCTTTTTCTGCATCCGAAAGGCTGTCATACACATCGTATGTTTCCTCACCACAATAATGAAGTAACAATGCTTTCTTGCGTTTGTCATCACAAATATCTAATGCACATATCAAGTTCTCAAACTTATCTAGCCACTTCTTCCACCGAAGTCCTGCTGAATTTTCACCTTCACTTTGAACACTAAATGGAAGAAACGCGGGTAGTTGAGCAGCCATTCTTACCCAGTCGTATTAATCCTCGTCGCCAGTTATTATGTTTATGCACGATAAACAAGTAAGACACAACTCGTGTGTGGTTTAATCATAGATTTATTCTTGGATCATGGAGAATGCTTTTCTCGCTGCACATGTTCTATATACCGGTGATCATTATATTCACATAGACGTGGAAAACACTGTTATGTCAGACGACTATAAATTATACTAAGATACTACAAGCCTCAACCTTAGAAGCCTTCAATGATGGGCTGGTAGGCTGCCATCAGATCTAGTAAAGCACAACGTCTTTTTTTTGCTATTAATCTGATTTTATCCTTTCACTGTGCACTTCACAACTACCTTGTACATAATTGCATATGCGACAATGCTCCAGAGTGAGCCCTGCATATTGCTTGGAAGAAGAAGAAGTGACCAAAGTCATCACATTCAGATTTACTTGATTTATGTTAATTTGTTTTTATTAAGTGACTTATAGCTCGGTTGAACTTGGCTTGAATAAAAGTTATTCATGACTACTCAATTAGATAAATATATTTATGGAGCATAATGTACATGATGCGTAGGAGTTAAAGCTGTTTCTTACAGTAATATGGTTATGTAAATACTCTGGTCTGTTGACCTAACCAGTGTTCCTGGGGTATCGATCAGTATCAACATGTTCTTATGCCAGTAACCACCAACTTTCACACATTAATTAGAAATTTAACCAAATGACTGTGGATGTAATATCGATAGTCAAACTGTCAAGGAGAAAACGCATCACCTGCTGTTTGAACCAAACCAAACATTGTGTACAGTTTGATCCAAACATATGTACATGACAGTTTTTTGTTGTGTATAAGTACACATTCCAGTCATAGCATTAAAAGCCTTTGACCCAGATCAGCCTGTTAAAGTATGTATGTACTATTAAGTATTCACTCTGTTAGAACTCTTGAATGAATGTTATTTGTTCCTACTATGGACTTTTATCTGAGATTATATTAAGTATTGTCAATAAGTTTTGGTTGAACTGGCCCAAATAGAAAGTATCTGGTATAACAGTAGGTTTAATTAGTTGCTTAATATTTGCAGAAGCCGTGAAGAAGAACTTCGCATCTGCCAGTTCCAGTGAAGTGGAGTTTTTCATTAAAGACTGGCTGCATAATGCTAAAGATAGAGATGAAGAGAATGAGGGTGGTTGAGGAGATTAATTAAATAAGTGTAATTTAACATATATGTATGTGACACTGTAAATAATTCATGTTTCTGTATATTCTATTGTGTTAGTGTGCCAGTCTACTCTCATCAAATTACTGCATTACATGTTTTATAATAATGTTACTAAACGCCCAGTGTGAGATATTCATATGAGGAAAAGTCTCATTAAATAGTGTTTCTCAAACATGACTTTATTTTAATTAAATAGTTCAGTAACTAAAAACTTTGCGAATACGCTGTAATGTATCGTATTTGTGTTATTTTCACAATGTTTTAATGAACATTCGTATTATGTAAACAACGTATTTACTGTATTTTTGTGAGATGTTTATTTTTTATGATTTCCTTAATTATTATTTACTCTAAGCTAGTACATCATTTTGCATGTTTACCATTACAATGCTTTAAACATTTCGTTTTCGGTTTAAATCATTAACGGTTTTGGTACAGCTTGCGCTACACCAGTAAGTCAACGAATAACTTGAGCCTAGCTATTTCGTTTTCGTGTTAGGATTGTTAAACTTTCGTACTCCGTGGTTAACGAAATAGCTTTCAAGCATTGCCTCTATTTTCACAGTATAATAATTGTTCTACCTTAGCATCGCACATTTCTAAAGCCTGACGTTATTGAGGTGACGTAATGTATATGTATGCCTGATAATGCATATGTTATATGTGCATTTGTGTCTGATAATGCGTGTATTGTATGCTCATTGTTATATGATATGTCTTGTATTACATATATTGTTATATGTGATATCATATGCACATTATATGTTCATCTGTATGAGTATGTCATCTACTTTTTATATGTATAGTTATATATGCTGATGTCTTTTGTGTGAATATTGTTCAAATCTTCAAATTTGGAGGAGAAATAAGCATATTATTATTATTAATAGTAGTCATCACATGAAATTGTGCATCTTGTTTTTGATTGAATTAAGAGTAGAGTTATGCCCCTTGATTGAGTAAAATGGGGGCACTTAATTGGTTTTACACTTGTGTTCAAATTATAGCTATCACTATATGGACATGTTTCTGGTTGTAGTTTGTGCCAGGGTATGTGGGTATGTGGGTGTGCATTTAATTTTTTAGCATTGACAATGTACATGTACATGCATTTTGTATTTGGAAATAACCGGGGATTTTCAGAATGTGTTATCATTTGATTTTATCTGCCGTGTTCTTGAAGTTGGATGGGTGGAGTTTAGTCGCCATTTTGCAATTTATAGGGTCATTTATATATATTTATATTCGAATAACTTTCTTTCTGTAGATATTACTGTATTGTACCTGTTTTTATTCATGTTCTTAATAAAAATTACTGTATTTTACCTGTTTGTCTTTATTATATATATATGCATTTGAATTGGATGGATAGCGGAAAACACCAGTTGCCGATATAGGACCGATGTAGGACCGATAACAGTTCCAACCGACAACGGCCCGATCAAATGCCGATGGGCAAACTGATAACGGCCCGATATCGTATTCGATATCGGGCCGATATGGAAAGTATATCGGTCCGATATCGGGCCAATATAGGCTTGCTGACTGGGCAGACATACGTACGGTGGTACAGAGGTGACATGTGTATGTTTTTATTTATCTCGTGCGCACGACATACTAATGTATCAGTCACATTATCCAGCGATGGGGTATACGATGGGCAACCGATGCGTTTTTTTGATAAAAATGGCGTGGTTGCCGGCCGGACACCCATAGTAATCGGACGGTGACTGAGGCCATCAGGCGAATCGGTGGGGGTCATCGGGAGAAAATAAGTTGTAGTTAAAATTCAGCGATGTCTCCACCGATGCCACACATCGCTCCTCATCGGCAACCCATCATTAACACATCTTTCAAGGATCGGACGATGTATGGCCGAGCATCGTCCAGTGTCCGTTCAATCTGAGGTCATCGGGGGGTGAGTGGTGGGCAACAGACATCGGCCGATCATCGGTCGATGTTCGACCAAACATTGACCCATAGTCGACCGATGTACGACCGATGTACGACCGATGTACGAACGATGTTCACCAATGTAATATACATCGGCCGATTACCGCTCGAACATCGGTCTATGATTAGCGATGCATCGCTGGGCCTTTATAAGCGCGTCATTTTTCGCATGTACAACATTCATTCAGCAGACTACAACAATGCCAAGACCGAAGAAAGACAGCAAGGAACCACCAGAGGGGAGTGACAAGGGCAAGGGCAAGGCGAGTGGCAAGGGCAAGGCGAGTGACAAGGGCAATGGCAAGGCGCCGAAGAAGCCAACCCAAGCACCACCCCGCAAGAGACCGGAACAGGATCCAGAGAGCACAGACACTGACCACACCATCGAACATGAAGAAGATTTCGATGACAACGCCTCGCAAGCCTCCACTACCTCGTCCATCACCGGCTCCAAGAAGAGACAGCGTGTGGGGATGCCACTAGAAGAAATATCCATGGACACCATGAAGAAGATGGCGTGGCAGACCTCCGGCACAAACAGCGAGATGGTGTTGTGGGGGACTCGAAACGCGAAGGCCAGGTCGTAGTAACTGGCGCCAGTGGCCAGGAAGCGGAGCGTGATCGCCAACTTGAGACCAAGTTCCAAGGGAGCCCTCTGCCTGAAACACAAAAAGGAGAAAAAATACCATTAAAATCTTGCAGTATAAAATAGATTTGGAACATATGTGTTTGCAAAATTTGAAGTAAATTCACCACAATTTCAGGTAAACTTACGTTGTCTTCTTGGCGATGCGTGGCCCCACTCGTGCCAGAAGCTCGTGGAACATCTCCGGCTCCATGCGGAGGAAAGACTTGAAGTCTGACGAATGCTCCGCCTCAAGCTCCCTCATAAGAGTTTCGTACTGCCCAAACAGGGCTCTTCTCAAGATCCAGTCTCGGACCCACCACCTTCTTCTTCGTCTTGGGGCTCTTTGTCGCTCTCGTTCTGCTTCTTCTAACAACGCCGCCAAAAATAACGTCATGTTGAAGCCGGGCTTGTGCGAGTTGTTGCTGCAGCATGGCCAATCTCAGATGTCTCGGTGCCAAAGCCATTGTGGTTGATTGACCATGCTAGGTAGGGTGGTCATTTTATACTAATTGTCCGAAAGAATCGCCATCGGCCACGGGAGTTCAAGTTACATCGGCCGACCATCACCCGGGCATCCTACAATGACTGTAAGATGGCCGGCCAATAATCGTACGATGTCCGATTCACAGTCCGGTCACCGGCCGAGCATTGTAGGATGATCGGTGAAGACTGTCCGATGTCCGGTCGATGTCCGGCCGGTAATCGGTGCCACGCTGGTCAAAAAATGTTTCCCTCTGGAGTCACTCGCCGAACGATCATCGGCGGGGGTATGCCCGGCCTCAGTACGATGCCTGTTGCTGTGACAGATGTGTTAAGGATTACTTGACCGATGAGGACCGATGTTGGGGCATCGCTCACACCACCGATTACCACCGATTACCACCGGTCTACGGCCACCGGTCGGCAAATCTGACTGAGGCATAAGTTGTGCGCACGAGATACTATGTTGTGCGCACGACTTACTATGTTGTGCGCACAAGATAATTAAGTTGTGCGCACGTCTTAGTATGTAGTGTTCACGACTTATATATAGTATGTTGTGCGCACGACTTAGTATGTCGTGCACACGAGATAAATAAAAACATACACATGTCACCTCTGTGCCACCGTACATACGCCACAATAAACAGTGTAAATGGTAATTTCTTTCCAATCATAAAGCCGATGTCAAAACAGAATTAGCATGAATACTCTGGTTCCTCTCAAAACATTGAAAGGCCAAATGCACAGGTTTCCGCCTGTGTCATTGCAAAGGGGGTCGGCACGTTAAGGAAATGACCTAAAACAAGTCAAAATCAATCATACCATGTAATATCATTAAACGGTACAGTATGATTATTTTGACTTGGATGTCTGTTTTAGGTCATTTCCTTAACGTGCCGACCCCCTTTGTGTGGTAACCGGTCAACTCGTACCGTAGTCAACTCGTACCGTTTTTGGTCAACTCGTACCGTAGTCAGCTCGTACCGTAGTTAACTCGTACCTTCATTGTTTTAACAGTTAGTATTAACAGTTATTCATTATAATTATATAATTAAGTGTTACTGTATTTTCCTGTATTCGGTGAACACTTTTTGACAGTATAACTATACTGGTAATGTTTGTCAGTACAATACCAGTTGGTCAACTCGTACCTTCGGTAAAACAAGTCATATTCAAGTCATACAAACACTTATTAATATCATCAGGTAGGGGTCGAATTGTCTTGACATCAGGGGTCGAAAAGTCTAGGGATCGAAAAGTCTTACAAATTTACTAGGGGTCGAACAGTCTAGGGGTCGAACAGTCTTGATACCGTCAGACGGCCGCCCGGTTAACTCGGTTGATAGAGTGACATATGTCCGCTTTAAATCATATAAGAGGTCCCGGGTGCAATCTCTGGTGGGATATGTTTTTCTTGTGTGATTTAACATGATATGGTGTAGAGTCAGATGGCCGCCTGGTTAACTCAGTTGGTAGAGTGACATACTAGTCTTTAGGGGTTGTGGGTTTGGACCTCACATCAGGCACACTTTCCCCTTGACTTACTTCAATGATGGCAGTGGTGTTTGACAGCCCACATGGTTTGAGCCACAAATACCGGAATGGGGAGGAGTGTAGTGGTATGAGGTGAGACAGTCGCCTGGTTAGCTCAGTTGGTAGAACGCCATACTCGTGTTTAGGGAGCCATGGGTTCGAGCCTCACATCAGAAGCACTTTTCCCCCTTGATTCCTACTTATTGCAGTCTGACTAGTACAAACTAAAATGTTATTTTCAGACTGTGACTTGTCGCATTCATATAACAATAATGAAACAATGCTGAAAGCTTTCCAGGCATTTGAAGTTACATCCACCTAATTTCTGTGTGGTTAAGTCAACAAAAGGATTTGGTTATACAGATAGAATTGTCTTTCAAAGCTACATAACATAATTAATTGCAGTTCTCTGAGTCTGAAAGCTATTTGGTAATTTAAAACCATCAAATTGATGTGCTACTGAAACTTATTGAAAATGAAAGTAGGATTTTTTGTGATGGTATTCAGCATTTACCAAATTTATTAGATTAGTAACTTCCGAGGTATCATTTGAAATTATGGGTATTATTAAACTTTAGTCTTTATATATCATTAAGTTTTTTTCATACACCTTTCATCAGACTGCCATTTCTATTGGTTAATTAATGCCTTGAGCTCATCATGGACAGTAAAGTGATTTGGAATATATTTACTACTAAGATGTGGTTCTTGCAAAATATGTCAATTTTATTGGTAGTTCATTTTTATGCACTTTCAACAGTTAGAATGTCATTTTTTTAATATCAGGTGTGTAAAATAAGTTTTTTATGTACATGTACACAACTTATCTAAAAATGTTAACTAGATATAATCATTATGTCACTTATGATTTGAAGCATTGTTTTTTATGGTGGCACCATGCAATTTAGCTACATGGAAATATATTTTGTTAACTCAACTTTAATGTATAATGCTAGCAAATCTTGTAGGTCATGGACAAATATTTTACATTTCTTTTTAATATTAAAGGCCAAAAAGGCAGATGTTAGTACATGTATTTGTAGCAACAACCTAGACTGAAATTCAGGCCAAAATTCATTTTTCGAGTCACATCAAGACATCCAGTCCCTTTTTCTAACTTAAATACCGTTAAAATTGCATATAATCTTTAACAAAGAAATTGCATTTAGCAATATCCATATCAGCATTTGTGCATACTAGGAAATCAAAGTAAAATAACTATTACTTCTTGAAATGTCTACCTTTCTTGCTAGGGGTTACAATGGAGAAATTTACTGTTCAATTTGTTAGCTCAGTAGTTAGAGCGCTCAGTGCCATCTTGATTGTTGGCTTGAGAGGTCCCAGGTGCAAATCCTGGACAAGTCTGGTAAATTCTCCATGTAAATAATGTGTATGTAAAGTGCCTGTGACAGTAAATAATGATACTTTAATTAATTAAGCAGTCTGATTGTCATGTTTCATTAGAACTACAATTTGATTACCTTAAGAAATATACAGTGTTGCTCATATTTTGACATCTTTTATTCTTTCATG
Source organism: Mactromeris polynyma (assembly GCA_032209605.1). NCBI lineage: Eukaryota > Metazoa > Mollusca > Bivalvia > Venerida > Mactridae > Mactromeris > Mactromeris polynyma. The sequence goes on from JASFXZ010000028.1 coordinate 4,560,795, forward strand.
TCTGTGAGGTTCAGACTTGTATGAAACTAGGGGAACCAATAGTGAATACAGCAAACTAGATGAACGAGTTCTACATTTGCCAAGTATATAAATATTGCACTGTTTTATGTGATTACTGTCACTCAAGGTGCAGCCAAGGGTGATGGTATTTCTCCAAAGGTTGACAATATTACTTTCCAACGAAAAGCTTTATTTAGATTTATTTTATAGTTCTAAAACTAGCATGCACAGGCATGTGACTGGTTGTATAGACCCCTTGAGGTTGGACACAGTAAATAATGTAAAAACCACCATGTATCAACTCGTAACTGGTCATATAGACCCCTTGAGGTTGGACACAGTAAATAATGTTAAAACCACCATGTATAAACCCATAACTAGTCATAATGACCCCTTGAGGTTGGACACAGTAAATGATGTTAACACTACCTTGTATATACCTGTAACTGGTCATAATGACCCCTTGAGGTTGGACACAGTAAATAATGTTAAAACCACCATGTATAAACATGTAACTTGTCATATATATTCCTTGAGGTTGGACACAGTAAATAATGTTAAAACCACCATGTATAAACATGTAACTGGTCATATATATTCCTTGAGGTTGGACACAGTAAATAATGTTAAAACCACCATGTATAAACATGTAACTGGTCATATATATTCCTTGAGGTTGGACACAGTAAATAATGTTAAAACCACCATGTATAAACCTCTAACTGGTCATATAGATCCCTTGAGGTTGGACACAGTAAATAATGTTAAAACCACCATGTATAAACCTGTAACTGGTCATATAGATCCCTTGAGGTTGGACACAGTAAATAATGTTAAAACCACCATGTATAAACCTGTAACTGGTCATATAGATCCCTAGAGGTTGGACACAGTAAATAATGTTAAAACCACCATGTATAAACCTGTAACTGGTCATATAGATCCCTAGAGGTTGGACACAGTAAATAATGTTAAAACCACCATGTATAAACCTGTAACTGGTCATATAGATCCCTTGAGGTTGGACACAGTAAATAATGTTAAAACCACCATGTATAAACCTGTAACTGGTCATATAGATCCCTTGAGGTTGGACATAGTAAATAATGTTAAAACCACTATGTATAAACATGTAACTGGTCATATAGACCCCTTGAGGTTGGACACAGTAAATAATGTTAAAACCACCATGTATAAACCTGTAACTGGTCATATAGATCCCTTGAGGTTGGACACAGTAAATAATGTTAACACTACCTTGTATAAACCTGTAACTGGTTATATAGACCCCTTGAGGTTGGACACAGTAAATAATGTAAAAACTAGCATGTACAGGCCTGTGACTGGTTGTATAGACCCCTTGAGGTTGGACACAGTAAATGATGTAAATACCACCATGTATCAACTCGTAACTGGTCATATAGACCTCTTGAGGTTGGACACAGTAAATAATGTTAAAACCACCATGTATCAACTCGTAACTGGTCATATAGACCCCTTGAGGTTGGACACAGTAAATAATGTTAAAACCACCATGTATCAACTCGTAACTGGTCATAATGACCCCTTGAGGTTGGACACAGTAAATAATGTTAAAACCACCATGTATAAACCCATAACTAGTCATAATGACACCTTGAGGTTGGACACAGTAAATGATGTTAACACTACCTTGTATATACCCGTAACTGGTCATAATGACCCCTTTAGGTTGGACACAGTAAATAATGTTAAAACCACCATGTATAAACATTTGACTGGTCATTATAGACCCCTTGAGGTTGGACACAGTAAATAATGTAAAAACCACCATGTATAAACATGTAACTGGTCATATAGATCCCTTGAGGTTGGACACAGTAAATAATGTAAAAAACACCATGTATAAACTCGTAACTGGTCATATATATCCCTAGAGGTTGGACACAGTAAATAATGTTAACACTACCTTGTATAAACCTGTAACTGGTCATATAGATCACTTGAGGTTGGACACAGTTAATATCGCTCAAACCACCAAGTATAGACTCGTAACTGGTTGCATGGACCCCTTGGAGTTGGACACAGTAAATAATGTTAACACTACCTTGTATAAACCTGTAACTGGTCATATAGATCACTTGAGGTTAGACACAGTTAATATCGCTCAAACCACCAAGTATAGACACTTAACTGGTTGCATGGACCCCTTGGAGTTGGACACAGTAGATATCGCTCAAACCACCATGTAAAGATCCGTAACTTGTTGTATGGACCCCTTGAGGTTAGACACAGTAAATATCGCTCAAACCACTATGTAAAGACCCGTAACTGGTTGTATGGACCACTTGGGGTTGGACGCAGTAAATATCGCTCAAACCACTATGTAAAGACCCATAACTTGTTGTATGGACCCCTTGAAGTTGGACACAGTACATATCGCTCAAACCACTATGTAAATACCCGTAACTGGTAGTATGGACTCCTTGGGGTTGGACACAGTAAATATCGCTCACACCACAAAGTATAGACACGTAACTGGTTGTATGGACCCCTTGGGGATGGACACAGTAAACATCGCTCCAACCACTATGTATAGACACATAACTTGTTGAATAGACCCCTTTGGGTTGGACACAGTAAATAATGTTAACACTACCTTGAATAAACCTGTAACTGGTCATATAGATCACTTGAGGTTGGACACAGTTAATATTGCTCAAACCACCAAGTATAGACACGTAACTGGTTGCATGGACCCCTTGGAGTTGGACACAGTAAATATCGCTCAAACCACCATGTAAAGACCCGTAACTTGTTGTATGGACCCCTTGAGGTTAGACACAGTAAATATCGCTCAAACCACTATGTAAAGACCCGTAACTGGTTGTATGGACCCCTTGGGGTTGGACGCAGTAAATATCGCTCAAACCACCATGTAAAGACCCATAACTTGTTGTATGGACCCCTTGAAGTTGGACACAGTACATATCGCTCAAACCACCATGTAAATACCCGTAACTGGTTGTATGGACTCCTTGGGGTTGGACACAGTAAATATCGTTCACACCACAAAGTATAGACACGTATCTGGTTGTATGGACCCCTTGGGGTTGGACACAGTAAATATCGCTCACACCACAAAGTATAGACACGTAACTGGTTGTATGTACCCCTTGGGGATAGACACAGTAAACATCGCTCCAACCACTATGTATAGACACATAACTTGTTGAATAGACCCCTTTGGGTTGGACACAGTAAATAATGTTAACACTACCTTGAATAAACCTGTAACTGGTCATATAGATCACTTGAGGTTGGACACAGTTAATATCGCTCAAACCACCAAGTATAGACACGTAACTGGTTGCATGGACCCCTTGGGGTTGGACACTGTAAATATCGCTCAAACCACCATGTATAGACATGTCACTGGTCGTATAGAACCCTTGGGGTTGGACACATCAAAAAATAGCTCAAACCACAAAGAATAGACTCGTAACTTGTTGTATGGAACCCTTGGGGTTGGACACAGTAAATAAAGCTCAAACCATCTTGTATAGACATGTCACTGGTCGTATAGACCCCTTTGGGTTTGACACAGCAAATAAAGCTCAAACCACCAAGTATAGACATGTTACTTGTTGTATGGACCCCTTGGGGTTTGACACAGTAAATAAAGCTCAAACCATCATGTATAGACATGTCATTGGTCGTATAGACCCCTTTGGGTTTGACACAGCAAATAAAGCTCAAACCACCAAGTATAGACATGTTATTTGTTGTATGAACCCTTGGGGTTGGACACAGTAAATAAAGCTCAAACCATCATGTATAGACATGTCATTGGTCGTATAGACCCCTTGGGGTTGGACACAGCAAATAAAGCTCAAACCACCATGTTTATGTCTGTAACTGATGGACCAGACCCCTTGGGGTTGGACAGTGTAAATAATGCTTTTACCACCATGTATATGTCTGTTATTGGTGGAACAGACCTCTTGGTGTTGGACACAGTAAATAATGCTCAAACCATCATGTATAGACATGTAACTGGTCGTATAGACCCCTTGGGGTTGCACACAGTAAATAAAGCTGAAACCACCATGTATAGACATGTAACTGGTCGTATAGACACCTTGAGGTTGGACACAGTAAATAAAGATGTCGATTTTGCTGATATCTAGCAAAGACACTCCATGATATAGATCATATACTTACTTACTTACTTACTTAGTCCTCTTCGTCCCGTCTGGAACATAGGGCCTTAACTACAGCCTTCCATCCTCTACGGTCCTGAGCTTTGTGCTTGGCCTCGCCCCAGGAGATTCCATGTGTGCGAAGCTCAGTGTCTAGGGTTTTTCTCCAAGTCGTAGTTGGACGGCCTCGCCTGCGCTTCCCTTGGGGGTTCCAGTCGAGTGCCTGTCTTGTGATGTTGGTTGGGTCCCGTCGTAGGGTGTGCCCAACCCACCGCCACTTCCGCTCCTTGATGGCATCTGGAATTGGTCTCTGTTGCGTTCTTCTCCAGAGTTCTTCATTGGAAATTGTGTCAGGCCATCTAATACGGAGGATTTATCGTAGGCAGGTGTTCACAAAAACTTGGAGTTTCGAGTCTAGTGCTTTGGTGTGCTTCCATGTCTCAGAACCGTATAACAAAACAGACTTCACATTGGAGTTGAAGATGGTCAGCTTGGTCTTGAGGAGAATGTTCCTGTTGTTCCAGACTGGCTTCAGGGTGACAAAGACGTGTCGAGCCTTTCCAATCCTGGATTTGATGTCCTCCTCAGTGCCTCCTGTCTTGCTGATGATGCTTCCTAAGTAAGTGAAGCTCGCAACATCTTCAATGTGCTGTTCCGCCATTTGGATGGGTGTGTTGGTAGCTGTGTTGACCCTCATGCTCTTTGTTTACTGGGTGTTGATTTCTAGTCCTGTTTGTAGTGCAACTGTGCTCAGGTGCTGTGACTTCTCTTGTATGTGTTTGAAGTAGTGGGACAGTAGTCCAATGTCGTCTGCAAAGTCCAAGTCCTCCAGCGTCTTAACAAAGGTCCACTGCAAGTCTCTTGGTCGGTCCATGGTTTGATTGAGCACCCAGTCGGACAACCAGCGAAAAGATCATCGGTGAGAGCAAACAACCCTGTCTAACTCCAGTGGTAACAGTAAAAGGGGATGATAGGTCGTTGTTATGAATCACCTGGCAGGTCATACCATCATACAAACTGCGTATGATGCTCACAATCTTCAGGGGGATCCCATAGTGCCTCATTTTCCTCCACATTGTGCTTCTGTCGATCATGTCGAAGACTTTCTTGAAGTCAATGAAATTGACGTACACTGGTAATTGCCACTCCAAGGATTGTTCCAGTATGATGCGCAGTGTTGCTATCTGGTCAATGCAGTACCTGCCAGCTCTGATACCTGCTTGCTCGTCTACCAATGTGTTATTTACTGCTGTTTTCAGTCTCTCTAGTAGTATTCTAGTGAGGACCTTGCTGGGTATGGACAAAAGTTGGATGCCTGTCCAATTCTGGCAGTCTCCTAAGTCTCCTTTCTTAGGAAGCTTGACTATATGGCCTGTCTTCCACTCTGTAGGAATTTCTTCCTTCTCGCAGATGTCCTGGAGCAGTCCCTGCATCATCCGTGCTGATGTTGCCGTGTATGTCGTGAGGGCCTCTGGGGGAATGTTGTCTGCTCCGGGAGCTTTTCCTAATTTGATTTTCGCGATGGATCTAGATATCTCTTCGGTAGTGATGGGACCCATGTTTATCCGTAGTTCCTCACCCTCTTCTATGTCTGGTGGATGTTCTACTGGCTTTCCTGACAGGAGGCGACTGAAGTGCTCCTTCCAGCGTTCCAGTTGTTCCTCTGGTTTGGTGAGTGTTCCCCCATCTAGTCCACGAACAGGCTTGTCAGTGTTGAATCGTCTCCCCGATAGTTTCCTGATGATCTCATACAGTGTCCTTGTGTCGTTCTTGGTCGCTGCTTCCTGTGCTCTCGACGCATGCTGGTCTATATTGCTCCTCTTGTCTTGGCGGGTGCTTCTTCTAACTTCCTTCTGTTGTTCCTTGTAGTCCCTCTGGACTGCCTGCTTCTGTGCCCTTGTCTTGGCTTGAAAAAGTCGGCTCTTGATGGTCCTGCGTTCTTCTATCTTTGATATGGTGTCCTGGCTTAGCCAGCTCTTGTAGGTCCTTTTCCTGAATCCTAGTTTCTCCTCGCATGTTGCATGGTATGATGTTCTGATCTGTTCCCACATGGCATCTATAGAGTGCTAGTCCTGGTCTGTTAATGTTTTAAATCTGTTTTGCAGGGCAATGGAGAACTCATGGCGTTGGTCTGGTGATGAGAGTCTGGAAGTGTCAAAACGCTTTGTCCGTTGTTGTACGGTGACTGGTGCCTTCGCTAGTCGCACCTTCAGGCTCGCTATCACCAACTCATGGTCTGAGCATGCATCTGCTCCTCTGTAGACCCTTACACATTCCATAGTTCGTCGCCATCGCCTAGATATCGTCATGTGGTCAATCTGGTTCTGTGTTGCTTGGTCTAGTGATGTCCATGTCAATTTATGTATCCTCTTGTGTGAGAATACTGTACCCCCTATGACCAGGTCGTTCTGTGCACAGAAGTCCGCAAACAGCTCCCCATTCTCATTCATCACTCCTAATCCCTCCTTCCCCATGACGAGTTCTCTTCCTGTGTTGTCAGATCCCAGGTTGGCATTCATATCCCCTATGACCAGTACTATGTCTCTTCTCGGAACTTTGTCCATCACTCCCTGCAGTTGTCTGTAGTAGTCATCCTTCTCGTGTTGCTCATTATAGATCATATAGATACTGAACAAATATTTTGAAAATTACATTGCATTTTTTCTCATATTGTTATGCTTATTTTATTGTTTTGACTGTTCAAAATAAAACGAAGATATGTTCTGATTACAAAAGAAAACAATACCAATGAAAATAAAATATAACAGAATAATTGACGTATAGTATGGAGTATTTGATTATTTATAACTGTGAATAAAACACATATCGGATGCTCGAACCGGTATCTTCTAGATTGCAAAGCAAATGCTCAACCTAACTGAGCTACAGAGGCACATATTGATAATATTGATAGTATCGGAATGATCGTTCATGTTTTTAAAATTTTATACGAAACGCGCTTATTGACAGATACTATGAACGATCACCCCATTTTATGGAAAGTAGAACAGTTGGCTTATTAGCATGTGTAAATATTATTGTGCCATCAGATGTTGGCTCTACTATACTGAAACACAAGACAAGTTCTATGCTGATGTGAAGACTTAAACAGTATGCACCAAAAGTTAAAATCATGGTAGAAGAGGGTTTTATTATTTGTGCCATTGAGTAACTTTCTGTTTGGATTTTCATTCAGTAGGTTAACAGGAGAATAATCAATTCAGTGCAATAAACAAAAAATAATATTGTATAGAAAACACGATGTTTAAGACCATTTTTGACGTTTTGTCTCTAAGTATGACCTTGAATATGTGAGCTATAGACACGGGTTTGCGTGCAACATACCCTCTCGTAATGGTAAACATTAATGGGTTGCTATGGTGATCCGAAGATGATAAAGTAATAGTCAGGACAAAATCAAATCCAGACGCACGCTTGCACATACACCGATCCGCTATGTCTCGCTCACTGCAAGCAGGCTTGATAAATATCACAAGGCTGTAGATGTTCATACTCAATTAATTGCATTAAGTTAAAAGTGAAGCGAGTTTGTTTACAATGTCCAAAATCTACACACAGCCAGTTTCTGGAAGTAAATTCTTAATTAACAATTGCTCCGATGTTCTATCGCATCGTATCATCGCATCGTGTCATCGTGCTATCTCATCGTGTCATCGCGCTATCTCATCGTGTCATCGCGCTATCTCATCGTGTCATCGTGCCATCGTGCCATCGCGTCATCGTCTCATCGTGCCATACATCGTCTCATCGTGCCATCGCGCCATCGCGTCACCGTCTCATCGCGCCATACATCGTCTCATCGTGTCATCGTGCAATCGTGCCATCGCATCATTTCATCGTGCCATCGCATCGTGTCATCGTGTCGTCGCATCGCGTCAACGTGCCATCGCATCGTCTCATCAAGCCATCGCATAGTCTCATCGCCCAGTGCGCGAAGAGGCGACATCCCGATGGCCCTAACGGAACACCGTACACTTTGTAGGTACATTGTCAATCTTTTTAAAACTACGTCATCATTAGAACTAAATAATTAAACCAATTTATAAATACTAGGTTTTTGCCAGTAGTTTTCATTTATGTATCGCCGTCGTAAAATTTGATATTTGCAACAACTAAGAATAAAATGAAGCTCGTCCGCTAAATCCGCTACGTATTAAGCATATTCGCTCATTTCTCTCTATACGAGATAGTCCGTATCTGATTGCTTCCATTCCCAGACAATGTGCAGAAACACGAACTTTAGAAAATATATTTCTACAAGACTTTTTGTAATTTTGTTAAGCTAGGTTACGTATGCAAATGTATGTTTCAAATGCTTATATACACATAATACTTTTTTGAGCTAAGCCAGCGTTCCAATTTTGGATAAAACAATTACCCGTTGCTTAAAACTACAAATAATGTTGCATGGATCTATAAGACTTGCTTGGTTTTCACAGAATTACCCCAAACCGTAACTATGCAACATCGTTTTAAAGTTAGATACCTATTTGTTTTTATTTAGCTAAATATCATTTAACAAGGTAGTGTATAAAAAAAGAATTTAAGAATACAGTTTTCAGTATTGAGCACTTTTCACCAGTTACTGTATTTAAATAATCTTACTTAGAGTCCACTATACAAGGGGAAACGTCCCAGTTCGTCATAGACAGCACAATTGCTTGTAGATACCCCCAATGCTCTTTCACAAAATTGTATATGTACTCGTTCAATCTCATTGGATTTGTTATATCCCCAAACCTCACAGCTATAACTCAGAATGGATGTTACGAATGTATCAAATAGTTGACACATTGTATTCCGGCTAAAATCCAACTATTTCCAATTCTACATTAATAAGTTCATTGCATTCAACGATTTTCCACTATTATGTTACTTAATAACTCACATTCGCGAATTTCACTTAAGATTCGTGTTACTACTTATTCATTTTTGGATTCTACGTGTAAGTGGTAACACGAATCTTAAGTGAAATTCGCGAATTTGAGTTATTAAGTAACATATTAGTGGTCAACTAGATAAGATTCATTTTACCACTTAAATCTAGTGTAATACATCATAAAAAGGTAAGAGGTGGCAGTTCTGTGCACTTTCAAGCCTGTTTCTAGTCGTATGATATTTATCTTACCAAGAATTATCACGAATATTATCTAGATAGCTAGATAATTATCGTAATAAGTGAGTGGTTAACACGAAACAATTCGCGAACGCTATCATGCTAACTGGTGGTAGTAATATGCCACCATACTATTGACATTGATGATGTCTCGTTTCTTGTGTAAGGTGCAATAGTTTTTTCCATTACGGAATCCGGTTAGTGCCACAATGAATGTCGTGTGTTGCTCTTAGACCGCGACACACGACACACGAAATGACACACGAAATGACATTCGGACGTGACACTCGATACGACATGCGAAGCGACTCACGATATGCGATAGGACGAACGACAATTAAATACAGGAATGCGCATGTCGTGTGTCGCGTTGAAGCGTTGACACGACGATATTTACCATGACATTTCGCTTGAAGGCCGTTTAGTTTTATTAAAATATTTCCAAAAAATCGAGTGGCCTTATAGTCTTTAATTGTTCGATTTTCTGGGATCGTTTTTATTTAAACGCTTTCTTTTTCTTCGACACAATATGTGGTGGCATATTTCTGCCACAAGTTAACTACTTAATTAACTAGATAATTATCTGGTTATCAGGTTAAAGAAACTAGATAACGACTTAAATGCCTAGATAAGTATGTGGTTAACTAGATAAGTATCGTGATAATTTTTCACACCAGATAAATATCTTAACACGAAAAATTGTCTGATAGTGACCACAACTGTCAACACTTACCCACCAATCTATTTTAGATAAGTGTTAAGTAGTTGACGCGACAAATATCTAGTTAGCTACATAATTATCTAGTTAATTAAGTGGTTAACGAGTTGAGTATCTAGTTAACGACATAATTATCTAGTTAATGATCACGTTAACTAGATATATAGATACCTAACTCATTAACCACTTAATTAACTAGAAAATTATGTAGTCAACTAGATACTTATCGCGTTAACTACTTCACAGTGACTTAAAAATTATGTAGCTGATACGATACATATCTAGTTAACTAGATAGGTATGTCGTTAACTAGATACTTAACGCGTTATCCACTTAATTAACAAGATGTAGCTAAGCTAACTAGATATTTATCGCGTTAACTACTTAACAATTGTATTAGATAGATTGACCGTACTGGGTTTAAGTGGGTAAGTGGTGGCAGTTGTGGGCACTGTCAGCCAATTTTTCGTGGTAAGATATCTATCTGGTATGAAAATTTATCACGATATTTATCTAGTTAATCATATAATTATCTAGTTAATTAAGCGGTTATCTACTTAATTACGCGGCTATCTCGTTACTTCAACGCGATTACCAGATAATTATCTAGTTAATTAAGTAGTTAACTGGTGGCAGAAATATGCCACCATACCAATATATGTGTACATGTAAGGACGTTTGTATCTTAAAAAATAATCACGGTTGATCGGAGATGAATCTTTATTGAACACACTAAGTGGAGATAAGTATTGTTGCCTCATTCTCATACAGTTTATGCCAAACCACTCAGCAGATATGAAAACGCCCTGACACGTTAAGATAATAAGCTCTAATCAATGCACACTTTATTTTGAAGCTGTATTTTATTCGGCCTCATCCATTGATATTGGACAATGATAGTAATACTGAAATCGGCATGACCCATTAGAAAATATATAACAGCTTGTATCTTACTTTACTTATTGAAACGATGGCATTGAATAATAATAATGATTCAAATAATTGATGTATTATGCGTAACCAAACAAGTATTGTGTTTATAATTGAATGTACCAACAAAATCAAACGATAGTTTTGATGATAATGATTAGTTCTACGAGAGGTGATTCACTAGTTTTGAAACACTTCGAAACACTTTTGAATTTGTCATTGTATTCAACCAGAGCGTTTCAACTGCACGAAGTTAACTTACAGTTATCGATAAATGTATGTTTTACATGAATGTGTTAGTTTTTGTGTCAGTTGTAACAAGGGTAGAACTAAAATTGACAATGTTATGAAAGGTATCATTATATACCCTTTGAAGAAGAATATGTCTCACAGGAATATAAAGAGCGAGTTGAAATGACAACGGCACAATGTCTCTTTATCTACCATTCATCGAGTGAAGCATTCCATTGGTAAAACACGCGTTGTTGGTAGTGACAAGCCCAAGACAGGGCCATATCGGAGAAAACCCAAAACGTCAACATCTGACGTTATTCGTAAAGTCGCCATGATGACCAAAAGGGTGAACCCAACGACGCAGCGTGAAATGTCAAACTAACTAGGGGTGTCTCAGTTAACCGTAAATAGGATCTTCAAAACCTTTCTGCAAATAAAACTGCGGAACAAGCTCAGTGCATCTCAAATCGAAGCAAGAATATCAGTGGAACCGATGGATGCTCCCCGAAGTATGGTTATAACTTCGAACAAGACTCTAATTGGAAAATCTCACTTTGTTGATGGTTACAATCTGAATGTTATATGCATCACTGGAAATGTCCTGGATCTCCCAAGAAAATAGGTATACAAAAATGTACAATGAAATTGAGATAGTGAACAATTTAATTACATGCTGGGCTAGGATAATCCTGCTAACTGAAAAAAATGAAAAAATGAATCTTGCTACAGATATAAGAAGCCTTTATTCATAATTAATTTAAGTGCCCATGTCAATGCAATGCGTACCTTTACAACAAAGACTGTAAGTTGATACAAATCCATATCAGCTGATGATCAAATTAGTATGGTGTTGACAGATGTACCAGTGAGTGAATGTCCTTTTTGTTCAATACTTTTTATCATAATTTAAAAAAACAAAGCTTATTGTATTAGGTCTGACATGAGGTGATCTTGACTGGTGTCATAAAAATAAGAAAATATATTTGAAATCAAATATATACATGTACATATTATAAACACTATGTAGACAAACGTTTACCTACAACAAAAACTTACTTGAACAATTAAAAGAATGTAATTTTGATTATCTTGCATAGCGGAAAATATTTCATCTAAATGTTGCATAATCAAAGGGCCATAACTATATGAAAAACAGTCCAATCATAATAGGCGCTTCTCCTATTGTAATTAAGCTTCCCATAAAGTTTTGTTGAATTCCTGTCAAAAGATTCTGAGAATTAGTCCGTACAAGAATGGTACCATATATGTACTATGTTGCATAATCAAAGGGCCATAACTCTGTGAAAAATAGTCTGACCAAAACCATGTGAACATATGAGCATCTCCTCTTAATAGTGAAGCTTCCAATTAAGTTTTGTTGAATTCCAGCCAGTGGTTTCTGAGAAGAATGATACCATATATACTATATGTGGCATAATCAAAGGGCCATAACTCCATGGAAAAATAGTCCAACCAAAACCAAGTGATAATATGCGCATTTCCTCTTAGTAGTAAAGCTTCAATGAAGTTTTGTTGAATTCCAGTTAGTGGTTTCTCAGAAGTAGTCCGGACAATAATGGTACCATATATAGTACAGTCGACTCTCGTTAGGACGAACTCGCTTAAGACGAATTTTCCGTTACGTCGATTTTTTTCAAAAGTCCCGATTTTATCCTTCTTTGTCTATATGAATTTCTGTCGGTTAAGACGAATTTTTGTCTCGAAGTTTTTCGTTACGTCGAAGTTTTTTCGAAGTCCCGCTTAACAAGTTCGCACCTTAAATCTATTGTTTAACACGAAGTCGGATCGTATCCTGCTGGCGACGAATGTTTTCACACGTCACTGAGATGATTTACCTGTATTTTCGCACATTTAATTATCGATTGTTTACATAATTGAAGGATTTGTACATGTTTGCAAAATGTTAGACTACATTGTGTTAATGCAAACATGTCGAATTGTTGAACACTGCGATCAAACCGATAGTTTGTAAAACATGCCAAAATGAGTGATTTAATTAAGCGTGTACTTTAATTAAAACACGTAATATTTAACATTTGTTTTATGCAAATGGCGATCAAACACAAAGCAGTCGTCACGAACTAGACTTTCTCACGTAACACCACCAAAATGGCCTCCCGACGTTTACGTCGAATTTTCGTTAAGACGAACTATTTCCGACGGTCCCGAAAAATTCGTCTTAACGAGAGTCGACTGTATATATGGCATAATCAAAGGGCCATATCTCCGTGAAAAATAGTCCAACCAAAACTGTGTGATAATATGCGCATCTCCTCATGGTAATGAAGCTTTCCATGAAGTTTTGTTGAATTCCAGTCAGTAGTTTCTGAGATGTAGTCCGGACAAGGATGGTACCATATGTATAAAAAGGCGTCAACGTTCATGGCAGCTTTATAAACGTTTACATTGTGGAAATTGGAAATACGTTGCGTCCACGGATGAGGCAATGCTTTACTTGGGTGTATTCTATGGTCGTAGACAAGTTTGCTACATTCGTAAAGGGCACGACGATCATTCAAAACTAAAATGTGGTATACGCGATGCGTTTGCACCAGGCTTCATGACCTCGGCCGGAGTTAGGTTCAACGGCAAAACCGAGATTAGGGTTACCAAGGTTAATTCTCAGTTATATGTAGACAAAGTTCTGAAGCCATTAATTACAAAGGATGCCCCAAGAATGTTATTATGCGATCAAATTAAGGGCACGGTATTGCACCAGGACTAGGCTTACTTCATTTAACGTACATGCGCCAGCAAAACATGAACTTTGTTACAGCCAACAGGTGGATGCCTAAATGTTCGGATGCCGCCCCATTGGATATTGCCATTTGGGGATCATTAGAAGACGTTTACAGAAGCGGAAAATCTAAATTTTGGCAGGCCTTAAACGAACGTTGTGGAACGAATGGCAGAATCTGGAGCAATATGTAATTAACAAGACGCTGGAGTCGTGGCCCAAGCGTTGTAGACTGATCTTTAACCTCCATGAATCTGTCATTTATAGATCGAATAAAAGTGTTTCAAAACTGGTGAATCACCTCTCGTACATTTCAAATGAATAATTAATATCCCGCTCGTACGAATTTAAAATACATTGTTCAAGACACATTGGATTTTAGACAATCGTTTTTGTTCTTAGAATATTTATGATATTTTCCTTACACGGACAATAATAGAATACGTAATAAGTATATTAGTTACCATTCGAGTTTTGCAGCTTAGTCGGATGTGGACATCAGACTGCGGACAACAGATTAAAATAGTGGGTTTTCTCAAGATAATTTCATGTCATGGTATATATGTACCAATGACTGGCTAAATATTCCATGGGCAGTCGGCGCTATTGATGGTATCATCGCATGCAATCAATTGACATAGTAACGAACCACAACAAGAATATTATTCAGGTTACAGACATTATCATGCTCCTACATTCACAGATTGTAACACATAACAGCGGAGTGATTGATTACTGACAGTATAATGGTAGTTTGAGCAATATTTACTGTGTCCAACCCCAAGTGATCGGCATAAACATAGTGGTTTGAGCATTATTTACTGTGTTCAACCTCAATGGGTGTGTACCACCAGTTATAGGTTCATACATGGTCGTTTGACAATTATTCATTGTGTCCAACCCCAAGGGATCGGTACGACCAGTTATAGGCGTATTCATGGTTGTTTGACCATTATTCACTGTGTCCAACCTCAAGGGGTATGTACCACCAGTTATGGGTTCATACATGGTCGTTTGACCATTATGCCCTGTGTCCAATCCCAATGAGTCTCTACGACCAATTATTGACAGATACATTTTGGTTTGAGCATTATTCACTGTGTCCAACCCAAAGGGGTCTGTACGATCAGTTATAGGCATATACCTGGTGGTTTGACCGTTATTCACAGTGTCCAACCCCAAGGAATCTGGACGACCAGTTATAGGCATATACATGGTCGTTTGACCATTATTCACTGTGTCCAACCCAAAGGGATATGTACGATCAGTTATAGGCATATACATGGTGGTTTGACCGTTATTCACTGTGTCCAACCCCAATGGGTCTGTACGACCAATTATGGACATATAAATGGTGGTTTGAGCAATATTTACTGTGTCCAACTTCAAGGGGTCTATATGATCAGTTATGGGTCTAAACATTGTGGTTTGACATTATTTACTGTGTCCAACCTCAAGGGGTCTATATGATCAGTGATGGGTATAAACAGTGTGGTTTGACCATTATTTACTGTGTCCAACCTCAAGGGGTCTATATGACCAGTTACGAGTTTATACATGGTGGTTTTAACATTATTTACTGTGTCCAACCTCAAGGGGTCTATATGACCAGTATCAGGTTTATACATGATGGTTTTAACCTTATTTACTATGTCCAACCTCAAGGGATCTATTTGACCAGTTACGGGTTTATACATGGTGGTTTTTACATTATTTACTGTGTCCAACCTCAAGGGATCTATATGACCAGTTACAGATTTATACATGGTGGTTTGAGCACTATTTACTATGTCCAACCCCAAGGGGTCCATACAACAAGTTACAGGTCTTTACATAGTGGTTTGAGCGATATTTACTGTGTCCAACCCCAAGGGGTCCATACAACCAGTTACTAGTCTATACTTGGTGGTTTGAGCGATATTTACTGTGTCCAACCCCAAGGGGTCCATACATCAAGTTACAGGTCTTTACATGGTGGTTTGAGTGATATTTACTGTGTCCAACCCCAAGGGGTCTATACAACAAGTTACGTGTCTATACATAGTGATTTGAGCGATATTTACTGTGTCCAACCCCAAGGGGTATATACAACAAGTTACGTGTCTATACATAGTGATTTGAGCAATATTTACTGTGTCCAACCCCAAGGGGTCCATACAACAAGTTACGGGTCTTTACATGGTGGTTTGAGCGATATTTACTGTGTCCAACCCCAAGGGGTCCATACAACAAGTTACGGGTCTTTACATGGTGGTTTGAGCGATATTTACTGTGTCCAACCCCAAGGGGTCCATACAACAAGTTACGGGTCTTTACATGGTGGTTTGAGCGATATTTACTGTGTCCAACCCCAAGGGGTCCATACAACAAGTTACGGGTCTTTACATGGTGGTTTGAGCGATATTTACTGTGTCCAACCCCAAGGGGTCCATACAACAAGTTACGGGTCTTCACATGGTGGTTTGAGCGATATTTACTGTGTCCAACCCCAAGGGGTCCATACAACAAGTTACGTGTCTATACATAGTGGTTTGAGCGATACTTACTGTGTCCAACCCCAAGGGGTCCATACAACCAGTTACGGGTATTTACATGGTGGTTTGAGCGATATTTACTGTGCCCAACCCCAAGGGGTCCATACAACAAGTTACGCGTCTATACATAGTGGTTTGAGCGATATTTACTGTGTCCAACCCCAAGGGGTCCATACAACCAGTTACGGGTATTTACATAGTGGTTTGAGCGATATTTACTGTGTCCAACCCAAGGGGTCCGTACAACAAGTTACGTGTCTATACATAGTGGTTTGAGTGATATTTACTGTGTCCAACCCCAAGGGGTCCATACAACCAGTTACTAGTCTATGCTTGGTGGTTTGATCGTTATTTACTGTGTCCAACCCCAAGGGGTCCATACAACACGTTACGTGTCTATACTTGGTGGTTTGAGCGATATTTACTGTGTCCAACCCCAAGGGGTACATACAACAAGTTACGGGTCTTTACATGGTGGTTTGAGCGATATTTACTGTGTCCAACCCCAAGGGGTCCATACAACAAGTTACGGGTCTTTACATGGTGGTTTGAGCGATATTTACTGTGTCCAACCCCAAGGGGTCCATACAACAAGTAACAGGTATTTACATGGTGGTTTGAGCGATATTTACTGTGTCCAACCCCAAGGGGTCCATACAACAAGTTACGGGTCTTTACACGGTGGTTTGAGCGATATTTACTGTGTCCAACCCCAAGGGGTCCATACAACAAGTTACGTGTCTATACATAGTGATTTGAGCGATATTTACTGTGTCCAACCCCAAGGGGTCCATACAACAAGTTACGGGTATTTACATGGTGGTTTGAGCTATATTTACTGTGTCCAACCCCAAGGGGTCCATACAACAAGTTACGTGTCTATACATAGTGGTTTGAGTGATATTTACGGTGTCCAACCCCAAGGGGTCCATACAACCAGTTACTAGTCTATGCTTGGTGGTTTGAGCGATATTTACTGTGTCCAACCCCAAGGGGTCCATACAACAAGTTACGTGTCTATACATAGTGGTATGAGTGATATTTACTGTGTCCAACCACAAGGGGTCCATACAACCAGTTAGTAGTCTATGCTTGGTGGTTTGAGCGATATTTACTGTGTCCAACCCCAAGGGGTCCACACAACAAGTTACGTGTCTATACATAGTGGTTTGAGTGATATTTACTGTGTCCAACCCCAAGGGTCCATACAACCAGTAACTAGTCTATACTTGGTGGTTTGAGCGATATTTACTGTGTCCAACCCCAAGGGGTCCATACAACAAGTTACGGGTATTTACATTGTGGTTTGAGCGATATTTACTGTGTCCGACCCAAGGGGTCCATACAACCAGTTACGGGTATTTACATGGTGGTTTGAGCGATATTTACTATGTCCAACCCCAAGGGGTCCATACAACCAGTTACGGGTATTTACATGGTGGTTTGAGCGATATTTACTGTGTCCAACCCCAAGGGGTCCATACAACCAGTTACGGGTATTTACATAGTGGTTTGAGCGATATTTACTGTACATATCCACATTAGAGGGATGCTATATGTGGTGGTTTGGCCATTATTTACTGTGCTTATCTTCAAGTGGTCCGTACTAGCTGTTACAGCCAAATTTTCCGTAATTTTATTTCAAGTATGTTTTTCACACTGTCTACATTTGTTTTTGCTTTACCCCTATCCAATATAATACAAGAAGATACAACCATTAAACTCAATACAATACAATTATATTTCAAGTTAGTATCGTAGATCTGTTGACAAAATACATTTTCGGGACTTTGATTTAACTCACTTATTCAAAAAAGTATATTTGCATATTGCGCCTATCTATCTATCTATCTATCTATCTATCTATCTATCTATCTATCTATCTATCTATCTATCTATCTATCTATCTATCTATCTATCTATCTATCTATCTATCTATCTATCTATCTATCTATCTATCTATCTATCTATCTATCTATCTATCTATCTATCTATCTATCTATCTATCTATCTATCTATCTATCTATCTATCTATCTATCTATCTATCTATCTATCTATCTATCTATCTATCTATCTATCTATCTATCTATCTATCTATCTATCTATCTATCTATCTATCTATCTATCTATCTATCTATCTATCTATCTATCTATCTATCTATCTATCTATCTATCTATCTATCTATCTATCTATCTATCTATCTATCTATCTATCTATCTATCTATCTATCTATCTATCTATCTATCTATCTATCTATCTATCTATCTATCTATCTATCTATCTATCTATCTATCTATCTATCTATCTATCTATCTATCTATCTATCTATCTATCTATCTATCTATCTATCTATCTATCTATCTATCTATCTATCTATCTATCTATCTATCTATCTATCTATCTATCTATCTATCTATCTATCTATCTATCTATCTATCTATCTATCTATCTATCTATCTATCTATCTATCTATCTATCTATCTATCTATCTATCTATCTATCTATCTATCTATCTATCTATCTATCTATCTATCTATCTATCTATCTATCTATCTATCTATCTATCTATCTATCTATCTATCTATCTATCTATCTATCTATCTATCTATCTATCTATCTATCTATCTATCTATCTATCTATCTATCTATCTATCTATCTATCTATCTATCTATCTATCTATCTATCTATCTATCTATCTATCTATCTATCTATCTATCTATCTATCTATCTATCTATCTATCTATCTATCTATCTATCTATCTATCTATCTATCTATCTATCTATCTATCTATCTATCTATCTATCTATCTATCTATCTATCTATCTATCTATCTATCTATCTATCTATCTATCTATCTATCTATCTATCTATCTATCTATCTATCTATCTATCTATCTATCTATCGTTATTGTCAAACCTCTTTCGAGGACTTAGACAAGTTGTGCGCGTCAAGCCGCTGAGGAAAGTTAAAAGAAGTAAAAGTATAGTCATCAAAATAAAGTACGAGTGATAAAAAGAAATTTTAATGATATTAACAGTTTAAAAACAGGTTGGAATGCAGTCATGGTAAGATGGTATGTTCAATGTTGCTAATTGCAACATTAAACTGTACCAGGGTGGGGAGACATGGGATATAAGGGGGTAGACTGTTCCACTGATGAACAGTCCGGGGAAAGAATGTGTATTTGTAATAGTCTTTGGTTGCAGGAATTAGTCTGTACGACAGGGTGTGGTAGTGGCGGGATACTCTAGTTAGAGGGGTGAGATAACCTTGGATGGGGACTGCAACCAAATCATTTCTTATTTTGTACATAAGGGACAGTCTAGAGTCAATGCGTCTGAAGTCTAACCTGCGCCACTTCAGACTATCTAGCATTTCCGTAACACTAGATGTGCGTCCAAAGTCAGACATTGCCCAGCGGGCTGCCCTTCTTTGGACTGACTCTAGCTGATATATAAGGGACTGGGAAAAGGGAGACCAGATTTCTGAACCATATTCCAGCTGGGGTCGTACTAGGGTCTGGTAAGCCATGGATTTCAGTGGGGTTGATTTTGTTTTTAAGTTTCTACGGAGAAAGCCTAGAGTTTGATTTGCTTTTGTAGTTGACCTATTTATAAACGTACAGTCAGATTTCTATATTTCATTGATTTGATATTTAAATTGCTTATGCTGTTTGAACGTTCATTTGGGACGTCTGATTTGTCTTATTTTGCATAAAAACGTTATTTACACGATATAAATAAACATATGAATAAACTGTAGTGTTGTTTTGCAGAACAAGTAGGACTATTTACAATAACCATTTGTGTTAGTAACAAATACCATCTGCACCGGGTCAAAGGTTGAGGTTGGAATCGCGTGAAGTTGGAAAAAAGGCTCTCCCGTAAGTTACACGTACATGAGCACTTCTATTTTCAAACGTCAAACGCACCGAAAACTTAAATGCCAACAACTAAGCGTGCCTGTTTTCATCAACACCGGGTCAAAGGAGGAGGGGCTTAAAAAGTAGGCGTCACAGCGTAACCTATAGTCAATATAGTACTTAGTGGGAGGGGCTTAACAAGTAGGCGTTTCGGCCTGATCAATTGGGATATTATCGGCCTCAACGGTTGAGATTTAGACTTTTTGTTCCCGTTCTTGATTTAATGTTCGTCCCGGGTCAATTCGGCCCGGGTCAATTAGGCACGATTTTAAAACATGGTCAATTCGGCCCACGTTTAAATGGGAGAAGTTGTGATGTTTAATTATATTTGTATGTTTTTTTTATGAAAATTGTACGTTTTCAAATAAATAAAAATATTTATACATATGCAAAGTTGCGTTAATCATTGCCTTTGTTGTTTCGTGTTTGTTCATTGTTGTATGTCTTATAACTAATTATAAAAGTTTAATTGTTGCATTGCTATTCCTGTACCTATATGTGTGAGTTAAACGGCATTCTTTTCAAGTAGAAACTATATTTAGTCTAAAGGTCGGGTCTTAATTAACAATAGAACTGAAGTATCCGAGATGTACACACACGTTCGGTTACAGGTACTGTTACGTGTAAACATCAGACAGGAGATCGTCACAAAATGTTTATATAAATAGCAATAAAATTCATAATAAATTACCTCTGCATGATTTATCCCACGTTTCTTCGTAGCAAAAACGCATAAATATTCATAATATTCATATCACTTAATTGGTTATGCATAATTCCGATAAAAATGCCGATTTTAAGCCGAAAAATCACTGAAGAGTGGTAAACAACATAAATGAATCTTGATTCATCAATTTATCACAAACAATAATACTTAACAATCGCAATAAAACATGTTCCAAATATTTTTTAAAAGTGTGCCGAATTGACCCATGACAAACATAAAATCGTGCCGAATTGACCCGGGACGAACATGACTTTTAGGACATTCGGAACACCTCGGCGATATAAATATTCCGAGCTCTGCCGAATACCGCCGAGTAGTTACTAGCCTGGGGTCCTGGCTCACCGACGCGTAGCAATATGAGGTTTGGCCAGGATTCAAGGCTAAGTAGTTACGACAATCGGAACACCTCGGAGATATAAATAACCTCGGAGATATTATGGTTAGAAAGTAGTCCGCAAGATGGCCTCCGAGATATGCTGTACCTGTATATTATGGAATTGAGACATATACGATATTTCTGGGAAACCAACATCAAATAAATTTGGAACGACTAATAAATATTTCCCTGATAATGAAATAACATCAATTTGTAGGAATTGTTGGCGAAACATAGAAAATTTTGATGCATTCAGAAGGTAATCTCGTGATTATCTACTCGGCGTTATTCGCCGGGGACACATCACATTGGGTGTATCCATCCACTTACTTACGAGGTATGTATTCCGAGCTCTGCCGGATACCGCCGAGTAGTTACGATTGTAGTTACGATTGCCCAAACTTCTTGGTCGTTTTAGTGGTCGGTCAACTCGTACCGTTTTTGGTCAACTCGTACCGTAGTTAACTCGTACCTTTGTCAATTTAACTCGTACCTTTGTCAATTTGTATCTGTTTTGGTCAACTCGTACCTTAATATTTGGTCAACTCGTACCTTAATATTTGGTCAACTCGTACCTTTCCATTGTTGTACTCTTATATAACTTTAATCTGTATACTAATGCATATATTTCAGTTTAGTGCTTTTTTCAGATATCATTTATGATTGACATCAGTAAGGCCTTAGGGAATGTAATACTTGGGCCTGAAGTTTTGCAAAAAAAAAATAAACAAAATCCCGAATAAGCCTCCTTTCATATTAATTTTCACATTTTCTTAAAAATTTGTTTAAAAAGAACTATCATGTAATACTAGTAAAGGTACAGTAATGATAATTTGACATCACACGAAGTTTCTTTTTTTCATCTTTAATTTTCTGCTGCCGCGCAGCCGTCATCAAAATTAATGTTGTTTAGTCTCAATAAGTATTCATGACTAGTGTACGGTTCTTTTGTTTTCAAAAACTTTGCCTTTGGGTGGCATTTTATGTCGTCTGTCAATGTTGTTAACGATGAATCGTCTACAAGTGGACATTGGTAAAACATATTAGTACTGGTATGAATTGGTCGTTTTGCGTTTTTTTAACAAGATAATACTAGTGGAATTTCTCATGAATGAGTCCTCAAATTGTAGACCCCGAAATGCACCAGAAGCAACCCTTTCATACCTATATATACTGAAACGAAAACGAAAGTGTGCACTTGGTTAGAGGGATTTTTTTTATACTTATAGAAGCAAAATATTGGCAAATTTGGTATCAAAATGTGCAAAAATGTATTGGCAACACGATGTTTTACTTTTAAGTGAAATTTGATAATTATCAGAACATTGTTTTACGTGTGAATAACGTAGGGATGAAAAGTAAAAGTTGCAGATTTGTAATGTTTTGTAACTGCTTTTTTGCCTTCGGATATTTGTCAAGTTACGTGACAATTAATCAGTATATGTTGTGGCCTCCTCGTCTACGGATCAACGCAAGTATTCTAGATCGCATGGACCTGACGTAACGTCTTATGACGTCGGCGGGAATGGCGTTCCATTCATGAACTAAGGCTGCACACAAGTCATTGATATTGTTGATAACATGGTTTTTCCTTGCTCTCCGACCAAGCAAATCACATAAATGTTCAATGGGATTCATGTCCGGAGAGCAAGCCGACCAAGGTAAGACGTTAACGCTATTTCTAGCGAGATAATTCCTGGTAAGTATAGCAGTATGTGGCCTTGCGTTATCATGCATTAAACAACCAAGGTTCTGTTGTAGGAAAGGAATAACAACTGGGCGTAAAACTTGGTCAACATATCCTTGGGCATTTAAATTACCATGAATAACAACAAGGTCTGTTTTCCTACCGCCCATAATACCTCCCCAGACCATTACACTACCCCCTCCAAAACGATCTCGCTCTAATAAACAGTTCTGGTCAAAACGTTCCCCTTTACGTCTAAATACCCGAACTCTACCGTCAGCAGAGCTAAGGTTAAATCGCGACACATCACTAAAGAGCACCCTAGACCACATGGCACGGTTCCAACGGAGATGACGGCGGGCCCAGACCAGTCTGAGAGCACGATGTCTGTTACAGTATTAAGGATCTGGCCTACATAAGGCCTCCTAGCCCTTAACGGGTTTGCATTGGCCCGCAGTCGGTTAAGAACCGTATCCCTACATACGCCAAGCTCTCGTGCAGTGCTTGTAGCGGGTTTGAACCGATGTCGTAAGTGCGTCAACGTCATATGTCTATCCTGACGTGCCGTTGTCACCTTCGGTCTACCGGATCGTGGACGATCTCTAACGCTTCCATTCTGATGGTAACGTCGTCGGTGTTTTATTATGGTATTTCTATGGCAGTTAAACTGCCTAGCGACGTCAGCAACGCTGACGTCGGCTGCGAGTTGCAGAAGTGCCTGAATTCGTTCGTTTTCTTGAAGCCGTGGCATCTTGTTTACGAGTGAAATTCAAAAGTGAACTGTGATTTATTATTGCATAACAAGTAAAGATATCGGTCAGGGTCAACCTGTACCTGTACACACGTTGCACGGGTAGCACGAGTGAAAAGTTGCATAATAGCCTGCTGTCAATTTGAAAGCCGTCTATGCGCTTAAATATAGGGTAAATGGGTGCAATGTGTAAAGGGTTATTTTCTTCACATATGATGATAAATCCGTATATCTAAACTTTGTAACAAAAAAGTTATGCCCAATATAAAAGTGCACACTTTCTTTTTCGTGTTAGTATTGTAAAAAAATTCCGGGGGAGATCTGACTGGGGTTGGTACAGAAAGTGGTGTCGCCTGGAAATTTTCTAAAATGTTGGTACTTGTATGAATTGGTCGTTCTGTATTTTTAACAAGACGCATGTAATACTAGTCATTTCTCAGGAATGAGTCCTCAAATATCAGATCTAGAAATGCACCAGAAGCCACCATTTCATAGCTATATTGTAAAAATTTCTGGGGGAGATCTGACTGGGAATTGATCTCCCCAGGACATTTTTTAAAAAGTTGGTACTTGTATAATTTGGTCGATTTTGTATTTTTAACAACATAATACTAGTGCAATTCTCATGAATGAGTCCTCAAAATTTAGACCCCGAATTGCACCAGAAGCCACCATTTCATACCTATATTGTTCATCCGGGGGAGTTCCCCCGGACCCCCCTTCAGGTAGGGATCAATGGTCCTCATGATGGCCCCCCCCGCAATCTTGAATTTCTGGATCCGGGCCTGCAGTTATTGTGAACATTTTGCCAGAGGAAGCCTAGGAAAATGATAATCATTAATACATCAATTGGTGCATTTGGTTGTATACTTTATCGTTATGAAGATCGTTTGTTCCCAGAAATGTGTACAGAAATGTGTACAGTATACATTAATATAAAAAGAGATATGTTTACACTGGTCACAATTGAGCCACACAATACAGGAAAAGCTTACTTTAAATCATATGAACTCTATAAAAAAGTGTTTGTATGACTTGAATATGACTTGTTTTACCGAAGGTACGAGTTGACCAACTGGTATTAGCTGGTATCTAGACAGATCAGTAATTACAAGTAATCTCTAATGATTCCCAAGGCTGTGACGGTGTGACCACCGGAGCCGTATTGGCTTAGGTATGAGGAGACGAAGACGTTGCTGTCCAAACTTTACTATCTCTTAACTATCCAAACTCTTTCTTTCCTCTCATTCAAATTAGCTTTTTGAGTTTTCTTGACTAAGCAATATCACCCGTCGCGTAAAAATCAATTGTAAATGTAATTGAGATGATGTAGATGTAGATAGATGCAGATGCATTGATTGTGAAGTTCTTAGGGGTTATGGACATCATCAGGGTCCATGCATCTAGAACCGGAGTCGAGAGATACGAGACTCCCATACTCTGACAGACATCACCAGGGTACTTGCATCTAGAACCGGAGTCTAGAGATACGAGACTCCCATACTCTGACAGACATCACCAGGGTCCATCCATCTAGAACCGGAGTCTAGAGATACGAGACTCCCATACTCTGACATACATCACCAGGGTCCATCCATCTAGAACCGGAGTCTAGAGATACGAGACTCCCATACTCTGACAGACATCACCAGGGTCCATCCATCTAGAACCGGAGTCTAGAGATACGAGACTCCCATACACTCAACAAAATTCCTAATCGGTCAGTTTATATTGTATTATTATTTTTCTAATAATGCATGTATTCACACAAAATTTCACATACCGATATTTGAACAGGTAATACAGCGAATTATTGATTTTTTTAGCCGGCTCGCTATGAAATTAATCGTATTAGGCGTATTGACGTTTATAACACGTTTTGCACGTGTGGGGCATGGACACATATTTGCACGTGTTCGTGTACACTTTTGTCATTGCCGATGAAAATCCTTTTTGAAAAACACAAAACATGGTGAGAATGACTGAAGAAGAACGCGCCCGAGCCGTCGGAATGATACAGGCCGGAACTCATTTACGACAGGTGAGTTTTATTTTTTGAAATTTCATAAGAATATTGACATTATTTGTTTGTAGTTATTATATTGAAGTTTCTTGCCACCTGAAATAAGTTGAAAACGGAAATAACCACCAATATAATGGCTACAAACAAATAATGTCAATATTCTTATGAAATTTTGATAAGTTCACTACAAGAGTGACAAGGAGGGATGTACGCCAAAGGGGCAGCTTTGTTGGCATAGCTAGCACTACTGCTAGCCTGTGCCTGGTCCCTCTGGCGGTTCTGCACAACCCTCCTTGCCTCTACGAAAGAAATACCCTGATTGTATTTAACTTCCAAAATGTCTTTTTCAATTTTCCAAGACTGGCAATGCTTTGAAAAAACCAGGGTGGGAACCCTTGCAATTTGCACAGAGGGGTTTCTCGTGACAGATTTTTAATTCATGGTCTGGCCCCTCATGTGCACAGATTGCACAAACTGGAATACTTGTGCATTTGGTCTCGTGATGGCCAAACCTCTGACACCTGAAACAGCGCAGAGGGTTTGGCACATACACGGAGACCGGAACGCTTTCGTACCCCATTTTTACATTAGATGGGAGGACTGATGTTGAGAAGGTGAGTATATACGTGTTTGTTTGAATGATTTTGTTATCTCTTTTAATTGAGATTCTTTTTACTGCCGAGACAGCCTGCGATTGAAGATTAGTAGTTATTTCGTCGAGGGACTCGCAACATGCGAGATCCCTACAACGAATAACTCCTTTAGATGAATTAAGTGATGGGTGGGGTTTAATGACGACCCCCAACCCAAAGAATTGTTTGTGACCTGAAAGGTTTTTTGCTTGTTGCATGGTGGAGCATTCCACCAGCAACGTTTCATCTTTCAATTTCTTCACGGACCTTGGCGTTCCGAGAATGGATTGCAAAGTCTTCTGTATGATAAAGGGGGAAAGTTTAGTGATTGGTTTCTCTGAATCTGAAGATTTTATAACAATGAAACGAGAGAAATTTTGGGGGGTCATGTGTGATATGTCTGTCTCAGAGTCAGACTCTGAGAGTGTTCGTTTGGCTTTTTTTGGGGTTGCCATGCTGATTGAATTAGTTCATCATTGATGCTCCCCACCCGCCACGGAGTCCAACAAGGAGACATGACCAGGGGACATCCAACACTGGTCATGACAGGGATACATCAATGATATACTCGTGATAAAAGGGTTAAACTGGACAAATGAGTTCCCTCAGAACATTTTACAAGCTTTAAACATACTTTGGGAGATTTCGAATGCCAGTTAAAGGCCAAACAAGTATCCGATTGGCCCATGGGCCACCGCCTTCCAAGATACAAATAATTAAAAGGTAAATCGTGCAAGTCGTCAACGAGATAATGTATGTATTTATAAAATAAACAAATATAAATAGACATGGGGGTACAATATATCGTGGGGCTTGGCATGACTAGCCGATTGATCTCGACGGGCCTTCCAGACCTCCCGTTTAGCCCAACTAAAGGCCAAAGCAGTGTATTGAGAGAACCAAGTATAGATTGCCAACTCAGAACCCGCTCAACTACCAGGATCCTCTCATCAGGCGACACAGGTAGCAGCCCACGGCAAACGGGCAGGCACAGTGGGGGGGGGTCGTACCCCTCAGTAGTGCGACAGTTGGGGAATTCTAGCCCCCCCTCCAGCTGGGGAGAGGGGTGTTGTATACAACCTTCCCACCCTATACCCAATATAATGGATAAATCGATAATGAAAGCCTTAATTGGGTTTATACATTCGCTATGATATAAACATATTGAAACTTTCCAAAACATTTCAGTTTGACAAACAAAACAAAGCTCTCATTGACACTGATTGCCCTGACTTTAAACATCCCGAGGCATGATACGAGATATTATTATTATTATTATGTTGTTTTATGGCGCATCGACAGCTTTGGTCATTTAGATACGAGATATTAGCAGTGGTAAACTGAATGGTTGAAATTATATGAAACATGCATACAATTGTAAATTCTTCAATGCATAATTTAAAATATATAATTTACATAACATTTGAATATAAAGATCCACAGAAGAAGCAGTAGTGGGTAGTTCACCCGGTGCCAGCAGCATCACTAGCCGGTCCACGCAGGGTTCATTTTCCTAGGAAGTCAACTTGAGAGGACTCGAAAAAGCATTCAATGCCTTCCATCATTAATCAGCTTAAATCGATAATGTAATTAATGTTTGTATAAAAAACGTTTTACATATTTGGTAAGGATTGACATTCCTGTCAAATGAAAGTTTTATTTCACTGAATCTGCAAAAATAAGACTTAACTCCTGACTTTCTTGTAAGAAACTTTGTTGTTACTGAAAACCTCGGGTCATTAACTGTTGAATGCGACGATTTCGGACATAAAAACGGGTATGCAAATGTTAGATTATTATTATTATTATGTTGTTTTATGGCGCATCGACAGCTTTGGTCATTTAGCGCGCAATGGATGTAAAATTATGTGAAAATTAAAAAAGATTATATGATATTCTTGTAAATATGTTAAACTTGTGCAAATATAGCGCGTAAAAAAGGATCATTATGTAAGAATATACTTTATGTACTAGAGTGAGCGAGGCAATCCTCATTCACTGATACATGTAATATATGTGTGTATAGATTAAAATTTGTATAACTTGCTGTAAAAACCAATCTCTTTGATATAGCTTATAATTTTTCCAACTTGTACAGTCTCAAATAGATTTCTAACGTCAGTAGTATTAAAATTGGGAACGGACTGGCTGAAGGTCAACACAGTCACATGGAATGCAGTCCAGTCTAGCATCCTGGCCAAACAGCCAGGAATGCGTAAGACGTGTGTGCCCAATCCTGCATCGGGCAATTATAACCTCCTCTCTACGGATGGATCTATAGGCAGGTTGCCATTCTCCAAGTACTGGTTTCACTGAGTGTAATTTGTTGTTGATGTCTGTATCCCACTGGGATTGCCATGAAGATAGGGTGTATGATGAGACGGCAGATTTGAAATCAGAAAATGGATTATTATTATGTTGTTTTATGGCGCATCGACAGCTTTGGTCATTTAGCGCGCAAGAAATGTTAAAAATATGTGAAACTAAAAAAGCTACGTGATATACTTGTATATGTTAAATTCGGGTAAATATAGTATAATATGAGATTTTAGATTATAAATATCATAGCTTGTTGTAAAAGCCAATCTCTATGATGTAGCTTATGAATTTTCCAACTTGTATAGTCTCAATGAGACTTTTAATTATTATCATGTGGTTTTATTATTATTATTATGTTGTTTTATGGCGCATCGACAGCTTTGGTCATTTAGCGCGCAAGAAATGTTAAAAATATGTGAAACTAAAAAAGGTTATGTGATATTCTTGTAAATATGTTAAACTTGTGCAAATATAGCGTGTAAAAAGGATCATTATGTAAGAATATATTTTATGTATTAGAGTGTTATTATTATGTTGTTTTATGGCGCATCGACAGCTTTGGTCATTTAGCGCGCAAGAAATGTTAAAAATATGTGAAACTAAAAAAGGTTATGTGATATTCTTGTAAATATGTTAAACTTGTGCAAATATAGCGTGTAAAAAGGATCATTATGTAAGAATATATTTTATATTATCATGTTATCATGTGGTTTTATGGCGCATTGACAGCTTTGGTCATTTAGCGCGCAAGAAATGTGAAATTATGTGAAACTAAAAAATGTAACGTGATATACTTGAAAATGTTAACTAGTTAGCGGACTGGTTGAAGGTCAACCCAGCCAACGAGAAAAAATGTACTGTGAAAGGCGTATTTCATGGAATACAGTCCAGATTTATTAAAAATAAGTTAAAAATAAAATAAAAGACTAAGTTTCTTCATCAGAGAGCATGCTCTCATCCCCTGAGACAGAGATTCCATCACTGTCATCCTCCATGTCACTAAGACATTCAAACTTGTTGTTGAGGGGGGTTTCATAATTTTTTGTTTTACGTGGTTCTGGTGTGGGTGATGGTGGTGAAGGTTTGTGACCTGCAGGTTTTTCTTTAGGAGGTTGTGAAGTGGGTTTGCTGTTAATTTTGTTTGCTGGTGCAGATTTCACCTTAGGTTTGGTAGTAGTAGGGGCAGGCGATGTGGCCTTAGGTGGAGTGGGTATTGGTTTCTTGGTAGTAGGAGGGGCTGGTGATTTGGTTTTTGGAGGAATGGATTTTGGTTTTTCGGGCAAAACAGGTTTTTTTGGCTGATTGGATGTTTTTGGTGCAGGGGGGGGGGATCGTTGGGGCAGGCCGTCTCTGTGTCTGCACAGATGAGGGGGCCAGACCTTTAAGGTCCTCTGCAATCTGAGGATACTTTTCTATTAAAATTTTGATAAGATCACTACAAGAGTGACAAGGAGGGATGTTCGCCAAAGGGGCGGCTTTGTTGGCATAGCTAGCATTACTGCTAGCCTGTGCCTGGTCCCTCTGGCGGTTCTGTACAACCCTCCTTGCCTCTACAAAAGAAACACACAAGTTATATTTAATTTCTAAAATATCTTTCTCAGTCTTCCACGACTGGCAATGTTTTGAAAAAACAGGGTGGAACCCTTGCAATTTACACAGAGGGGTTTCTCATGACAGACTTTAGAATCATGGTCTGGCCCCTCATGTGCACAGACTGCACAAACTTGAATATTTGTGCATCTGGTCTCGTGATGGCCAAACCTCTTTTTTATTATTATGTTGTTTTATGGCGCATCGACAGCTTTGGTCATTTAGCGCGCAAGAAATGTTAAAAATATGTGAAACTAAAAAAGGTTATATGATATTCTTGTAAATATGTTAAACTTGTGCAAATATAGCGTGTAAAAAGGATCATTATGTAAGAATATATTTTATGTACTAGAGTGAGCGAGGCAATCCTCATTCACTGATACATGTAATATATATGTGTGTATAGATTATTATCATGTGGTTTTAATGGCGCATTGACAGCTTTGGTCATTTAGCGCGCAAGAAATGTGAAATTATGTGAAACTAAAAAAGGTAACGTGATATACTTGTAAATGTTAACTAGTTAGCGGACTGGTTGAAGGTCAACACAGCCAACGAGAAAAAATGTACTGTGAAAGGCGTATTTCATGGAATACAGTCCAGATTTATTAAAAATAAGTTAAAAATAAAATGAAAGACTAAGTTTCTTCATCAGAGAGCATGCTCTCATCCCCTGAGACAGAGATTCCATCACTGTCATCCTCCATGTCACTAAGACATTCAAACTTGTTGTTGAGGGGGGTTTCATAACTTTTTGTTTTACATGGTTTTTTACATGGTTTTGGTGTGGGTGATGGTGGTGAAGGTTTGTGACCTGCAGGTTTTTCTTTAGGAGGTTGGGAAGTGGGTTTGCTGTTATTTTTGTTTGCTGGTGCAGGTTTCACTTTAGGTTTGGTAGTAGTAGGGGCAGGCGATGTGGCCTTAGTTGGAGTGGGTATTGGTTTCTTGGTAGTAGGAGGGGCTGGTGATTTGGTTTTTGGAGGAATGGTTTTTGGTTTTTCGGGCATAACAGGTTTTTTTGGCTGATTGGATGTTTTTGGTGCAGGGGAGGAACCTTTGGGGCAGACTGTCTCTGTGTCTGCACAGATGAGGGGGCCAGACCTTTAAGGTCCTCTGCAATCTGAGGATACTTTTCCATTAAAATTTTGATAAGATCACTACAAGAGTGACAAGGAGGGATGTTCGCCAAAGGGGCAGCTTTGTTGGCATAGCTAGCATTACTGCTAGCCTGTGCCTGGTCCCTCTGGCGGTTCTGTACAACCCTCCTTGCCTCTACAAAAGAAACACCCTGACTATATTTAATTTCTAATATGTCTTTCTCAGTCTTCCACGACTGGCAATGTTTTGAAAAAACAGGGTGGGAACCCTTGCAATTTACACAGAGGGGTTTCTCATGACATTCTTTAGATTCATGGTCTGGACCCTTATGTGCACAGACCGCACAAACCTGAATATAAGTGCATCTGGTCTCGTGATGGCCAAACCTCTGACACCTGTAACAGCGCAGAGGGTTTGGCACATACACGGAGACCGGAACGCTTTCATACCCAATTTTTACATTAGATGGGAGGACTGATGTTGAGAAGGTGAGTATATACGTGTTTGTTTGAATGATTTTGTTTTCTCTTTTTATTGAAATTCTTTTTACCGCAGAGACAGCCTGCGATTTAAGATTGGTAGTTATTTCGTCGAGGGACTCGCAACATGCGAGATCCCTACAACGAATAATACCTTTGGAAGAATTTAGTGATGGGTGGGGTTTTATAACGACCCCCAATCCAAAGAATTGTTTGTGACCTAAAAGGTTTTTTGTTTGTTGCATGGTGGAACATTCCACCAGCAACGTTTCATCTTTCAATTTCTTCACGGACCTTGGCGTTCCGAGAATAGATTGCAAAGTCTTCTGTATGACAAAGGGGGAAAGTTTGGTAATTGGTTTCTCTGAATCTGAAGATTTTATAACAATGAAACGAGAGAAGTTTTGGGGGGTCATGTGTGATATGTCCGTCTCAGAGTCAGACTCTGAGAGTGTTCGCTTGGCTTTTTTTTGGGGTTGCCATGCTGATTGAATTAGTTCATGTTTTTTTTTTTTTTATGTTGTTTTATGGCGCATCGACAGCTTTGGTCATTTAGCGCGCAAGAAATGTTAAAAATATGTGAAACTAAAAAAGGTACGTGATATACTTGTATATGTTAAATTGGGGTAAATATAGTATAATATGGGATTTTAGATTATAAATATCATAGCTTGTTGTAAAAGCCAATCTCTATGATGTAGCTTATGAATTTTCCAACTTATATAGTCTCAATGAGACTAAAATTTTTAATTATTATCATGTGGTTTTATGGCGCATTGACAGCTTTGGTCATTTAGCGCGCAAGAAATGTGAAATTCTGTGAAACTAAAAAAGGTAACGTGATATACTTGTAAATGTTAACTAGTTAGCGGACTGGTTGAAGATCAACACAGCCAACGAGAAAAAATGTACTGTGAAAGGCGTATTTCCAGGTTTATTAAAAAATAAGTTAAAAATAAAATAAAAGACAAAGTTTCTTCATCAGAAAGCATGCTCTCATCCCCTGAGACAGAGATTCCATCACTGTCATCCTCCATGTCACTAAGACATTCAAACTTGTTGTTGAGGGGGGTTTCATAACTTTTTGTTTTACATGGTTTTTTACATGGTTTTGGTGTGGGTGATGGTGGTGAAGGTTTGTGACCTGCAGGTTTTTCTTTAGGAGGTTGGGAAGTGGGTTTGCTGTTATTTTTGTTTGCTGGTGCAGGTTTCACCTTAGGTTTGGTAGTAGTAGGGGCAGGCGATGTGGCCTTAGTTGGAGTGGGTATTGGTTTCTTGGTAGTAGGAGGGGCTGGTGATTTGGTTTTTGGAGGAATGGTTTTTGGTTTTTCGGGCATAACAGGTTTTTTTGGCTGATTGGATGTTTTTGGTGCAGGGGGAGGAACCTTTGGGGCAGGCTGTCTCTGTGTCTGCACAGATGAGGGGGCCAGACCTTTAAGGTCCTCTGCAATCTGAGGATACTTTTCCATTAAAATTTTGATAAGATCACTACAAGAGTGACAAGGAGGGATGTTCGCCAAAGGGGCGGCTTTGTTGGCATAGCTAGCATTACTGCTAGCCTGTGCCTGGTCCCTCTGGCGGTTCTGTACAACCCTCCTTGCCTCTACGAAAGAAACACCCTGGTTATATTTAATTTCTAATATGTCTTTCTCAGTCTTCCACGACTGGCAATGTTTTGAAAAAACAGGGTGGGAACCCTTGCAATTTACACAGAGGGGTTTCTCATGACATTCTTTAGATTCATGGTCTGGACCCTCATGTGCACAGACCGCACAAACCTGAATATTAGTGCATCTGGTCTCGTGATGGCCAAACCTCTGACACCTGTAACAGCGCAGAGGGTTTGGCACATACACGGAGACCGGAACGCATTCATATCCAATTTTTACATTAGATGGGAGGACTGATGTTGAGAAGGTGAGTATATACGTGTTTGTTTGAATGATTTTGTTTTCTCTTTTTATTGAAATTCTTTTTACTGCAGAGACAGCCTGCGATTTAAGATTGGTAGCTATTTCGTCGAGGGACTCGCAACATGCGAGATCCCTACAACGAATAATACCTTTGGAAGAATTTAGTGATGGGTGGGG
This sequence comes from Mactromeris polynyma, assembly GCA_032209605.1. Lineage (NCBI taxonomy): Eukaryota > Metazoa > Mollusca > Bivalvia > Venerida > Mactridae > Mactromeris > Mactromeris polynyma. The sequence goes on from JASFXZ010000028.1 coordinate 4,594,986, forward strand.
TTTTATAACGACCCCCAACCCAATTATCATTATTATGTTGTTTTATGGCGCATCGACAGCTTTGGTCATTTAGCGCGCAAGAAATGTTAAAAATATGTGAAACTAAAAAAGGTATGTGATATACTTGTATATGTTAAATTGGGGTAAATATAGTATAATATGAGATTTTAGATTATAAATATCATAGCTTGTTGTAAAAGCCAATCTCTATGATGTAGCTTATGAATTTTCCAACTTGTATAGTCTCAATGAGACTAAAAAAATTAATTATTATCATGTGGTTTTATGGCGCATTGACAGCTTTGGTCATTTAGCGCGCAAGAAATGTGAAATTATGTGAAACTAAAAAAGGTAACGTGATATACTTGTAAATGTTAACTAGTTAGCGGACTGGTTGAAGGTCAACACAGCCAACGAGAAAAAATGTACTGTGAAAGGCGTATTTCCAGATTTATTAAAAAATAAGTTAAAAATAAAATAAAAGACTAAGTTTCTTCATCAGAGAGCATGCTCTCATCCCCTGAGACAGAGATTCCATCACTGTCATCCTCCATGTCACTAAGACATTCAAACTTGTTGTTGAGGGGGGTTTCATAACTTTTTGTTTTACATGGTTTTTTACATGGTTTTGGTGTGGGTGATGGTGGTGAAGGTTTGTGACCTGCAGGTTTTTCTTTAGGAGGTTGGGAAGTGGGTTTGCTGTTATTTTTGTTTGCTGGTGCAGATTTCACCTTAGGTTTGGTAGTAGTAGGGGCAGGCGATGTGGCCTTAGTTGGAGTGGGTATTGGTTTCTTGGTAGTAGGAGGGGCTGGTGATTTGGTTTTTGGAGGAATGGATTTTGGTTTTTCGAGTATAACAGGTTTTTTTGGCTGATTGGATGTTTTTGGTGCAGGGGGAGGAACCTTTGGGGCAGGCTGTCTCTGTGTCTGCACAGATGGGGGGGGGGGCCAGACCTTTAAGGTCCTCTGCAATCTGAGGATACTTTTCTATTAAAATTTTGATAAGATCACTACAAGAGTGACAAGGAGGGATGTTCGCCAAAGGGGCAGCTTTGTTGGCATAGCTAGCATTACTGCTAGCCTGTGCCTGGTCCCTCTGGCGGTTCTGTACAACCCTCCTTGCCTCTACAAAAGAAACACCCTGGTTATATTTAATTTCTAAAATGTCTTTCTCAGTCTTCCACGACTGGCAATGTTTTGAAAAAACAGGGTGGGAACCCTTGCAATTTACACAGAGGGGTTTCTCATGACAGACTTTAGAATCATGGTCTGGCCCCTCATGTGCACAGACTGCACAAACTTGAATATTTGTGCATCTGGTCTCGTGATGGCCAAACCTCTGACACCTGTAACAGCGCAGAGGGTTTGGCACATACACGGAGACCGGAACGCATTCATATCCAATTTTTACATTAGATGGGAGGACTGATGTTGAGAAGGTGAGTATATACGTGTTTGTTTGAATGATTTTGTTTTCTCTTTTTATTGAAATTCTTTTTACTGCAGAGACAGCCTGCGATTTAAGATTGGTAGTTATTTCGTCGAGGGACTCGCAACATGCGAGATCCCTACAACGAATAATACCTTTGGAAGAATTTAGTGATGGGTGGGGTTTTATAACGACCCCCAACCCAAAGAATTGTTTGTGACCTAAAAGGTTTTTTGTTTGTTGCATGGTGGAGCATTCCACCAGCAACGTTTCATCTTTCAATTTCTTCACGGACCTTGGCGTTCCGAGAATGGATTGCAAAGTCTTCTGTATGACAAAGGGGGAAAGTTTGTTAATTGGTTTCTCTGAATCTGAAGATTTTATAACAATGAAACGAGAGAAGTTTCGGGGGGTCATGTGTGATATGTCTGTCTCAGAGTCAGACTCCGAGAGTGTTCGCTTGGCTTTTTTTTGGGTTGCCATGCTGATTGAATTAGTTCATCATTGATGCTCCCCACCCGCCACGGAGTCCAACAAGGGGACATAACCAGGGGACATCCAACACTGGTCATGACAGGGATACATCAATGATATACTCGTGATAAAAGGGTTAAACTGGACAAATGAGTTCCCTCAGAACATTTTACAAGCTTAAAACAAACTTTGGAAAATTTCGAATGTCAGTTAAAGGCCAAACAAGTATCCGATTGGCCCATGGGCCACCGCCTTCCAAGATACAAATAAGTAAAAGGTAAATCGTGAAAGTCGTCAACGAGATAATGTATGTATTTATAAAATAAACAAATATAAATAGACATGGGGGTACAATATATCGTGGGGCTTGGCATGACTAGCCGATTGATCAGGACGGGCCTTCCAGATCTCCCGTTTAGCCCAACTTAAGGCCAAAGCAGTGTATTGAGAGAACCAAGTATAGATTGCCAACTCAGAACCCGCTCAACTACCAGGATCCTCTCATCAGGCGACACGGGTAGCAGCCCACGGCAAACTGGCAGGCACAGTGGGGGGGGGGTCTTACCCCTCTGTAGTGCGACAGCTGGTGAATTCTAGCCCCCCTCCAGCTGGGGACGGCCAAACCTCTGACACCTGTAACAGCGCAGAGGGTTTGGCACATACACGGAGACCGCAACGCATTCATACCCAATTTTTAAACTGGATGGAAGTACAGATGTTGAGAATGTTAGTATGTAAGTGTTTGTTTGGATAATCTTACCGTCTCTCTTAATTGAAATACGTTTGACTTCAGAGACAGCCTGCCCCTGGAGATTAGTTTTTATTTCGTCGAGGGACTCGCAACATGCGAGATCCCTACAACGAATAACTCCTTTAGATGAATTAAGTGATGGGTTGGGTTTAATTAATTATTATGTTGTTTTATGGCGCATCGACAGCTTTGGTCATTTAGCGCGCAAGAAATGTTAAAAATATGTGGAACTAAAAAAGGTACGTGATATACTTGTATATGTTAAATTGGGGTAAATATAGTATAATATGAGATTTTAGATTATAAATATCATAGCTTGTTGTAAAAGCCAATCTCTATGATGTAGCTTATGAATTTTCCAACTTGTATAGTCTCAATGAGACTTTTAATTATTATCATGTGGTTTTATGGCGCATTGACAGCTTTGGTCATTTAGCGCGCAAGAAATGTGATTATTATAATGTGGTTTTATGGCGCATTGACAGCTTTGGTCATTTAGCGCGCAAGAAATGTGAAATTATGTGAAACTAAAAAAGGTAACGTGATATACTTGTAAATGTTAACTAGTTAGCGGACTGGTTGAAGGTCAACACAGCCAAAGAGAAAAAATGTACTGTGAAAGGCGTATTTCATGGAATACAGTCCTGATTTATTAAAAATGAGTTAAAAATAAAATAAAAGACTAAGTTTCTTCATCAGAGAGCATGCTCTCATCCCCTGAGACTGAGATTCCATCACTGTCATCCTCCATGTCACTAAGACATTCAAGCTTGTTGTTGAGGGGGGTTTCATAACTTTTTGTTTTACATGGTTTTGGTGTGGGTGATGGTGGTGAAGGTTTGTGACCTGCAGGTTTTTCTTCAGGAGGTTGGGAAGTGGGTTTGCTGTTATTTTTGTTTGCTGGTGCAGATTTCACCTTAGGTTTGGTAGTAGTAGGGGCAGGCGATGTGGCCTTAGTTGGAGTGGGTATTGGTTTCTTGGTAGTAGGAGGGGCTGGTGATTTGGTTTTTGGAGGAATGGATTTTGGTTTTTCGGGTATAACAGGTTTTTTTGGCTGATTGGATGTTTTTGGTGCAGGGGGAGGAACCTTTGGGGCAGGCTGTCTCTGTGTCTGCACAGATGGGGGGCCAGACCTTTAAGGTCCTCTGCAATCTGAGGATACTTTTCTATTAAAATTTTGATAAGATCACTACAAGAGTGACAAGGAGGGATGTTCGCCAAAGGGGCAGCTTTGTTGGCATAGCTAGCATTACTGCTAGCCTGTGCCTGGTCCCTCTGGCGGTTCTGTACAACCCTCCTTGCCTCTACAAAAGAAACACCCTGGTTATATTTAATTTCTAAAATGTCTTTCTCAGTCTTCCACGACTGGCAATGTTTTGAAAAAACAGGGTGGGAACCCTTGCAATTTACACAGAGGGGTTTCTCATGACAGACTTTAGAATCATGGTCTGGCCCCTCATGTGCACAGACTGCACAAACTTGAATATTTGTGCATCTGGTCTCGTGATGGCCAAACCTCTGACACCTGTAATAGCGCAGAGGGTTTGGCACATACACGGAGACCGGAACGCATTCATACCCAATTTTGATATTAGATGGGAGTACTGAAGTTGAGAATGTGAGGATATAATTGTTGGTTTGTATAATTTTATATCTTTTAATTGAGATTCTTTTTAATGCAGAGACAGCCTGCGATTGAAGATTAGTAGTTATTTCGTCGAGGGACTCGCAACATGCGAGATCCCTACAACGAATAACTCCTTTAGATGAATTAAGTGATGGGTGGGGTTTAATGACGACCTCCAACCCAAAGAATTGTTTGTGACCTAAAAGGTTTTTTGCTTGTTGCATGGTGGAGCATTCCACCAGCAACGTTTCATCTTTCAATTTCTTCACGGACCTTGGCGTTCCGAGAATGGATTGCAAAGTCTTCTGTATGATAAAGGGGGAAAGTTTAGTGATTGGTTTCTTTGAATCTGAAGATTTTATAACAATGAAATGAGAGAAGTTTTGGGCGGTCATGAGTGATATGTCTGTCTCAGAGTCAGACTCTGAGAGTGTTCGCTTGGCTATTTTGGGGTTGCCATGCTGATTGAATTAGTTCATCATTGATGCTCCCCACCCGCCACGGAGTCCAACAAGGGGACATGACCAGGGGACATCCAACACTGGTCATGACAGGGATACATCAATGATATACTCGTGATAAAAGGGTTAAACTGGACAAAGAGTTCCCTCAGAACATTTTTCAAGCTTAAACATACATTGGGAGATTTCGAATGTCAGTTAAAGGCCAAACAAGTATCCGATTGGCCCATGGGCCACCGCCTTCCAAGATACAAATAATTAAAGGTAAATCGTGAAAGTCGTCAACGAGATAATGTATGTATTTATAAAATAAACAAATATAAATAGACATGGGGGTACAATATATCGTGGGGCTTGGCATGACTAGCCGATTGATCTGGACGGGCCTTCCAGACCTCCCGTTTAGCCCAACTAAAGGCCAAAGCAGTGTATTGAGAGAACCAAGTATAGATTGCCAACTCAGAACCCGCTCAACTACCAGGATCCTCTCATCAGGCGACACAGGTAGCAGCCCACGGCAAACGGGCAGGCACAGTGGGGGGGGGGGGGGGGGGGGGTCGTACCCCTCTTTGATATAGCTTATAATTTTTCCAACTTGTACAGTCTCAAATAGATTTCTAACGTCAGTAGTATTAAAATTGGGAACGGACTGGCTGAAGGTCAACACAGTCGACGAGAAAATGCTGTACTGTGAAAGGCGTATCACATGGAATGCAGTCCAGTCTAGCATCCTGGCCAAACAGCCAGGAATGCGTAAGACGTGTGTGCCCAATCCTGCATCGGGCAATTATAACCTCCTCTCTACGGATGGATCTATAGGCAGGTTGCCATTCTCCAAGTACTGGTTTCACTGAGTGTAATTTGTTGTTGATGTCTGTATCCCACTGGGATTGCCATGAAGATAGGGTGTATGATGAGACGGCAGATTTGAAATCTTGAGTTCATTATACTTTGTCTTGAACACGACCCCGTCCGTGTCAGATTTCTTGTTATTTGTAAGGTCAAAACGGTATATTGCAGATTTGAGGGTCCAGGGTGGGGTATCTATTATTTTGAACTGATCTATTGAATCCATATTTACTTGGGTGTCTTGAATAGGTTGGGACATGCGAATGCCAAGAGGAGGGATCTCATTTGGTTTACGTTCAAAGAGATGTTTGAATTTAGGGTTAAAAACAACTTCATGTGTAGGGTAAAGAGGATTTGCTTTCAGTTTCAGAATATACTGCAGGGAAAGTTTTTCCCTTCTGATATAAAGGGATGGTTCGTTAGCCTCAACATGGAGGCTTTTCACAGGAGAAGTTCGAAATGCTCCTAGTACTATTCTTAGACCTTGATTATGTATGGAGTCGAGTGCTTTTAAGTATGACTTTCTAGCTGATCCATATACTATTGATCCATAGTCTAATTTGGAGCGGATAAGGGATCTATAAAGCCGTAACAGGACTTTTCTATCAGCTCCCCAATCAGAGTGAGCAACAACTTTCAAGAGGTTGAGAGCTTTCTGGCACTTCTTTTTAAGTGCACCTATGTGTTGGATAAAGGTAAGTTTCCGGTCAAATATGACACCTAGCAATTTAAATTCAGGGACCACTTAGATTGGTGTATTGTTCATGCGAAGGCTTGGTTCAGGATGCATACCCCGAAGTTTGCAGAAGTGCATGCACTTAGTTTTGGCCTTAGAAAATTTGAAGCCATTTTTTTCGGCCCAGGTTTGGAGTTTATTTAGACATTGTTGGAGCTGTCGCTCTATTATATTCATATTGCGAGATCTGAAACATATGACAAAATCATCCACATAGAGTGAACATTCTACTCCTGGATTGATGGCTTTAACAATGCTATTGATCTTTACGCTGAAGAGTGTGACTGACAAGATACAGCCTTGTGGAACACCCATTTCTTGTTCGCGCCGTCCTGATAACTTGTCACCAACGCGAACGCGAAAGTAGCGTTCATTCAAGAATGCAGCAATAAAACGTGGGAGGCGGCCTCTGAGACCAAAGTCATGAAGATCTTTCAGAATTCTATACTTCCAAGTAGTGTCGTAGGCACTTTCAAGATCAAAGAATACAGATACAACATGTTGTTTATTAATAAAAGCTTCTTTTAGAAATGTTTCTAAGCGCACAAGATGATCATTTGTACCACGTTGGCGGCGAAATCCGCTTTGGACATCAACAATAAGGTTGTTGGATTCTAAGAACCACACAAGACGGTTGTTTACCATTCGTTCCATTGTTTTGCAGATGCAACTTGTGAGTGCTATAGAGCAAAAGTTATTAGGGTCACTAGTTTCCTTGCCCGGTTTTGGGATAGGAATTACTAGTGCCTCAAGCCATGAGGTGGGAAACTCACCAGATTGCCTAATGTCATTAAAAATATCAAGTAAAATAGAGAGTGTGGTATCAGGTAAGTGCTTTACAAATTGATAGTGAACTTTGTCTGGTCCTGGGGAGGTATCGTTTGTCTTGTGAAGGGCAGTTTTAAGTTCTTGTAAAGAGAACAACTTGTTATAGGATTCCTGGTTCTAGGAAGAAAAATTAAGCTTCTTCTTTTCCTCGTTACTTTTGTTCATCTGAAAATTTGTTGAACTATTTTGCGATGAAGACTTTTGCGCAAATGCGTCTGCCAGAGCATCAGCAATTTTCTCCGGAGTATCTATTTTGGTATCATCAACAGACAGGTGATTGATAGGGGGTTGGGATTTTCCCTTTATTTTTCGGATCATGTCCCAGGTTTTTTTGACAGAAACTCTACTATTTAGTCTTGAAACATATTGTCTCCAAGACTTTCGTTTACTGTTTTTAATTGTATGTCGGGCCTTGGCCCTGAATATACGAAAGTTATTAAGATTGTCCTGAGTGGGTCTCAGATTGAATTTCCTGAGGGCTTCTTTTCTGTTTTGTGTTGCTCTTTTGCATTCCTCGTTGTACCAAGGCTTGTCAGGGTGTTTAGGATTTGGGGAGGTTTGAGGTATGGACTTTTTTGCTGCATCTATTAGCAGCGATGTAAAAAGATGAGATGCATCATCACAATCATCAAACTTTTCACAAGTGATTGTCTGTTCACAAGTAAGTTTAAACTTTTTCCAATCAGCTTTGGAAAGTTTCCATTTTCTAGGGCGTTTGTAGCTCGATGGACTTGTGGAAGAGATAAAAATAGGAAAGTGATCACTTCCACATGTGTCATCGCATACTTTCCAGTCAAAGTCTGGAAGTAGGGTTGGACTACATATAGAAAGATCAAGAGATGAATATGATCCTGTTGCAGGATGCAGATAAGTCTTTGAATTTACATGATTCATAATAGACAAATCAATAGACGTAATCATATGCTCAAGTTGGGCTCCTCTGTGGTTAGTATCATCACATCCCCAGATGATGTTATGCCCGTTAAAATCACCCGCTAATATGTATGGGGCGGGAAGTTGTGTTATAAGATTGTTCAGTTTGTTTATATCAATAGGCTCTCTGGGTGGTAGATATATAGAACATAGAGTAATACTATTGTGCATTGATACTCTTACAGCAACAGCTTGTAAAGTTGTGTTTAAAGTTATTTGTGAGTGTGGAACACAATTGTTTATAATAATAGAAACTCCACCTTGGGCTTTGTTGCCCTCGGTATACACTTTGTTATATATAGAATGGTATTTAAAAGATACACTATCATTCTCTTTCAAGAATGTTTCTTGAAGACAGAAAGCAACAGGTGAATGTTCACTTATTAAAAGAGATATTTCATCTATATTGGCCTTCAGGCCTCTACAATTCCATTGTATGATATTATTTGACGCCATGATAGATTAAAAATAAGTTAAAAATAAAGTAAAAGAAAGACTAAGTCTCTTCATCAGTGGGCATGTTCTCACTCCCTGAGACAGAGATTCCATCACTGTCATCCTCCATGTCACTAAGACATTCAAACTTGTTGTTGAGGGGGGTTTCATAATTTTTTGTTTTACATGGTTTTGGGGTGGGTGATGGTGGTGAAGGTTTGTGACCTGCAGGTTTTTCTTTAGGAGGTTGAGAAGTGGGTTTGTTGTTATTTTTGTTTGCTGGTGCAGATTTCGCCCTAGGTTTGGTAGTAGTAGGGGCAGGCGATGTGGCCTTAGATGGAGTGGGTTTTGGTTTTTTGGTAGTAGGAGGGGCTGGTGATTTGGTTTTTGGAGGAATGGATTTGGGCTTTTCTGGAATAACAGGTGTTTTTGGTTGATTGGATGTTTCTGGTGCAGGTGGAGGGACCATTGGGGCAGGCTGTCTCTGTGTCTGTACAGATGAGGGGGCCAGACCTTTAAGGTCCTCTGCAAACTGAGGATACTTTTCTATCAAAATTTTGATAAGATCACTACAAGGAGGGATGTTCGCCAAAGGGGCAGCTTTGTTGGCATAGCTAGCACTACTGCTAGCCTGTGCCTGGTCCCTCCGGCGGTTATGCACAACCCTCCTTGCCTCTACGAAAGAAATACCCTGATTGTATTTAACTTCCAAAATGTCTTTTTCAATTTTCCAAGACTGACAATGGTTTGAAAAATCCAGGGTGGGAACCATTGCAATTTGCACAGAGGGGTTTCTCGTGACAGATTTTTGAATCATGGTCTGGCCCCACAAACTGGAATACTTGTGCATCTGGTCTCGTGATGGCCAAACCTCTGACACCTGAAACAGCGCAGAGGGTTTGGCACATACACGGAGACCGGAACGCTTTCGTACCCATTTTTTACATTAGATGGGAGGACTGATGTTGAGAAGGTGAGTATATACGTGTTTGTTTCAATGATTTTGTTATCTCTTTTAATTGAGATTCTTTTTACTGCCGAGACAGCCTGCGATTGAAGATTAGTAGTTATTTCGTCGAGGGACTCGCAACATGCGAGATCCCTACAACGAATAACTTCTTTAGATGAATTAAGTGATGGGTGGGATTTAATGACGACCCCCAACCCAAAGAATTGTTTGTGACCTAAAAGTTTTTTTGCTTGTTGCATGGTGGAGCATTCCACCAGCAACGTTTCATCTTTCAATTTCTTCACGGACCTTGGCGTTCCGAGAATGGATTGCAAAGTCTTCTGTATGATAAAGGGGGAAAGTTTAGTGATTGGTTTCTCTGACTCTGAAGGTTTTATAACAATGAAACGAGAGAAGTTTTGGGGGGTCATGTGTGATATGTCTGTCTCAGAGTCAGACTCTGAGAGTGTTCGCTTGGCTTTTTTTGGGGTTGCCATGCTGATCGAATTAGTTCATCATTGATGCTCCCCACCCGCCACGGAGTCCAACAAGGGGACATGACCAGGGGACATCCAACACTAGTCATGACAGGGATACATTAATGATATACTCGTGATAAAAGGGTTAAACTGGACAAATGAGTTCCCTCAGAACATTTTACAAGCTTTAAACATACTTTGGGAGATTTCGAATGTCAGTTAAAGGCCAAACAAGTATCCGATTGGCCCATGGGCCACCGCCTTCCAAGATACAAATAAGTAAAAGGTAAATCGTGAAAGTCGTCAACGAGATAATGTATGTATTTATAAAATAAACAAATATAAATAGACATTGGGGTACAATATATCGTGGGGCTTGGCATGACTAGCCGATTGATCTGGACGGGCCTTCCAGACCTCCCGTTTAGCCCAACTAAAGGCCAAAGCAGTGTATTGAGAGAACCAAGTATAGATTGCCAACTCAGAACCCGCTCAACTACCAGGATCCTCTCATCAGGCGACACAGGTAGCAGCCCACGGCAAACGGGCAGGCACAGTGGGGGGGGGGTCGTACCCCTCTGTAGTGCGACAGTTGGGGAATTCTAGCCCCCCTCCAGCTGGGGAGAGGGGTGTTGTATACAACCTTCCCACCCTATACCCAATATAATGGATAAATCGATAATGAAAGCCTTAATTGGGTTTATACATTCGCTATGATATAAACATATTGAAACTTTCCAAACATTTCAGTTTGACAAACAAAACAAAGCTCTCATTGACACTGATTGCCCTGACTTTATACATCCCGAGGCATGATACGAGATATTAGCAGTGGTAAACTGAATGGTTGAAATTATATGAAACATGCATACAATTGTAAATTCTTCAATGCATAATTTAAAATATATAATTTACATAACATTTGAATATAAAGATCCACAGAAGAAGCAGTAGTGGGTAGTTCACCCGGTGCCAGCAGCATCACTAGCCGGTCCACGCAGGGTTCATTTTCCTAGGAAGTCAACTTGAGAGGACTCGAAAAAGCATTCAATGCCTTCCATCATTAATCAGCTTAAATCGATAATGTAATTAATGTTTGTATAAAAAACTTTTACATATTTGGTAAGGATTGACATTCCTGTCAAATGAAAGTTTTATTTCACTGAATCTGCAAAAATAAGACTTTTAACTCCTGACTTTCTTGTAAGAAACTTTGTTGTTACTGAAATCCTCGGGTCATTAACTGTTGAATGCGACGATTTCGGACATGAAAACGGGTATGCAAATGTTAGAAGTGATGTAATGAAAGCTACTGTCATTCTATGTCTGATATCAAAACAATTTATTAGAAAATCCTTTGATCTGTCAAAATCCCTACTTTTCATTTTGATGACTAAAATCAGCTACTTTTGGTTTCGAAACATGCCGATATCAAACTTTTTGTAAAATGAAACGCAATTTTGATAGCTGACACTGTCATATAGCGATTTGAAAAGAGGGAAAACTGTTATGCCACTTAAAATAAAGGGATGCTGTATGCTGACTGTTCTCAACAAACCCCTACATTAACCCCACAGAACAACCAGGTAATCCAACATAATCAGAACAAGAGATACAGTACAACACTCTACTTTCATATTGTGATATTTCCTGCAAGTCTGATCCTGCAGTACTGCAGATACCCTCACATAGTGAGCGCTAAAATCTACATATTCATTATAACTTTGTGAGATAATGGATTCACTAATTAACATGAAAATGACATTGCCACAAACATTATAAGTTTTACAGTGATACCATTCAAGTGTTAAAAAAAATCCATTTCCAAGTTTCCATAATATTCATCTGCAAACATCTTTTTCACAAACATAAAATTGAAAAAATAAAAACGTTATTGTAGAATGTACAAACTTCAATAGTAGTAACATAAAATCAATTGAAAGGAATAAAAATGCATGTATCACAAAACATCAATATATTCACTTAATCACACGTACATATTTGAAAAGTTTAAAAACTATTCTATGCAATCAAATATTCACTCATAAAATTGTTATCATATAAAACAATCAACTGATATGACACCAATCGTATTTATTGATAAACTCATCGTAAAGCAGGACGCCATTTCTATGATCAAAAGAGCAAACCACCATTTCTGAACGTCTTCATACATTATGAACAAAGTGATCTGGAATGATAGATGTCTTTATGACACGTGTTTCGATAGTTCATATCATTTAATTATAAACATTATTGCTTACAGCAATCAAAACCAGCAGAAGATACACCCTTTAGCTTATAAGCTACAGTAGAACCACAATAATAATACCATCCTAGGGACCCTTGAAAAACTGGTCTTCTTATTGAAGTGGTCTTAGTATTGAGGTTGAATAAAAAAAGCAAAACAGTGAAAATGGACTTGAAAATTGTGTTCTTAGTTTTGAGGTGGTCCTATTATTGAGGTGGTCTTTAATTGAGGTTTACTATATACGAAATGGTACTGGCAGATTAGCACTTCTGTCCATTATGTAAGTATTGAAAGCAAAATAGTACCAAACTTTATTTATTGCTCATCAGCTGAGATAAACAAATCAAGGGTTGACAGCAAAACCCAACTATCTGCACATAAATAATGAGGCACATAGAATTATTTCGCTTATACCCTTCAAGTTCAATTTCAGGGCAAAGCATGACATTATTTAACACAAATATTTCAACAACATGGCTTGCTATTAATGACTTCAGCGTCAAGTGATAATACGTACTTTAGAGTCTTCGTACTAAAGACTTGGAATAAAATACAGTACATGTACATTACAAACATCACACAAAACCTTTGTCGTTTTGTAAAACGGATTTTTGAGTCCGGTATCAGATGAGGAAAATCACAATGATTTGAGACAATATTTGAGGTGAGATTAAGCTCACTTTGAGATGCTTCGGGAGATCGAGACCATGAGTGCTACATATCCCCCAAATATCCCGTCCTTTTTTCTGATTGTGCCGAAGACAATGCAAGGTAGGTCAAACACACAGCAGTGAAAACGATAAAACTAACAAAATCTCGAAACACAGCATGCCAAATGTCCACTTCGACAACAATTCATAAAAAGGGTTTATGTGAAGAGTTTTTTTTGCAGCTGATATTTACATTAAACCAAATATATCAAAACACTAAGGCATGCATCAAATTATAAAGCACCAAGCATAAGAAAATAGGCGGTTTGTTCTGTAGAAAGCAGAAATTATTGTTTTAGAAAAATAGTTATTACATGCATACAACAATTCTGACCTGGCAGTAAAAACCACCTCTGGTACACAGACAATATGGAACCTGTTGACAGGAGGTTACTGCTGACTGGACGGAGCACTCGAGTACCCGCAGAGAAGGTATGTTCTGAGGGTTACCCAATTACAAAATAAGTACCATGTGCCTCTACAATACAGCCACAACAAGGAAATACATGTACTGTACATTAAGTTGCCTGATGGACATTGCTACGTTCACAAAGTTAACAATTTCAGTTATTATTATTATTATTATGTTGTTTTATGGCGATCGACAGCTTTGGTCATTTAGCGCGCAATGGATGTAAAATTATGTGAAAATTAAAAAAGGTTATATGATATTCTTGTAAATATGTTAAACTTGTGCAAATAAAGCGCGTAAAAAAGGATCATAATGTAAGAATATATTTTATGTACTAGAGTGAGCGAGGCAATCCTCATTCACTGATACATGTAATATATATGTGTGTATAGATTAAAATTATTATAACTTGCTGTAAAAACCAATCTCTTTAGCTTATAATGTTTTCAACTTGTACAGTCTCAAATAGACTTCTAACGTCAGTAGTATTAAAAAATTGGGAACGGACTGGCTGAAGGTCAACACAGTCGACGAGAAAATGCTGTACTGTGAAAGGCGTATCACATGGAATGCAGTCCAGTCTAGCATCCTGGCCAAACAGCCAGGATTATTATTATCATGTTGTTTTATGGCGCATCGACAGCTTTGGTCATTTAGCGCAAGAAATGTTAAAAATATGTGAAACTAAAAAAGGTATGTGATATACTTGTATATGTTAAATTGGGGTAAATATAGTATAATATGAGATTTTAGATGATAAATATCATAGCTTGTTGTAAAAGCCAATCTCTATGATGTAGCTTATGAATTTTCCAACTTGTATAGTCTCAATGAGACTTTTAATTATTATCATGTGGTTTTATGGCGCATTGACAGCTTTGGTCATTTAGCGCGCAAGAAATGTGAAATTATGTGAAACTAAAAAAGGTAACGTGATATACTTGTAAATGTTAACTAGTTAGCGGACTGGTTAAAAAGGTCAACACAGCCAACGAGAAAAAATGTACTGTGAAAGGCGTATTTCATGGGATACAGTCCAGATTTATTAAAAATAAGTTAAAAATAAAATAAAAGACTAAGTTTCTTCATCAGAGAGCATACTCTCATCCCCTGAGACAGAGATTCCATCACTGTCATCCTCCATGTCACTAAGACATTCAAACTTGTTGTTGAGGGGGGTTTCATAACTTTTTGTTTTACATGGTTTTGGTGTGGGTGATGGTGGTGAAGGTTTGTGACCTGCAGGTTTTTCTTTAGGAGGTTGGGAAGTGGGTTTGCTGTTATTTTTGTTTGCTGTTGCAGATTTCACCTTAGGTTTGGTAGTAGTAGGGGCAGGCGATGTGGCCTTAGATGGAGTGGGTATTGGTTTCTTGGTAGTAGGAGGGGCTGGTGATTTGGTTTTTGGAGGAATGGATTTTGGTTTTTCGGGCATAACAGGTTTTTTTGGCTGATTGGATGTTTTTGGTGCAGGGGGAGGAACCTTTGGGGCAGGCTGTCTCTGTGTCTGTACGGATGAGGGGGCCAGACCTTTAAGGTCCTCTGCAATCTGAGGATACTTTTCTATCAAAATTTTGATCAGTTCATTACAAGAGTGACACGGAGGGATGTTTGCCAAAGGGGCAGCTTAGCTAGCACTACTGCTAGCCTGTGCCTGGTCCCTCTGGCGGTTCTGCACCACCCTCCTTGCCTCTATAAATGAAAGATTTTGGTTATATTTAATTTCCAGGATTTCCTTCTCACCTTTCCAAGATGAGCAATTTTTAGAAAAAGAAGGATGTGAATTTTTGCAGTTAATACAATGCGGTTTCTCTTGGCAGTCTTTAGATTCATGGTCTGGCCCCTCATGTGCACAGACTGCACAAACTGGAATATTTGTGCATCTGGTCTCGTGATGGCCAAACCTCTGACACCTGTAACAGCGCAGAGGGTTTGGCACATACACGGAGACCGGAACGCATTCATACCCAATTTTGATATTAGATGGGAGTACTGAAGTTGAGAATGTGAGAATATAAGTGTTGGTTTGTATAATTTTGTTATCTCTTTTAATTGAGATTCTTTTTACTGCAGAGACAGCCTGCGATTGAAGATTAGTAGTTATTTCGTCGAGGGACTCGCAACATGCGAGATCCCTACAACGAATAACTCCTTTAGATGAATTAAGTGATGGGTGGGGTTTAATGACGACCCCCCCAACCCAAAGAATTGTTTGTGACCTAAAAGGTTTTTTGCTTGTTGCATGGTGGGCATTCCACAAGCAACGTTTCATCTTTCAATTTCTTCACGGATCTTGGCGTTCCGAGAATGGATTGCAAAGTCTTCTGTAGGATAAAGGGGGAAAGTTTAGTGATTGGTTTCTCTGAATCTGAAGATTTTATAACAATGAAACGAGAGAAATTTTGGGGGGTCATGTGTGATATGTCTGTCTCAGAGTCAGACTCTGAGAGTGTTCGCTTGGCTTTTTTGGGGGTTGCCATGCTGATTGAATTAGTTCATCATTGATGCTCCCCACCCGCCACGGAGTCCAACAAGGGGACATGACCAGGGGACATCCAACACTGGTCATGACAGGGATACATCAATGATATACTCGTGATAAAAGGGTTAAACTGGACAAATGAGTTCCCTCAGAACATTTTTCAAGCTTAAACATACTTTGGGAGATTTCGAATGTCAGTTAAAGGCCAAACAAGTATCCGATTGGCCCATGGGCCACCGCCTTCCAAGATACAAATAAGTAAAAGGTAAATCGTGAAAGTCGTCAACGAGATAATCTATGTATTTATAAAATAAACAAATATAAATAGACATGGGGGTACAATATATCGTGGGGCTTGGCATGACTAGCCGATTGATCTGGACGGGCCTTCCAGACCTCCCGTTTAGCCCAACTAAAGGCCAAAGCAGTGTATTGAGAGAACCAAGTATAGATTGCCAACTCAGAACCCGCTCAACTACCAGGATCCTCTCATCAGGCGACACAGGTAGCAGCCCACGGCAAACGGGCAGGCACAGTGGGGGGGTCTTACCCCTCTGTAGTGCGACAGCTGGGGAATTCTAGCCCCCCTCCAGCTGGGGAAAGAATTATATACATGTGCCACTTGTTCAGGCAGGGATGCATATTTAGCTATGTAATTATACAGTTTCCTAACTCAAGATATACCTTGAGCCCAAAGTAAGATTAACAGCAAATATTTTATAAACATTATACAGAATTATTCAAATTTTCAAAACTAGACACATAAGCAAGATCCTTAAAGTTTGTCAAGTATGTAAAGCCAAAGTACTGAAAATAATTCAATAACAGGAAACATCAAATATAAAAATAGTATATACAAATAATTCCTCATAATTATACAATTGAGACAATAGTAAATACTAACAAATACAATATAAATTTGTACAAAAACACAAAGACTACACCACCTTAAACATATTTTTTTTAATTAAAATTTTACCTAACAAACATGCAAAATATATTTCATTGAGTTAAAACATCAATATATTACGCATTATCAAAGTATACAATAATAATGTTTTCCTCTGTGTTTGTCAATAAAAGTATTGAGTAAAATACTTGAATTAAAAATGTTCCATTTTCAGTTATACACTGCATTTGTTAGTATTTAGGATATTTAAGCCAATGTAGTAACAACACTGGATGAAGCTTGTTCAAATATTTTACTTTCAGATGGGCAGATTCATCTTTAACGGAGTATTAGTGAACAATAGTCATAGATCAATTTTATAATCATGTATACCTGAGCAGTCTACAGTGGATTTTAAGAGATCTGAGCAACTATTACATGTAAAAATACATTAACAGATGACCTTGTTTATTGTCAAGGTCATTACAACAATATAACTTGGTAAGTCATATAACAGGAATATGTAATTTCATAATTACAAGAATACGATAACTGCATAAAATTGCATAAACCTTGTATCATATTGGTCAGATAATAATCACTTATATGTTTCTTCATGCAATACTACTTTGTTCAATATTTTATCACAAAAATGATAAATAAATCATATGCCGACCATCATCAGTTCAGCAAGTTTTCAATGGCACAACCTAGTTATTTGTAACCAATGCTCTATTTGTATAATGAATACAAGATGATCATCAATGTTGCAAAGGTGCCGAAGGTGATACATGCATACACTCCTTGAACGGAATGAACCTATAAGCAATCCCAAGCGAACTCTCCACATGTTCATAATATACACTAAGTTTGATGTCAATATGATCAACGAAACTAAAGTTATTCCCCAGAAACCAAATTGCTAATTTTAGTAATGGTGACCTCGACCTTTAGTGGACCAAACCCACTTTTAATGCACTAAGGACCATACCTTCTCTGCCATCAATCACTGCTTTTCAGGATTTGGTGGATTCAATGCTGAAATATACGGACATTCAGCAATAAACTGTAAGCAATACTTAACCCTATTCATATCATTCATGAGTACTTAAAACGGTACTATATATATAATAAGTTTAATCTAATTCATTTTACATAAATTGTGAAACAAGTTATTACAACAAATATTAATCACTCTTGACATCTGCTTTGTTGGTTACTAACCAATACTTGCACCTGACTGAATGTCACCATAGTTATACATACAACAACAAGTCAAGCACATGTTCAAGAATTAACAGTCAGTTCCTGCTTCCTGAATATTGATGACTGACTAACTGACCAATGAAATAGCGTGTAATAAATTGATACTCTTCAATAGAACTTAGATACACATATTATTAAATCAGGCAATATAATGCATTATTTCATTGGTCATAATGGAACCACTGAAATGTCTCATGAATTATTCATGAGTTACAAGCTTCAGCAGTCAATTAATGCACTGTTCATAAGGAAACAGTAAATAACTGCTGTATTGATGGCAGTTCTGTAGGTTGATGGCTGTGCCAGATGAAAGGTGAGAAATCAACAAAGGGTAGGCATTTGTATGCTATTTTTGTTGCATTTTTTGTTGATTTTCAGAGTAACGACGTATGCCTATCATTTTTGCAAACAACAAGCAATTTCTACATACCATTTGTGTGAAAGTGAGTGCCATATTTATTAAGAAAACAGGTTATATTACGCAATGTTTGTAAAAAATTCAGCATTTTCTTATTTGACATTAAATTCTTAAATAAATTCATGAAATTAAACAAGTTTGAATAACTGGTAATGAACTTGAATCATACCAAGTGATGCTGCAATTATTATTTTTTGATGGAGATACAGTTTTAAAATTGACGAGGAACAATGTTTTGGCTAACACTAAGGGCAGTTCCAATTTTAAATGTCTAACAGCTACAACAGTTCATCACGGTGTTAGGTATGAAGACCATAATGGGTCAAAATAAGAAAAACAAGAGCTATCTCTTAAGGGGATTAATACACTCCACCACACAGCTTTTTTGAAACGAGGTGTTTATAGTTTGTAGTTTATAAGATTGAGCTTGGCTCTTAAGCTTTAAAAACATAAAAGTCTGGGGGGTTTTCTTAATCAATAATCATACTTTAGTTAAGCACTGCCGTGTTTAACCTTGCCTGTCTCTTTCATGTTGCACAGCCATCAACCAACATAACTGCCATGAATACAGCAGGTTATACAGGGTGATGATGGTTCTACAGCAGAGGAGTACATGGCTTTATCCCTTATCCTGGTAAATAGCTCAGTGATATTTACCTGAAGTTTGATTGATCCCTGTATTCATTTGATTACCACTGCCAAATTGATAATTATTGACAGTATGATGTACATGACTGTGAAAATGCATGCACCCTTGAACAGCATTGGGACAATTGCAATCCTGTCCTGAAAAATATTTATAAATGAAATGAATGAATTTGAACCTTAAATGTGATCGGGTTAAAAATCATGTCATGCACTACAACTAACTGATAAATTGTGTGATGTTTCATAAAAAACATCCAAACACTGTAGAAGAAGTTCTCACCACAAATTTTTGAGAAAATCCAAGATTGCCACCAGTTGAATGTGATCAAAAAAATTATATCATACATTTCAACTCATCATGTAAAATATATGCATGAAGTTTCAAGAAAATCCTCCAAAAGGTGTAGAATTAGTTTGCTTCACAAATTTTTGTTAACATAAAGACCAAACAACCAACAAGCTGAGTGTCTCCAGAATACCCCATCAAACTTTGTTTGCGGGGGGGGGGGGGGTATTATCATCCAACCAGAACGGGGGGGGGGGGGGGGGTATTATCATCCAACCAGAACGTGCTAATGGTATGTATGACACAAATTTTCATAACATTTTTTACCAAGTCAAGGACCATAACGCCAGGCCAGTGTGTCTTTGATACTATGTTTTTGTGGGCCCATTTCCCATGATAATGGAAATAGCAGCACAATAATAGAGATGGGCAGGGAAGGTAATCAATCAACAATTTATAAATCAACACACCATTGGAAGTTCGAACAGCAACAGGTAGATTTCTTTTTTTCTTTGAGCGATTACCTTCTGGTATTTTGGCCAATTCTGCACCAAAAATCTTCATATCGTCTTCTGCAAATAGAGAGTTTGCCAGTAAACAATTGTTTACTTAATTTCCACTGAAAAAACAACATTTAAGTCAAATAAACAGCCAGGGTCAAGATGGAGGCAGACCCGAGGCAGAAACCTGGGTAGAGCCAGTCCTACCATACGCCAGCCTACAAATGTTACATCCACAATGTGATTAGAACCCACAGCAGTGAGGGGCCAGAGATTTACATCCTCAATGTGATTGGAACACACAGCAGTGAGGGGCCAGAGATTTACATCCTCAATGTGATTGGAACACACAGCAGTGAGGGGCCAGAGATTTACATCCTCAATGTGATTGGAACACACAGCAGTGAGGGGCCAGAGATTTACATCCTCAATGTGATTGGAACCAACAGCAGTGAGAGGCCAGAGATTTACATCCTCAATGTGATTGGAACACACAGCAGTGAGGGGCCAGAGATTTACATCCTCAATGTGATTGGAACCCACAGCAGTGAGAGGTCAGAGTTTTACATCCTCAATGTGATTGGAACACACAGCAGTGAGAGGTCAGAGTTTTACATCCTCAATGTGATTGGAACCAACAGCAGTGAGGGGCCAGAGATTTACATCCTCAATGTGATTGGAACACACAGCAGTGAGAGGTCAGAGTTTTACATCCACAATGTGATTGGAACCAACAGCAGTGAGGGGCCAGAGATTTACATCCTCAATGTGATTGGAACACACAGCAGTGAGAGATCAGAGATTTACATCCTCAATGTGATTGGAACACACAGCAGTGAGAGGTCAGAGTTTTACATCCTCAATGTGATTGGAACCAACAGCAGTGAGGGGCCAGAGATTTACATCCTCAATGTGATTGGAACACACAGCAGTGAGAGGCCAGAGTTTTACATCCTCAATGTGATTGGAACCAACAGCAGTGAGAGGCCAGAGTTTTACATCCTCAATGTGATTGGAACCAACAGCAGTGAGAGGTCAGAGTTTTACATCCTCAATGTGATTGGAACCAACAGTAGTGAGGGGTCAGAGTTTAACATCCTCAATGTGATTGGAACCCACAGCAGTGAGAGGTCAGAGTTTTACATCCTCAATGTGATTGGAACCCACAGCAGTGAGAGGTCAGAGTTTTACATCCTCAATGTGATTGGAACCCACAGCAGTGAGGGGCCAGAGTTTTACATCCTCAATGTGATTGGAACCCACAGCAGTGAGAGGCCAGAGTTTTACATCCTCAATGTGATTGGAACCAACAGCAGTGAGAGGTCAGAGTTTTACATCCTCAATGTGATTGGAACCAACAGCAGTGAGAGGTCAGAGTTTTACATCCTCAATGTGATTGGAACCCACAGCAGTGAGAGGCCAGAGTTTTACATCCTCAATGTGATTGGAACCCACAGCAGTGAGAGGTCAGAGTTTTACATCTCCTCAATGTGATTGGAACCCACAGCAGTGAGGGGTCAGAGTTTTACATCCACAATGTAATTGGAACCAACAGCAGTGAGGGGTCAGAGTTTTACATCCACAATGTAATTGGAACACACAGCAATGACAGGCCAGATATTTACATCCACAATGTGATTGGAACACACAGCAATGACAGGCCAGATATTTACATCCACAATGTGATTGGAACACACAGCAATGACAGGCCAGATATTTACATCCACAATGTGATTGGAACCCATGCAGTGAGAGGCCAGAGATTGGAACCCATGCAGTGAGAGGCCAGAGATTGGAACCCATGCAGTGAGAGGCCAGAGATTGGAACCCATGCAGTGAGAGGCCAGAGATTGGAACCCATGCAGTGAGAGGCCAGAGATTGGAACCCATGCAGTGATAGGCCAGAGATTGGAACCCATGCAGTGAGGGGCCAGAGATTGGAACCCATGCAGTGAGGGGCCAGAGATTGGAACCCATGCAGTGAGAGGCCAGAGATTGGAACCCATGCAGTGAGGGGCCAGAGATTGGAACCCATGCAGTGAGAGGCCAGAGATTGGAACCCATGCAGTGAGAGGCCAGAGATTTACATCAACAATGTGATTGGAACCCATGCAGTGAGAGGCCAGAGATTGGAACCCATGCAGTGAGAGGCCAGAGATTGGAACCCATGCAGTGAGAGGCCAGAGATTGGAACCCATGCAGTGAGAGGCCAGAGATTTACATCCACAATGTGATTGGAACCCATGCAGTGAGAGGCCATAGATTGGAACCCATGCAGTGAGAGGCCAGAGATTGGAACCCATGCAGTGAGGGGCCAGAGATTTACATCCTCAATGTGATTGGAACACACAGCAGTGAGGGGCCAGAGATTTACATCCACAACGTGATTGGAACACACAGCAGTGAGAGGCCAGAGATTTACATCCACAATGTGATTGGAACACACAGCAGTGAGGGGCCAGAGTTTTACATCCTCAATGTGATTGGAACACACAGCAGTGAGGGGCCAGAGATTTACATCCACAATGTGATTGGAACACACAGCAGTGAGAGGCCAGAGATTTACATCCACAATGTGATTGGAACACACAGCAGTGAGAGGCCAGAGATTGGAACCCATGCAGTGAGAGGCCAGAGATTGGAACCCATGCAGTGAGAGGCCAGAGATTGGAACCCATGCAGTGAGAGGCCAGAGATTGGAACCCATGCAGTGAGAGGCCAGAGATTGGAACCCATGCAGTGAGAGGCCAGAGATTTACATCCACAATGTGATTGGAACCCATGCAGTGAGAGGCCAGAGATTGGAACCCATGCAGTGAGAGGCCAGAGATTGGAACCCATGCAGTGAGAGGCCAGAGATTGGAACCCATGCAGTGAGAGGCCAGAGATTTACATCCTCAATGTGATTGGAACCAACAGCAGTGAGGGGCCAGAGTTTAACATCCTCAATGTGATTGGAACCCATGCAGTGAGAGGCCAGAGTTTTACATCCTCAATGTGATTGGAACCAACAGCAGTGAGGGGCCAGAGTTTAACATCCTCAATGTGATTGGAACCAACAGCAGTGAGGGGCCAGAGTTTTACATCCTCAATGTGATTGGAACCCATGCAGTGAGAGGCCAGAGATTGGAACCCATGCAGTGAGAGGCCAGAGATTTACATCCACAATGTGATTGGAACCCATGCAGTGAGAGGCCAGAGATTTACATCCACAATGTGATTGGAACACACAGCAGTGAGGGGCCAGAGATTTACATCCACAATGTGATTGGAACACACAGCAGTGAGGGGCCAGAGATTGAAACCCATGCAGTGAGAGGCCAGAGATTTACATCCACAATGTGATTGGAACACACAGCAGTGAGGGGCCAGAGATTGGAACCCATGCAGTGAGAGGCCAGAGATTTAAATCCACAATGTGATTGGAACACACAGCAGTGAGGGGCCAGAGATTGGAACCCATGCAGTGAGAGGCCAGAGATTGGAACCCATGCAGTGAGAGGCCAGAGATTTACATCCACAATGTGATTGGAACCCATGCAGTGAGAGGCCAGAGATTTACATCCACAATGTGATTGGAACACACAGCAGTGAGGGGCCAGAGATTGGAACCCATGCAGTGAGAGGCCAGAGATTTACATCCACAATGTGATTGGAACCCATGCAGTGAGAGGCCAGAGATTGGAACCCATGCAGTGAGAGGCCAGAGATTGGAACCCATGCAGTGAGAGGCCAGAGATTTACATCCACAATGTGATTGGAACCCATGCAGTGAGAGGCCAGAGATTGGAACCCATGCAGTGAGAGGCCAGAGATTGGAACCCATGCAGTGAGGGGCCAGAGATTGGAACCCATGCAGTGAGAGGCCAGAGATTGGAACCCATGCAGTGAGAGGCCAGAGATTGGAACCCATGCAGTGAGAGGCCAGAGATTGGAACCCATGCAGTGAGAGGCCAGAGTTTTACATCTCCACAATGTGATTGGAACCAACAGCAGTGAGGGGCCAGAATTTTACATCTCCACAATGGGATTGGAACCAACAGCAGTGAGGGGCCAGAGTTTTACATCTCCACAATGGGATTGGAACCAACAGCAGTGAGAGGCCAGAGTTTTACATCTCCACAATGTGATTGGAACCAACAGCAGTGAGGGGCCAGAATTTTACATCTCCACAATGGGATTGGAACCAACAGCAGTGAGGGGCCAGAGTTTTACATCTCCACAATGTGATTGGAACCAACAGCAGTGAGGGGCCAGAATTTTACATCTCCACAATGGGATTGGAACCAACAGCAGTGAGAGGCCAGAGATTTACATCCTCAATGTGATTGGAACACACAGCAGTGAGGGGCCAGAGTTTGGAACCCACAGCAGTGAGAGGTCAGAGTTTTACATCTCCACAATGGGATTGGAACCAACAGCAGTGAGGGGCCAGAGATTGGAACCCACAGCAGTGAGGGGCCAGAGTTTTACATCCTCAATGTGATTGGAACCAACAGCAGTGAGGGGCCAGAGATTTACATCCTCAGTGTGATTGGAACACACAGCAGTGAGGGGCCAGAGATTTACATCCTCAATGTGATTGGAACACACAGCAGTGAGGGGCCAGAGTTTGGAACCCACAGCAGTGAGGGGCCAGAGTTTTACATCTCCACAATGTGATTGGAACCAACAGCAGTGAGGGGCCAGAGATTTACATCCTCAATGTGATTGGAACACACAGCAGTGAGGGGCCAGAGATTTACATCCTCAATGTGATTGGAACCAACAGCAGTGAGGGGTCAGAGTTTAACATCCTCAATGTGATTGGAACCAACAGCAGTGAGGGGTCAGAGTTTAACATCCTCAATGTGATTGGAACCCACAGCAGTGAGAGGTCAGAGTTTTACATCCTCAATGTGATTGGAACCAACAGCAGTGAGGGGTCAGAGTTTAACATCCTCAATATAAACAATGTAAATACAGTAATTGTATTAAGCACATCTCTTTTGCACTACAGTCTGTGTATATACATAATTAAAGTGAAATTTATTATTGTGAAGGTAGTCCTTATTTTGTACTCAGATAACTGTATAAGTTATAAGATTTGTGAAAAGAAGTCATTCAGAGATTTTTCTACTTTTAGCTCAAGTGATCCCTGCATGCAGTGACAATCTCCTACACAGTGGTCTCCCTTTACAAAGTACAAGCAAAGCCTCACATTTTATCATTTAGACTGACTCGTTTGGTAATAAATCATGAACAGTCAAGTTCCTGTATATATTGGATTATTTAATAAATGTTCAATAAATTGACAACTCTTATGAATCATTGATGAAATTCAATATAGTGACATAAGGAGAGCTGACTGAATTGACATACCAGAAACATCTTTTAGAAATTTCCATGAAGGCTTATCTCTTCCAGTGTTACAAATAAGACCTTTTTTTTCAAGAAAGTACAAAAGTCTATTAACATCACTAGCAGCTTGTCCAATATTCGTAAGCTGTGCAACATCTTTTGCTAACACAGGTCCATCTGCATGTTTAAGCAGCTGAACAATACTGGTACACCGTCCTGTAAAAGATATCAGAACATATTTTGGTAAAGACAAATCGTTATGTAACAGAGTAGCATGGACTATTTCCTCCTTATTGCTACACATCATATAACATAATTATAAAGTGTCATCCACTTTCTGTGAACAACAATCTTGGCTTGTTTGCTTATTGCCCATTTATTCATTTACTTTTCCTGTAAAAAATATATCAGATTGTAAAAGGGAAGTTATCTTAAGATTGTTTATGTCAGTCAATTGACCTGAACAGATTTTTTGGAATTAAGTACTAACCTGCCCTGCTGAAAGCAGCTGATAACTTTTACACCCGAGTCCGAGGTTAGGGACTAATGGTCTCAATCTAATATCACGGAAGGACATCACCTGCCCCACCTCTGAATATCACATCCAGACCTCCTAGGTGACAGCTCAGCACTCTACCAACTGAGCTAACAGGGCATACTCTACCAGTTTCACAAATGTATAATACAGAACTCACTTGTATATTTGACAGCTGCACCTGTATCAACAGACGACACAGAATGTGCGTTCGCCTGAACCATGGAGCGCTGTTGTTGAACTGAAGAAGAAATTCAATTATATAAATTTGGTATTTCAGTTTATTTAAGCTTGATTGATATAAAAAGCTCGAGTGGGAAAAAAACAATACCTGGCGTCTTATAAGGTGTTGGCGTGGCATCCTATAAGGTGTGGGTGTGGCATCCTATAAGGTGTGGGCGTGGCATCCTATAAGGTGTGGGTGTGGCATCCTATAAAGTGTGGGTGTGGCGTCCTATAAAGTGTGGGCGTGACATCCTATAAGGTGTTGGCGTGGCATTCTATAAGGTGTGGGTGTGGCGTCCTATTAAGTGTGGGTGTGGCGTCCTATAAGGTGTTGGCGTGGCATCCTATAAGGTGTTGACATGGCAACCTATAAGGTGTGGGTGTGGCATCCTATAAGGTGTTGGCGTGGCATTCTATAAGGTGTGGGTGTGGCGTCCTATAAAGTGTGGGTGTGGCGTCCTATAAGGTGTTGGCGTGGCATCCTATAAGGTGTTGGCGTGGCATCCTATAAGGTGTGGGTGTGGCGTCCTATAAAGTGTGGGTGTGGCGTCCTATAAGGTGTTGGCGTGGCATCCTATAAGGTGTTGGCGTGGCATCCTATAAGGTGTTGGCGTGGCATCCTATAAGGTGTGGGTGTGGCGTCCTATAAAGGGGGGGTTTGGCATCATATAAGGTGTTAGCGTGGCATCTTATAAGGTGTTGGCGTGGCAACCTATAAGGTGTGGGTGTGGCGTCCTATAAAGTGTGGGCGTGGCATCCTGTAATGTGTGGCCTATATGGGGACTTTGAACCCACACCCTTTGGGTTGAGTGGCAGACACCTTATCCTAACACTACCTCTATCGGTACTCAATATACTGGTATTTTAAGTTCAATCAATAAATTGGATCAAAACATTTCCATATCGGTTAAAATATCCACAAAAATATCCGATGAAAAAATAGCACACCATGAAATATGTTATTTTAGCCAGAATTAGGTACCATAAACTTATCAGTTTACTCTCACATTTAACCTGATTTGTGGATTGGTGTTCTGTATCAAATGGTGGGGAAAATGATCTAATGATTCTACATGTATTGTGATTCATTAAATGTAAACGCAAGTTGATAAAAAAAACCACAGAGAATAGCTTTCTGGCACAACTTTATATTTATTACTTTCTCATGTAATTCCCGGCTTTCTTGTTCCACAAACATTACTTTATTTAAATATCATTAAATATTGAATTTTTTGTATAAATACATTTATTGCATTGATGATTGATCTGACCAATATGAAGACCTATTATGCCTCTCCTCCATTATGTCAGTTTGAAGAGTTCATTTAATTTAACCTTCACAAAAATGCAAATATATTTCATACAGTAATTATAATGCATCCTCATGAATACACTAATAATATATTCCTCTGTGTTTGTCAAAAAGGAAGTTTGTTATATCTTTAGATTAAAGTAGAAGAACAAGCAGGTATTTTTACAAGTTTTGTCCGTGTGTAAAAATCAGTACATGTATTACCACACAATTGTTCGGATTAATCTTGCAAATTTGTTTGATTTACCGATTTATGTGGAGATCTAAATAGCGTATAAATGATGTATATTATATGTTGCTCTTTGTAATTGTATTGTGTTATATTGAATTTTGTTTGCTTTGAGGATTGTACAATGTTTTCTGCAATAAATCATACCATATAATTATGTGGCAGTCTCTGAGATTTTTGGCTGATATGCACTGAGCCTCGGTTCAGAGAAAAATGCAATAAAGATGACGTCCTGTTTTCACAATATGACATCTTGTTTTCACATTAATTACAACATCTAGTTGAAACATTTCAGTTAAAGATTTATGATTCAGCAGTGAGCAGAAGCAAAACAATTATCAGTAAACATTAAGATGGCCTCTTTTCTAAAGGAAAAGAATAAAATACATTTATTTGTAAAATATTATTGTATCTGAAAACGTATTTGCTCTATTAAATTTGTGAAACTCAAGAATTCTTTGTAGATTTAGTCTTGATGACCATATTAAAAGTACTGTCATTCCCTAAAAAAAAGTCATTTTAAAATAATTTTTGTTTTGTAGTGACCTACAAAATTAATATCCCTGCATTCAGAAATGCTAATAACTCAATATCTCCCAGATATGTCATTTGGGCCAAAAATCTCAGAGAATGACATATATTATACTTGCGCACTTCAAGTCTTGTACTCCACCTAATCTTGGTAAAAGGGAAAGCATATTGTATTCAAGTGCAGTAGACATTGTATTAAGAACCCACCTAAGGGACAGCCAAAAGTCCGCACAAAAATCACATCTTGCATATTTCTTCCGAGACATCGAAATGTAAAAACTTGCCGACATCAAACAACGTAAGTCGCTAAGCAACGACGTTACATGAACTTGGTTCTTGCAGAAATTATAATGGTTATATAGACGATCCCAGAAATCAATAAATCGATTGCCGCCATCTTTGTGGTCACGTGACTAATCCGCCATTACGGTTCTGAAGAATCTTAATAGTCTGCGACGACAGTGATAAGCGATTTGTATGGACGTATCATGGACAAGCATAACGAAATTCGTAAGTTTTAATAATAAATACTCATGGAATACAGTTGGTGAATACCACTGTAACCTTTAAGTTATGAACTGACCTATACAGCTCTAAAATACTCTTTAAATATGTGCAGCGACTTTGTGTTTACGAACGGCTTCGAGTATCATGACGATAATGAAAATGTCTATTTCAGCCGTAGATAAGCATTCACTAAGGTTTGTTATTTAGAAAAAGAGAATATTGATTGTAGCAAACACTATCGTACTGTATTGCCTTTGTGTCGTTTGTTGACAAATGAAATATATCAAAATGTCATATAATTTCGCGACCCGGAAATATTGTTTCAGTTGAACTTTTAGTACATGTCAGCTGGAGACTTGATTATAGCAAAGTATTTAGGTCTTTGATTATAGGTTATTCTTAAAATTCAAAAACATACACAGAATTCGAAGTATTTTTGGACACTCAATAAATGACATTGTTTAGAATTGTGTATTCTTATTTTACAGGAATGCCACCAGACAATGCAAAGTGGGCCAAAAATGATCTGCGGAATTGGCCACGACTTGTGTATGAAGACCTTGTTGATTACCTTATACTCAAGAAGGCGTATGATGGTAAAGAAATGAGGGCATTTCCTTCCTTATACGGGAAGAACTATGTGGAAAGCGGATGGCTCGGTCATGTTTACAACCATTGTGATGATGATACCTGTACACATTTCTTAAAGGGGACAGTGTCGCCAAGCCAGCCGGGTGTTGGACGAAAAGACTATCAGGCTTGGGCTGCTGTGTCAGAGGCAGACTCCACTGTTTTAACTGGAGAATGTACCTGCCCTGCAGGAGCAGGAAAAACGTGTAGTCATATATCAGCGTTGTTATATGCTGTTGTGATGGCATACGATTGTGGCGTTGCCGGGGAAACATGTACTGATAAGCCACAAGCATGGGGTACAAATTCCAGTCAGGTACTGTCAGTTCATGAAGAGTTTACAGATATTGTCAAAGACAATCACAAAAAAAAATCAGAAATAACAATGATGACATTGTACCTAAACCACAGCAATTTATTGATTGTAAGGATTTAGTCGACTTTGTGAAGAACAGTAGTGTTAAACCTTTGTGGGAATGTAAAGGGTCATTACTGAATAAAGTATTGACTGCTCCACTGAGGACTATTGAAGTGAGGTACGTTCTTGTACATGGTGAACATGACTTTTGTACAGAAAAGCCAGTGTCCCCAAAATGTGAAACTTGCAAAAACTTCTACTACAAATATGTCAATATTGGCAACGCCAGAGTCAATATACTGCAGGAAAAAACTTCTGAACAAAATTCATTAATGTGGATGGACAGCAGAAAATTCCGCTTAACAGCAAGCAAGATTCACAGCGTCCCAAAAACTGCAAGAGGTGATCCCGAAAAATTTGTGACCAATCATATATACCAGAGGTTTAAAGGGTGTATGGCTAACAAGCATGGTCAGAAATTTGAACCTGTTGCCAGTGAATGGTTTGAAAAAGAGACAGGTTTGAATGTGAAAAAAAGCGGCATCGTTGTCAGGCACAACGAGATGTATCTTGCTGCCAGTCCTGATGGCATTGTTGACGATAATACAATTATAGAAATCAAATGTCCAACAAAATCGTTAAAAGATCTCATAGATTCTGGAAAGTATGATGTTGTTCTGGGTGATAATGGGAAACCTGTGTTAAACTACAAAGGCAGAAATGGATACTACACACAAGTGCAGATCACCATGTACTGCACAAACACAACCCTGTGCAAGTTTGTTGTGTGGACTCTAGATCAACAAATTATAGTTGATGTGCCATTTGATGCAGACTTTCTTAACAGCATTCTTCCTCGTATCAGGAAGTTTTACTTCAAACATTTACTCATTCGCCTAGCTGATGAACACCACTTTGGTCGACTGCAAATGTCGTCTGCGTACAAGAAACTGTGTTCATAGACTAATTTTGATACTATGCAAAACTGCACCAATATCTCTTGGTTATATGACCTTTTTACTTGATAATAGTTTCATTTAAGAAGTTGAAATCCAGTTTCTGTTGTTATTCAAATAAAATGGCATGTTCATTTCAGTTATGTATTCTTTATGAGCCAGTGTTTTAATGTGTATTGATAGATGGTTATTCTGATTATACTGATGCGTAATAAAATACTTTATTCCAATCCTTTGGTTGGTTCTATGTTAATCTATCATGTTAACATAGTTGTCGGGTTTGCCAAATCATTCACCATCCGACAAAATACACCTTATGATAACTTATGTATTCAAACTGTGTTTTTCTGTCAATAGATGTTACATATAACGGATCAGTAACAGATAGTGAGATACTGATAACCCATTCTACTTAGAAACTGAAATCATAGAATTTCCAAGTATGAAGATAATACAACTTTAGGAGTATAAATGTTCAATATTTTAATCATTAAGATTCAATTTTGTTCATAATATTATAATATTACAAACATGGTGATCATTATGATGATATAAGGTGCACGATATTGGACACATATCACTATCAAAATATATCTGAAAATATATCAATATTCAAATTTTTGGAATTGTCACAAACTTGCAATATACAGTCAAACCTGAGTTAAAGACCACCTGCGAACAAAGACCACTATTGCAAAACCTGTCTGCAAAGACGACCAATTTTATCTCCCATCAGACCATTTTCAATGATATTTAATATGTTAATAGAGACCACCTGTAAACAAAGACCACATTTTGCGGTTCCCAAGGGTGGTCTTTACAGACAGGTTTGACTGTATTTCAGGTAAGTTTACGGTAATTATTTACACTATTATACCTGTATATGAATCAGGTACTGTCACAGTTTTGTGCGTCAAGGTAGATTATTTTGCACAGCTCAGTATAAAGAAAAGAACATACATATCTAACAAATTTAGTTAATCATCCTCATTACTCTCATCTCTAAGGTTGCATAGAGCTGCCACTACAAGCAAGGTCTTATTGGCTTTACTAAGAGCTTTCGTAGACAATTTTGTGTTTATAATGCGATAAGACTTCATGCGCATAATTGCTCTCTCCACATGAATACGGTTTGAAGCAATCCGTCTAGTGTCAACAACTTCTTCTGTCCATCTCTCCCGACCTCTCATGAATGCTGGGATATTCAGTTTAACACGACGTGCACAGAGCTCCTCACTAATTGTGAATCCGCGGTCTGCCATGACCTCGTCACCAGGCAGTAGATAATTCAAAAAGCCACTGTTTTTAGTGATATACACATCAGATGCACGACCACCATAAAGGGCAGACACAAACATTATGAATCCATTAGGCGCTATTGCAACTAAGAATTTGGCTGTGTTGTTGTTTTTGTATGTACTCCATGTCTTTGCACGAGCTTTGATTTTAAATGGTCGCTGAATAAAAATTGCCGAACAGTCGATAATACATGTTGTGCGTGGAAAGCTATCACTGAAAGACTGTGGTAATGTACCTTTAATAGTTTCTCTTGGAAGCCAAACCACACATTGGGATTAATGCTGAGCCATAATGTCTATCCAGGAATGGAAAATGTCACTCGTTAATTGCGCAGAGACATTTAATCGCCTGGCTAAATCTTGATAACTTAATCCAAGACGAAGTCAAACTAAAACACTGAGGATTTGTTCAGCTGATTTCATTTTAAAAGGAAGCTTGGAACCAAAAGGGGAAAGTGTTGTAACCAAAGATAACAGAACAGTCAAGCTCAGTCCTGTGTAAAATCTGGAATCTGAGTCGGTAGAGATGTTTTCTAAACAGAATTCTGACGTTGAATGTTGTGTTGCTGAAGTCTTGGTCTTTTTTGAATAAAAGTAATTATGATCTAAGTGCACAACAACAACAGTCTGAGTGGCAGTGTCAACCATTCCTACATAGTACAGGGTAGTTAGTACAACATACTGACTCACACTGGACAGGTTCATTCAATATAACATCTTCAATATCATCCTGCACTTTAGTTGCTATCAAAACTTCGTCCCTAGTTGATAGTGGTACATGTACTTTCTTTTCGGATGTATAGTTGAGACATTTCCGAACAAGTGGTCTACGGGCTGGAGTACTTTCAATGCTATAACCCATATGTAGAGTGGATATGGGATTTTCTTTTGTAGGTTTTCCATCCACAACGTGTATAGAACATACCTGAAACAAAAAATATATGGATATATTTTCAAATTATGACTCACAGGGTAAACTGATCAAATGGATTTTAATATCAAAAGGTCCTGGTGCACAGTAGATATCCCAATTTTATTAGCATCAAATGCATATCATAGATGTATGATGTCATTAATACATCTGCCTGTTGAGGGAACATAATTTGTACTATTCTTCTTAACTATAATTGACCTTTATCAGCATTTATTTGGACATTTTATTTGCTCAGGGCAGACATTACCTATCATAAATTTCATTATTTGTAATAAATGAAGACTTAAGTTTGCAAACTTTGCATTACTCACAATGACCAAAATAAATTATAACATCATCAATTATTGAGGTTAAGAACGGGTATAGCTATAAACATATATGTAGAAAAAAATTATCTTCATTTGGTAATTAATATTTGTGACATATGAAAATACAGAAAATAAACCAGTATTGGTGAATCCCTGTTGTCAGAGTTAAAACAATGATTTATAAGAGTCAGACAAATTGTCATTTCTCTGTTATGTCATTTGAACTAGGGTGCAATTTATAAATGTAAGAATAGAAATGAAAAATATATCATGTTTAAAACCCTAAATATCAAACCTATGTAGATTTATTTGTTTGATAAATAAACACATTTTCTAACATTCAATACAAGTTTGATTTGTTTTTATAAATGGCCCTTGCAAAAATATATCAATAAAAATAATTGACACTTCTGAACTTTACTGTATATAAGTGTCAGATGGTGACAGGAAATACTGGTTGGATGTTTATTGGATTCCCACTGGGCCAGACAATCTGAAATACTGATAAGCGATCTGGACAAGACTGATATCTGATAATGCACACAGGGGGGCATTATTGTTTATTCATAGCAGATATTTTGTCCAATCCAAAATTTGCCTTGCTTCTGCTTTTTAAGTATTTCCTTTAAAATATAATTTCTTGAATTTGTTGAAATATGTCTTGAAGAATTTATTGAAGGTTAGAGCACGAACCAATATTGGTCCCATATTAGAGAAATAATCCATACAGTACATTATTTGTATTATATTTGACTATTGTAATAAGTAAAAATTAAAAACAATTACCAATGCTTTTGATGATGGATTGAATTCCTTCCTATTCAAAGCCCTGATCCATACTCGTCTTTTCTCAACGTTGGATGGGATGCAATGGAATTTATACGGTTCCAAGCAAGGACAGTCTTTATGCAGCATACCATGAACTGAACATTGTTTATTGGTCCAATCAAAACGTTTTTTCTGGCTATTTGTGCATCCCACTACAACACATTGTTTCCCACCACTTTTTTCATAAGGCATTTTGCATATCAAAGCGTGAAAATATTAGGAAAATTGTCCAGATTATCGATTATCTCGCTGATTACAATTGCTTCCGTGTCGGTTTCTTCAGTACCAAAATGGCGGCCGCGAAGAGTATTCAGGGGAGATAATTCGGGATTGATTGATTTCTGGGATCGTCTATAGTGTAATCCATTTATATTTCGCCTCGCCCTCAAGTTGACATATATGCAATGATATGTACATGTCGTTTAACAATTGTGTTGCCGAGTATTACCCGGTGGTTTTATCACACCTTATTGTTTACTCAATTGTTAAAATGATAATGTGTGAAAGCAGGTGTAAATTACTCAGGGGTGAAATACCCAAAAAGATTAAGTGTATGTGGGTGTTAAATGGATTGTTTAACTATATTTTTTACCTGTCGGGCCTGGTTGAATGCAGGCACTGGTCGCGTTATAGAAAAGTCGTTTAATAGATACTATTCATATAGTAAAAAAGCTCAAGTAGGAATTTAAGTGGTTGTTAAATAAAAAATTATGGTAAAATGACTGCAGTTATAATTAAAACACAAACTATTACCATCTTGTCCAAGACTGTTTCTATGGTAGATTTGAAGGCCATTTATGTAATCTGTGAGCTGACCCACATTATCTCCAGCCTTCATGACTAGAGCGCTGTGATTGGATGAAGCCAGTGGTTCCCTGCTCGCTGGTAAAGTATATCTCCCTGAAGCAGAAGCCGGAACCTCTCTATGACTATCACCATCCGTGTCCAAACTTGTTGGCTTACTCACAAGCCGGGGATCTATGAAAAAGTCATATAATCTATATCATAGAATACAGTCAACTGTCGTAACACTGACATTCGTTACAATGGAATTTTTACTTAATGACACAAATCCAGCAAAGAATAACATCATAACAAGAGTTGACTGTATCACAGGCTGTCAAAAAGTAGGAGCAAAGCAGGAATAAAATTTACCAAAAAGTAGGAGAAAAGTAGGAAAAATAAGGAATTTGTACTAAAAAGTAGTAATTATTATACCTTTGTTCAGAACTTTGCATTACTCACAGACATAAATTGCTAACTAGAATACATCTTGATGAGACAGCATAGACAGGTCTTTCGACTCTTATACACCTTTGATCTGATTTTTGTCTGTACATTCTCATCAAGATGATTCCAGTCTTCTATGCACTCCCAATTGAAAAGATCCTACAAATATACTACCATTTTTTAACTATTAATATAAGGTCTCTGTGAAGTACACAATTTGAACCCAAAAAGTAGGAAATTTCAGGAATTTGGACCAAAAAGTAGGAAGAAATAAAAAAATAAGGAAAAAGTAGGAAAAATAAGCACCACTTGACAGCATGTGTATCAGTTTCTCCATATCTTATCTGTACATTGTTCCAAAGTAAAAAAAAAGTGCATGCATACATAATTATCAATAATTTAAATTATGCGTCTGAAGTTATGCAGCGTAGCAATCAACAAGAATGTTGATATTATAGTGTGAAGGAACTTTTGGAGGGCTGTGTATAACTGAAGGCAACCCAACACAATCTGATTGGAGGATGAATAATTGCACATGCGTAACCAGCAACAAAATAAAAAGTCGTCGGGCATTTCCAAGTCATAGCTACCAAATGATCAGTTATGTTTTCAACCAACTGAGCGATTTGTTCAATCATGGTCATACAAAACCTGCAACTCTTCATGTCATAAAACAGCCTCCTACCTGGCAAAGATTCCAACTTCTCTTTCAGTATGTAACCATCTTCACTGACCTTCACCACGATATCAAGGTCACACATTTGCTCTAATGCTGATTTAATTTGATTTGTTTTATTGTGGAATCCAACTTCAGACATACAAAGTTCATCTACAGAGCAAGGTAGTGTCCTTTTTTCTAATGCACTAAATAATACTCCAATCAACTCTGAAATAATTATATGAAACAACATCAATGCATGGATGAATAAATCTTCCAAATACTTCTTGGCAACATTTCAGAGACAAGTAGCCAGACTGGACGTCAAGTATTAACAGCTCAATTGTTTATTGATCAGTCTAACAGCTGAAATAGTAAAAAATAAATATGTCAGCAATGGTGGTAAATATCAATAAATTCATCATCATGTCAATGGTTTATTCATCATTGCTTTACAAGACAAGGGGCCATAATGGCCTTATATCGCTCACCAGAGTACACTACCATTCTGACTGGGCCATAATGGCCTTATATCGCTCACCAGAGTACACTACCATTCTGACTGGGCCATAATGGCCTTATATCGCTCACCCGAGTACACTACCATTCTGACTGGGCCATAATGGCCTTATATCGCTCACCAGAGTACACTACCATTCTGACTGGGCCATAATGGCCTTATATCGCTCACCAGAGTACACTACCATTCTGACTGGGCCATAATGGCCTTATATCGCTCACCAGAGTACACTACCATTCTGACTGGGCCATAATGGCCTTATATTGCTCACCAGAGTACACTACCATTCTGACTGGGCCATAATGGCACTGGGCCATAATGGCCGTATATCGCTCACCAGAGTACACAACCATTCTGACTGGGCCATAATGGCCTTATATCGCTCACCAGAGTACACTACCATTCTGACTGGGTAATAATGGCCTTATATCGCTCACCAGAGTACACTACCATTCTGACTGGGCCATAATGGCCTTATATCGCTCACCAGAGTACACTACCATTAAGACTGGGCCATTTATAATAGCCTTATTATTATATCGCTCACCAGAGTACACTACCATTCTGATTGAATTTAACTAAATGTGCAAATAAATTGGTATAGGTTCAATAAAAATTCCATTCAGCAGACTGCATAGACCATGTTTTTGCCCAGGCTATCATAATAGTTATGAATAGCCTGGGAACCACGGATGGCAGGAAGATAGCAAACGCATCCTTTTTAATAAAGGATTTTTCGAGTTTACCTGTTGGTTGTTTACATGTACGTATTTTTTCATGAAGCCATACTTTTATTTTTGAGATCGCTACTATTGCTGATTGATAGAGTGGCTGAATTCACGATATTTACACTAAGGATTGTGAGTAAATTATTTCTTGTTGTCGTTTCACCGATATCTGCAGCAAGCCATGTCTGTGCTTTCACTTTACATGTAACATACCGGAAAATGTCAGAATGCAGAATAAGTTATGTATGGTCTTACTAATAGGAAATGAGAATTTTAGCCATCAATACCTTCATCCTTGTTAGCCATATCGCAGAACTGTAAGGACAATAATGATTCGGAGTTCAACTGAAGACTGCAGACGTTTTCTAGCTCTTGTCAAAGTTTTCAATCTGCTAAAAAAGAAAAAGCCATTTATTATTAACAAACAAATGACAAGTGTATATGTGCATGAAATTAGTAGTAATTAGAAATTTAGTAATTACTAAATAGTCTAGACATCAACATTTAGAACGCAAGAAAATTGAAAATCTGCAATAATCGCAGTAAAACGGTAAAACACTTGCTTGATTGAAACATTAAAAATCACACAAAACACAACAATATGACACTTTGAGCAAATTAAGTGGTTTTATTTACCGAAGCTTCCCGAACAAATTTTCGTAGCTCCCGTTCTGGTTTTCCTAAAATTATTTCTTGTTGTCGTTTCACCGATATCTGCAGCAAGCCATGTCTGTGCTTTCACTTTACATGTAACATACCGGAAAATGTCAGAATGCAGAATAAGTTATGTATGGTCTTACTTATAGGAAATGAGATTTTTAGCCATCAATACCT
This sequence comes from Mactromeris polynyma, assembly GCA_032209605.1. NCBI lineage: Eukaryota > Metazoa > Mollusca > Bivalvia > Venerida > Mactridae > Mactromeris > Mactromeris polynyma. Next base: position 4,632,756 of record JASFXZ010000028.1, read on the forward strand.
TCATCCTTGTTAGCCATATCGCAGAACTGTAAGGACAATAATGATTCGGAGTTCAACTGAAGACTGCAGACGTTTTCTAGCTCTTGTCAAAGTTTTCAATCTGCTAAAAAAGAAAAAGCCATTTATTATTAACAAACAAATGACAAGTGTATATGTGCATGAAACGGAAGATTTGAGTAAGTATACCATCTGATAGACAAATGCCCTCAATCATGTCCAGCAAGAAATCAAACAGGCTTAGTAATTACTAAATAGTCTAGACATCAACATTTAGAACGCAAGAAAATTGAAAAACATTAAAAATCACACAAAACACAACAATATGACACTTTGAGCAAATTAAGTGGTTTTATTTACCGTAGCTTCCCGAACAAATTTTCGTAGCTTCCGTTCTGGTTTTCCTAAAACTTCATTCGGAACACCTCGGGGAGGTTACCAGTCAACTCGTACCGGAGTCAACTCGTACGTCGGTCAACTCGTACCGTTTTTGGTTAACTCGTACCGTGGTCAGCTCGTACCGTAGTTAACTCGTACCTTCATTTTTTAACAGTTAGTATTAACAGTTATTCATTAAAGATTTAAGTGTTACTGTATTTTCCTTTATTCCGTGAATGCTTTTGAACAGTATAACTATACTGGTAATGTTTGTCAGTACTTATTATGCGGCAGCTAAAACCCGTTGGTCAACTCGTACCTTCGGTAAAACAAGTCATATTCAAGTCATACAAACACTTATTAATAGAGTTAATATGATTAAAATATGATTAAAAGTAAGCTTTTCCTGTATTGTGTGGCTCATTTGTGACCAGTGTAAACATATCTAACGTTAACAGTACCGTTAATCGTTAATGTTAATTGCGACAATTATCGATATTACATACTTTAATATCTTAAATAATCAACATCAATACAATCATATATCTTAATTAACATACTCGGCACGTACGTATAAACTACCCGTAATTGGGGAAATACAATCAACAGAAGGCGATACCCGTATCTTTATTAACATATTTGGAGCTTATAACATGTATTAAATGTTTTTTAGCATTAATGGCAATCAATCAATGAAATTATCAACTTTCACGTGCAAAAAGTTACTATTCTCCCAACTATTTTATTCTACCTCACGCTTAAATATCTTTATTAACATACTTGGAGCTTATACCATGTATTATATGTTTTTTAGCATAGAAAAACGAACCAGTTATCATGAATGAAAATTTCGATAATGTGTCATTAATGGCAAACAATGAAATTATCAACTTTCTCTTAAATATGAGCTCTCTTTTGTATCGGAAATGTATTATATTGTATTATTACAATGTAAATATTTTATGTTATTTCCACACGCTGTATATATATATACAGCGTGTAATAAATGATATGTTCTGTTCTTCCTAAATGTTTGTATTCATCAGCATTTTCAAAATGTTGGTATTAGACGTAGTCAAAGAATGTAATAAAATGCTTCTATCAATTTTGATAACCTTAACGAAAATGATATTAACTATTTGTCTGTATATATATATATAGCAAAATTTATAATTGGTCAATTGGATTTTATTGATATTATTTAACAGTGAATGCAAATTCAACAATGAAAATACCATCATATAAAGTTCGGTCAAATACTGTAAGCAGGTCATGATAAACTGTCCTCATACAGAGTTTTAACTGCATATCATATATCAAATTAGTAAATACAATAATTTCATTGTTGAATATATTGCAATTTAATGTTATACTTTATAAAAAAATCACTTACCAGTGTTGCATGTGCGATGTTGCCATCGGTCGCACACGTCGCACGTGACCACGTGCTGTCTTGGACGTAAAACGCAATTACACTCGATACATAAGTCCGACATTACGATCACAGTAACACAAACACAAAATATTCAATATCCAATTTATTACGTTAACACAAATTAACTAAAAAATTCACATCCACCACAATAATGTTCATTTAAACAATACAATAAATATTATCCAGCGTAGCACTAATTATTTCAAAATCACATAAAAACGTTATACTAAAACGTTCTAATTTTATTGTTGTATATGCTTTTATTTATCGTCGCCACCGGTTTCCCATATGGGCGACGCCTCCGGAAGAATGTTAGTCATATTAGATTTGGAGGATAGTGCATGATACAGAAGATGCCCCAGTTCCAGAAGCACCCCTGGTTCTTTTACGTGCTCGATGTAAAGCATCATACACGGGACCTCGGTTTTTAAAGTCTCGTCCGAAAGACTGTTAGTACGGTCAGTGATGGAGCGGGGAATCGAACCAGCGATCCCTGGATTACAAGTCCAGCGTTTTACCACTGGACCACTGATCCGCTGCAATCTAATTTTAGTTTTTTGTATTTGCGTTTATTTATCGTCGCCACCGGTTTCCCATATGGGCGACGCCTCCAGAAGAATGTTAGTCATATTAGATTTTTGGAGGATAGTGCATGATACAGAAGATGCCCCAGTTCCAGAAGCACCCCTGGTTCTTTTACGTGCTCGATGTAAAGCATCATACACGGGACCTCGGTTTTTAAAGTCTCGTCCGAAAGACTGTTAGTACGGTCAGTGATGGAGCGGGGAATCGAACCAGCGATCCCTGGATTACAAGTCCAGCGTTTTACCACTGGACCACGGATCCGCTACATTTTAGTGCAAAAATGTTACATATATATAGGCTTTTTGAATTGAGAAATGAAAAAGTGCTAAAAATTAGTTTCTGTCTGTGTTTTTTGTCGATTTGAGGATTGTTTGACGTGTTCCGAGTCAATTTATCATTGGAATATAAAATTAACTGAAACTAGTGACTAAAAACCGAAAATATAGGAGATTCTGACAATCATGCCGGATAACAAAGGAGGTAAATACAATGGCGGGAATAATGGCGGTCAATCTGTAAAATCCAGTGCCAGTGTTACCAAAACTACAAATACTGCAGGTGGCACCAGTACCACCAACGCAAATGGACATGCTTATATCCCACCATATCCCGGACTACCATATCCATATTTCTCACCGTTCTCGATGACAGGATTCCCAGGATATCCCTCCCCTACCTCTACGACAACGCCTACGTTCATGATGCCAGGATTTCCAGAGTTTTCCACCTATACCCCTACATCTACGTCTAGTGCTACAGCTTCGCACACGCATGAAAATTACAACCCAAATGTTGTAGAACTTATCCAACAAGTAAACTCTCGGTTGAAATCCATAGAGGACAAGGTAGGCCAAATTTCATCAATCGAACGTAACATCACTCACCTGAAACTCGGCATGGAGAAACTCGCAAACGAAAACATATCCATGAACACCAGAATCAATGAAACTGAACAATTCTGTACATCCATGGGTGAAATCTGTGACACACTTGTAAAATCCAAAACTGAAACCAGTGCTAACACTACGTTGTTGAAACGCGAAAACGCCCAGATATCTGAAAAATTATGTACGCTTGAAAACAAATACACGGATCTAAACAACCGTTATTTGGATACACAGTGTGATATCATGAAAAACAATCTGATTGTGTTCGGCATCGACGAGGCCCGTCGGAATTATAATCTAGATCCAAAAGTTAAAATACCTCAAGAAAACCCTGAAACAGTACTGAGAAATACTTTGAAAGAAAAACTCCAAAGTGACCCTGAAATAAATAAAGAGGCCCCGATTGATGTAGACTCTATGAAATTTTCACAAGTAAAACGAGTTGGTGACCCAATGAAAGCAGCTGCGTCATATCGTCCAAGGCCAATTGTAGCAACATTTGAATCATATAGTGTAAGAGAACAAGTGAGAAAGGCTGGCGTTTTGTTTAACAAATCCCAGAGAGAGATAATGATACACGAGCATTTCCCCAGAGAAGTAGAAGATAGGCGAAAGAAGCTATACTATCCTGCTCGTAAACTATCAGAACTAGATCAGAAAGTTGTCCTTTTCAAAGACAGATTATATGTCAATAACAAACTGTTTGATCCAGATAGCTACAAATATACCGACAAACAGGGAAACCTGTGCACACTACTAAAGCCCCAACCCCCGGTGTATGGCGAACAACGGCACCTGTACACACAGGTACCTAGACCAAGAGATCCCGTACCAAACGGACCTAGGAAACCGTCACAAACGAAAGACCAACGCTACCAAGATAGAACCCGAGTTGATACAGCTAGACCGCTTGACTTTACCACCCCAAACCGCTTTCAACCAATAGCGGAAGGTGACCGCGCAGCTCAGCAAAAACGTAAAGAACGTTCCCCAATAGACACTGACATTTCAACCAAGAGAGTAAATGACGACCAAACTACCCCAGATATATCCTCCAAAATAGTCGAGTGTGAAGGACGTTGTATACCATTAACTTCTCTAGTGGTTGACTCATTATTACAAGATCCATTCAATGGAATGATGCCGGTAATATCCCCGACCGCGCCTCAGTTAGGTGTGGTATAGGACAAATGTGGAGAGTCATGTGATAAATTCAGTGACCCATATTCGAGCAGACATTGTGATCAGCTATGTAAAACGGCAGACGATTTTTTGTGTAGTGTCTGCAATGTATCTATAGATTATAACTGTATTCTTTGCCGGTACAAGTATTATGTTGACTTTGTATGTAAATGTGTTTTCGGTCATTGCTATTTCTATGCATGCATGATCTTATATTATAGTATAATGTTATACCAATCAGCCATAACTAGGTTTTACTTAGCGAACAAATATTGTGAAGATTATCATTCACTTTCGAAAGGAATGGATAGTACGGTTGTTCCTAAGGGTAATTGTCATTATGTGATTTTGAGCGAAACTTATATCAACGCAATTTACGAAATTAAATTTTTTCTGCAAGGATTTTTATTGAATGTCTATAGCCATAGTACATTAACCAATAAAAGTATGTCAAGTCCAAAGGGATTATCTCCAACGTATTATATCCCGTGCAATCTTGCTTTCTGTTGCATAGATGGGGGTTTTAATGATAAAACGGAGCAAAATTTCGCAACTATTGGTATTTATTATAGTACTGTAGATTGTTTTTGTATATATAGTAATGTTTATTTAAGTTGGTACTTTATCTACATGTACATGTATATAGTCGGTGTGTGTACGTGTTTGTCGTATGCTTGCTTATTTATCCACCATATATGTCTTTAAAGTGGATGTAATCCTAGGCTATTTTGGTTATACACTTATAATTGTAAATGTATGTATACATGTAGTTTGATGTACGAAACGAATTCTCAGCTCAATAATATGAATATGTATTCGCACTATCGAAATTCAGAAACAAGTAAAAGCACCAATGAAATATTCAATACGTATAAACTCAATAGTAATAATAATAATAATGATTATAATAATAACAACAATAAACCCAATAATAATAATAATAATAACAATAATTTAGATAATTATAATGTTACCGATACGCATAACACTAGTAACAACAACAACAATAACAATAGTAATAATGATAATACAAATCTTAATAATGATAATGACAATAATAATTTTGGCAACACTAATGAAGCAAAAAAGCGCATCAATAATAATTTACTTCTGGCAATACTTTCATTAAATGTTTGCGGACTGAAATCGAAATTGAATTGTCCAGAATTTGTTGAACTAATTAATCAATACGGAATTATAGGGTTACAAGAAACTAAATTAGACGATCTGGATTACGTTGAATTTAAAGATTACAAGTTACATGTAAAAAATCGAAAATCTGCTAGCAGGCGCAAATCGGGCGGACTTGCTATAGCTTATAAAAATGAATTATCAAATTATATAACAATCATAAACTCTAATTCTAATCTCGTATTGTGGTTTTCGATATCGAAGAAACTTAGCAGAACAGAATCTGATATTTTGTGTGGCATAGTTTACATACCACCTGAAAATTCTGAGTATTCAACAGAAGCCCCTTTTCAAGAGATACAAACCGAATTGAACAATATGACATCGAAATACTCAGCATACTGCTTATTTGGAGACTTCAATTCTAGAACAAAAGAGCAAAATGACTTTATAGTATTAGATACTGAATTTTTTGAAATGCAAAATCTTCATGAAATTTGTGATGAATATAACACAGAAATGTATAAATTTGAAGAGGCCAGAAACCTGACAAAAATCCGAAGAAACTGTGATCGAGTTGCAAATAATTACGGCTATCGATTTATAGAATTCCTACAGTTTAATAACCTATATATTTTAAATGGCAGAACAAATGGCAATACTGTAGGTGCAAAAACATGTAAAGGTGCTAGCACGGTAGATTATTTTTTATGTAATTCCATTTTATTTAATTCAATAGAAAATATGAACGTTCTACAGTTTTGTCCCTTACTCTCTGACGCGCATAATCCGGTAAGTCTGACCTTTAATTTTGAAGTTCCCAAAACTGAAGAAAATAATATAGTTGATGCTCCAAATGTTAAACTTTGGGATAACAGGAAAATAAACGATTATTTGAATAATATTGATATTTCTGAAGTGGGAAGAATTTCAGAAAAATTAGGTAACTTGAACACCATTAATGGATTTAATCAACTAACTGCAGATAATATTATGTCGGAAATTGAGACGTTATTTTTGCGAACATCGGAGACGTCTTTCGGTTACGTAAACTCAAATAGAGACTTAAAAAGTGAACAAAAGAATAAAAATATATCCGTGTGGTTCGGAAATAAATGTAAAACAGCACGTAAAAGGTTTCATAGAGCAAAATATCTATATAAATTAAGAAAATCAGAAGCTAACAAAAAAAATTTGAAAGAAGCTAGTAGAAATTATAAAAAAACGATGAATCATTTTTACAACAAATCAAGATCAAATAATATTGATAAGCTGAGAAGAATAAAGAGCAATGACCCTAGAAAATACTGGAAATTGTTGAAAGGAAATAACAAAGATAAAGTAGAATGCAATATAAATGATCTGTACACGTTCTTTAGAGATAATAATTTCTCTGATGGTGTAAACGAAGATCTACCGGAACCACATACTCAGCCTCAAAATACAGATACAAATGAATCTATTAATGTTCCTATAACCGAAAATGAAATTTCTAAAGCCATAAAATCACTTAAAAATAACAAAGCTAGTGGTATTGACCTGATTGTAAATGAACAAATTAAATATACATATCCTATCCTGAAAGACATATATGTTAAATTGTTCAACTTAATATTCGACAAGGGAATTATACCCGAATCCTGGACAGTAGGAGCTATAAACCCAATATATAAAAATAAGGGCGATATCACTAAACCAGAAAATTACAGGCCCATAACGCTTCTTAGTTGTTTCGGTAAACTGTTCACCTGTGTTATAAATAATCGACTTAAAACCTATATAGAATCAAATGACCTTATGCACAATTCTCAGGCCGGTTTTCGGCAAGGATTTTCGACACAAGACAATATGTTTATTCTTCAGCACTTAATACAATATCTTAACAATAACAGAAAGAAACTTTTTTGTGCTTTTATTGATCTGAAGCAGGCCTTTGATACCGTTTGGAGAACTGGCCTGTGGATGAAAATTCATAACCTCAACATAAACGGCAAATGTTTCAATTTAATTAAGAACATGTATAGTAATATAAAATCATGTGTAAAGGCAAATTCCCAGGTTTCAAATTTTTTTCCCTGTAACATTGGAGTTCGTCAGGGGGAGAATCTCTCTCCTTTACTCTTTTCTCTATACCTAAATGACTTACATGAATATTTTTATCAAAACGCACATGTAAATGGAATACTTATACCTAACAGTCAAAATACAGATGAAATCCAAACATTCTTAAAACTTTTCATTATATTGTATGCCGATGATACTGTTATCTTAGCTGATAGTGAAATACAGCTACAACATGCTTTAAACACATATGAACATTATTGTGACACATGGAAACTCACAGTAAATATAAGTAAATCAAAGATATTAGTTTTTTCGAAAGGGAGGATACCCCAATATAACCTAAAATTTAAAAATGATACATTGGAGATTGTAAAAGACTACAAATATCTTGGCATCTATTTCAGCAGAAGCGGCACCTTCTATAAATGCAAACAACATCTAGCCTCTCAAGCAACTAGAGCTATGTATAGCTTAATTAGAAATTCAAATCGTTTAAGCCTTCCAATAGACATTCAGATTGACATGTTCAATAAAACAATTAAGCCTATTCTACTTTATGGTTCCGAAATATGGGGATTTGGAAATATAGAAATGATCGAACGTGTACAGTTAAAATTTTTGAAATATATATTAAAGTTTAAAAAATCCACCCCAAATTACATGGTCTATGGTGAAACAGGTTGTGCACCACTTTCATTAGATATAGATGAAAAATCCATCGCATTTTGGTCTAGAATATGCCATATTAACCCTGATACATTACCCAAAAAACTTTCTGCAACTGTCTATAAAAGTATGTTATCAATTGTCAATACTAACGACAATGAAACAATGAAAACAAAGTTTCCATGGTTTTATAATATAAAAGAAATTTTTATTAAATGCGGAATGATAAATATATGGACCGATCACATATTCCCCAATAGTAAATGGCTAAAATTAACAATTCGACAAAAGCTAAAAGATCTCTTCCTTAATGAATGGTATACATCTTTGGAAAACTCCAGTAAAGCATATTTCTATAGAATAATTAAAACCAACTTTGGAATGGAACCAATTTTATCCTCAAATATGTCATCACTAAGTTACTCCATGATTCGTTTTCGTACTCGTAACCATCGTTTACCTGTAGAAATTGGCAACTGGGCAAGAATTCCCATAAATGATAGAAATTGTAATACATGTAATAAGCTTGGCGACGAATATCACTATCTTTTTGAATGCACATTTTTTGATAATGAAAGAAGAAGATTTTTAAAACCATATTATTTCAGAAGACCAAATGTTTTGAAGATAAATGAACTTATGAACACTGAGAATAAGCAAGAGTTTCTTAAGTTATCCAAATTTGTCAAATGTATAGTAAATAGAATGTGACTTTATTACATAAATACATATTTGAACAATTGTATAGTTGAATAACAATGTGTTGTTGAGCTCTTTAATTTCGTTTCGATAAGAGCTCGACGTACATACACATGTCATGATTATTTTCAATTACTGGTCCAGTTATCCCTGGCCTTTCTTTAAGGTCAATCGCTAAACTGGACAAGTCAAGTAATAAAACAGTGTATCCTAGTGTACCAATGCACCTGCTAAGAAATAATTAGGACATTGAACATAAGAGAGGTACATAATTTTAATTAACAAAACACTAGTCTCTGTTATATTACAATTCATATTAAATGCATAAATATATTTTGCTTACTAAAAGTTTATGATTCTGTATCTCTTGAATAATGATATTACCAGGATGTACTGGTATGTCTAATTAATATTATTGTTCAAGAATACCAGTATTCTTATATAAAAATATTAGACTCTCCACATACTTGTTTTACAATTCAAAGGTATTATTAAAAATTGAATATGTATAATGATGTATTGTGTACCTATGTTTATTTTTATGAGCCTCATTTTTACTCATATTCATGTTTGTCACCTCATTTTATCATGTATGTGATATGAGAGAATAAAAGGTTTTTGACTTGACTTGACTTATAAGGCGAACTGGATTATCATTGGTTGTCATTTTAATTATTACTGTTCTATAGAACAAACAATTGATGAAAACAATCAAAATGATCAAGAAATGCCGCCAATGTTAGGCACGCGGCAAATGTTTGCGTCCTGGTAATTAGTAACAGTTTGTCGTACCTTATAATACATATTCTTTCATATTTAAACTAATTATGAGTCGATAATAAGTTAGATCAAACATATTATTATACACTATTAATATGTTTTCACTAACATAATTATGTTAAGTTTGCATATAATTCGATAACTGTGAACATCTACATATTTCTTGAACAAACAAACTTCTTTATTACTGAACAAACTATTCACGAATATCAATTATTGCGTCCACGTAATTAGTAACAGTTTGTAATACTAATTAAAGTATCTTCTACAACAACTTTTAATTACACAAATTTTGAATTTTACTATACAATCTATTAATATCGTTATGCTAATTAATATCTCTTTTTATATTAATGTATAATGTACACATTTCTTGGAACAAACGATCTTCATAACGATAAAGTATACAAATAAATGCACCAATTGATGTATTGATGAGTATCATTTTCATAGGCTTCCTCTGACAAAATGTTCACAATAAATGATATCTGAAAAATAAACATGCATATTAAAGTTATATAAGGTACGAGTTGACCAAATATTAAGGTACGAGTTGACAAAAACATGTAAAAATTGACAAAGGTACGAGTTAAATTGACAAAGGTACGAGTTAACTACGGTACGAGGTGACCACGGTACGAGTTAACCAAAAACGGTACGAGTTGACTATATATATTCCGAGCTCTGCCGGATACCGCCGAGTAGTTACGATTGCCAAAACTTACGCAACTTCTTGGTCGTTTTAGTTGGATATGTACGGTTTTTATCGTTCGTTTGCTGATATTCGTACAGAAGTTTGTAAACGACGTTGTTATTATGAATATCCTCCACCATAAAAGGTATTTATTTTGACTTTTCAATTTAGATATATTTATCGTGTTTATCTACCAAAATTGCATATCCAGGGATTTGGAATTCGTACGGTATTACCTAGTGATACAAAAATGTTAAGTGGTATAGTGATCGGATAGATGGACATCATCAGGGTTCCTGCATCTAGAACCAGAGTCTAGAGATATGAGACTCCCATACTTGGACAGACATCACCAGGGTCCATGCATCTAGAACAGGAGTCTAGAGATACGAGACTCCCATACTCCATAAAGTCTCCCGATTTCCGAGGGGGACTATTGGTTTTGACAGCCAACTCACGCTCTCCCGGCCGGGAGCCGCGATCCCCCTGATTTTCGAAGTAAACATCATGAATTTTTATCATGGGGTATTTTTTAGTTCATCCCCGACTGGTTCGCTGAAATTACTTGTCAAACTGATAACCGAAAGTGTAAATTTCGGGATACCAGTCGAAAATCACGATGTTGGGGTTATATAGACGCTCTTAACCATGGATTCAAGCGCTTGGTGACACTGATCAAAATATGACGCGACTCTCGCTTGTCATGTTTATTAAATTTTTTCAAGTTTCTATTGTATTCGGATATGACAATTGGCAATAAAATTGTTAATTGGCGACTGTATTTAACGGATGACTCTCAGATTACGAGTTAATTCGCAGAATATTGCTATTAACAGCTTATGGTACGGATGAAGTCATGATATTGACAAAATTTCAGCCACACAAAAAAAATCTCCCGTTTTGAGTCTCAATCTCCCGCTTTTCGAGGTGCATTCTCCCGATTTGCCTTCAGAAAAGGTTCACATGTATGATACTCTGACAGACATCATCAGGGTCCCTGAATCTAGAACCGGAGTCTAGAGATACGAGACTCCCATACTCTGACATTCTGTATTGGACATTCTATGGGTACAGGAGTTTGACTGATATTTGACTAGCGAGTCTGGTTTGTTCCTTACACAACAGTGAATGATTTGATTACTTATTCAATGCATAATTTAGGTTAGTTTTTGTTATTTTGTATTCACTGCATTAGTTACCACAGTTCGGATACTGGGTCTCATATTCGTCTCAAAACCTTGCAACACAAAATAATTCTCCTTTATCAAAGTTTGTTTGTTTATGTTTTGCAATGAAAAATGTGCTTAAAAACTGAAGGTCAGTAATCTGGATCATCTGAAAATGTTCTCATTAGATTCGAGCCCCTGGTAAATCTGCCTTGTTCTGGCTTATAAACAATTTGATGACGTAAAAAGATGATGCAATATCATGATGAAATATATCTTGGTTAACTAGTCCAATAAATGTGACAGCGCTTTGTGTTTTTTTGCGATTTTGTTATTTTCTAACAAAGCTATATGTTTGACAATAAATGAAAAATTTGCAATAACAGATGACTTGTATAAAAAGGTGAAACAAAACCAGCTAAATATTAGACTAACTGCTAACCAGGCTATTGATTATGCCTTTTGACTGTAATTAGGTCAAATGTAGCAAGCATGCAGTTGGAAAATATTGTTGAGAAAGAAGCATATAATTTTTATAATGTCATTAAGACAAATTGTTTCAATGTCTGTGCCAAAAAATGTTCCAAAAAAATAGAAAGCCATGATAAAAGCATCACATATTTCTGCAATAAAGCATTTATACTTGTATAAAATACATTTATTGTCCTCATGGTGATGATGACAGGTGAAGCTAGCTTGGCAAAGTCGAAAAAAGGGCTTCACCCTCCCCCCTCCCTCTTGAAACATTCAGCAGTACTGTGATTGTTATTTTTTATGTCAGGCTCAAATAAGTTAAATCAGGGTGTATCTTTTGACTTATTTTTCAGTTGGCATGTTCGTAATAAAGACAACATTGAGAGAGTGAGAAGAGATGAAGCCAAAGCAGCCGATGAAGAAAAAGAAAAATTAAGAAAAATTGCTTTAGCTGTATGTAGTATAAAAAATATATGTTTTTTTTTGTTTCGCTACCAAATTTTAAAAAAAACAACATTAATTTGCTGTTTCCGTCTATGATCTGAAACAATTATTGGCCGGGGATGTTTTAGTGATGATTGAGGGAAATATAGGGAATGAATAACTTACGAGAAGGATTGCTTTTTACAAAACAATTAAGTGCCTACCTACTCAACGTGACAAAGTAGGAGTCTAGGAGACAGCAGGCAAGAACTTACTTAATGTGACCTAATTGTAAAATAGGAAATGGAAACACTTGATCTACACCTATGTTGTTGTGAGTTATTGGACCAATGAAATGTGCTCTCACTAGATTTTGTTTCATGAACACCTCAACATTCTTTTTCTCACAGTTCGGTTAGATACTGTCTTTCAAATATTCAGTTTGGTACTTTATATGACATTTTTATTTCTGGAGCAATATTCTAGTCAGAGGACTCTTTAAGTTTATCATCATATTTTAGTTTCACAGCTATTAAAACTGTTTACGTTATAATGAGACATTAAGTTTTATTTCTATTATTTTCTCCCACGCTTCGTTCGTCCGAAAATAAATGTTTTCTTTCTTATACTCCATGTTCTACCTAACAAACAACTCAACACAACATATGTTTACAGGTGGCGGGTTACTACTTTTCGTAAAACGAGGTTACATTTACAATTATTACATAATGGTGCATGCACTATGCATTTCAATGTATCAAAGTTGTTTGGCTATTCATCATATTATTATAATGCCATTTAAGGGAAAATACGTCTCCTTAGTACTCTGACAGACAGGTAAATCATGTACTGCGCACCAGCTGCCCCACCCCTCTCTTTCTTTTTGTGAGGGGGGAGGTAGGGAGAATCCATGCACTGACCAGCAATTAGGCTCTCTCCGCCCCCTGACTTCTGAGTACTAATGCGGTAGACTTTGATAATTAAAGTCAAGTACGACATGTATATGTATTTACATCATATGTCTGACCATCTCCTCTTAATGATCTTCAAATTAATATACAATATATTATCATTGTAATTTGCCGAATTAATATTTATAAATGTCTTCTCACTTTGTGTAGTAAACCTCGAATGATCCAAACCCCGCGCTTATTCACGTAAATTTCGTGCCTTACTTGAATCCCAGTATCGTTAAAGTTAAAGAATCGTAAAGTACCGAAAAGAAAACAACAGTCACTGCCCTACTTTTATTTTACATTATAATACATTGCTCTAATTCTGCTTACCCAATCAAATGTTCATGTCTGGTCATTACTAGTCATTGGTTATTGAGAATTTTTTATGTACATGTATTTGATGTATTTCTATAACCCAACCAAATAACTGAAAACCGCCAGGATAGTAATCAATACTGAACAGAGAGACACATGTATCGTTATAACCCTATATTGTATAGTTTACTACTTTATCTTTGCAGGAGCAAGAAGCTAGGACTGATTTGTTACGGAAGCGAGCCAGAGCGAAGCGTGGAGCAGATCCGATTGAACATACAGACACCAAATTGTTGAGATTGGAAGACACTGGTAACTAACATCACACATATCATACCATTTTGTTCTATCAATGTGCATTTTGTACACAATTTTCCCTTTATCAAGCGGTTCTGTTCTGATTAAGACATACAGACATATAAGGAATATGTTTTGTGATTGTTACTGTTATTTAGCTGGCTTTGTTTTTGGGTGATTAGAACATACACATTTCTGGATCAAAATCATTGTAGATTACATGTATTATCATTTCCTGATTTCTATTGCAGCCTCATCTTCCCAGTCTGTAGACTTACCTTCAACTTCGTCATCAACAGAAGCAGGCATATACACACAATCTGGGAATATCAATTTCTTCAGAGATCTGGAGACTGGTGTAAGTTGTATCTCCAATGAACATAGACATATATATACATAGTGGTGAAATAGTAGTACAATAGACTATTTAAACCCCTTTAAACCGGACAAATTGTCTGGTCCCAACTTTTTTACTCTATAAATCACCTCTTTAATTGGGAACCCCCTACGTCAGATAACTGCCAAGAATTTTTGCCCAAAATGGATGTTTCCATTATAAATCACCCCTTCAAACCGGACAATACTTTGCTGGGACAACACGAAGCGCTTTTCAATCTTTATTGCCAAAATAGTTCTTGGTTTACACATCTTTATCTAGTTCGCTGCGATGCACCAACTCATATTTCGTGAAAAGCATGCTACTTTCGCGCTAAAAAATAATTAAAAAAGCATGAGTGTCAGGATTCGAACCCAGATAGTCTGCGTTAAGATTCTGATGCGTATCCATTATGCTATGTAATAAACACGCTGATTTGATATCTATGCATTTACATGTTCTTTTTCAAAATCAGAAAATGCACCTAAATGATCATGATCATTGAACTACCCTGCAATTTGATATGGACTGATCCAACTAAAGACGTTTTGTCAATGTTATTGTGCCTTCAGATCTTGGCCGCACTACCTATCTACATGGAGATGATACAATACCAGTATCACAACATGGAGATCATTCGAATATATATACTAATATTTAATTATCCAAGTTTCATATAGCCACCTTTAAAATCCAAAGCAAACATTGAAAAAATGTAAGAATAAATTGTTTTCATTCTTTAAAATGTTCTTGCCTGTTCGAAGATTTAACACTTTTCAGTATAGTTCTGTATTCTTACATTTGTTCAATGTTTGCTTTTGGATTTTTAAGGTGGCTATATGAAACTTGGAAAAAGAAGTCTTCCCAAGTGTCCATCTGTTGCTGATGTAAAACTTTGATAAATGTGTAGCTTTTTGTATGGCTTAAAACCTTTCACCTACTGGGTTATCTCAATGGTTGTCAGGGTTAGATTCCTGGGCAGGGCAGGTCATGTACTTCTGTGAGGTTTAGCTACAGTCAATTGTCCATCTCTGATTCATGTTGAGAAGTTGTCAGTTCCTTGTGGCAAGTTAGTGATACTGGTATTCTATTATCTCCATGTTGTGATACTGGTATTCTATTATCTTCATGTTGTGATACTGGTATTCTATTATCTCCATGTTGTGATACTGGTATTGTATTATCTTCATGTTGTGATACTGGTATTGTGTTATCTTTAGGATGTTAAGCAAGGCAAGAATGTCGAACATGAAGAGGAGAAAAAAGCTGAGAAGGAAAAGTGGGAGAAAGACATTGGATTGCTAACTTATCTAGGACAGAGTGCAGTGGAGACACAAGGTAATATACTTGTCTCTGATTGGCTGGTTTGTTTCACTGATGTTAACTAATTTACATATGTTTTGGTACAATACATATATGTCTGCTGCTTTACCAAGCTTGAGTTACCACAGTATTTCATCAAACCTTTGATATCTGGTTACATATACATAAATGTTATTCACCATGAGTACACTATTTCAGCAATATGTTGAGATTTGATACTGGACTCAAAGCCCAACTTTCTGATTGGTTGTATTTGATTGCATTCTTAAATTTTACCAATCATAAGGCTGCATTCTGGTACTGGTATCCAAATTCAATTAACAGAAATGATTTAGTGTTTGAGATATATTGTTTGCATGTACATTTTCAAAGTTTTTACATGAAGTGCATTGGTTGAAATCTTCATGCGTTGGTAATCCTAGGCCATCTTTTTTTTGACTTTGTAAATGGCTAAAGGCGTATGCATATGCCTAGATCCTTTCGAAATAATTTATATTCAAATGTAGTGATTCTACTGATGAGCAAGTTCTTGTATATCTTTCAGAGAAAGCACCCTGGTATTTAACTGGTAGACAGAAAGGGAAAGAGCCCCTGAATCCGTAAGTTTTCTTGCATACAACTACCCCTTATTGTCCTCTGCACCTGTGCTATTGGCCACTTATTGTCCTCTGGGGTCATCTGCCTGGATGTGTGTTGTATGTCCCTTATTATGACCTGGATGTGTGTTGTATGTCACTTATTGTCTCCTAGATCTGTGTTGTATGTCCCTATTGTCTCCTGGATCTGTGTTGTATGTCCCTATTGTCTCCTAGATCTGTGTTGTATGTCCCTTATTGTCTCCTAGATCTGTGTTGTATGTCCCTATTGTCTCCTAGATCTGTGTTGTATGTCCCTATTGTCTCCTAGATCTGTGTTGTATGTCCCTTATTGTCTCCTAGATCTGTGTTGTATGTCCCTATTGTCTCCTAGATCTGTGTTGTATGTCCCTTATTGTCTCCTAGATCTGTGTTGTATGTCCCTTATTGTCTCCTAGATCTGTGTTGTATGTCCCTTATTGTATCCTTCCTGGATCTGTGTTGCTGCCCCTTATTGTATCCTGGATCTGTGTTGCTGCCCCTTATTGTATCCTGGATCTGTGTTGCTGCCCCTTATTGTCTCATGGATCTGTGTTGCTGCCCCTTATTGTCTCCTGGATCTGTGTTGTATGTCCCTTATTATGACCTGGATGTGTGTTGTATGTCCCTTATTGTATCCTGGGTCTGTGTTGTATGTCCCTTATTATGACCTGGATGTGTGTTGTATGCACCTTATTGTATCCTGGGTCTGTGTTGTATGTCCCTTATTATGACCTGGATGTGTGTTGTATGTCCCTTATTGTCTCCTGGATGTGTGTTGTATGTCCCTTATTGTCTCCTGGATCTGTGTTGTATGTCCCTTATTGTATCCTGGATCTGTGTTGTATGTCCCTTATTGTCTCCTGGATCTGTGTTGTATGTCCCTTATTGTCTCCTGGATCTGTGTTGTCTGTCCCTTATTGTCTCCTAGATCTGTGTTGTATGTCCCTTATTGTCTCCTGGATCTGTGTTGTACGTCCCTTATTGTATCCTGGATCTGTGTTGTAAGTCCCTTATTGTATCCTGGATCTGTGTTGTATGTCCCTTATTGTATCCTGGGTCTGTGTTGTCTGTCCCTTATTGTCTCCTGGATGTGTGTTGTCTGTCCCTTATTGTCTCCTGGATCTGTGTTGTCTGTCCCTTATTGTCTCCTGGATCTGTGTTGTACGTCCCTTATTGTATCCTGGATCTGTGTTGTATGTCCCTTATTGTCTCCTGGATCTGTGTTGTACGTCCCTTATTGTCTCCTGGATCTGTGTTATCTGCCCCTTATTGTCCTGCAGACCTGTTTACGTTCTTGCCAACAGTCTTATTGTCTTCTAGACACATACTTTTACTGTATTGTGACCCCTCAGTCAATTGTAAATGAGCAAATGTAACCAGTTTTATACTCTGCAATTGATATGTGATTTTATATGTTGTTCTTCCATTTTCATTTTATCATAAAATACATCAACAGTCGCAACAACTTTAATAATTTTAAGGTTATATTAATTTTTTCAAAATGTGTGTATTATAATGGTTACCATAGCAACTAATGATTTAAGATAATATTTTATCTTTTCAGAGTTGAAAAAGACAGAAAACTGAAAGAAAAACTTGATCCACTTCACTCAATGAAGTCGTACATACACAAAACAAAACATAAACATGAGGACAAGGTATGTTTGTTCTGTTCCATTGTTCCAACCACCCATGCCCTCAACCACGCATGTTCACCCACCCATCCCCCCAACCATGCATGTCCACCCACCCATGCCCCCAACCATGCATGCCCACCCACCCATGCCCGCAACCAAGCATGTCCATGTGCATTGAATAGACAGCTTTTCCCGTCATAGAAATGGCACTGTGATAATGAAAATTGCTAGAAAAACTAAATATATCTAACGTAAGTGACTATTTTTTGGTCGGAATGCCAAAATTATACCGATGCCTGTATATGTGTTGTGATTTATATTCCGCTACATATATCTTAAAATGCGTCATCTCATTACTCGGCATCTCGTTACTCAAATTTGCCACAGTTTATTTGTAATACGTATTGTTGCAATCCCCTATGAAAGAACGAATGCCTTCTGTAAATGCTAAAACCGATTCGCTAGATAATCAAAATTTCCCTCGACACGAAAGGTAATACATTGCATACACATTTGATTGGTTATAGCACAGGAAAATACCCTACTATTATAAACTCAGTAGTCATGTGATCGTGCTGACCAATGAAATTAGTATCAGGAACAAACGGTGATTTCGTAAGGTCAACTATCAAAATATACTGGGTAATACAGCAGTGTGCGAATGTAACAGTAGTGGAATCAAAGCGCTGTGTGGGAGCGTACTATGCAGTGATCTCGGGGTTTCTGGGGGGTGTTTTATCAACGGTCGCATCGCAAATCGCAGCTGATAATCGCAAAATTGCAGACAAAAATCGCAAATCGCGTTTCATTAAACATCGTAAAGTTGCGAGCGCACCTGTTAGCCTGTATAAAATCGCAAATATTAGCGACTGGGTTCTGGCACTCGCAAACTGCTGTATTCATCGCAAAAATGACCGACATACATGTTATCATAATAACAATAAGTGTTAAAAGTAAACAGTAAGCGAATAACCCGCATGCATATTTTTGCATAGGGAGAGCATTCACAAATAACATTTGTTTACAAAATTGTAGTGACCTTGGAATCCGGTCTTAGTCACAGAACGGTTCATGTGGGTTTTATCTATGCAAAAACCGCGGGAGTAGACGTAGGTTGGCGGGGAGTTAAGAGGCCATCTTGTGAGAAGCAGCTGTCAACACGGCGTTTTTCATCTCTGTAATGTCAGAGGAGTGGTTGAAAGCTCAGCAAGTGTCAAATTCCAGCTTTTCAACATGTCTGTTTGACAGAATGCGAAAACAGGTGCGCTTTGTGACGTCATTTTACAGACTGCGTGCCTTTTGTTTCTTAGTGGCGAAAAGGAACTTTGCGATCGGCTTTAATTGACGGAAAGTATACTTGCGATGGTGTTGATGAAACGCAAATAGTGGTAATCGCAAATGAACTAGCAAATGAAAGCGATCTGCGATTTTATGACATCGCATCGCTAATATTTGATGAAACGCACCCCTGTAGTATAGCGTAATTGAATGACCGGCAGTCGTAACATTAAACATTGTTTATGTTGTACAACCAATTTTAACCTTCAAATTGCAACAAATTTGCAAACTTCAAGTTGCGCCGACCATCTTTTTTAAAGATATTTCTTGTGTTATGTTGCACCACGAATCTTAACCTTCAAATTGGGCTGACCATCTTTTTCGTAATTGATGTAAAACAAATATGATTAAACTGAACTAATATATATATATGTTCCTTTGTTTTCCTGCAGGATTCTCGCCATAGACACAAGCATAAGAAATCAAAGAAAGAGAAATCCTCTAAAAAGGCAGAAAAAGATTTGTCAGCTTCAAGAACTATTGAACAGTTAAGAGCAGAAAGAATGAAACGAGAAGGTCAGGAGAAACAAAGGACATTTGACCTTTTAACTGGAGGTCAAGGTCAAAAAGAAAAAGGCAGGGAGGAACCAGTAAATGAAAGAAACAGGGGCTATAACTCTGCTTTTAATCCTGATTTAGTGCGGAAGAAGCGTGATAGACATTCTTATGAGCAACATTCTGACTATTAAAGACGTGTGATGTGGGTTGAATAGTTGTAAGTGTAAAAGATCTGCTGTTGTATTCTGAAGAATTCCGTTAATAAAATCTGCTATGTTGGGATAAGTTTTAAAAGTTTGCCAGATTTGCAATTTTGTTTTAAAACAGGCTAATATGTGACACTAGATAGGAGTTTTAATAAGCAATGGTTTTTTGACTACCTACTACATTTAGTGCAGAATCTACATTGTTTAATGTAAGTGATAGGAATATCTCCCCTAGTTGATAAACTTGGAAAAGGACATGTCATACATTCATGGAATGTTTTACTAGACCACATCAGGAAGTTGTTATATTCTCACATACATAATTTATTATGTTTGATATTTATATTGTCTATACATGTGCTTCAATGTGATTTACCTGACCTGATTCAGATAGTAACTGCTTTTTGGTGTGAATCTATCCTGTTCTAAGATACTTCCGTCTATCATGGCGCTACAAACAAAACAATTTTTAGATTTTAGATTTTTTTGTGATATTATATTTTATTTCATGTTTGGAGACCAGTCGGAAAACCAAAGCTGTGATAGGTTGGTTCTAAACAAAGTCTTAAAATTGACCAATTGCAAGGCTGCATTCTGAGACTGGTCTTCAAACTATGTATCATCAGGCCCTGAATTCAAAAATCATAGACTATCTGACTATGGGTCATAACTCTTAATGTGACAGTTAGAGACTGGCTTTCATATTTTGATATACCTAACAATTTTCATTAATGAATCTGTGGCACCAATAGGCTTCAATCATTATTGACAGCATTATTTGTTGTTATGGTTATTATGATAAATTACAATGTTTTTATTTGTTAAACATTAAAAGATGGAATTTAAAAATAAATAGTTGTTTTTTTTGTTTTGTGTTGGTCATCTATCATGGAGACATAAAAGCAAACAGTAGTCCTCAAAAGAGCTAACCTCCCATTTTGTATTGTGAGAATGTTCACTACATTATAACAAGTGGATCTGATCTATTTTTCCATAATTCAGTTCATGTTACAGCTTACTGCATTCATACTGTAACAACAAGAGATGTAACCAATCTGGAACACACTGTAACAACAAGAGATGAAACCAGTCTGGAACATACTGTAACAACAAGATATGTAACCAGTCTGGAACATGCTGTAACAACAAGATATGTAACCAGACTGAAACACACTGTAACAGCAAGAGATGTAACCAGTCTGGAACACACTGTAACAACAAGAGATGTATTCAATCTGGAACACACTGTAACAACAAGAGATGTATCCAGTCTAGAACACGTTGTAACAACAAGAGATGTATCCAGACTGAAACACACTGTAACAACAAGAGATGTATCCAGACTGAAACACACTGTAACAACAAGAGATGTAACCAGACTGAAACACACTGTAACAACAAGAGATGTATCTAGGCTGAAACACACTGTAACAACAAGAGATGTAACAAGACTGAAACCCACTGTAACAACAAGAGATGTATCCAGACTGAAACACACTGTAAAAACAAGAGATGTATCCAGACTGAAACACACTGTAACAACAAGAGATGTATCTAGGCTGAAACACACTGTAACAACAAGAGATGTAACCAGACTGAAACACACTGTAACAACAAGAGATGTAACCAGTCTGGAACACACTGTAACAACAAGAGATGTAACCAGCCTGGAACACACTGTAACAACAAGAGATGTAACCAGTCTGGAACACACTGTAACAACAAAAGATGTAACCAGTCTAGACACATGGTAACTACAAGAGATGTATCCAGTCTGAAACACACTGTAACAACAAGAGATGTATCTAATCTAAAACACACTGTAACAACAAGATATGTATACAGTCTGAAACACACTGTAACAACAAGAGATGTATCCAGTCTGAAACACACTGTAATAACAAGAGATGTATCCAGTCTGAAACATACTGTAACAACAAGAGATGTATCCAGGCTGAAACACATTGTAACAGCAAGAGATGTATCCAGTCTAGAACACACTGTAACAACAAGAGATGTATCCAGTCTGAAACACACTGTAACAACAAGAGATGTAACCAGTCTGGAACACGCTGTAACAACAAGAGATGTAACTAGTCTGTAACATGCTCTAACAACAACAGATATAACCAGTCTGGAACACGCTGTAACAACAAGAGATGTAACCAGTCTAGAACACGCTCTTACAACAAGAGATATAACCAGTCTGGAACAAGCTGTAATAACAAGAGATATAACCAGTCTGTAACACGCTGCAACAACAAGAGATATAACCAGTCTGGAACACGCTGTAACAACAAAAGATGTAACCAGTCTGGAACACACAGTAACAACAAGAGATGTATCCAGGCTGAAACACATTGTAACAGCAAGAGATGTATCCAGTCTAGAACACACGGTAACAACAAGAGATGTATCCAGTCTAGAACACACTGTAACAACAAGAGATGTATCCAGTCTAGAACACACGTTAACAACAAGAGATGTATCCAGTCTAGAAGACACGGTAACAACAAGAGATGTATCCAATCTGAAACACACTTTAACAACATGAGATGTATCCAATCTGAAACACACTGTAACAACAAGAGATGTATACAGTCTGAAACACACTGTAACAGCAAGAGATGTATCCAGTCTAGACACACTGTAACAGCAAGAGATGTATCCAGTCTATACACACGGTAACTACAAGAGATGTATCCAGTCTGAAACACACTGTAACAACAAGAGATGTTTCTAATCTGAAACACACTGTAACAACAAGAGATGTATACAGTCTGAAACACACTGTAACAACAAGAGATGTATCCAGTCTGAAACACACTGTAACAACAAGAGATGTATCCAGTCTGAAACATACTGTAACAACAAGAGATGTGTCCAGGCTGAAACACATTGTAACAGCAAGAGATGTATCCAGTCTAGAACACACTGTAACAACAAGAGATGTATACAGTCTAAAACACACTGTAACAACAAGAGATGTATCCAGTCTAGAACACACTGTAACAGCAAGAGATGTATCCAATCTAGAACACACTGTAACTACAAGAGATGTATCCAATCTGAAACACACTGTAACAACAAGAGATGTATCCAGTCTAGAACACACTGTAACAGCAAGAGATGTATCCAGTCTAGAACACACTGTAACAACAAGAGATGTATCCAGTCTGAAACACACTGTAACAACAAGAGATGTATCCAATCTGAAACACACTGTAACAACAAGAGATGTATACAGTCTGAAACACACTGTAACAACAAGAGATGTATCTAATCTGAAACACACTGTAACAACAAGAGATGTATCCAATCTGAAACACACTGTAACAACAAGAGATGTATACAATCTGAAACACACTGTAACAACAAGAGATGTATACAGTCTGAAACACATTGTAACAACAAGAGATGTATCCAGTCTGAAACACACTGTAACAACAAGAGATGTATCCAATCTGAAACACACTGTAACAACAAGAGATGTATACAGTCTGAAACATACTGTAACAACAAGAGATGTATACAGTCTAAAATACACTGTAACAACAAGAGATGTATCCAATCTGAAACACACTGTAACAACAAGAGATGTATCCAGTCTAGAACACACTGTAACAGCAAGAGATGTATCCAGTCTAGAACACACTGTAACAACAAGTGATGTATCCAGTCTGAAACACACTGTAACAACAAGAGATGTATCCAATCTGAAACACACTGTAACAACAAGAGATGTATACAGTCTAAAACACATTGTAACAACAAGAGATGTATCCAGTCTGAAACACACTGTAACAACAAGAGATGTATCCAATCTGAAACACACTGTAACAACAAGAGATGTATACAGTCTGAAACACACTGTAATTACAAAAGATGTATACAGTCTAAAACACACTGTAACAACAAGAGATGTATCCAGTCTGAAACACACTGTAACAACAAGAGATGTATACAGTCTGAAACACACTGTAACAACAAGAGATGTAATCAGCGAGTAGTAATGATTAGGTGAGTAGTGACCAGTGAGTAATGTTCAGTAAGTAGTATTCAGTTATTGAGTAATTTTCGATAAGTAGTATTCAGTTATTGAGTTATGTTCACCGAGTAGTATTCAGTGAGTGAGTAATGTTTAGTGAGTAGTGTTCAGTGAGTAAGAAATGTTCACTGAGTAGTGATCAGTGAAATATGTTCAGTGAGTAGTATTCAGTTATTGAGTAATGTTCAGCGAGTAGTATTCAGTGATTGAGTAATGATCAGTGTGTAGTGTTCAATGAGTGAGTAGTGTTCAGTGAGTAAGAAATGTTCACTGAGTAGTGATCAGTGAAATATGTTCAGTGAGTAGTATTCAGTTATTGAGTAATGTTCAGTGAGTAGTATTCAGTGATTGAGTAATGATCAGTGTGTAGTGTTCAATGAGTGAGTAGTGTTCAATGAGTGAGTAGTGTTCAGTGAGTGAGTAGTGTGCAGTGAGTGAGTAATAATCAGTGACTGAGAAATGTTCAGTGAGTGAGTTATGATCAGTGAGTGAATAATGTTCAGTGAATTAGTATTGTTCAGTGATTGAGTAGTGTTCAATGAGTGAGTAGTGTTCAGTGAGTGAGTAGTGTTCAATGAGTGAGAAGTGTTCAGTTAGTGAGTAGTGTTCAGTGAGTGAGTAGTGTTCCGTGAATGAGTTATGTTCAATTAGTGAGTAATGTTCAGTGAGTGGGTAGGGTTCAGCGATTTAGTAGTGTTCAGTGAGTGAGTGGTGTTCAATGAGTGAGGGATATTCAGTAAGTGCAAAATGTCCAGTGAGTGGGTAGGGTTCAGTGAATGAGTAGTGTTCAGTGAGTGAGTAGTGTTCAGTGAGTAGTGTTCCGTGAGTGAGTAGTGTTCCGTGAATGAGTTATGTTCAATAAGTGAGTAATGTTCAGTGGTTGGGGTTCAGCGAGTGAGTAGTATTCAGTGAGTGAGTGGTATTCAATGAGTGAGTAGTGTTTAGTGAGTGAGGTGTGTTCAGTAAGTGCGAAATGTTCAGTGAGTGGGTAGGGTTCAGTGAGTGAGTAGTGTTCAGTGAGTGAGTGGTGTTCAATTAGTGAGTATTGTTCAATGAGCAAGTCGTGTTCAGTAAGTGAGAAATGTTCAGTGAGTAGTGTTCAGTGAGTGAGTAATATTCAGTGAGTAGTATTCAGTTAGTGAGGAATGTTCAGTGAGTGAGTAGTGTACAGCGAGTGAGTATTGTGCAGTGAGTGAGTATAGTTCAGTGAGTAGTGTTCAATGAGAGTAGTATTCAGTTAGTGAGGAGTGTTCAATGACTAGTGTTCAGTGAGTGAGTAGTATTCAGTTAGTGAGGAGTGTTCAGTGAGTGAGTAGTATTCAGTTAGTGAGGAGTGTTCAGTCAGCAGTGTTCAGTGAGTGAGTTACGTTAAGTCAGTAATGTTCAGTCAGTGAGTAGTGGTCAGTCATTAATGTACAGTGCGTGAGTAATGTTCAGTGATTGAATAGTATTCAGTGAGTGAGTAATTAGTGAGTATTTGTATTGAGTTCAAATTAGTAATCTTATTAATGAGTTAGTATTTTTATCAAATAAAAACTTACCTCAACCGGGATTCCAACTCACGACTTTCCGTTCACAAACCTCTTTCATAACCGACTATCGCGATACTCCATCTTTGTTAAATGACCAACTGACCAGATTGTGTATTAGCGATACTTAGTACACACGTTCTGTGGTCGATACAAACTTTTGCTATTAGAAATGCGACATATGAAATGCTTAGTATTTTGTTTTTTACCAACTGTTCTATGCATGTATATTTGAATATGGCATCTTGAACAAAACATCCTCTTGATTCGACATAGTGTGTGATACAGTACAAGTACGCATGTACTAACAATTAGCAGTTGTAATATAACTACACTATCTGCATTTAATTATTTGATGATCTTCGCGTAGGAAGGAAATAAAACAGCAATCAACGGATGGTTAATTCAAAATTATTTGCACCAGTTGCTTCGTGAAGTGAGATACATGTTAGAAGTACAACAAATTCAAAATTCTCGTTGCGAGACAAAGAAAACTAGGAATCTGATCCGAGAATATTTCAATGCAACCAATATAGAGCAGCCCTCTTTTGAGCAAGAACCTTTCAATAACAGACAAATTGTGTGCCTCCCAAAGTGCGTTGCTCTAGAGAGGTCGCACAGTATATTATACGACCGGATTAAAACTATAGAAGGGCTGTATACATTTATATGATGTGATCATCATACATAATACTATCACTATTCGAGGGTTTAAAGTCGGCAATTCAAAACGGCTCTTTAAATACAGAAAAATACCCCAAAACAAGGGAATATAACCAATGCGAACATACTGCACAATCTACGATAGATCATGGAGTTATCGTCCTTAGAAATGTTTTCTATGACGAATTTGGTGATTTAACTGCTTGTGTGAGACTCCATCCAAATTTGAAACAACCCATAAATTGTGCTTTTTGAGTCTGAATTTGAGAGGCGTACATCAATTGGTTCCCGTTTTCAAAACACAAAAAAGGTCTGAAAGCCGGGAACAAGCTAAAAACGTCCACATCCGAAGTTCTAACAACGAAGTACATGTAGTCCCAAAATTCACCCAACGAAGTAATACGAGTATCTTAAATGATTCAACGAATTGTTGAAATATTGACGTGCTTAAGTGGTTTGTGAACTTATAAGCTGTTTATATCAAGTTCTAATGGTTTGAACGGACGTTA
The DNA here is from genome assembly GCA_032209605.1 of Mactromeris polynyma. Taxonomy (NCBI): domain Eukaryota; kingdom Metazoa; phylum Mollusca; class Bivalvia; order Venerida; family Mactridae; genus Mactromeris; species Mactromeris polynyma. The sequence goes on from JASFXZ010000028.1 coordinate 4,659,629, forward strand.
TTTAGTATTCCGTACCTACAAGAGTTGTCTCGGTCAAACAAAGAGTAGTTATCATAGATTACTCCAGCCGCGTCCAACTCTCATCATTAGCTATCATTGTGTGTAGGTATTCAGGGGCGGATCCAGGATTTGGTGGGGGGGGGGTCGTAACTTTTTGGTCATCTTTTGATTTTGCTCAAGCCTTATAAATCGAAAATGACCGTGTTTTATTCTTTGTTTTTAAGTTATTGAACATAAACCAATTCAGAAGGACTTTAATAAATACAACGCATTAGTTAACTCTTTAATATTTTCGTATTTATACTCAGACATACATGTAAGGTTGGGGAATTTTAGGGTGGGGCGCCGGGTGCGCTAGTGGTATTGATTGTGGCCTAGATTGTGTCTGTTTCCGGTAACATGTCTGTGCTTAATATTTTAGGTCAGACCCAAAATGTTGTGGCAAATTAGAAATAGTGACATATGTCTCTATATATAAACATTTCTGAAAAATATGTAAGATCTTAAAAAATATGAAAAAACATTAAATTTCTACCGACTGATCCAAATGGTTTTCCGCTTGTGCAGGAAACGTGCACAGTTTTTCTGGACCTGAACGGATATTAAATTAATTACTACGAACTTTGAAGGCGGAATACAACTAACTTATTTTCTTCTTATTTTCTTCTTTACTTTAACATTGTTAGAATATTTAAAACCCGACCTCATTTATCGATACACTACACAGTACATGGATACTGTTAAAGCCTGTAGTATTGCCAACAGCAGAATTTTCAACCCATTCACTTCCTCACATTATTGAAATTTTCAACATTCGAATATTGGAAAATATTCAAAATGCGAGTGGATCTCGTTCGCACGTGAGTTCTATATTCTTCTTCTCTCCGTTAAGTAATTAGTACCGCATACGTTATGTGGTGAATTAATTTTACAAACTGGTTTTATTGCTGCTAAGTATTTGTGTTACGAAGTAGGTATGTACATGTTCACATGCCTCAAGATATGGCCTGCAGACAGCTGCGTGGTATAATTAATATAAAGATTACACGTATCATGCCTAAGGCTAACTGTAAAGGAGTTTGAAATCACTATTATCCCCAGTAAGCATTTTAAGAACCGTACGAGCGAGAATTCAGTTCACATCACGGCAAAAAATATCACATATTCTTTTAAACAAATGAACATTTTCCGGCATTTTTGAAGAACATTCTGAAAACATACACACACCGTTCTAGGGCCAGGGACCTTATTCACAAACAGTCTAAGACTGAAACCCAGACTTTAAAATTGCAAAAGTTAAATTTACAAGCATTTCGTTTTCATTATATTTAAATGGATAAATTTTGTCTTGAGCATTTCTTGTTACTCACTCTACACTTTTGCCATGTTTTATCAAAATATATTGTGTAACAATAACGTAGGAACAAAATGAACAGTGACCATCTTAAAGTCCAAGTCTTAGATTCAGTCTTTTCCGGCCATTAATTTCCCCCTTCCCCCTCCCTTTACTGTCGACTTTGATTCTCCTAGTTATTCCTTGTGGTCTGCTGGGCCATTCCTTGTGCCTCAGTTCCTTAATATGTGTACCGTTTGACCTCCTTTAGTGCCTTATGTTTTGTGGATTGTTGTTTTTCCGGAGATCTGCGTGGGGAGGCATTGTCTTATGTATGTGGCTTTCTATGGCGTACGATTAGGGTCTTTAATGCACGACCCAGCATCATGCTAAATGTTTCAGCATGATGCTGACAGTTTTTAGCATCATGCTGAAAGTTTTTAGCATGATGCTGAAAGTTTTAGCATGATGCAGGGTCGTGCAAAATCCTTTTTCAGCATCATGCTAAATGTTTCAGCATGATGCTGAAAGTTTTTAGCATGATGGTGAAAGTTTCAGCATGATGCTGAAAGTAAAGTGTTTAGCATGATGCTGAAAGTTTTTTAGCATGATGCTGAAAGTTTTTAGCATGATGCTGAAAGTTTAAGCATGATGCTGGGTCGTGCATTAAAGACCCTAATCGTACGCCATTGTATGGCGTACGATTAGGGTCTTTAATGCACGACCCAGCATCATGCTAAATGTTTCAGCATGATGCTGACAGTTTTTAGCATCATGCTGAAAGTTTTTAGCATGATGCTGAAAGTTTTAGCATGATGCAGGGTCGTGCAAAATCATTTTTCAGCATCATGCTAAATGTTTCAGCATCATGCTAAAAACTGAGTTTAGACCCTTCCGTACGTAGATGATCATTCAGCATCATGCTGAAACTTTCAGCATCATGCTAAAAACTTTCAGCATCATGCTAAAAACTTTCCGCATCATGCTAAAAACTTTCAGCATCATGCTAAAAAACTTTCAGCATCATGCTGAAAGTTTTTTAGCATCATGCTAAAAACTTTCAGCATCATGCTAAAAACTTTCAGCATCATGCTAAAAAACTTTCAGCATCATGCTAAACACTTTACTTTCAGCATCATGCTGAAACTTTCACCATCATGCTAAAAACTTTCAGCATCATGCTGAAACATTTAGCATGATGCTGAAAAAGGATTTTGCACGACCCTGCATCATGCTAAAACTTTCAGCATCATGCTAAAAACTTTCAGCATCATGCTGAAACATTTAGCATGATGCTGAAAAATGATTTTGCACGACCCTGCATCATGCTAAAACTTTCAGCATGATGCTGAAAGTTTTTAGCATGATGCTGAAAGTTTAAGCATGATGCTGGGTCGTGCATTAAAGACCCTAATCGTACGCCATTGCTTTCCCTGTAGTTACGTATTCTCTCTCTTTTAAAAAGTTTGTGAATACGGGCCCAGAGCGTATTGTACTGATAAACTTTGTACACATGTTTTCCTGTGTATGTCATATGCAAAAGATTACAGTTTTCTATTATATTTTGACTTTATCGTCTCACATCCATATTTAAGTCATTGGGTTTAAACTGTTAAAATGTTTCCACCTTTTAGAAAATATGATTTATAAGCCCCTAACTTTGGAACATGTGATTTATGAGCCCCAAAACTTTGAAAATTATGATTTATAAGCCCCTAAACTTTGGAAAATATTATTTATTAGCCCCTAAACTTTGGGAAATTGGCAATTTTAGAGGTTTTGCTATATGTTCTATATGATAGAAGGTGAAACATTGAAAAATAGATTGGAATCAAGAGGATGTTTAGTTAGAATAAGAATTTTTACACCAAACAAAAGAGGGAAAATTGCAGAATACTGTCATAACTGTGAACATATTGTAGTAATAAGAAAAAGCGTTTAAATTTACGTTTGAAATTTTTTTCCATATGTAATCTATTGATCAAAACTGGTAAAACTGGAAACTCGAAGTCGATTTTCGGGTCAATTTCAAAGGGGACAATCCACTGCGATAAGCTAGTTTAACGGCAAGGACAGCTGGACATTCTACTACCCTCAGGACCCAAGCCTAAAATTACAATAATGCAAAGGCGCCGTCAAACTGCCTTGATGCTCCGAAAATAACTTAATATTAAATGAGAATCAAATGTGGAATGCATTGCTCACATTTCAATCAGTAAATCAGTATTGCAGGGTTTTCCCTATTGTTTTTCTACTTGGGGTCATTGGACCCTCGTGTGGACCAATTGCAGGTCCTCAAAAAATGTGTAGGGTCCTAGATATGCAGTTTATACCTGACAAAGGTTTATTTTAGTGATCCCAGGGATGCATAATAAGTGGAAAATGGGAGTCCCAAGAAAGAAAAGGGAGTCAGGGACTCAAGATTTCTGTGTCACAGTTACAGGACTATCCCGGATCTCCTTTTGCACCCCAGAGAGCCATGGACAATTAATATCTATTAACACGTCATTTTGTAGCTGGGCATATCATTATCCAATTAATTCTGACAGCTGTGGTCAGTTAATCTGGCTTATCAGGCTATGCACTCGGTACAGAAATAGTTTATCTCAAAAGAAAAGCAAGATCACATACACCTTCATAGCTTGTATTTGTCTAGAAATAGAACCACATCAGGTTTTTCTGGATACAAAATAAAATGAAATTTTGTGGTCTCTGTACAAATTAACATCATTAAACAAACTATAACAATCAATAATATAAAATCATTTTACATATAACCGCCACTTAGAGGCTGCATGCTTGTATTAATTTGAGAGTACTGAGTTTATGTATTATTGTAGAAAAATATTATTCAATATAAGCTCTACAAAAATGAAAATTATAATGAAAAAAACATTTAGATTTTTGAAAATGATGAATAGTAGTCATATCGCAGTGAATTCTGCAATGGAAAAATATGTAGAAACTACTAAAGTCATCGTTTTGCAAGAATTGTAATTTATCAGTAAGCTAGTTTTAATGATCTTAGTCTGAAAATACCAAATTGATTTTTTGTGTATAGCTTCCATGGCCCATTTAAAATATGTGAATACTTATAGAAATATTAATATAATCTCAATTAGGTAACTACTAACTACAAAATGTAATTCATAACACATATATTTCCATTTTCCACAATGCAATATTCCAGCATACATGCTCTCTCAGTTCAAAAAACGTCTTGTGCACCATGACCACTTCCTCCTATCATCTTTATTTGTAAATATCAAAACATTCATAAACGCGATTCTTGTCTCCACCAGTCAGTCATTGAAACTCCAAAATGTCAGCACTGGGTTACATCATGTCCTCTTGGTCATCAATACTATAAAGTGAACAATGCAATATGTTAGAAGAATATTTGCATGAAATGCTATTGAAGAAAGGCGCAGGATGTGTCGACAAAAATTACATGTGCCAGGATTTTGACACAAATGTCATTGCAACAAAATGTAGAAAAGTTACAATCTTACAGCACCTTAATTAGAACATTGCTCCTCAAAAATATAGTTTTAGTTGATTTGTTGTAGTATTACCATCCAGAGCATTACAAACTTCAACATGTTAGCAACATAATTTAATGTTTTGACATTTGTTGCACAATGAATGGTTTAGGTGGGAAAAATCTGTTAATAAATGTTATGAAAACAATTAACTTACATTTCGTTGTTTTCTGCAACTGTTGTGACTGTTGCTGCTGCTGTCGCCTTCGATGCCCGTTTTGCTGACCTGATTTGCTTAATCTTCCTGACAAAAAGAATAAACATTCAATCAATCGTATGTGACAGACTTCTCATAGAATGTTTGCAAACTAAACTCATTTAACATGCTTTATGTAAAAACAGACATGATTGGAAATAATAACATTAATACATTATTGTATGTCTAGTACATGACAGCAATTTTTAAACTGCATTGTTATAAATTTTCTTTAAAAAGTAGAGAGTAACTCGCTTACTTCGGAGTTGATGTGGATGGTCTCCTTTTCCGCCTACAGCTCTTGTCTGGCGTGAACTCGACATCCCGCCGCTTTGCTGACTTTTTGGCCTCATGAAGCCTGTGTCGCAGTTCCTCTTCACCAATAGCCAGTAATTCCTCTTTGCTCTCTGTTCTGCTCGATGGACCGAAGTCGTAATGAATGTTTCCATTTTCCTCCTTTGTAAGACAGCCTCTTCCCAAAAACACGGGCAATTTTGAAACATGGTCCCATGTTGTGAATAGGTACTCCACTTGACACTGTATCAATTCAGCCAAACATTCAAGTGCTGCCTTCGGTGGCATCCATGAGGCAGGGTGCCTGTAATCTCTTCCAGGTAGTTTAATTGACATTTGTCTCACTTCTTCAATAGTTAATATGAGGGGATATACAGTACTTGGACTATACAAGTGTTTGACAACATCGAAGTACACTTCTCGGTTGATATGACCTGACGTTGGTATTGAAGTATCATCGAAATCAGAGAACTGCAGAATGTGTTTCACTGCATTTGGAATAGCCAGGAAGGTTGAAATCCATTTATCATGTGGTATGCCATGCATTTTCGGCAGAAAGTCATTGCCACCCATACACAATATAATTGCTACGTTCGCAGCTGCATATTTAAATCCAAAATGCTGCTCTATAATTTCTATCATTTTAGTAATATGGTACAATTCTGGTTTGGCTTTCTATAGAAGCTATAGATGCTGGTTCAATTTTTCTTCTCTTTTGCCTTGTTGCGCTCTTGAAATCATCTGGGGTGAAGCTGTACTTTTCTTCACAGATTATGATGCTTTTAAGATTGGGAAATTTGTTGCATAAATTCTTGATAATTCCATTTTCTATATGCTTTAAGTATTGTTCCCCTGATGTTGCCTTTGTTTTGAACTTCACCCCAGCAAATTCCATTGTAGCATAGGCAATGCGTTTTCTGACGTTGACATGCATAGAGATGCTTTCCTCACCACACACAAGAATGCCTCTGTTTGCAAGGTACTCGTCTATTTGTTCAGCACTTATGGTAGGCATTGTGCACATCATAAGCTTGATCATAGCCTTTCTGACACCCTGTGCCTTCTGTACTGTTGCTTTTGTTCCATCAGGATTAACCAATGACTGACATGTATTCATGCTGGAACTCATACAATCCAGGATTTTTGACTGCTTCTTGACCTGGGCTTTTCTTTTGCTTTCAGTTCTGTTTTCAAAAGGTGTTGAAGTAACCACCATTGTGGTTGTTCGTCGCATCGTGACGCTTTTCCCTGTTTTGGCCTTTTTTATGAGTTTCGACGGACCCTGAATTTCAGATGTATTTTTGGTGTCTGCTTCTGTCAGACCAAATAAACCACGTTTTCCTGCATATTTCAAAATAAGGAAACGTCCGACCTCATACGAATTTTGATCTAAAATTTCACATGGTAAACTTCTGTGATTGCTGTCATATACATTCAGAGGAACAAACAGTTCATCTGTACTGAATGCATTCTGTCTGATAACCAGATTGCAAACATGTGCCACGAATTGAGAGTCCTTGCTGCAAACAGGGATTTGAACAGTGTCGTTGTGCTTTGATTCAGTAGGTTTGGAAACAATTGTGTCTCCTGTATTTGTTTCATCTTTCTTTTCACTTTTACAGTTTGTTATAGCACAACGTGCTTTCTTCACATCAGTAAAATGATCTACTACAGCCATTCTTGGAACTACAGTCTGTATTGTAGACCTAGGTCTGAATCCTTTGACAGCATCTTTATGATCCATCTCACGCTGCGTATCGAGAGCTACATTCACAGTTCCATCTTTGTGTGGCGTTGAGAACAGACACATTTTTAAGTTTTGGTGGAAGACTCCGGCTCCATAATGTATATGTAGCAATTCAACACAGAAAGAGGCGTAAGCCGATGCACCATTGAGAAAAGCAAAGGGAAGCGAGCTTTTTACTGCAGCAAGCAACAATGAGTATCCGTCTCGGCCACCTATTCTTTCAGCTGTAGAAATAGCAACTACTTCATCACAGTGCTTCATGAAATCAATGTGAAGGGAAAACACAGCATTTCTAGTAACTCCATTCTGAACAAATGATGACAATTTTTTACCCCACTTCTTCTGTAGATGTAATATGTCCCCAGATTTTACATCCATCTTGAAATCAGCCTGATCATAAACAGTAAGTTGTCTGTAGAAGGCCACAAGAAGGGCAGAATGAAGGGCCATAGACAATCTGGCTATGTTTCTTGATGCAGTTTCAATATTCTGTAGTGTAATTAGTTTCATCCAATCATCCTCTTGCTCTGAATCTTTCATGTATTTCAATAAATGCAGTATACCAGCATTTTTATATGCACCAAATAAATTGACAATTTTTGATTTTCTTAGATGTAAGACAGGGAACTCAGGAAGAAATGCATGAAACTGATCATTCTCTCTCATTAGCTGTAGAAGGTTTTTTGATATTTTGTGGTCTGGGGCAAAGAGTATTCTGTCCTTTTGATTTTCACGGCGCCCTAGCTTCTGCAATGTGTCAGTCAGTATTTCCTTCAAGTTCACAATATCGTCATCCCTTCCGGTTGCTGGTACTGGATGTCTACATAGCAGAGGTGGAACAAGGAATTTTTCAAGGTAAATACCAGACCACTCAATATCTTCACAATGTCGCGGTTGTTTATCATTCTGGTCAAATTCGTGGATTGTGTCTTCAATATCGGAGATGGCTTCTGTATCGCCTGGCTGTAAATTGATAAGAAATTGTTCCTCCTCCACGGTAGAATTCAGATTCAAGGATCTGTCTAACTGACGCTCTAGATCCTCTAGGTCCTCCAATAACATGGTTTGCTCCCTGCTATCCCGATTTGTATTTTCTACAGCGCCAAAGTGGAGAGGCTGTTCTCTGACATCAGCACTGTAATCATCAATAGATAGATGGTCGAATGAGGAATTGAGATCTTCCACAGGAATTGTATGTCGTTCTTCTTCTGTTTCTAACATTTTTGCACCAAACTCTGGCAAGACTATTACTCCCCAGGTAGCCTGGATTCTGAACTTTTCCCATGATACAGTTTCTTCTTCAGTATTTTTAGTCAGAAGAGAAGCATCAGATTTCTGCAACGCACCAGGTTCCATACAAGGACAGGACTCACCAGTTGTACTTTCTGTGCAATCTTCATCATGCCACAACTCTATGATACTATTGTAAATCCCTGGTATTGAGTGTTTATTGTATTCCAATGTACAGTGTTACTTTCTGAGTTTTAGCGTTTTTTTTACAAACATGTGATAGGAATGATAAGCAGCCGTGAGAACGCCATTTTATTTTGATGAAACTGCGATTCTCACGCACGACTTCGGAAAGGAACACTAATTTTGCTGTCTAGATTGTTTCACAATATGAGAAAGTTTACTAACCATGTACTGGTAACGATTTGGTACCTGGGCGATATTAACCTGATTTAAACTATTGTGCGCGGCAATGACCTAACTTCAACGAAAGCTTTCACTTTAGTGAAACCGTGCCCAAGTTTGTACGGTAAATGTTTGCCATCTAAATGATGAAACAACATACGAGATTAGGCCTATACCAAATTTAAGGTTTAGTTTTGATGAGTACATACTGTGCGTGCATCAGTGCTTTAACTAGTACGGAGAACCAAACACACTCATTGAGTGAAATTGTATGGGCGTGGAAATTAAATGCACACGCCCAATTATCCATTTCAATCACGGTGTGCAGCTTGACGATTTCTGATAGATCACGAGTTTTATTTCTTTACACCTGTTGTATAGAGAATATTTGGTTGTACATCAAAAACATTGCATAATAAATATTTAATTAATTCTCATCTGTTATTACTAATAAATTGTAACAGAAACATTAATGATCCATCTATATACGTATAACTAATACTTCTTGCATGTTTTATCGTCCGTGTATAAATAGTTAGACATGCACTATAATGATTACTGTTTCCATGGTACCTGCCAAAGAACATTACCCCTAACCTGATATTATTACGATAACAAACTAACAGAATATCATTTTTAATAAGAAACTGAATATTTTTTAATCAAATCGCTTTAATTTCAAAAATCAAATTGGTGCGCAGTAAACGGTAATATTTTACGAAAATGTTATACTTTTGTAAACGATCATTTGCATTTTTCTGTTCCGAGCGCAAGAATGTGACCACCGGATAAAGCAGATTGGACTAAACTTTGAAGATATTAAATAGATACGTATTTATTAAACTTTCCAGCATTGACAATCGGTTTGTCATTAAACGAGCGTTAAAAACCTCACCTCGAGACCACCTTGAACTTTTAACAAACACACTAACAGTCAATTCTAAGACCGTATTTTGATGGACCTGTTTATTTTCTTCCATATTTTAAGTCAATACTCTGACCATCTCACAGCTAAGACCGACTGTCTTCAGAATAAAGGGTTTACTTATTGCATAACAAAATGCTTACATATTCTTAACAGTTGTAAATTTACAGTTTGAACAAAATAGTTATTTTTGTAAGCTGTGCAGTCCTACCCACACCACTAATCGCAAACGAGATGTTTCCCACATTTATTTTACTTGTAAGTATATATACAGTGCTATAAAACCATCTAGCAACTTTCACATTGACAAGATAATGTCAGTCAAAACACACATTTACAACCCGTTACTAAGCAACTGATGATGAGTTTATGTATGAGTGTCTATAGTTTTCTTTAAAGATGAACGGTCGTAACTTCCACCTACTGACCAAAACATTCAACACAGCGGAATAGTAAATTTATTATCCAATTCGATTTAACGAACGAACGAACGATTAAATATTTGAAAATCTAAGTAAGTTTTTCTTCCGTTACTTTATTGCGTTAGTACCGCGAAAATACAAGCAAACGGTATACCAAAACAAAAATCCAACGTTTTGCTCATCCAGACGATTGGAAGTCGATCTCAGACGCCTATTAACGAAACACTGGTTAGGCATTTACATTTTATACCAGATCTATTAATACTGGCAATAAAATATTTCTTCTCGAATCTTGAGGAAATGAAGATTGATGGCAATTCAAGTACTTTCAGTCGTACTCGACATCTCATTCTGTGCTAATAGGAAATTCTCTTCACCATAGAGCTTGCAATGTTTTTATTGATACGTATCATTTGTTCATATTTACTATCAATTCGAACACTCTGTCTGTATTGAGTTGTTGTTAATGATGCTGCAAGTTGTGGTATGATCGTGATTGTTATGGTGGTGATGCAGTTATTGTTGATGGTGTGCAGGTGGTAATGATGATGTTTTGCTGCAGTTGTTGTTGCTGCTGTAGCTACTAACTGAAAGTTTTGTTGTTGCGGTAGTTGTTGCTGCTCGTGATGTTGTTGTTACTGTTGCTGATGGTGTTATTGTTGTTGCTGCTGTAGCTGTTGCTGCTAGTGATGTTTTTGTTACTGTTGCTGATGGTGTTATTGTTGTTGCGGTAGCTGTTGCTGCTCGTGATGTTGTTGTTACTGTTGCTGATTGTGTTAAAGTTGTTGCGGTAGTAGCTGTTGCTGCTCGTGATGCTGTTGTTACTGTTGCTGGTGGTGTTGTTGTCTGGTGTCTTGGTTCCTGCTTCAGTTGTTGTTGATGGTAATGGTGGTGTTGACTGTTGGATATACAATTTATCCGGGATGACTGACTGATCAGATTCAATACGATAGCTGATGAGCATACACTATGAAATGTGATAATACAAGGGCTAAATATAAAGGGATTTATCTTTATCATGACTCGAAATGGTAAATTTCCATACACCGTAGTTATAGTGACTCGGTGTAACTATATGTAGCCGTATGATTACTGTAAGTGTTCGGCTTGGATTTAAGTCATAGCGGACGATGGAAAAAAGTCACTCTCAATTAAAAAGAGGATTTCAAAGAATTCGTATTGCAGATGTTTTTCCTAAGTTTCAAACCCCTCCTGTTCTACAGCGTGCAAACGAACGGAAAGGAAGAGTATATCTATACTTCTATGTAGATCAGTTTAGCACCACCGAAATTAGCGTACTCATCAATTACCGATCCAAGATCAACATTTATACCATACTTTCCTGACGCAACTGTCATCATGCTAATTATTGTACTTTCATCTCGGATCCGTTTTCTCTGTGATTTGGAAACACAAATAATAGAGAGATGTTTTTGTGCTCGTTCGTCAACAGGCTGTGCAATCGAGCAATGTTACACCAGTACCGATTTCACACATTTTCGTTTCTAAAGAATTCTGCCAAAAGTTTCTTGTGTGAAGATGTATGCTCGCCTAACGTTATACCCCAATCGCTATGTAAGCTAGTAATCATTCATTATTTGTTAAATGCGACCAATGTCTGTTTCAAAATTTAAAAAATAAAAAATGCATTATTTTTAATTCTGTGAGTTTACCCCGTGAAAGAATGACACTAAATAAAATGCATCCTTGGCTGACTGTTACATGAGTTCTGATAGACAATGTCAGTGTTTATGGCGACATACAGTTTGCGACTTGTGTGGATTTCAGATTGTGGCTATACTGTTAACTTGTAAATACTTAGATGCATGTATTGTTTCAGGATTTTGTCCCGAGCCCAGAATCATAATCGCTACTTACCATTCCACACTTATTTAATATATAATATTATAGAAAAATATATGATTCATGCGTTTTAAGATTTAAAATTAGAAGCAGTAGTCGAACATTTTTTCCACTAATATTTATACAACCGTTCAACACTCTCAGTGCTTTGATTCTAACTGATTGAAGAGTTCTTGGAATGTCTGCGTATTCCTAGAATTTTAAGCTGATATACGTGCACGTGACAGAACAATACAATTGGTGTGCACGAGAACTATGTGCTGGGTGCTTGTGATTGGTATTACAGTAAAACTTGTTTTAACAACTCAATGAAATCAAAAACATTCAGAGCATTATGTATATACGTTTCCCCGATTCTTTATTAACATAAACAAGTACACGTAATTAATGTTTGTTGCTAAAACGTTCTGTACAACATGGCCGTATTGCTTACACGTTGATGTTGTTGATGTTGTGTTAGCAACTAGGAGATTAGATTTGCTATGAAGCGAACAAGATGTTTATCACAGGCATCGGAAGACCTTTACATCGTAACACGAGTAGAAAGCTTATTGTAAAAGCAGGTAAATCAGCCCACTACAGTCTCGAGCATGATATACCTAGCAGATGTTCGCTTCCTCATGGTTGAGACGATCAGTTTTCTACAGTTTGCTTTGATGTGTGTGCTGACAAGCCATGTTCATACGTATTCACTTCGAGATAGTTTTCACACTTGTCTGTTTATCATATAATTTTTCAACTCCACGAAAATATTTATCGCTCTGAGAGTCTCTCGTTTTCTCCTGTGGCTCCGGGATATTGCTGCTTTCACTGTAATGTAATTTTCCTGCAATTTTACAGTTAAAGATTTGGCAACTTAATGAATTGGTGTATATTACTAATTCAGTGCTGCAGTGAAATTGTAAGGAAACACTCTAAGACTTCTGGATTTATGTTCAACGGTGTTATTACTTCTTCGGACATGGAAAGCTACTACACGCGTCCACATATTGCTACAGGTGTATACTGATTAGAAAAAAAATATTCGGAGATGCAGTTGTTTCTCACTGCGCGAATGACCGGGTTATAGACACTATTTTCTGTGGTCTGGATATCACGTGATCTGTGACCATCACATGATCTTCCAAACATGGAGGTAAGTCATTTTGTTTCTATAAAGGCTCAGTTTCATGCATATGTATAGTAAGAGTCGGTACTACATAACCTTGTTTGATGCGCCGTGAACCCAACTCACTGCTGTCGATTCTACATAACCAGATATAAGGCGCCGTGAACCCAACTCACTGTTGTCGGTGCTATATAACCGCATATAAGGCGCCGAGAACCCAAATCACTCACTGAATTGTTGGATGTCGGTGCTACATAACCAGGTTTAAGGCGCCGTGAACCTAAATCACTCACTGAAATGTTGACTGTCGGTGCTACAAAACCAGGTTTGAGGCGCTGTGAACCCAACTCACTGCTGTCGGTGCTATTTAACCAGATTTAAGGCGCCGTGAACCTAAATCGCTCACTGAAATGTTGACGGTCGGTGCTACATAACAAGGTTTGAGGCGCCGTAAACCCAAATCGCTAACTGAAATGTTGACAGTCCGTGCTACATAGTCAGGTTTGAGGCGCCGTGACCCCAACTCACTGTTGTCTGTACTACATAACCAGATTTAAGGCGGCGTGAACCCAAATCACTCGCTGAAATGTTCGCTGTCGGAGCTATATAGTCAGGTTTGAGGCGCCGTGACCCCAACTCACTGTTGATTGTACTACATAACCAGATTTAAGGCGCCGTGAACCCAAATCACTCGCTGAAATGTTGACAGTCCGTGCTACATAGTCAGGTTTGAGGCGCCGTGACCCCAACTCACTGTTGTCTGTACTACATAACCAGATTTAAGGCGGCGTGAACCCAAATCACTCGCTGAAATGTTCGCCGTCGGAGCTATATAGTCAGGTTTGAGGCGCCGTGACCCCAACTCACTGTTGTCTGTACTACATAACCAGATTTAAGGCGGCGTGAACCCAAATCACTCGCTGAAATGTTCGCTGTCGGAGCTATATAGTCAGGTTTGAGGCGCCGTGACCCCAACTCACTGTTGTCTGTACTACATAACCAGATTTAAGGCGGCGTGAACCCAAATCACTCGCTGAAATGTTCGCTGTCGGAGCTATATAGTCATGTTTGAGGCGCCGTGACCCCAACTCACTGTTGATTGTACTACATAACCAGATTTAAGGCGCCGTGAACCCAAATCACTCGCTGAAATGTTAACTGTCCGTGCTACATAACTGGGTTTGAGGCGCCGTAAACCACAAACTCGCTCACTGAAATGCTTACAGCCCGTGCTACATAACTGGGTTTCATGCGCCGTAAACCACAAACTCACTCATTGAAATGGTGGATGTCGATGCAAAATAACTTGATTTGAGCGCCAGACTAAACCTAACGCACTAAAATGTTGACTCCCGGTACCACATACGTTTGAGGAACCCTTTAACCGCTTACGTTCACTTGTATTGGCGTAGTCTATCAGTGTACATTAAAATGATTTAAAACATTCATATAATCTATACCATATGTTATCAGACGTTGTAGATCATTTACATTTAGTTATCTGCTTCAGAGATTGTATACCTTGATATTTTCAAATCAATATTACATTATTCTGCTCTTAATTAACGTTGGAATGTTAAAATAAAGCCCAGAAAATGCCAGTACTGTCAGTAATGAAGGTTTGGTTACAGGCACATGCGTATAATGGGTTAAATACTCACTGCTATTGTTTGTTGATGTGATACACTTAACTTAATGCTCTAAATTCTCTGTAATTTCTAAAAACATATGGCACATAAATGCGCATTAAACTTTTTTGTGTTGTTAGGTCTATATTGTTTCGTATCATTTCGTAAATTCAAGAAACAACACGGAAAAATACGGAAATGCACGAAGAAATATCACACTATTATATGGTACAGCATGAGTTGTGAAGTGGTTATATATAAAGTACATGTTGTCTATCGCTTTAACGTGTTTTAAACACGTGTCAAAATATGCGTTTCACTTTTGTTGTTAGAATGTTCATAATTTAGAGATACGTTCATGTCAAGTATCAATACCTTGCACTACACAGGCACGTGTATGTGAGTAAAGTCTTGTTTGAAAGTGTAGTCTTATACACAATCTATTGTTTGACCAAATATACTGGTCAAAGTGCCAACCTACCAGTACTACAGTACAGTACTAGTTTCTAACCAGCTACTGTATGCAAACGGCTGGTTTGATGGCAACAAGGGGTAAGATTTATGATTCAACCGACTTAATTGAACAATCGAAAGTTGTCCAAGTAAATCTGTCGATTAGTTTTAGATCATTTTGTCATAATGAAGTATGACATTGCGGGTTGGCTCTTTAGACCAGTGGATGAGATTCACCGCAATAAAATTGCAAGATTTATATGATACCAACGTAGCAAGGCCAGTCTACGATCACTGAACAATAACGAACAACTTTGTATAAGACTGAATGCAACATGCGCAGTAAACGGAAATACACAACTTTATTGCAGGATTAATTGCTTTGATAGACTTCATATGAGTATCCTTTGATGTTTATTTCATGAGAATGTTTTGGCGCAGATGCAACCCTCGTATATTAATTTCCTCTTAAGCCTCAACGTTTGTTCTATTTCTTTACGTTCGTACCGGAGAATGCGCTCAGTAAGTTATATACATCAGCTTCATCTTTATGTTGATTTATTCCCCGCTTCTGCAACCGATATTTTGTTATCGCATCTTGTAATCAAAGCGATCATGTCTATTGCAAGACTTGTCTGTCAGTCTGTTAACAGTCAATGAGTTATGTGGAAATGACGGTTTTATTTTTCATGTGAATTGTTTAAGTAGCAGGCATCCTAAGTGATATTATACAATTACGGACATTTTAGCTGTTGAGCGTAATGTTATATATACAGATTCAATCATTATTGACCGATGCGGTATTAAACCAATGTGCTAATATTCCCCGGTTGCTATTAATATACATAGTAAATATCGGTGAAAATTGGTGCATATCGCATATTACGGAATCGAAAACGACTATTTCTTTGATCAATTTGAGCTTCCCTTTGTCCATAAAACGCACAATGGATGTTTTCACCATTTCAAATTGTTTCCATTCGAATGTAATGGACATATTTAGCTCGCTGTATATAACGTTGCTGAATACGTCGTTAGAATGACTTCCATTTCCTAGAGTACCTGCAGCCTTATTTAAATAAATTATGTGTAATCCTCTATATGATTAGAAATATAATTAATTGTCGTGTAAATATATCAAGCAGATCCAGTTTATATGTTCCATTATTCGGAAAACTCCGGCTTTTACCGTCAATTTGTTCGTATAGCTTGACGGAAATTCCCGAGATACTCCTATGATATGTCCTGCAATAATAATATGTGTTCAGACAACAACATGTTACAATATTTGCCACAAGAAGTCTCTGGTTCACGACGAATGTATTCTATATGGTCACGTGAAGGGGTGATTGACGAGGGATGCTCGACGATTCGACCCAGGAAGGTCATATTTTGCTGGCTAATTAGTCAAAACGTAGATATGATATACAAAAAAAAATATTGAAGAAAGAATACGTTTTGAACTTTTTAGGCATGCTTACTATTTTCATATTGTCACATTTTGCAATTTGTGTTTTAATTATTTCAGGTGGATCCAGAGTACGATTACGACGAAGACTACAGTGATCTGTTCAAGACGTACATTTTAAATGTGCCTAACGATGATGATAAAACACATTTTGATGGAGAAAATGCTACAAACATAACAGAAACCGAGATGGGATTCACCGATCATACGTCATGGCTTTTTGTGCTGAACGTCATTTCCGGTTTAGGAATATTAACCAATAGCATTCTGGCTTTTATGATAATTGTTGACTTCGTCATCGACAAAAGTAGACGACTTTGGACACGTCATTGGTTGTTGTTGAATTCTGCGATAACACATGTCGCCTATCTAAGTATCGCTATCTATCTGCGAGAGTTTGGTATCAAACTCGACCAAAGTGACAGAAAATGTCTGGTTTTACAGCACACAGATAAAACCATTGAATTTGTCTCCATTCTTTACCTAATTGTATTAGCAATTAACATAATAGGAAGTGTTGTGAAGCCCGGAATACAGTGTGGTAAGAGAAACATTATATTCTGGATTATTTTCATACTGTTTATAATGGTGTGCGCAAATCTCGGCATCTTGGCATTATTCACTATGCCTTTGGAAGATATGTTTCCGTCTGTCGCATCGCCATGCGACATCGACCCCACCCATTTTCTGCAAGGAAGAGGGGCAAACTTAGTTGCCATAGTAACGTTTTATGTTCCGTACGGAATTTTACTCATGCTAGCATTTTCGTCACTTCTCTGTTCATCGTGTGCATATCACAGACATTTCAATCGCTCATCTACGAACGCTGATGATTTAAACACTTCAAGGAAACGCGCAACTATCTACATTTTTATCACAGCTACAGCCGGATTTCTTTTGATGTTGCCGTTTTACATGTTCCAAGTCCCTGAACTTGCGTTTGTTATTTTAGACAACTTTAAGAGAATCAGTTCTTTCGTGGTGCTGTTTGTGTCAATTTTAATCAAACTTATCTTTTACGCTATATTTCCAATTATATGTATCTCGCTTAAAGAAATCAGTGATATATACCGTAAGGCAATGAAGACATGACTCGATGTCTGAGATGTGAATGTCTTCAGTGACATTGCATTTCTATGTAGAGCGATGTATGTGTTTGCTAATACATGTACTATCTTTGGAGAAGCTTTTGACTTGGTACTAGATCAGTTTAATTGCATCTAAGTTATCTAAATGATATTTTATTTATGTATGCGTGATAAATGTCTCGTTGACGCTAGCTTGGCCGCTTTTGTCTCAGTCGGTACAACACTCCACTGGGAATCAGTGGGTCGTAGATTTGAAACCCGGATGAGGCGAAAGAACGAAACCAAATATCACGTGACTTGCCCTACCCGGAAATCTACCCGGACCTCCCAGATCACAGTCAAGCGCCCTACCAACTTAGCTAATCGGACAGAGCTTTTAGAAAAAATGTTTAATGAATGACAATGGCCGTGAGCTGTAAAGATTGCGTGAATGCACGAGGATAGAGTTCCGTGCAACTGACCAGTCACATGTGAATTTAGTGGTCAAAACAATATTTTGTATATCTACTTGATAGATACACAGTTGTTGTAAAGTTGTTACTATCAGGAAAAGCTGACGGCTATTCACGTGATATTGAAGTGACGTCATATTATGCAACTTGGTGAGAAAGTGATTCGGAAAAGAATTAGAAGCTGCACTATTGAATTGATTTTTTTGGTAAACCTCTTTAATAGTAAGAGAATTATTGCCTAGACGCCATGTTGCATGAGTTTGATACTTCGTGTAAATGTATGGAGATATTAACTGAACTCTGAAAGAGGTAATCAATGTGAGGTATAGATTAGTATGCTGCTGTTCTAGGAGATGCGATTAGTCATGTAAAGAATTCATTCATAAGTCCATATATTTACGTATTTGATACAAAACTACAAACTGCTACACTAATAGTAAATGTTTGATTCTCGCGTTTCTCTGCTTGTTTGTGTGTATATACATAGCTATACCGATGTTTGACTAAAGTCATCATTTACGTCGAAGTTATAAAACAATTTGAATGGTGTTAAATATGGTGGATATTGCAAGAACACGTATTTCATCACCTCACATAAAACATGTTTTGAAATCAATCTGTCTCATTGTATTTTTTCTCTCGTCCGTCACATGTGTTCTACATTCTCGACAGCTCTCGGGCATTTCCGTATCACTTCGTTACTCGGATAGCACTTGACGTAGTTGGCCGAGGATTTCCAAATGATGTGTACTAGTGTAGGCATCGGCTATCCAAGAATGTGTACCGTATGAGTACACAAGGGAGACAAATCCGACTAAGACGAGTAAGCATTATTTGTGCAGTTGTTTCCCTTCTCGTATAGCGTATTTTAAACCAATATTATAAATTTGTATAAAATGTATGTAAATTAGGCAATTACTTTACATGCATCAAAGAATGATAATATTAACAAATATATGTATGATTTCTATTGATCATGTTCGATGAATAAACAAACATGTGGTTTATAAACCCAATTCGATAAGGCTTTCATTATTGATTTATCCATTATATTGGGTATAGGGTGGGAAGGTTGTTTAAATCATGTGATATCATTTTAACTGTAAACGGGTTGTATAGAACACCCCTATAAACGATATTTAGGTAAACACGATAATGAAAGAAATTGCGAAAATGAGTTATTCCTCATATACGCTCATAACAATTAAATGTTATTCTTGGCTGTCATCTACGATTAGACCAACTTTTCATAACGTGACACGCATCTATGTCGCTGACGATTGAAAATGTCCAGTAGAGATACATGATAACAGCCTCTGGTTGTAGACTGGGAGATTGTCGACTGATTCCACATACTGGTGCAGTCCGGTGTTCATCAACATTTCCGCTCTGATAATTGGAAAACAACTTGTAGGTATCAAAACCAGACAGCGTATCTCGATTTTACCTGCTTTTAATAGAATATTTGTTAGAAAATATATTAAACAAATATCCGAAAATAAACAATGCAAAACTACATAGAACAGAACAGAATACATTATTCAAACTATACAGCCGGCGTAAACAATTGCACATAATATATCAAAAATAAAAAATTATATTTACAATCAATTAGATAGATATGATCATCAATGCATATGTATGATGATGAAATAAAATAATTGCACTCCATCATCAAAAATACAAGTTCAAGTTTTTAATGTAACATATAAACTGACAAGTAGTTTTATTGGTAAATGGCTTCATACTTTCTGTTGAACAGAGACAAATGAATGTCTGCGATGCCAGTAAGCTAAGTAGCTGCCATTCCATTATACAGACTAACTTGCCGACACGAAGTTTACAAATTTATTTTAATTAAGCTCAGTCCATGTATACATGAAAGTACGAGTATGAAAAGCTTACACTATGTAGTAATGAAAACAACAAGGCGTAAAATATACACTATCAGTGAGGTACAAGTAACGAAAACAAGCAAAAGCAACAGAGAAAATAGTCAATACATATAAACACAACTTTATGATGTTACACAGTTGTGTATATGTTACTATAAGTTATAAATGAGAAGATAGTTTTAAAAGACAGGATGAATGTTATATACATGTATGTATTAGACAATGGCAAAATATAATAACAACCTTAAGATGGGAACATTGGAAGGTACAAGTTTTTTTTAACGAGGCTGTTTGTTCTGACGATAGGCTCATTAATAATTTGAACTGGAACGTGTTTGGTCGTATATAGTATTTGCTTTCGATGTATTGTTTTCTTAATTCTGCTAGGGATTCGCATTCAAGTAGTAATTAAGTGGTATTCGTCTTTTATACCCGAGGGACATAATGTGCATAATCTTAGGTTATTATCTGTTTGGTTACAGGACCCTGTTTCAATGAGTATTTTGTTTTTTCTAAATCTGAATTTTTTAACATATTTTAATAAACTGTTTGGTGTATGACGTAGGTATTCTTCGTATTGAAAATTTGTTTTAATAAGTCTGTAGTTTAAACATTTTCTAGAATTATCTATACTTGTATACTCTGTACCATTCACTTGGAAATAAGTCAGTAAGTTTATGCTGAACGGAGGTTTTTAACCCTTTTGAGCTTGGAAAATCTTGGGTAGACCAGATATTATTTATTCCACATTCTATAAGTATTCGTTTTACATTATCGATCAACTGTAGTTTTTTTTCTGTTGACATAATATAATTTTGGGTACGTTTTCAGTAGAGTTTGGTTTATGGAGTGTGCTAATTTTGGATTGGTAGGTTTGGCAAGTTTTGACCAAAAATGAAATTATTCGTTTTTCGATTTCAATACAGATGGGTTAACCTCCGTATCTCCGCATTTTCATGCAATTTGGTGTACTGGGTTTCACACCTAGAATGTAATGAACTATTTAAGTCGCACTTTCTCAAGAAGGCTGTTATTGGAATATCCCCAGATTTGGCACCCATAAAGTAAAATTGGTTTAACTATTTTATCGAACAGTTACATTTGTAAAGCAATCGGTAGTTTCATATATTGCTTTTTAATTAACGAATACATAGCTTTCGTTGCTTGTTTGGCGATATAAGATATGGCATCTTTAAATGGTCCGTTTTCACTGAAGAGAATAGCTAGATAGTTGTAATTATCAACCACTTCTATATTTTTGTTTTTGTATGTGAAATTGAAATGTAGATTTCTTGATTTTGAGATTTCTTTTATTGTTTACAGACAATTTCCATTTATCGCAATATTGTTCGTAAACTTTAATGCACGTTGTAACTCGTCTGCAGATTCAGCGAGAATGACTTATTTGCATATAAAAGCACAAATAATTTTAGATAGCGAATTATTTCGTTGTTGTCGTTAATCGTATCATAATTTACACCAGATGTTGGGTTCAATCATCCGAAGTAGTTATGAAGATCATGAAGATAGAAGGAGAATAGCAGAGGGGATAGATTATCTCCCTGTCTCACGTATATTGAGCAAGGAATCAGACACTCTATATGTTATATGTATAAAAACATGTAGATTCTACAATCAGTGTTAGTTGTTCATTTGTTCCTCACACGGGGCATTGTTGAAAGCCAGTAAATAGTTCATCTTGGAACTGCACAATTATGCAATAAAATACGGTATTTTATTGCTTAATTGTGCAGTTCCAAGATGACTTTTGAATAATGTATCTGACTGTGGGATAAGTGTTTGTTTTTATTGAAGGAGAGTATAATAATATATTTTGTGTTCATCAAATTGTCTGAAATCATTCGTTTTATGAAGAAAATAATGCTATACTTATTCCTAAATACAAGGTCTAATACATACATAAATATATTTATTTCCAATACATGTGCATTAGACCAGTAAGTCTGTAACTACATGTACATGTAAACACTATTAATTAACACACAATTGCAACATAAGCCAATGACAATGTTAGATCTATGATAATGTCATAAATCTTACACGTTTAAACAGTTTTCATCAGTGCGGAGTTAATCAAAGCCCTGTGAGTATTATCTACCAAGTCACATTTACTTAAAATATTCAGTGACATGATAGTCATTTAGTTTTGTTATATATGAAGTGATGTATGCATATTAAGTGGCTGTTTATACTACTTACTTAGACGTTAACGAATTCTAACGACCTCCACTCTTGTAGCCAGATGGTTCACCAAGCCGTAATCGAACCGTAAGTACGAGGGTCATGCAAAAAGTTCTGTCACTAATGGGCTTCCGTAGTTTTATCCCATGTATTTTTTTAAAACGCTTCATTGCACTTGAATGGTGTGTCCAATAGCTAACAATATCCGTTTTTTTTGTGCAAATTGCTTTTCAAATGACCGAGTTATTTTAAATTGAAATACATGCAGTCATATACACTGACCAATTTACTTTTCACATTGTAAAATGGACGAAAATACTGAAATTCATAGCTATATTAAATGCCGTAGTATGCTTGATATAGATATTTGATGAATTGTGTGGTATACATGAACATCAGGCCATTTCAATGCGCACAGTTTTTAGGTGGGTTAAAGCTTTTAAAGCTGGGCAATTATCTGTCGAAGATGATAGGTAGGCCTAAAACCTCTGTTACCAAGGCAAAAATCGCTGCTGTAAAAGTTGTGGTCGAACAGGATGCGCGATTGTCGGTGAAAGATATAGCCTTGTCCATCTGGTCATACAGTCACTGGACGATTCTACAAGAACTCTGTACTGAAGAAAGTGAAATAGTTTTACAATAAGAAACGTCCAAGCAAAGGATGGTCAGGAGTCCATCTTATACACGACAACGCCTCCTCTCACAAGTGCGAGGTTGTAAAGTCTTGTTTGGCTTCTGAAAAGGTGGAAGTTGTAAACCATCCGCCTTATTCACCTGACCTGAGTCCCTGTGACTTTTTTTTATTTCCAAGGCTTAAGAAAGTGCTTTCTGGAAAGAAATATAAGTCCAGAAGTTCTCTTGGCAGCGCCATTTATCAGTGTCTCCAACAGATACCAAAAGAAGACTATTTATCTGCTTTTCGCGATTGGGTAAAAAGATTACAAAAATGTGTTTCGGTAAAGGGGGAATACTTTGAAGGTTTGTAATAAAAATAATTTTGATAAAACGTAGCACTGAAGAAATCCGAACCCAATGACAGAACTTTTTGCATGACCCTCGTACTACCAGGGTTCATAAAGGTCTTGAAAAAGCCCTTTGGTTGTCGCCATAGAACCCACAACACCAGCAACTTCCGACACTAACAACATAAACACAAGTTCGGCCAAATTACCAAATCTGCGGTCCACACAGAGAGACAACCGTGAATGCATGGCGTGAAAAATACGTCGAAAACATAACATTATAAATTATGGTCCATCATATAATATAATATCACGGAATTTATATGCACGAGTTTGTTCAGATATCCGAATGTCCATTTTACGTACATGGCACTCATAAGTCAAAGGCTATATATCTAAACGACTTTGAGGCGGTGATGGAAATGATGTTCTTTTTATCTCTAATGAATTCATAAATCAAACTTAATCAGTTCAAAAAAATTCCCTGTCTGTTTGTTTCTGATGAATCGTCAATTATACAACATTTATAACTGCGCTATGTATTTTACATCATATTTCTTTGTTGTATTTTCAATAAGCTGTAATAAATCAGTTGTGGATGTATTATAATTACAACCGTTGTACGATCGTAAATGATGTATCCATAAAAATGGACACAAATACAAACATCATATAATTAACGATGGATGGCATATAGATACCCTCCTTAAATCACATCAGTGATGCTTGTTATTCCTTAGTGTCTGCCAGGCCATTCCTTGATACTCTGTTCCCTAACGTATGTAATACTCGATTATCAAATATATGGTATACGTACGGCAGATATATGGTATACGTACGGCAGATATATGGTATACGTACGTCAGATATATGGTATACGTACGGCAGATATATGGTATACGTACGGCAGATATATGGTATACGTACGGCAGATATATGGTATACGTACGGCAGATATATGGTATACGTACGGCAGATATATGGTATACGTACGGCAGATATATGGCATCCGTACGGCAGATATATGGTATACGTACGGCAGATATATGGTATACGTACGGCAGATATATGGTATACGTACGGCAGATATATGGTATACGTACGGCAGATATATGGTATACGTACGGCAGATATATGGTATACGTACGGCAGATATATGGCATCCGTACGGCAGATATATGACATCCGTACGTCATTTTCATTAAGAGTATTAGATATTTACAATTCGAATCCTAAATATCCGCAAATGAATAGCATATATCAAATTATATGAAATATAAAAATACGTTTTTATTCATGATTTTAATGCATCAACTTGATAAATACATGCATGGTAAAAATATTCATTGATAAACTATACCCGTATAAAACGATAAGTCAGATTTTTATTGCATCATTCAAAAAATGAAATATTTTAGTAAGAAACAAAATGTATTTTTGAAAAATCATACAGGTATTATAAACGAACAAAAATGCATCACAAAAATGTTATTCAAACAATATTACTGTAACATTAAATTTTGATAAATATGAATCATACATATAAGGATGAAAGCATGCTAAACTACAATATATTAAATTTTGATAAATATGAATCATACATATAAGTATTAAAGCATTCTAAACTACAATATATTAAATTGAAGATAAATATGAATCATACATATAAGGATGAAAGCATGCTAAACTACAATATATTAAATTTTGATAAATATGAATCATACATATAAGTATTAAAGCATTCTAAACTACAATATATTAAATTGAAGATAAATATGAATCATACATATAAGTATTAAAGCATGCTAAACTACAATATATTAAATTGAAGATACATATGAATCATACATATAAGTATTAAAGCATGCTAATATACAATATAGGTGTAATATATATTTTTTATTTTCCCATTTGTTGTTATATGTATCAAGTAGGGGTGGTCAAAATACATTTTCGTATTTAGTAGAAGATAATTGTCAAAAATGAAAAACAAGAACAAAATGCTAAATTACGTTATGTATGGTGGTATATTACTGCCACCAGTTAGCATGATAGCGTTCGCGAATTAATTCGTGTTAACCACTTAATTATTACGATAATTATCAAGCCAAAAATGTGTTTATAAATAAGTGGTACACGAATCTTAAGTGAAATTCGCGAATTTGAGTTACTAAGTAACATAATAAATGGACAACTAGATAAGATTCGTGTTAACACTTAAATCTAGTGTAATACATCATAAAAAGGTAAGAGGTGGCAGTTCTGGGCACTTTCAAGCATGCTTCTAGTTGTATGATATTTATCTTACCAAAAATTTATCACGAATATTAACTAGATAGCTAGATAATTATCGTAATAATTAAGTGGTTAGCACGAATTAATTCGCGAACGCTATCATGCTAACTGGTGGCAGTAATATGCCACCATAGTTATGTTTACAAATAAAATGACTTATTGTTGTTACAGGTAGTACACAGGTGTGTAGTAGTACACAGCAGTACACAGCAGTACAGTGTTTACATAGTCTTGTTTATATTAATTAAATAATACATTACAAATCATGAAGAAGGGTCGCTATACGTTTCCGTAGAATTCAATTATAATACTCATGTATGTTTTATATAAGTTCATGAAGTATTGAGCCTTATAGCTTCCATTCACTATTAACAACAAAAAAGATTCAAAGATCTTCGTTATTTGTATTTCTGTTTGTGCTTCCAATGTTTGTTTCCGGTTTCCCGACCTACCCTGAATGTTAACTCCAACCTTAATGTTTACCCTTTACTGGAGAAAACAAGATTAATTATGTGTTTTGTTATGTATTGTCATGTCCCAATATTGTAAGAGGTTTTATTTCCCTGTGAACAATATGGCGACGGTTTCAAGTATGGAAGTGCGAAAATGACGTCGTATAAATCTTTCTTGTTCTTTGAAGTCGTTTTTGTATACATAAAACCGGAATTTGCTGTGTCCAACTTTATGTCACACTGATAATAGTATTATCATTTTCACAGCTTTATAGATTGTTTACTTAACTACTTATATATTAATTAAATCGTCTGACATTGGTTAGATGTCAGACATTTCCAATCTACACTGTGTTTGTGTCTTTACTGTGACATAATGAACTGCATTGACAGGGGAACACAATTATAAATAGATACATTTGTCTAAATGCTAGTGACAACAGTGGTAGAAAGTATAAAACTCTTTACCTTCCCATCCTATTTTTGAGGAGGTGAAATAGGAACAAACCTGTATTTGGGTGCTTGATATACGTTTTATAATATATGTACTATGATACATAATGTTTTCTAGCTGGTAATGAATTATTGTCAACCATTTATCAAAGGTCCGTGGATAAAGCACGACTTTGTGGCGTCATTATGTAAAAAGTATTGTTACGTAAAGTATTAACCAATGTACATGAAATAATTTAGACGTTAAGATTCCTCCGCTGTTCTCACATGTAGTACCTATTGTCTCTGCAGTAGATCTTGGTAATACCGCCGACATTGTGTTTGTCGGTAAATAAGTGAAGGTTGTTGGCATTACGATAGGAATCGTAGTTGAAATGTCATAAAACGGTGTCGTCCCATCCGTTGACAATGTTTGGAAAGACGATGCCCTAGTCACTGTACCTGTATGTACATGGAAAGCCACTCCTAGAATAAACCAGATAATGTTATTTAAAGCCATTACATTAAGTCGGTAATATAATATTCTATTGACAAGTACGTTATTCTACATATGGGCACGTTTTACGACAAATAGACTTTTCCCCTAATAAACGTTTTATTAAGAGTTTTGTTGATAATGTTAGTTGTTGACTTAACGCCACATTAAACCGTATTCACCACATCGTGTAGGATTCGGCGACAAGTTGATATAACCAGAACTCCAGGGTTTACAACAAGCAACTATTGTTTTGTCTGCTGGAATCGACTTTCCCATATGAAACAAAATGTAGAGGACGATGGGACGTCCCAAATAAATAACACATTTGAAGACATTATACCTGGAATTCAGAAATCAAATCTGCGATATCAACGATTTAATTAATTGACATATTTATACAATTTCAAAAGGTAATATATGCACTAATTACTGCTGCTGGTGTTCATTCAGAATGTAGATTTCTACAATTTCAAAAGGTAATATATGCACTAATTACTGCTGCTGGTGTTCATTCAGAATGTAGATTTCTACAATTTCAAAAGGTAATATATGCACTAATTACTGCTGCTGGTGTTCATTCAGAATGTAGATTTCTACAATTTCAAAAGGTAATATATGCACTAATTACTGCTGCTGGTGTTCATTCAGAATGTAGATTTCTACAATTTCAAAAGGTAATATATGCACTAATTACTGCTGCTGGTGTTCATTCAGAATGTAGATTTCTACAATTTCAAAAGGTAATATATGCACTAATTACTGCTGCTGGTGTTCATTCAGAATGTAGATTTATACAATTTCAAAAGGTAATATATGCACTAATTACTGCTGCTGGTGTTCATTCAGAATGTAGATTTCTACAATTCGAAATCTAGTACATGTACGTTTACTCGAAATGGTGATACCGGCTGTTAGGAATGCAAATGACTTGAACATGATATCGATGGTGAATTTGAATAGCAGATATCTCACATTCCAGGTGCACTGGTGACATCTGTCATTCAAATACAGTGAGGTAGTTCGATCAGCAACTATAGTGACTATTGTCTAGTTACTCTGGTCACTCTTAGAATTTGGAGGGTTGAAAATCCTATAGAGGTGTTCCGAATATCGACTATAGTTCAACCGTAATAAATCATAGTTAATGTCCGGAACACGTCTATATAGTATTCAAACCTCCAAGTTCGAAGAGTGACCAGAGTAACTAGACCATAGAGGAACTAGGCTGAGTTTTATCATCCAATCATAGTCACCATAGTCACTATAGTTGCTGATCGAACTACCTCTGTATATCTACAGTTCGAATTGTAGATGTCTACAATGCGTTACAATAGAAACACAGTAAACCATAAGACCAGACCGTAAGTTTGAACACTGGATAAGTACATGCAGTACATGTACATATTGTTCGATATCGTCTTGGTGAAGTATTCTGGCTACAAGGGGATGTTCGATACAAGTCGTAATAAAAACATATAGACGGCCATTTATGATAATATTGCTCCCTAATTAGCATAATGTGTGTGACAAATGCAATGTTTGTTGATTCAATCTATACAATAATCTGGATAAAGTTTGAAAATGCACAATGTTTACCGTTCCCAAAAAAGTAATAACCCCTTTTCTTCCCTGAAAAACGTTAGCCTTTAAAAATCAATCGACAAATGGAAAGTTAGTTATTTTCTTTGTCTTTCATGTTTTCATCAAAGCGAAATCATCTGTGTACTAAACAGGCTCCAAATTGTAGACGAGTAAGATATATTTGAAAAGAATAAATGTAAAATGTTCTTTTATTTAGAAATGGCCAGATTTAATTGGAACATACTTTGTACAAAATACATTTGTTTCATAAATATTTAGAAATGGCCAGATTTAATTGGAACATACTTTGTACAAAATACATTTGTTTCATAAATATTTAGAAATGGCCAGATTTAATTGGAACATACTTTGTACAAAATACATTTGTTTCATAAATATTTAGAAATGGCCAGATTTAATTGGAACATACTTTGTACAAAATACATTTGTTTCATAAATATTTAGAAATGGCCAGATTTAATTGGAACATACGTACAAATATTGATTATGTTAGAAAACACGTACTCCGCTCTAACTGATCTTTTGTAAATATATCTCGCCCAAAAGGGCTAAACAATATTAATATTGTTTTGTACTTGGTATAAAGGGATTCAAAATGTAGTTTGTTGAAAAGTTTCATAATTGTGATAAAGCCCTTTTTGGCGAAACCTTAATCAAAGAAGAGTTAAAACAGAAAGCATATTATTTGTCCCTAATATAGACTTTTATCCGAGATTATGTTAGAAAACCTAAATATCAAATTGCCTTCCATGAAAATTGTTTGAATCATATAACATGAACTATATCCACATTTCAGAGAAATTTACTGTCACGTTTTTGCAAAATTTCATTTTTGAACAAAAAGAAAATGCCGCCTACATTTTTCAATCGCATGCAATTTACCATTTTGCTTATTTCATTCAAAAGTTTGATTTATGTCAGGAAAATAAAGTTCATTGTATTTGTAAAACATAAGAAAATCGACATGGTTGACAAATTATGTTACTTCTAAAACTTAAACTAACCAATGTTTATATATTTCATATATTTTAGTGAATTACCTCCCTTTATCAAGAATGATTTTAATATATTTTTAAATAAACCGACCTTTCAACCGACTGCCAATATTAAATATATATATAGAAATATATTTTAATTATTCTAGTTACCATTCATATTAAAAGGCAATTACCAGACCTCATTAGGGTTCTAATACCTTAAGTGTTTGAGACCAATCTGTACAATACGTGCTCATACCTTCATATATAGCTCGAATACTTGACAATCAGGTCGCGTGATATTTTGAAGTTACAGTAATAGATATTTCGTATTTATCAGCATATATAGCGTCTTGCCCAACTCCGCACGAATGAAACCTGAAGATTTTAAGCCCATGTAAAATTTACCCAAGCACTGCATATTAATGTTTTCGATGAGAATAATATCATAGCACTGTCACTGACCAAAGAATGTTTCTGTTGAAATTGTTTGTAAATACGAGTAGTGTATACAAGTAGTTAAACACGTCCTAGTCGTATATACATGTATTGGAAATAAACGCATTAGTAGCGCGTATTATTTACTTTATAAAACGAACAACTTCAGAAAATGTGATGAAAAATCTATATATGTTTATATTTACCTTGTACAAACACAAGCGTTAATCCTACTACTAAATACATTGTGCAGTTCCAAGATGACTTTTGCATGTTGAAGTCAAAATGTATACTTTAATAATAAATGTTTACAGGTTTTCACCGATGACTCGTGTGAGGAACAAATGAATAACTAGATGACAAGAATTGTAGAAACCATATATACCTATACCCTCTGAGGATCTCTGCTACAAAATACCAATATAAAGTGAAGACATTGCACGAAGGCATCACTCACAGATAAGAACTTCATTATACAGATATAGAATACAGAAAAGAGTTGTGACACATGCATGGAGATGATACAAAAACTATACTGGTCGCACTAAGAGGTAAATGCAAAAACACGAAAACTACGAGGCTTGTTCGGAAGAGTTGTGACACATGCATGGAGATGATACAAAAACTATACTGGTCGCACTAAGAGGTAAATGCAAGAACACGAAAACTATGAGGCTTGTTCGGAAGAGTTGTGACACATGCATGGAGATGATACAAAAACTATACTGGTGCACTAAGAGGTAAATGCAAGAACACGAAAACTACGAGGCTTGTTCGGAAAGTATTGAGCCAACATGAATTATAAAGGCAATGAAAGAAAAGAAGAAACATCACAGCTCGGACTATTAAAACTTGACTGCTCTCTAAATGCAAATAATAATGTGTTGGCATCACTAGATTGCTGTACGGATCTTTTGGAAGTGGATCAGTCCGTCAGGCACGGAGCAGGCCGACATCATGATCCCGTCATCTGATGCGTATGTCAACGAACGTTGGACGTATTTATCCATGCAGTCACTTAAAGAAAATATTTTAATTTCTGCACACATGTACAAAACACAATTAACTTCTTGTTCTGATTGAACAAATAACGTCGTGTCGTCAGTTAACTGAATTGTTATACTGTCTACATTAGTTATTTGTAAACCTTTAATATCATCTGAATTGTGTATGTTAATTGCCATTATTTCTAAAATTATTATAACAATTAATGCAGAGATTGGTCATCATTGACGTATTCTCTTAAATTTTAGAGCAAGAAATTTTCTGAAAAGCTATAATATGCAGATGAACTGAACATGTGCAGCTTTCTGGGATGAATATCAAGAATGATCTCCCTTGATTATCGGCTTTGTTTAAGCCATTTCCTCTAACTTGGATTGTCTCCCTTCCCCACGAAAATGACACCTGGCAACCTGGTCAATAATCAATAATCGATATTGGCTCCATGCTATAACCGAATATACTCGGATTCAACGTCTCTTGGTCTTTATCATTAGCGACTAACTTAGCCATCCCATAGCCTGGAATCCTGGCCAAACCTCCTATTGCTCCGCGTCGGTACTGACAGCGTTAGCAATCAGTGAGCCAGGACCCCAGGCTAAGCCACCCCACTGTGTTTCGACAGCATGTTGAAATTGCCTTGGGTAATAGTTTGACTTCTCGGGGGTGTATAGAACAACATTGACTTAAACGTGATGTTTCAAATAAATCTTCAATCACGGCAACAACTAATATTTCAGTGGAAACAGAAAATGTGTTGTAAAAATAAATGATACATTTTTGTAAAAATAAGTTTGTTATCTCGAAAGCATGTGAACATTTATACTGGTAAATTGTCGCAGATTGTTTAAAGGTGAATTTATAAGATCAGAAAACTAGCTTATAAGAACAACAGGACTATTGCAGTAAACTGTCGTAG
This sequence comes from Mactromeris polynyma, assembly GCA_032209605.1. Classification (NCBI taxonomy): domain Eukaryota; kingdom Metazoa; phylum Mollusca; class Bivalvia; order Venerida; family Mactridae; genus Mactromeris; species Mactromeris polynyma. The sequence goes on from JASFXZ010000028.1 coordinate 4,691,458, forward strand.
TGGACATTTTAAAAATTATACATGGCTTAAATAGAGCTACAAGTACTAACATGATAACGATTGACGTCTGGGAATAAATAAAAACCAGCATTTGGCATTTATCCTGATCATTCTATGAATACTGTGTATATATGCAGAAACAAAGTTAAATCTCGTGCTCCCCCCCCCCCCGTTATGTACAGGCCCGGATCCAGAATCTCCAGACCGGGGGGGGGGGCAAACATGAGGACTAATGACCGCTCACTTTAGGGGTGTCCAGAGGATCCCCCGGAACTTATGTACAATATAGGTATGAAATGGTGGCTTCTGATGCATTTCGGGGTCTAAAATTTGAGGACTCATTCATGCGAATTGCACTAGTATGATTTTGTTAAAAATACAGAACGACCAATTCATACAAGTACCAACAGTTTACAAAATGTCCTGGCGACACCACTTCCTGTACCAACCCTAGTCAGACCTCCCCCGGACATTTTTTACAATATAGGTATGAAAGGGTTGCTTCTGGTGCATTTCAGGGTCTAAAATTTGAGGACACATTCATGAGAATTCCACAAGTATTATTTTGTTAAAAATGCAGAACGACCAATTTATACAAGTACCAATAGTATTACCAATGTCCACTTGTTGAGGATTCATCGTTAACAAAATTGACAGACGACATAAAATGCCACCCAAAGGCAAAGTTTTTGAAAACAATAGAACCTTCCACTACACTACATGTAGTCATAAACAGTTATTGAGACTGGTTGAAACATTTAAACGACATTAAATTTGATGACGGCTGCACGGCATGGGAAAATTAAAGTTGAACAAAAGAAAATTCGTCTCATGTCAAATTATCATTATTGTGCCTTTACTAGTATTACATGATAGTTCTTTTTAAACAAATTTTAATTTATTCGGGAAAAAATAAAATTCTTTTATTTTGCAAAACTTATTACAGGCCCACTTATTACATTCCCTTCCATAAATTATTGAATTGATGAAAAAAAAATTGAGAAAACTTTAATGAATTCAGAAGAGCTAATATCAGGTGTCAAATTTTCACAACTCTCCTTCAATTTTTTATCACTAAGGGCGAATTTTGAGGTTTCAGTTGTGTTGTAGTTTGGTATAAAAAACTTAAACCAGTTATGATTAAGATTGGTTTGCAAACAAACAGATGGTTTAGTTGGATAAAAATGACCCACATGATTTTGATTGTACAAGAACTTACTGTATCAGAAGACCATAACGATTTAGGTGACCCAGGGGCATCAAAATCCGATTCCATTTACTGCAGTTTTGACCGCCAGCAGTATTGTGATTGCAGACAGATTGGTGCGAGATAAGAAAGTCAGAGTTGAGAACTATGTAACTTCGGTTTCGTTACAATGTGGACGATTTTATAGCCAGGTTCCAATTAAGCAGACATACATGTGACCTGTTTGTTTTTGGCCTGAGTCTTTAGCCCAAGGCCATATTATCTATGCTACATTTCAGACCCAATTTCCCTAAAGTACAAATTACTACAGTACATGTACGCGTAAATAAAGTTTTTGATGGATTGTGCAATCGACCTTTATGCGGCAATACTCTAACACGTGTAAGTGATTTTCTAAATATATAAAGTGATCCGGGCGGCTTGACTAACAGACCTTTGTGGCGGTTTTTCACTGCGATGATTTTGACAAATTTTCACTTTATTTTTTAAGTTACAATAACATCATGGTATATTATCTCTGTCGGCAAAATACCCGTATTTCAATTTTATGCTGCTGTTGCATTTTTTCATTTGTCAAAACATAATTTCAACCGTAGGTTGGTGTTTACAATAACATACGAGGGGCATTTCAAAAGTAATGCAGCTGATTATCGTGCGACCTCGTCTTGCACGGGATTTTCGTGAAAATCGTACCGATGTAGCGATACATCAATTCCCTCCACATATATACCAAATTAACAGGTGTACACGCAGTATTATCGCTAATACAGTGATAAAAGCAACATATAGTCATTGACACTATAGTAAAATGGTCGGCAAGAGAAGTGTAAAGGCAGCCGCTAGCGTATTCCGCATTGTAAAACGTCATTTAAAAATGAGACGTATTACAGCTAGATGGATCCCTTATTTATTGTCAGACAAGCAAAAGCGTGTCCGACTTGAAACTGCCAGCAAATTGCTTCAAATGTTTCCAAAATATCAAAGAAAGCAGTTTTTCTGACATTATTACTGGAGATGAGACATGGGTACATTTTTTCGAGCCTACCAGAAAAAATAACAACAAAATATGGGCTACCAAAAACTGTCGCCGCCCCTCAATTGCCAAAAGATTGATCAGTGCTAAGAAAGCAATGTTTGTTATTTTCTTTGATATCCGTGGTCCTATTATGCAATTGGTTGTACCAAATAGAAAATCTGTGACTGGTATATTTTATAAAGAAAAAGTGTTGAAGAAACTTACAAAACAATGTTTCAAACGTCGCCCACACGCTGGCTTTAAGCACCTATCCCTGTTGCATGACAACGCCCCTGCGCATAAGTCTGCTATTGTGACCTCGTTTTCTATATTGTTTACCTTACTGGTAGACTTTAATTATTATAATTATTCGTTTTACTTACTTCAAATTTCAGACATTTCTTCAGTTAAAGCTTCATGACCCAAACTAGGACTTGGTTTTTCATATTTACTAGTTCTTCATTTTTCTATTTTTTCTTTCAGAAAAACAATCACATTTATCTTTATATCAATGGTATGCTGTTATCTGTGTTAAATCTATGTGGTTCTTGTATATTATTGGTAGCTGCCGTGATCCATACCTTAATGAAATAATTATTTAATGTTACAGGTTATGAGAGAATTGCAGAAGATTTTTCACAGCGATCAAGGTTTCCGGGGGTAATTGGTGCAGTTGATGGAACCTATATCCCTACCACAGGACCAACAGAGTTCCGGGACTCGTACATCTGCCGTAAAGGGTATCCAGCATTTCATCTCCAGGGTGTTTGTGACAGTTCCATGAAATTTCTGGATGTGTATTCAGCATATCCGGGATCTGGGCCCGTATTCAATATACATCTTAAGTTGAAAATTTATCTTAAATCCTAAGATTTCCATTAAATTTAAGATTTTTCTTGCATTTCTTCCTTAGATTTCAAGAAAAATCTTAAGTGGTATTCACAAAGCATATTATCTTAAGATATTGTTTATTTTTCTCCTTAACTGTAAGGTACCTCTTAGCAGTCTTAACTTTTATCTTAAATATAAGGAAAATGCTAGTATTTTCGATATCTACAATCTGCTGCTTGTATTTTGTTTAAAAGAAGTTTCAGCATATACAATGACTGTTATTTTATCGTTCTACGTATATTTCCATTGATGCCCTAGTATAATATTTGTCAGGGGCGACTATTCTTGCTCGATCTACCTGACAAACGCTTGTCAGTATTTACGAAGCGGCGTTGGAAGATTGATTTTGTGACTAAAATGCTTATTTCATTGTAATTAATTAAATATTTCTCAATGAATGTGATTGAAATGGTATGACATACAAGTTTTGATCGGAATAGACTTTCACTGTTTGGAGACGATCATTCAACAACGACCAATGGATATCATATTTCCACCAAAACACGATCATTATTTATGGGCCCGTTTTATCAACGTTCTTACGCACAAAAGTTTCGTAAGATTTTCTTACGACGTTCTTACGATCGCAAGAGCGTTTTATCAATATTTCCGTACGCATGCAGACGCTACGAATGCGTTAGTTATAACGAAAATGCTACTCGGTGGTTTTAGGCATTCGTAACGTTCGTAACAAATATGATTAATCATGATTTCACATTAATCAACAACAGTTATGAACTTTTTAATCCATTCATCTACTTCATATCACATGAAATTGTCTGGCATTACCTGGGGGGGGGGGAATACATTAATCAGTATATATTGTTATCTTATAAAGATGATTCCATACATACTAGCTGATACAGTAGTCAATCGAACAAAGTGAAACTTCTAACAATTAAAAGGTAATTTGAAGATGGAATAAGAATAGTGTGTATGTGGAATTGTACATGGAATATAAATGTATGGTTTACATTTGAAGTACAGTATCAACTATGTCATACAACTTTTAAAATTTAATACTATTATTTGGTTATTGCTATAGTGTCACAGGCACACTCATGACCAACTTTCTGGCTCATCGCAATATTCCCCAGATCTGATCGATATTGGCTCCATGCTATAACCGATTATATATACGCCACTTTAACGTCTCATAATCATTATCATTCGCGACTGAATTAGTCACCCCGCTGTGTTTAGCCAGCAAGAGCTGTTGCATTTATCTTGATGTATCAGTATGTATGTAGTTGTGTATATTTTGCTTTCGAATATTACATGTATCATAATATATTTGCAAACAAAACTGTATCTGTTTTCTTCAGTATACGTTTTAATCAATAATATATATTGACATTTTAGTACTCAGTACATGTAATAACGCACGATATGGGATCTTTATATTTTCATTGACTGACTTTTAGGATACAAGAAATTAACAAAACGATATTATGACTGATAAATAAAAGTATTTGGAAGTAATTGACAAGTTATCTTTACCCCTTTGATGTAAGTCAATTACTTAACACAAATGTGTGAAAATACACATGGATGACAAACAGTTGGTTGAAATGTATCACATTTCACACCTTGTTATTGAGACATAATTTTTCAATAGAAAAATAATGAAATTGGTAAATGTAAATAAAATATTATATTATGTTATATTGGAATGTTAAGTACTAATACTACAATTCACATACTATTATACATATCTTTCACATAAAATATAATCAAGAAGTTTAAGTTAAAATCATGAAGAATAGGAATTGTAATACATTTTTTTCACAAATAAATTACCATACATGAAAGTGCTATCGTCATGTTGGAGGAAAATAAAATTAATCTTTAAGCAAACAACATTATATGAACAGAACAGACATTTTATTAAGACTTGTACAATGGAAATCGTCTACAACACATACATGTTTATATACATTTTGTCAACGTGAAAGTTACTTACTAAGTGTTATTGAACAACAATAAAAATACATCGGAATAAGTCATATATTACACAATTTAGTTTGAAATAAATCGTCGGAGGTTGAACTAAGCATTTATCTTTCAACAGTTAATAAAGTATTCAGTATTATATGAGATGTTAATCCAATTATGACAAGGAAGATGTTCAATTGCCTGTAAAAACAAATATCATCTATATAGTAATAAGTGACATGTACTTAAAACCGCATAACATTAAATGTTCGTAGCTTTAAATTCGACACGCTAGATGCAAATAGGAGGTGATATGTCAAACCTAATTTATATGTGTATATACTTATGTGCTTAATCGAACTCATGGTTATTATTGTATCGTAAAATGTTGCTTAATATGGGCGCTTTCCCACACCTTACACTATTTGTCGGCACATCAACAACAATTTCAAATTTCACGATCTGTTCATGTCTAGCTGTTCTTTGTTACATAGTTATATGATGACGTTCATGTAATAAAATTCACCAGACCAATGCTTAACAACTTTAAAGATTAAAATCAGAAGCAATTTTATGCATTTCATATAATTCATATGTACTGCATAACCATCAACAAATTGCATACTTTTTGAAGAACGCACCCTCATAATGCATTTTAGATTTGTTTACAATAATCAACTGAATGTTGCAACTGTCATAAAATCTTGATCGCTTCAGTGAAATTTTTGATTATAGTATATACATTGTTAAGTATAAGTGTTTATTCATGAGAATGCAAAATTTCAAATCAGCTGAAAATTCGGCAAGGGGTCCAGGGGGGCCGCTGAAGCTACTGGCTTTAAGCATCTAAGACGGTTTAAATTGTCTCAAAAACGGCCCTTGCGAGCGTCAAATCAATCCCCGGAAAATTCACATGCCTGATTATTACACGAGTACAGTAGAGCCACTCGTAACAAGTCTCTTAAGTCATGTATGTCATGTTTTATATTGTTGTTGTTTTATCTATAAACTAGAGACAAGTGCTAATCAGTTCATCTACTGTCTGACAGCGATGTAATCGATTTTTACAAAATGTTATTTCACAATCTTTCTGAAAAACGGAATATGTATTGCAGAAATATTATTTTTTTCAAAACCGTTTGCACAAGTTTGATATCTCAATCCGTTGTTGAGATATTAACGATTTCCCACAGTTCCCATGTATTTTCCCCATTACCCACGTTATCGACGGTGAACGGTTCACCAGTAATAATAGGACATGATTGTTGGGAGTAGAATATAGATGTGTTGAAACAACAGTAGCTTACAGAAATCATTGGTCCATGCAGCAGTAGAAATTTAGAACACGACTAAGATTTTTTTTACTTAAGAAAATCTTAGGAAAGAAATATCTTAAGTAATATATTGAATATAACTTAAAGATAAAATATTTGTTATCCTTGCGTAAGGAAAAAAATATGTCTTAAGGAAAAACTTAAGAAATATCTTAAGATGTATATTGAATACGGGCCCTGTACATGACTCTAGGGTATTCAAGAATAGCCCCTTACATGAACGTTTACAAAAGGAGTGTCCTCAGACACAACACCTTTTAGGAGACTCAGCATATAGCCTCAAGTCATTCTTAATTGTGCCATTTAGGGATAACTCCTGAACAAAAGAAATTCAATTTTGCCCACAGTTCAACAAGAGTTGATATAGAGAGGTACTTTGGACTGTTGAAAGGAAAGTTTCGAAAACTGAAGTTCCTTGATGTTAACAAGGTGTCTGTTATACCAAACATTATTGTTACATGTTGTGTTCTGCACAATTTCATTTTGAGTAATGAGTCGTATGAAGAAGAAGATTTTGTTCATTTGCAGGAAGACCGAACACCACCCTCTGCCAGCAGTCAAGGAGAATCGTCAACTCTTGGTGCAGCAAAGCGTAATGAGATCATGAACTTGTTGGCGTAGAAATCAAATTTGTACATCCAAATCATATCATTTTGTAGTGTGATTTCTTTATGCAAATTTATATAAAACTTGTGAAGTGTTTTAGAAATTCTTTATTTGTTGGACTATGATGTTTATTATTGTGGACATAACTTCATGTCACACTGATAATTGTATTATCATTTTCCTGTGTCCAACTTCATGTCACACTGATAATTGTATTATCATTTTCCTGTGTCCAACTTCATGTCACACTGATAATTGTATTATCATTTTCCCGTGTCCAACTTCATGTCACACTGATAATTGTATTATCATTTTCCTGTGTCCAACTTCATGTCACACTGATAATTGTATTATCATTTTCCTGTGTCCAACTTCATGTCACACTGATAATTGTATTATCATTTTCCTGTGTCCAACTTCATGTCACACTGATAATTGTATTATCATTTTCCCGTGTCCAACTTCATGTCACACTGATAATTGTATTATCATTTTCCCGTGTCCAACTTCATGTCACACTGATAATTGTATTATCATTTTCCTGTGTCCAACTTCATGTCACACTGATAATTGTATTATCATTTTCCTGTGTCCAACTTCATGTCACACTGATAATTGTATTATCATTTTCCTGTGTCCAACTTCATGTCACACTGATAATTGTATTATCATTTTCCTGTGTCCAACTTCATGTCACACTGATAATTGTATTATCATTTTCATGTGTCCAACTTCATGTCACACTGATAATTGTATTATCATTTTCCCGTGTCCAACTTCATGTCACACTGATAATTGTATTATCATTTTCCCGTGTCCAACTTCATGTCACACTGATAATTGTATTATCATTTTCCCGTGTCCAACTTCATGTCACACTGATAATTGTATTATCATTTTCCCGTGTCCAACTTCATGTCACACTGATAATTGTATTATCATTTTCCCGTGTCCAACTTCATGTCACACTGATAATTGTATTATCATTTTCACAGCTTTATAGTGTGTTTACTTAGCTACTTATATATTTAATAAAACGTGTGTAAGTTTATTTAGCATGGTCTTAACAGAATAGAATGAAAAATAAACTTAAGACCACTGGATCAAAGCAGTTTGTATTTTGTACATTTCTAACATGCATACTATTAAAAGGGTTTACTTATGAGGACTTTACTAGACATATCAGTTGATTTGTACTGATGCTAATGTGCCTCTCTTAGAGAGGCCAAAATGTCTGAGTGATATACTGTCAAAAGATGTCTGTGCAATGGTTACATTTAAGTGATGTCTGTGTGAAGGTACTGTCCAAGGAGTGTCTGTGTGATGTACCGTCAAGAAATGTCTGTGCTATGGTACTGCTCAAATAATGTCTGTGTAAATTTACTTATCCAATTATGTATGTGTAAATAACTGTCTATTATTAGTGTCATGATATTGTCCAAGTTTGTGATTGCTTCAGTGATCTACATATTTCAAGTGAATGAGAACCAAGTACGGGCAACTGGGGAATAACTCTGTACATGCTTTTAATAGTTATGGCTCTTGTACACCACTTCATCCATTACATTTTACCATTATGCAGTTTCAATAAATTCCATCCAGTAGTTTTAATCTATTCTCCAGACAGGAAAAAAAGGGTAATAATTAATCGGGACATAGTTATGGTTCTTGTCAATTGCACATCCTCTTAGTGTGCATTACTATTGTATGTAGTTTCATTTAACGGTTGTGGTCTTGGTAGTGCTCGAACCCACAAGGTCAAGTGGACGACATCCTAACCTTAATCTGGCAGGGATATAATAAAGTTTCGCTTCATGTATAACTGGAAATCAAATGAGTTTGAATAAATACTGGACACAAAATTCAGTGACATGTGTACAGACACATGACAATTCAGTATGCCTGAATGGAGTGGCAGAAACATGATTAATGTTGATTGGAACACGTGTCTGACTCTGCAGAAGAATGTGTAAACCCTTTCCAACTTGGTGCATATAGTGAGACTGACATTCAGAACAAAAAAACATGTCAACCATCATGACACTGTTTTGAGAAACAAATATGTTTGAAAGTGCTTTATAAAAGAGAAGACTACACATAAATTGAATTACCAACTTTATTCACTGGAGGTAGTTCGGTCAGTTTGATTAACCAGTTTAAGATTTGTGATAAACAAATACAGAAACTTGTTTTGGTTGAAACCCAGTTGGTTAAAACAAATGAAAGGTTTGACAAACCAGTTTTGGATTCAAACCGGTTTGGTACAAACAAATTCGCCCTAAGACACCACCGCGACAGATCTCTGTTATGTATGATGTCCAATAATCTGTGTTTTACAGACGCTTTCAACTTATGTTTATAGATATGAATGATACGGAAATTGAAAACGCCTGGCTGATGTAGAGTGAAAAGCATACGATTCTTCTAGACGGCCTCAATGCCAATGAGCGCAACTGGGGGTCAAATTGTATGGCCCTTGCTTCGGCTATACCGGTAGAATACAAGAGGAAATCGACCATAAATCAATGTATTGCATTTAAACTGCTAAAGAGTAGTAACCTTAAGACCTTATCAGTGGATATAATTTTGTATTAGGAATAAGAAAAGGTCACTCCACAGCCGACCTTCTTCTTCTTCTAATTGAGTACATTATCCCCTCTGGAGCATTTTCGTACTGTGGTGAGGTACTATTTACCGGTGAGACAGAGTGAAGTTAAAAGATGGTTAAAAACATGCTGTGGTGTACTTAAAACTCCAGGGTGGCAACCCTTGCCTTGAAAGTGTCCAAGGTAGGGCTGGTGACTACTTCGTGTGGGATCTGGTTCCAGAGTCTTATGGTAGACGGGAAGTAGGATCGGCTGTAAATGTCTGTTCGGCAGAATGGGATAATGTATCCGAGTTGATGGCCTCTTGTAGTTACAGAAGAAGGTTGAAGGTATGGCTGTATGGGTATGGCAACTAATTGGTTGGTAATGCGATACAGCATAACAAGCTTGGATAGTTGGCGGTGGTGTTGAAGGGACTTCCAACCGATGGTGCTCATCATGTGTGAAACACTGCTTGTAGTGTGGTAGTCTCCACTGACAAAACGGGCAGCACGTCTTTGTACTGCTTCCATTTGCTGTATGTTGCCCATGGTGTAGGGGTCCCATGCAGAGCTTGCATATTCGAGGTTGGCCTTGACATCTCTTGGACATCTGGAAATGTTTCGACGGAGAATAGCCAGTGTGTTGTTAGCCTTTTTGGTGACCATCTCAATGTGTGGGGTCCAGGATAGTTTGTCGGATAGAATGACTCCAAGGTACTTCCCCTGCTTCACTAATTGTAGTGGGTGGTCATGAATGAGATAAGTGGTGTTGACTGGAGCTCTTTTCCGTGTAAAGCGGATGACTTCACACTTGGTTGGGTTGAAGGACATTTTCCAGGTCTTCTCCCATTCCTGAAGGTTGGTCAGGTCTTGTATTAGTATTGGTACACAACATGGTAATCATGGGGTAAATTCAATACATAGTCATCTAATGACTGGTATGTATATATACCTAGTCAATAAATGTCTATTTTCTTTTCTACTATCCAAGTATCGACCTGTACCAGGTCACTAGGTGATTATGTATCTATAATAGAGATGTGTTTCAAATTGTTCAAACATAACTCACAAAAACTGTTCAGAGTGAAGCCGGTAAACTAAAACCTGTCTTATCAATGTTCCAGTTTAAACTAGTCATATATGCAACGCATTGAAATTAACATTGCTTGTAAGTGGAGCAGTCCCTGTTTCCATCCCCGAATGCTTCTACAATCTCTGGTTGACAAGTCTTTAAAGAACAGAAGAAACTTCGTCTGTCCTGGGCAGTCTTCCTGCGCTTTCAGCGCTTTGATTTTTTCTTTTGTGATCGAACACAGTGTTTTCTACGTGGTGTTGACACATCAGTTGTTTTGTTTGATGCGTGTTATCCATCGTCCGTTTGTTGAGTTGAACCGTATTTGTAATTGTCCATTTTTTGTGTAATATCCGAATTGATTTGTGTGTTTTGATCGATAACTTCTGTATTAGTTTCTTTGTAGTCTTGAGATAAGGGGCAGTCGCCGTGTTTATAACCAATTTCATTGCACTTAAGGTATTTCCAATCATTAATACATGCATCAGTACGGTGACCCTCTTGTAAGCATTTCTTACATTTAGCAGTTTTTGTTATTTAACCTTTGTGAATCATTTTGGCTTGAATCTGTCCAAATTCCATGAATCTAGGTAGAGGGTTTACAAATGTAGATTTCTTCACTTTTATTAAACGGTCACCAGTATCACAGTTTGTCAACTAGCTAGTCCAGCCACGGACGTCACATCTCTATACTGTCGCTGTACAACGTCCTGCTAAACCATTCACAAAAGTAAATAGAAGTTGGACACCGCCGGTCTTTCTACTGCATTAACTCTTATTTTCGTGAACATATAAATGCTTTGCATGCAATAAAAACTGTACGACAGCAAATTGTAGCTTTTCGTTGATTTATTTGTCGTTTCAACACAAGATTTTCATGGATACGACTTTTGTAAAAAATAGTGAATCGAGCACCTGTAAATAAGAAGATGGGAGAGTTGCTATGGAGGCGGTGCGCACCTAGTTATTACCCTACCCAGATCACCGTCGATATTGCTATTATTTGCTTCTCCTTGAGCCAATACTGAAAGTGATATCTATCACGAATTCAAATAAAAGTTGTTTCAAAGTTAAAACCCATCTTGTATTGTTACTTTGACGGGCGAAATTGGCGGGAGCGCGAATGTAAACATCCAGTTTGTAAGGTAGATAGTTCACTTGCGCACCGTAGGCGGAGTTACGTTTGATTGACAGATACCTTAGCGACAATTTTTGCAATCATAAACATCTGACCCCTGTCTTCTTGTCGAAGGAAATATTGATAAACCGAAATGGATATGATAGTACATGTACATGTTAAGATTAAATTCGTGTAAAGAATAAGTCATATTTATATAACTTAGGAGTTACACATTCTTAAATAGCAAGTGTGGTCCATATTCACAGATAGCTGTGGTGTTCCATATTCACAGAAAGCTGTGATGTTCCATATTCACAGATAGCTGTGATGTTCCATATTCACAGATAGCTGTGGTGTTCCATATTCACAGATAGCTGTGATGTTCCATATTCACAGACAGCTGTGATGTTCCATATTCACAGAAAGCTGTGGTGTTCCATATTCACAGATAGCTGTGGTGTTCCATATTCACAGATAGCTGTGATGTTCCATATTCACAGACAGCTGTGATGTTCCATATTCACAGAAAGCTGTGGTGTTCAATATTCACAGATAGCTGTGGTGTTCCATATTCACAGATAGCTGTGATGTTCCATATTCACAGATAGCTGGGATGTTCCATATTCACAGATAGCTGTGATGTTCCATATTCACAGATAGCTGTGGTGTTCCATATTCACAGGCAGCTGTGTTGTTCCATGTTCACAGCCAGCTGTGTTGTTCCATGTTCACAGACAGCTGTGGTGTTCCATGTTCACAGACAGCTGTGGTGTTCCATGTTCACAGACAGCTGTGGTGTTCCATGTTCACAAACAGCTGTGGTGTTCCATATCCTCAGATAGCTGTGGTGTTCCATGTTCACAGTCACCTGTGGTGTTCCATGTTCACAGTCAGCTGTGATGTTCCATGTTCACAGCCAGCTGTGGTGTTCTATATCCTCAGATAACTGAGGTGATCCATGTTCACAGTCACCTGTGGTGTTCCTTGTTCACAGCCAGCTGTGGTGTTCCATGTTCACAGCCAGCTGTGGTGTTCTATATCCACAGATACTTGTCGTGTTCCATGTTCAAAGCCAGATGTGGTGTTTCATATCCTCAGATAACTGTGGTATTCCATATTCACAGATAGCTGTGGAGTTCAATGTTCACAGACAGCTGTAGTGTTCCATGTTCGCAGCCAGCTGTGGTGTTCCATACCCTCAGATAACTGAGGTGTTCCATATTCACAGATAGCTGTGTTGTTCAATATCCTCAGACATCTGTAGTGTTCCTTATTCATAGACAGCTGTGGTGTCCCATATCCTCAAATAGCTGTGTTGTTCCATATCCTCAGATAGCTGTAGTGTTCTATATCCTCAGATAGATGTGTTGTTCAATATCCTCAGTTAGCTGTGTTGTTCCATATCCTCAGCTAGCTGTAGTGTTCCATATCCTCAGATAGCTGTAGTGTTCCATATCCTCAGATAGCTGTAGTGTTCCATATCCCCAGATAGCTGTAGTGTTCCATATCTTCATACAGCTGTGGTGTTCCAAATCCTCAGATAACTGTGGTGTTTCATATCCTAAGACAGCTGTGGTGTTCCATATCAACAGATAGTTGTGGTATTCCATATCCACAGATAGTTGTGATGTTCCATATCCTCAGATAGTTGTGGTATTCCATATCCACAGATAGTTGTGATGTTCCATATCAACAGACAGTTGTGGTGTTCCATATTCACAGATAGTTGTGGTGTTCCATATCAACAGATAGTTGTGGTGTTCCATATCAACAGATAGTTGTGATGTTCCATATCAACAGATAGTTGTGATGTTCCATATCAACAGACAGTTGTGGTGTTCCATATTCACAGATAGTTGTGGTGTTCCATATCAACAGATAGTTGTGGTGTTCCATATCAACAGATAGTTGTGATGTTCCATATCAACAGACAGTTGTGGTGTTCCATATCAACAGATAGTTGTGGTATTCCATATCAACAGATAGTTGTGATGTTCCATATCAACAGACAGTTGTGGTGTTCCATATCAACAGATAGTTGTGGTGTTCCATATCAACAGACAGTTGTGGTGTTCCATATTCACAGATAGTTGTGATGTTCCATATCAACAGACAGTTGTGGTGTTCCATATCAACAGATAGTTGTGGTGTTCCATATCAACAGACAGTTGTGGTGTTCCATATCAACAGACAGTTGTGGTGTTCCATATCAACAGATAGTTGTGATGTTCCATATCAACAGACAGTTGTGGTGTTCCATATCAACAGATAGTTGTGATGTTCCATATCAACAGATAGTTGTGGTGTTCCATATCCACAGACAGTTGTGGTATTCCATATCCACAGATAGTTGTGGTATTCCATATCCACAGATAGTTGTGGTATTCCATATCCACAGATAGTTGTGGTGTTCCATATCAACAGACAGTTGTGGTATTCCATATCCACAGATAGTTGTGGTGTTCCATATCCACAGACAGTTGTGGTGTTCCATATCCACAGACAGTTGTGGTGTTCCATATCCACAGACAGTTGTGGTGTTCCATATCCACAGATAGTTGTGGTGTTCCATATCAACAGATAGTTGTGGTGTTCCATATCAACAGACAGTTGTGGTATTCCATATCCACAGATAGTTGTGGTATTCCATATCCACAGATAGTTGTGATGTTCCATATCAACAGATAGTTGTGGTGTTCCATATCCATAGACAGTTGTGGTATTCCATATCCACAGATAGTTGTGATGTTCCATATCAACAGACAGTTGTGGTGTTCCATATCAACAGACAGTTGTGGTATTCCATATCCCCAGATAGTTGTGGTGTTCCATATCAACAGATAGTTGTGGTGTTCCATATCAACAGATAGTTGTGGTGTTCCATATCAACAGATAGTTGTGGTATTCCATATCAACAGACAGTTGTGGTATTCCATATCCACAGATAGTTGTGGTGTTCCATATCCACAGATAGTTGTGGTGTTCCATATCAACAGACAGTTGTGGTATTCCATATCCACAGATAGTTGTGGTATTCCATATCCACAGATAGTTGTGATGTTCCATATCAACAGATAGTTGTGGTGTTCCATATCCATAGACAGTTGTGGTATTCCATATCCACAGATAGTTGTGGTATTCCATATCAACAGACAGTTGTGGTATTCCATATCCACAGATAGTTGTGGTATTCCATATCAACAGACAGTTGTGGTATTCCATATCCACAGATAGTTGTGGTATTCCATATCAACAGACAGTTGTGGTATTCCATATCCACAGATAGTTGTGGTGTTCCATATCCACAGATAGTTGTGGTATTCCATATCAACAGACAGTTGTGGTGTTCCATATCAACAGATAGTTGTGGTATTCCATATCAACAGATAGTTGTGGTGTTCCATATCAACAGACAGTTGTGGTGTTCCATATCAACAGATAGTTGTGGTATTCCATATCCACAGATAGTTGTGGTGTTCCATATCAACAGACAGTTGTGGTATTCCATATCAACAGATAGTTGTGGTGTTCCATATCAACAGACAGTTGTGATGTTCCATATCAACAGATAGTTGTGATGTTCCATATCAACAGACAGTTGTGGTGTTCCATATCAACAGATAGTTGTGGTATTCCATATCCACAGATAGTTGTGGTGTTCCATATCAACAGACAGTTGTGGTATTCCATATCCACAGATAGTTGTGGTGTTCCATATCAACAGATAGTTGTGGTATTCCATATCAACAGACAGTTGTGGTGTTCCATATCCACAGATAGTTGTGGTATTCCATATCAACAGACAGTTGTGGTGTTCCATATCAACAGATAGTTGTGGTATTCCATATCCACAGATAGTTGTGGTGTTCCATATCAACAGACAGTTGTGGTATTCCATATCAACAGATAGTTGTGGTGTTCCATATCCACAGACAGTTGTGGTGTTCCATATCCACAGATAGTTGTGGTGTTCCATATCCACAGATAGTTGTGGTGTTCCATATCAACAGACAGTTGTGGTATTCCATATCAACAGATAGTTGTGGTGTTCCATATCAACAGATAGTTGTGGTGTTCCATATCCACAGACAGTTGTGGTGTTCCATATCCACAGATAGTTGTGGTGTTCCATATCCACAGATAGTTGTGGTGTTCCATATCAACAGACAGTTGTGGTATTCCATATCAACAGATAGTTGTGGTGTTCCATATCAACAGATAGTTGTGGTGTTCCATATCCACAGATAGTTGTGGTATTCCATATCAACAGATAGTTGTGGTATTCCATATCAACAGATAGTTGTGGTGTTCCATATCAACAGACAGTTGTGGTATTCCATATCAACAGACAGTTGTGGTATTCCATATCAACAGATAGTTGTGGTATTCCATATCAACAGATAGTTGTGGTGTTCCATATCCACAGATAGTTGTGATGTTCCATATCCACAGATAGTTGTGATGTTCCATATCCACAGATAGTTGTGATGTTCCATATCAACAGATAGTTGTGATGTTCCATATCAACAGATAGTTGTGGTGTTCCATATCCACAGATAGTTGTGATGTTCCATATCCACAGATAGTTGTGATGTTCCATATCCACAGATAGTTGTGATGTTCCATATCCACAGATAGTTGTGATGTTCCATATCAACAGATAGTTGTGGTGTTCCATATCCACAGATAGTTGTGGTATTCCATATCAACAGATAGTTGTGGTGTTCCATATCCACAGATAGTTGTGATGTTCCATATCCACAGATAGTTGTGATGTTCCATATCCACAGATAGTTGTGATGTTCCATATCAACAGATAGTTGTGGTATTCCATATCAACAGATAGTTGTGATGTTCCATATCAACAGATAGTTGTGGTGTTCCATATCCACAGATAGTTGTGGTGTTCCATATCCACAGATAGTTGTGATGTTCCATATCCACAGATAGTTGTGATGTTCCATATCCATAGACAGTTGTGGTGTTCCATATCCACAGATAGTTGTGGTGTTCCATATCCACAGATAGTTGTGATGTTCCATATCCACAGATAGTTGTGATGTTCCATATCCACAGATAGTTGTGATGTTCCATATCAACAGATAGTTGTGGTGTTCCATATCCATAGACAGTTGTGATGTTCCATATCCACAGATAGTTGTGGTGTTCCATATCCACAGATAGTTGTGATGTTCCATATCCACAGATAGTTGTGATGTTCCATATCAACAGACAGTTGTGGTGTTCCATATCAACAGATAGTTGTGGTATTCCATATCAACAGATAGTTGTGATGTTCCATATCCACAGATAGTTGTGGTGTTCCATATCCACAGATAGTTGTGGTGTTCCATATCAACAGATAGTTGTGGTGTTCCATATCAACAGATAGTTGTGGTATTCCATATCAACAGATAGTTGTGGTATTCCATATCCACAGATAGTTGTGGTATTCCATATCCACAGATAGTTGTGGTGTTCCATATCAACAGATAGTTGTGGTGTTCCATATCAACAGATAGTTGTGGTGTTCCATATCCACAGATAGTTGTGGTGTTCCGTATCCTCAGACATCTGGGACGTTCTATATCATCATACAGCTTTAGCGTTCGATATCCTCAGACATCTGGGACGTTCTATATCCCCATACAGCTGTAGCGTTATATGCCCTCATACAGCTGTAGCGTTCTATAATCTCATACAGCTGTAGCGTTCTATATCCTCACACAGCTGTAGAGTTCTATATCCTCATACAACTGTAGCGTTCTATATCATCATACAGCTGTAGCGTTCTATATCATCATACAGCTGTAGCGTTCTATATCATCATACAGCTGTAGCGTTCTATTCCCTCATACAGCTGTAGCGTTCTATATCCACAGACAGCTGTAGCGTTCTATATCCTTATACAGCTGTAGCGTTCTATATCCACAGACAGCTGTAGCGTTCTATATCATCATACAGCTGTAGCGTTCTATATCCTCATACAGCTGGGACGTTCTATATCATCAGACATCTTGAGTGTTCTATGTTCTCATACAGCTGTTGCGTACTATATCCTCATACAACTGTAGCCTTCTGTATACACATACAGCTGGGACGTTCTATATCATCAGAAAGTCGTGACTTGCTTTATCCTCAGACAGCTTGAATGTTCTATATGCTGTGACAGCTTGAATGTTCTATATCCTCAGACAGTTTGAATTTTCTGTATTCTCAGACTGATTTAATGTTCTATATCCTCAGACAGCTTGAACGTTCTATATCCTCAGACAGCTTGAACGTTCTATATCCTCATACAGCTTGAATGTTCTATATCCTCAGACAGCTTGAATGTTCTATATCCTCAGACAGCTTGAATGTTCTATATCCTCATACAGCTTGAATGTTCTATATCCTCAGACAGCTTGAATGTTCTATAATTTCAGACAGCTTGAATATTCTATATCCTCAGACAGCTTGAATGTTTTACATCCTCAGACAGCTTGAATGTTCTATATCCTCAGACAGCTGGGGCGTTTTATATCTTCAGACAGCTTGGACATTCCATATGCCAAGACATCCTGAACTTTCTATATATTCAGACAGCTTGGACATTCCATATGCCAAGACATCCTGAACGTTCTATATCTTCAGACAGCTTGGACATTACATATGCCAAGACATCCTGAACGTTTTATATCTTCAGACAGCTTGGACATTCCATATGGCCAGACATCCTGAATGTTCTATTTCTTCAGACAGCTTGGACATTCCATATAGCCAGACATCCTGAATGTTCTATTTCTTCAGACAGCTTGGACATTCCATGTGCCAAGACATCCTGAACGTTCTATATCTTCAGACAGCTTGGACATTCCATATGCCAAGACATCCTGATTGTTCTATTTCTTCAGACAGCTTGGCCATTCCATATGCCAAGACATCCTGAACGTTCTATATCTTCAGACAGCTTGGACATTTCATATGGCCAGACATCCTGAATGATCTATTTCTTCAGACAGCTTGGACATTCCATATGCCAAGACATCCTGAACGTTCTATATCTTTATACAGCTTGGACATTCCATATGCCAAGACATCCTGAATGTTCTATATATGTATACAGCTTGGACATTCCATATGCCCAGACATCCTGAATGTTCTATTTCTTCAGGGAGCCGAGACGTTCCATAGTTTCATATTAACGTCTACGCGTCTTGTTTTTATCTACAACGAAGAAAATTTAACAAAGTATTGAGATACTTAGAATTGTAATTAATGATAAGACACATATGTGATAAAGCTATTCGACAGAGCGAAACTTGAACAGATATTGTATTTAACTTGTGTTCGGTATGTGCATAGTAAGCATTGAGTATCCTATGTATAAGTGTGTACACGTTTAAGATTAGTATACCCAAGTGCTCTGGCAGATAAATTAACTTTTTTATTATTTGGATAAATTAACTTTTTTATTATTTGGATTAATTAACTTGACTTTAGAGCATCATTCGACCTGTGTCAGCTTAAGAGCGCCATTGGGCCTATGCCAATTTTAAAGAGCCATTCGACCTGTGTCACTTTTAGAGCGCCTGTGTCAACTATAGAGCGCCATTGGACATGTGTTAACTTTAGAGCGCCATTGGACTTGTGTCACATTTAGAGCGCCATTGGACCGGTGTCAACTTTATAGCGCCATTGGACCGGTGTCAACTTTAGAGCGCCATTGGACCGGTGTCACATTTAGAGCGCCATTGGACCGGTGTCAACTTTAGAGCGCCATTGGACCGGTGTCAACTTTAGAGCGCCATTGGACCGGTGTCACCTTTAGAGCGCCATTGGACTGGTGTCAACTTTAGAGCGCCATTGGACCGGTGTCACCTTTAGAGCGCCATTGGACTGGTGTCAACTTTAGAGCGCCATTGGACCGGTGTCACCTTTAGAGCGCCATTGGACTGGTGTCAACTTTAGAGCGCCATTGGACCGGTGTCACCTTTAGAGCTCCATTGGACTGGTGTCAACTTTAGAGCGCCATTGGACCGGTGCCACCTTTAGAGCGCCATTGTACCTGTGTCACCTTTAGGACGCCATTGAACCTGATTGGATTTCACAGCGTCATTGAACTGGTGTAAACTTAAAAGCGCCATTTGACTGTTTGAACTTCGATCACAATTGCTCAAATATTAACTAAAGAGTGCCATTCAATGTTAGTTAACTTTAGAGTGCCATTCAATCTGTGTTTACCGTAATTGATTAAGGAATTACAAGTAACTTTGCATCGAAGTCTCATTTTATCATTTTGACATTGGCATAAAGATGGCTTCAGAAAGGTGAGTTATTTGTTGTATATTTTGTACATTTTATCACAGATTATCACAATTAAAGTCAACCTTTGCGAGTCGCTTATTGCAAAGAATGTTTACAGTGCAGTAAACTCTCACTTTAAGACGATCTAATTAATTCGACTGTATTTGTTTGCATAGGTGTTTATCTGCCTCGATTATCAGAACACCAAACATATAAGACCGAATTTCTTAAGAACCAATAAAATATTGAGGATTCTGTGTAGAATTTATAGGGAAGAATTTGGGGGGAAATGTGACTTTTTATAGAATAGCATTGAGATACATGTTGGTGTGGTAAATTATAGGGTGACATTAGACTTTTTAATCTGTAAAGGCGTGAAATTTAACATAGTTAAACTTGATTAAATATGATTTACTATCGATTAGATATAAACATCAATGCACATATGATTATGATATAAAGTAATCATAAACATGTAAGTTTATCCTTTGTAATATGACTGACAAAATCAGTAGTTCAATTCCATTATAATTTTGGTTGAAAAACAGTAGAGACCACTTGAAACAAAATGCAAATTACATGTACTGTGTTTATGAGGTCGACACTCGCCGCGTACATTTTCTAATGCACTTTATGGTATTTCGGTCGACCCGGTATGTCCCCCGCACACCATAAAGGGGCTTTTTGAAGTCGAAGGGGAATTTACCTGCCAGTAGAGCAGATAGGCCAAACATACAATTTTGAACCCAAAGACGGTCACTGTACAGTGCCAATGAGACCCATCGTACAGTTACCACTCTCCTGGCATCTAACCAGTACCTTCATGGAGTCTATCCAGTACTTTCCTGGCATCTAACCAGTACCTTCATGGAGTCTATCCAGTACTTTCCTGGTTACATACCAGTACTTTGTAAGGTGGGAAGCATTTTAGGTTTTAACCGGGTGGACGAGGGATCGAACCCACGACCTTCAGATTCGTAGTCAGCAGCGTTATCCACTGAACCCAACACTTGAAACATGGACATTTCGTTTGGGAACCTATTTCTATATTTCTGCTGAATAGTGTCTTCACATTAAAGTTGGCAGTTGTCTGCAATAGCATTCTGAATACCTGTTCCAGTGTTAACGATCCGAGTTCGGTAACGATTCCCAAAATGCAGCTTTACCATTGGTCTATTTTAAGACTGCGCGTAAAAACCACCAATCAGAAGCTTGCCTTGTCAGACTGATCTCCAAACCTCTATTCAATACCTCCGACTAACTGGATCGAATTGACAATACCAGTCCGTACCTAACTGACAAGGCTGTGCTTCAAGTTTGCGACAAGTTTGATACAGTTCTGCCATGGTTTATATGTCCGTGGTTCTGCATAGTGATTGTGAAATTAAGACGACATACTAGTACATTTAATTTTACTGTTAGTGTATGGCAGGTCAGCTGTCTTGATAAATTATCCATACCGTGTAATAATTTAACGCGCAAATGTGTCACATATACTTATACAATATCAGTTACATGATAAACATATAGGTCAGTTGCCTTAGTGAATACATCACGGCTGGTCGTGAATCATATCGCGTCGCATCGATAAGGGTGACCGCATTCCATTTATAAAACCCCAACTACACCCCGAATGTTTGTCTCCTGTTAATTTGAAAACTAACTTAATATACGTCCAGAGGATATGTGAAACATGTTTGTCGGTCTATCCAGTCGGTGCACACTCTCGTCCGTCGCTGTAAGAATGTCCGGATGTTGTGTGTACCCAGGCGGTGCACCCTCTCGTCCGTCGCTGTAAGAATGTCCGGATGTTGTGTGTACCCAGGCGGTGCACACTCTCGTCCGTCGCTGTAAGAATGTCCGGATGTTGTGTGTACCCAGGCGGTGCACACTCTCGTCCGTCGCTGTAAGAATGTCCGGATGTTGTGTGTACCCAGGCGGTGCACCCTCTCGTCCGTCGCTGTAAGAATGTCCGGATGTTGTGTGTACCCAGGCGGTGCACCCTCTCGTCCGTCGCTGTAAGAATGTCCGGATGTTGTGTGTACCCAGGCGGTGCACCCTCTCGTCCGTCGCTGTAAGAATGTCCGGATGTTGTGTGTACCCAGGCGGTGCATCCTCTCGTCCGTCGCTGTAAGATATCCGGATGTAGTGTCTACACCGAATAAATGTAGATGAACGTTGCAGTGTGAGCGGGACGTTTTAACGTAACAACACAAGACACACAATATCACATTGTTGAATACGTGTCTCTGCATTTTGATGCACTTGAAATTTGTCGGTACAAAACACTCCTATAATGATATACTCGGCAGAAATAAAAGCGACAGTATTTACCACTCAAGGTGTCTCGAATAAACATCCACTTCAACAATCTCGACATTCCACTTGCGACTGGTTTAAAATACTGCATTATAATTTGTTTTTGAAATTGCTATGAATTGTCGTCTGATATAAAAATCAAGTTATTGATTGAAGAGATGGTGGTTAGGTTCTTTTATGTTGAGTATATATTCCTCATAACATGTATAACTTATCTCGGCATTTGCTTTTATTTGTTTTACATGTATACATGTACATGTATATCTATAAATTCTGTTTGAAAATCACTGCATTTACCTTTTCCATATTTGTTGAACAATTCATATGAAATGATTTTTAACCTCAAAAACCTTTTGAGTAAACACTTAACGTTGGTGGTTATTTTTTGACAAACATATATAGTCTTTGTTATTTTTCTAGCATATCAAGAAGTCGAACATGGGCTATTGTTACCATAGTTACCGTAGCGCTAATCGTCGCTCTGGGCGTTGGTCTCGGAGTTGGCCTCACGAGAAATGACGACAGTTCGAGTTCCGGACAGGCAGTTGAAGGCACAACGTCATCGCCAACAACAACTACTTATGGCCCTTTATATAATCCCCCATCAGCGTCTACGGAAGGGAGTTATAGATTCGCGGCAGTGGCAGCCGATCACGAAGAATGCTCTAAAATTGGCAAGTAAGGTCATGTTTGTACTTCATAGAACTATCAGAGTGTTATTGTCATGTTATGCCTCGGTCAGATGAGACTTGTCGGGTGTTTCCGGGCCTGTAGGACTTAGAAAGCCGTATGGTCATGTGGCCGGTAACCGCGTGGTCATGTGGCCGGTAACCGCGTGAAATCGTTATAATGCTACATTTGGCATACACAAAAAAGCGTAAAAAAGCGTTATTACGAGTTTAAAAATTACGCTTATTATAACTAACAATTTTTAAACTCGTTATAACACGAGTTTTTGCGTAATTATGCGTTCTTAAACGTGGAGTAACGCATTTTTCGCGTGTTCAAGCCAATTGGAGCATTATCACGACTTTTTGTGTGATTATGCCTGTTGAAATTCGGTATTGTAAACATATACACTAAGAAGGGTTACCGGTGCGTGAACCATAATCACATACCTATATGTAAATAAACGGAATAGTTCGTGCCCATGTAAACAAAGAACGAACAATGAACACTTTCAATATTGATCGACCCGTACATCTTTTTAGGTAAGTTTTCGGAGAGTTTAAGTTCAAGAATATACTCTAAAATTACGAATAAAAAAGTTATGCTGATTTTTTGGAAAGATGATAGTCAGTTATCTTCAAATGTACAGACACGAACGGTCAAGCACTCTGTAAGTGGACATGGTCGCGATTAAAAATATTTGCGCTCGTTGATATTTTCGCGACATTTTGAAACGGCGAAATTCATGAAACATTATCACGTCGCGGTATTAAACCTCTGGTACAGTATGCTATACACATGCATGTATTTGCGTATTATAAATGTTCCTGGACGATTTAAAATGTCCTTAAACACGTATGTTATAGATAAGAAAATCACACTTTATACAAACAGGTATCTGAAGCACATGAACCACATTTCAGCCGCGATATCATGGTTCTTACATGTACATCGTATCGGGATAAACGACCGATACTACAGGGGTGTATATAGTGTAGGCAAGCGTAGTGGTTGAGGGGTAGAGTGCCCGTGTTCGACATTGGCTATGTTGAACCGCAAACCTCATCATCTCAACATTAAGCGCGGGTACGGGTTAATATAGCAGACATCGAGTGCGATTAATTCAAGTTGTAAACTTGTGTCATATTCGATGCAAAATAATAACTTTTAAGTATAAGATACCTTATTTTTATACATATTTAACGCCATTGGAAGTGTTCATCATATTTATTTTCGTGAACAAATATAACTTCTTAATTCAATAATATTTGCTGTCCGTTTTATCGGCCATATACATTTGTTAACTTCATGACGCAGATTTATCACCAAATTTTAGTTTCAAGACGATTTATTCTCGTATTCCAAATCTCAGCAACCTAGGAACGCGTAAAGCAAATGTACGTACTCCCTTGTTTCAAATTTGAGGAAGTTTTGTTCCTGTATGGAGGACTGTCAGAGCCATTGTACAATATGCGTATTACGGTACATGTATGGAGGATTGTCAGAGCCATTGTTCAATGTGCGTATTACGGTACATGTATGGAGGACTGTCAGAGCCATTGTTCAATGTGCGTATTACGGTACATGTATGGAGGACTGCCAGAGCCATTGTTCAATGTACGTATTACGGTACATGTGTGGATGACTGTCAGAGCCATTGTTCAATATGCGTATTACGGTACATGTATGGAGGACTGTCAGAGCCATTGTACAATATGCGTATTACGGTACATGTATGGAGGATTGTCAGAGCCATTGTTCAATGTGCGTATTACGGTACATGTATGGAGGACTGTCAGAGCCATTGTTCAATGTGCGTATTACGGTACATGTATGGAGGACTGCCAGAGCCATTGTTCAATGTACGTATTACGGTACATGTGTGGATGACTGTCAGAGCCATTGTTCAATATGCGTATTACGGTACATGTATGGAGGATTGTCAGAGCCATTGTACAATGTGCGTATTACGCTACATGTATGGAGGACTGGCAGAGCCATTGTTCAATATGCGTATTACGGTACATATATGGAGGACTGTCAGAGCCATTGGACAATGTGCGTATTACGGTACATATATGGAGGACTGTCAGAATCATTGTACAATATGCGTATTACGGTACATATATGGAGGACTGTCAGAGCCATTGTACAAAATGCGTATTACGGTACATGTGTGGATGACTGTCAGAGCCATTGTTCAATATGCGTATTACGTTACATATATGGATGACTGTCAGAGCCATTGTTCAATATGCGTATGACGGTACATATATGGATGACTGTCGGAGCCATTGTTTAATATGCGTATTACGTTACATAAATGGATGACTGTCAGAGCCATTGTTCAATATGCGTATTACGGTACATGTATGGAGGATGGTCAGAGCCATTGTACAATGTGCGTATTACGGTACATGTATGGAGGACTGGCAGAGCCATTGTTCAATATGCGTATTACGGTACATATATGGAGGACTGTCAGAGCCATTGGACAATGTGCGTATTACGGTACATATATGGAGGACTGTCAGAGCCATTGGACAATGTGCGTATTACGGTACATATATGGAGGACTGTCAGAATCATTGTACAATATGCGTATTACGGTACATATATGGAGGACTGTCAGAGCCATTGTACAATATGCGTATTACGGTACATGTGTGGATGACTGTCAGAGCCATTGTTCAATATGCGTATTACGTTACATATATGGATGACTGTCAGAGCCATTGTTCAATATGCGTATGACGGTACATATATGGATGACTGTCGGAGCCATTGTTTAATATGCGTATTACGTTACATATATGGATGACTGTCGGAGCCATTGTTTAATATACGTATTACGTTACATATATGGATGACTGTCAGAGCCATTGTTCAATATGCGTATTACTGTACATATATGGATGACTGTCAGAGCCATTGTTCAATATGCGTATTACGGTACATATATGGATGACTGTCAGAGCCATTGTTCAATATGCGTATTACTGTACATATATGGATGACTGTCAGAGCCATTGTACAATATGGGTATTACGGTACATATATGGATGGCTGTCAGAGCCATTGGACAATGTGCGTATTACGGTACATATATGGAGGACTGTCAGAATCATTGTACAATATGCGTATTACGGTACATATATGGAGGACTGTCAGAACCATTGTACAATATGCGTATTACGGTACATATATGGAGGACTGTCAGCACCATTGTTCAATATGCGTATTACGGTACATATATGGATGACTGTCAGAGCCATTGTTCAATATGCGTATTACGGTACATATATGGATGACTGTCAGAGCCATTGTTCAATGTACGTATTACGGTACATGTGTGGATGACTGTCAGAGCCATTGTTCAATATGCGTATTACGTTACATATATGGATGACTGTCAGAGCCATTGTTCAATATGCGTATGACGGTACATATATGGATGACTGTCGGAGCCATTGTTTAATATGCGTATTACGATACATATATGGATGACTGTCGGAGCCATTGTTTAATATGCGTATTACGTTACATATATGGATGACTGTCAGAGCCATTGTTCAATATGCGTATTACGGTACATATATGGATGACTGTCAGAGCCATTGTTCAATATGCGTATTACTGTACATATATGGATGACTGTCAGAGCCATTGTACAATATGGGTATTACGGTACATATATGGATGGCTGTCAGAGCCATTGTTCAATATGCGTATTACGGTACATATATGGAGGACTGTCAGAGCCATTGTACAATATGCGTATTACGGTACATATATGGATGGCTGTCAGAGCCATTGTACAATATTCGTATTACGGTACATATATGGATGGCTGTCAGAGCTATTGTACAATATGCGTATTACGGTACATATATGGATGGCTGTCAGAGCCATTGTACAATATGCGTATTACTGTACATATATGGATGGCTGTCAGAGCCATTGTACAATATGCGTTTAACGGTACATATATGAAGGACTGTCAGAGTCATTGTTCATCAGCGTATTACGGTACATATATGGAGGACTGACTGTCAGAGCTATTGCTCAGCATATATACAACAGGACATTTAACACCGTGGCCCTCGCCCTACGGTAGGTAGTGTAGTGTAGACATTTATTAACAAACGACTGAGCGTGGTAAGAATACCCAGTGATATAAGTGAAATAGGAGTACACACGCTAGTTCATTGAAGTCCCCCATTTTGGTCAGTAATACTACAGTCTCTTCCGACTATCAAGAAAAAGACTGATCATGTCAGTTTACACTTTCTCAAATGATTGGAGAAACTGTTGTACTTAGGTCAAACTTTTATTAGGACGAGAAACTTCCATGATCCATCGCTCGTGCTGGCTACACCGCTACTTTAGATATGTACACTTCTAAAACAAAAAACGGAGTTGTTTTAATTGACTCTATTGTTTGTTTTCAAAATGTCTACATTAAATGCCGTAAATACTAAATACCGTACCTTTTCCGTAGGAAGTGATCAAGGTGTGTAGGACTGTGAGGTCCATTGCTCAGAATAAGTACAATGTAATAATGATATGTTAAAATGACACAAGCGATTGTTAGAATCCTATGAAATAAATTGGAGATATTTGGAAAAACATAATGGCCATAGCTTGTTTGTCTCTACATGTTTACAATGACTGATGTTTGATTAATTTGGTAGGGAAACTAGTTTGCGTAAATGTTCTGATATTTTAACATGAATGTTTGAAGTACTACTAGAAATTATTGTTTTCTTCCATGTTGCTTTTTTATTTTAGTCACGTGATGGCTGTACAAGGTGGCAGTGCGGTAGATGCGGCTATCGCGGCCATATTGTGTGTGGGTGTGATGAATGCTCACAGTTGTGGTATTGGAGGAGGCCATTTCCTTGTTTATTACAATAAGTATGCTACATAATAGAGCTTGTTGTATTATATTCATAATTAATTCTTGTACTTTTGTTTGCATATTGTTTCATTGCTAGAAAGATGAACGCATCTCAAATATCTCCTTAATAATAATATATTTATTTATAGAAGTTTACATGTCAAGATTTATACAAAAACAGTTGTACAATTTTTAAATAAAACATTGCCTTCTAACAGAAAACAACATAAATTGAAACACAATAATTATATAACACACATTCGTTCATTCAAGACAATCACTCATCAGATATTGTAAATAGTACATTTATATTAATATACATGTAGTTAAAAATGTATAGTAATGTTCAAATGCTTTTTATAACTTTCATTACAAACAAACTAGAGTGTAGACTTTTTACAATTAATATGATTTTGATATTCTTTTGAATGTATTTACTGACGAGATTTGTTTGGGAATTTTATTCCAATTAATATCACTTACATTTGTGAAAGAATTGTTCATGAACATGTAGTTTGTTTTAAAAGTTGGCGTGACTAAGTCATTGTTTTCCACTGATCTTAAACTGTATATACTATTGAATGAAAAGTTTAATAATGATCGAATATACTACTGGGGAATCTCATTGCAAAAAGGTTTTTAAACAAGGACTGCAGAATGATAAAAACATCTATTTTCAAACATACAATCTACCTCAGTAGGTTGAGCACTCCACTGCCTATCTGGAGGTCCTAGATGTGAAGTATGTTCTATGTGACAAAATCACTGAAGAAAATACTAGTATATCAAAAGTCATTTGTCCGCCATCTCTCAGTCGTGTGGGAAGTTAAAAGCTACTTGCGAAAGACCAACCTCGGTACCCAGGCTATTCATAACATAGATGATATCCTGGGCATATTGACTTGCGGAACTTCGTAATGCATGAATTTTCATCAGCATTTCTCGACCAACGAAATGGACGATAATAAAAAAAAGAGGAATTTCAGCAAATTCGACAAAATGGCAGCGCAGCGTCCATTGAAAAAAGTGCAATTTGAAATCCGCGATCTCATTCGTAAATGCTCGGCAATTTCCGTATCGCATGAGGTGTGTGTCATGTGGCCAATCCAAGGACTGCATTTCACCTCATTGATTATTCATGAGTACGAGATATTTGCGGTCAGTTTGGCCAGGGTATAATTATATATGTTATGAATAGCCTGGGTACCGAGGATGATAAATACTCAGGAACAGTTCTTAGGTCACATGACCGCCTTGCGTGACTGAAGTATAGGACGACAATAAACTCATTATTTACATATTATCCATATAATCTCATCTGTAACAATTGTATTTATACACTGCACTATCATGGTTTCATATAAAATATCATGAGAGAATCGTCTCATCTGTATCGAATGTCTTAATATCGCAATATCGTGGTTTCATACAAAATATCGTGAGAGAATCGTCTCATCTGTATCGAATGTCTTAATACCGCAATATCATGGTTCATTCAAAAGATCGTGTGAGAAGTGTCTCACCTGTAAACGATTGTCTTTATATACCGCAATATCGTGGTTTCATACAAAATATCGTGTGAGAATTGTCTCACCTGTAAACGATTGTCTTTATATACCGCAATATCGTGGTTTCATACAAAATATCGTGTGAGAATTGTCTCACCTGTAAACGATTGTCTTTATATACCGCAATATCGTGGTTTCATACAAAATATCGTGTGAGAATTGTCTCACCTGTAAACGATTGTCTTTATATACCGCAATATCGTGGTTTCATACACAATATCGTGTGAGAATTGTCTCACCTGTAAACGATTGTCTTTATATACCGCAATATCGTGGTTTCATACAAAACATTGTGTGAGAATTGTCTCATGTTTACAAAAATGTTTGTGAATAAGGCCCTAGGAGACCATATGATAATATATATGTATGCAACCACAGAAAACTAGTGCGTAATTCATGTGTAACCATGCAAATCAATATTATAAAAACAAACATTTTCAGGAAATCAGGAAACGTCTCCTCTGTTATTGCACGTGAACAGGCTCCAGGAGCGGCTACTGAAGACATGTTTGTTCCGGCTAATATATCATCTCAAAAAGGTTTGTGTAAAGATGTAAATGTGTGTTGGTTGGATTTGTTTCAAGAATATCATGAATTAAACAGAAACGAGTAGGGATAGCGATATTTGGTATTCACTTGACACACAGAAACATTAACATTCTGGCAGATCCAGATTCACCCTGTGTGGTGTAGCATTGTATGGTATATTGTATGGTGTATTGTGTGGTGTAGCATTGTATGATGAAGCATTGTATGATGAAGCATTGTATGATGTAGCATTGTATGGTGTAGCATTGTATGGTGTAGCATTGTATGGTGTAGCATTGTGTGGTGTAGCATTGTATGGTGTAGCATTGTATGATGTAGCATTGTATGGTGTAGCATTGTATGGTGTAGCATTGTATGATGTAGCATTGTATGGTGTAGCATTGTGTGATGTAGCATTGTGTGGTGTAGCATTGTGTGGTGTAGCATTGTATGGTGTAACATTGTATGGTGTAGCATTGTATGGTGTAGCATTGTATGGTGTAGTATTGTGTGGTGTAGCATTGTATGGTGTAGCATTGTATGATGAAGCATTGTATGATGAAGCATTGTATGGTGTAGCATTGTATGGTGTAGCATTGTATGGTGTAGCATTGTATGGTGTAGCATTCTATGATGTAGCATTGTATGGTGTAGCATTGTATGATGAAGCATTGTATGATGAAGCATTGTATGATGAAGCATTGTGTGGTGTAGCATTGTATGGTGTAGCATTGTATGATGAAGCATTGTATGGTGTAGCATTGTATGATGAAGCATTGTATGATGAAGCATTGTGTGGCGTAGCATTGTATGGTGTAGCATTGTGTGGTGAAGCATTGTATGGTGTAGCATTGTGTGGTGTAGCATTGTGTGGTGTAGCATTGTATGATGTAGCATTGTATGGTGTAGCATTGTATGATGTAGCATTGTATGATGTAGCATTGTATGGTGTAGCATTGTATGGTGTAGCATTGTATGATGTAGCATTGTATGGTGTAGCATTGTATGATGAAGCATTGTATGGTGTAGCATTGTATGGTGTAGCATTGTATGGTGTAGCATTGTATGGTGTAGCATTGTATGGTGTAGCATTGTATGGTGTAGCATTGTATGGTGTAGCATTGTATGGTGTAGCATTGTATGGTGTAGCATTGTATGGTGTAGCATTGTATGATGTAGCATTGTATGGTGTAGCATTGTATGGTGTAGCAGTGTGTGGTGTAGCATTGTATGGTGGAGCATTGTATGATGTAGGATTGTATGGTGTAGCATTCTATGATGTAGCATTGTATGGTGTAGCATTGTATGATGTAGCATTGTATGGTGTAGCATTGTATGGTGTAGCATTGTATGATGTAGTATTGTATGGTGTAGCATTGTATGGTGTAGCATTGTATGATGTGGCATTGTATGGTGTAGCATTGTATGATGTAGCATTGTATGGTGTAGCATTGTATGATGTAGTATTGTATGGTGTAGCATTGTGTGATGTAGCATTGTATGATGTAGTATTGTATGGTGTAGCATTGTATGGTGTAGCATTGTATGGTGTAGCATTGTGTGGTGTAGCATTGTGTGGTGTAGCATTGTATGGTATAGCATTGTATGATGTAGCATTGTATGATGTAGCATTGTCTGGTGTAGCATTGTGTGGTGTGCATTGTGTGGTGTAGCATTGTGTGGTGTAGCATTGTGTGGTGTAGCATTGTATGATGTAGCATTGTATGATGTAGCATTGTATGGTGTAGCATTGTGTGGTGTGCATTGTGTGGTGTAGCATTGTGTGGTGTAGCATTGTGTGGTGTAGCATTGTATGATGTAGCATTGTATGATGTAGCATTGTATGGTGTAGCATTGTGTGGTGTGCATTGTGTGGTGTAGCATTGTGTGGTGTAGCATTGTGTGGTGTAGCATTGCGTGGTGTAGCATTGTTCGTCACCGTCTCGTACATCAATCTACCACCAACTACATCATCATAACTCGTAGTAATAGCAATTCCATTGCAACATCAACCTCTCAACAACAGCCAACATTCTTCATCAC
Organism: Mactromeris polynyma; assembly: GCA_032209605.1. Taxonomy (NCBI): domain Eukaryota; kingdom Metazoa; phylum Mollusca; class Bivalvia; order Venerida; family Mactridae; genus Mactromeris; species Mactromeris polynyma. Next base: position 4,723,541 of record JASFXZ010000028.1, read on the forward strand.
ACAGCATATGTTGCTCTGGAGAGGTTATGCTGTGATTGCTACATTGGTTGACTTAAACAAACCAGAACAACATCTGTGTCTCTGTTATAAATGTAGTATTATATAAATTATTTATCAACAATGTGTATTACTAGCGGCTGTTTTATACAGGTGGTTTGGCAGTAGGAGTGCCAGGGGAAGTAATGGGCTTGTACAAAGCTTACCAACTTGGTGGGAGGTTGCCATGGAAACAACTTTTTCAACCCGTTATTGATATATGCAGAAATGGACTTACAGTTGGGCCTGCACTTATTGATGGTATGACTGGCAAAGAGGATTTTTTTGATGAATTTCCATCATTTTTGTGAGTAGAATTTCTTGATTATTTTTCTGACTAGGGTAGGCTGGGATAAGCTGTTTGACTACTTAAACAAAACATACTTCCCACATCTACAATATTTACCTCCCTTGTTCTTAACTGTCGGCCATTTTGATAGGCAAAACTGATAAGCCCTTATAGGAGTAATTTCCGAATATGTGATAATTGAGAAAATACTAAGAGAATTTGCATGTGACAATCACTTTTTCTTCAACTTACTGAGTCAAATGCCCACATGAGCATAATGAATAAGTTATTTTTTATGTATCGGATTAGTTAATCATCGTTTACAGTATATTCCCAATAAACTTGAGGAAATTTGCCTATCAAAATGGCCGACATTTCAGAACAAGGGAGGTAAATATTGTAGATGTGAGAACTATGTAAGCAGACAAAGAAGTCACGTGTGAACTTTCTGACAAGCGTGAATCCGAGGTGCACGATGAATGACGTCACATAATGTATTACCATCTCTAGGAGTGTCTGTCCTTCACGCCTGATTAGCGAGGGTTAAAGTCAAACGTGCTTGTACATATTGTTATATTTATGGACATTCTTATGAATATTGTAATCCGATCTGTTTTCAAATGAGTTCAGATTAGTTCGTAGAGTTTAATATGCAGATACGTCTCGAAGAGCGCAAACTATTGACTAGTTATTTTATAAATGATGTCAAATCGACGCAGAATAACAAACTAATGACCTTTTTAAGAAACAATTTTTATTCAATTCTTTATTTTATTCACTGGTAAAATAGAAAGATACTTTTTATTTCAATTCTAACCAAGCCAATATTTCACATTATACAGCGAGGCAACTAACGACCTACAGGTTTTCTTAGTTCGGTCGGTTCGGCTGTAATGTCTTAAGTGGCATTACATTTTTAGTGCGATTTTTTTTATTTGATAAAGTAATACTAAAATAATTCGATGAATTCCACACATTTTGCTGTTATAGACCTGTTGTCTGATAAATGACGTGATGTCTGCACTGAAGAACAAACTATTGAGTTGTTGTCTGATAAATGACGTGATGTCTGCACTGAAGAACAAACTATTGAGTTGTTGTCTGATAAATGACATCATGTCTGCACTGAAGAACAAACTATTGAGTTGTTATCTGATAAATGACGTCATGTCTGCACTGAAGAACAAACTATCGTGTAGTTGTCTGATAAATGACGTCATGTCTGCACTGAAGAACAAACTATTGAGTTGTTATCTGATAAATGACGTCATGTCTGCACTGAAGAACAAACTATTGAGTTGTTATCTGATAAATGACGTCATATTGACACTGAAGAACAAACTATTGAGTTTTTATCTGATAAATGACGTCATGTCTTCACTGAAGAACAAACTTTTGAGTTGTTATCTGATAAATGACGTCATGTCTGCACTGAAGAACAAACTATTGAGTTGTTATCTGATAAATGACGTCATGTCTGCACTGAAGAACAAACTATTGAGTTTTTATCTCATACATGACGTCATGTCTGCACTGAAGAACAAGCTATTGAGTTGTTTTCTGATAAATGACGTCATGTCTGCACTGAAGAACAAACTATTGAGTTGTTATCTGATAAATGACGGAATGTCTGCAATGAAGAACAAACTATTGAGTTTTTATCTCATACATGACGTCATGTCTGCACTGAAGAACAAGCTATTGAGTTGTTTTCTGATAAATGACGTCATGTCTGCACTGAAGAACAAACTATTGAGTTTTATCTCTTACATGACGTCATGTCTGCACTGAAGAACAAACTATTGAGTTTTTATCTGATAAATGACGTCATGTCTGCACTAAATAACAAATTTTGAGTTGTTATCTGATAAATGACGTCATGTCTGTACTGAAGAACAAACTATTGAGTTGTTATCTGATAAATGACGTCATGTCTGCACCGAAGAACAAACTATTGAGTTGCTATCTGATAAATGACGTCATCTTTGCACTGAAGAACAAACTATTGAGTTGTTATCTGATAAATGACGTCATGTCTGTACTGAAGAACAAACTATTGAGTTGTTTTCTGATAAATGACGTCATGTCTGCACCGAAGAACAAACTATTGAGTTGCTATCTGATAAATGACGTCATCTTTGCACTGAAGAACAAACTATTGAGTTGTTATCTGATAAATGACGTCATGTCTGCACTGAAGAACAAACTATTGAGTTGTTATCTGGTAAATGACGTCATGTCTGCACTGAAGAACAAACTATTGAGTTGTTATCTGATAAATGACGTCATGTCTATACTGAAGAACAAACTATTGAGTTGTTATCTGATAAATGACGTCATGTCTGCAGTGAAGAACAAACTATTGAGTTGATATCTCATATATGACGTCATGTCGCCGACGAAGAACGAAATATTGACTACCTAACAATCAGTGAATCATGACATCACTGAATACATTCTCATAAAAAACATCACCTGTTTTAAGTGTGATGGTGCAAGCATTTTGTGGCAATCAGTATATTTTCTACTTGAAATGCATGCTTAATGTTAAATAAAATACAAGTAAAACGAACGTTTTACGTTATAAGTGGCCAATGGTGAGATGCATATTCCTCCTCGGAAAATTACAATTAATCGGTAGTTCAGTATTTATTGTCTCAGTCCATCATAAGTCATTTTCCTCATGTGAATAATTGCCGCACACAATTGTTAAAGCTTAAGGTAAGAACTTGTATATTTCATAGGGAATTTATCACGAATCCGGAGACAAATCAGATTTACAAGGAAGGGGAGATAATGTACCGACCTAAATTAGCTCGAACATTGGAAGCCATTGCCGAGGATCCGTTCACGTTTTACAATGGAAGTCTGGCGACAAATATCTCACTGGATATTCAGGATGCTGGTATTTTGTTTTCTATTTTACCGTTACATTTCAGATTGTATCATGCAAATATTTGTATCCTATGGTGGCATATAACTGCCACTAGTTAACATGATAACGTTTACGAATTATTTCGTGTTAACCACTTAAATATCGCGATAATTATCTAGCTACCATAAAAATGTAACAGGTGGCAGTGCTGTGCACTTTCAAGCCTGTTTCTAGTCTTATGATATTTAACTTACCGAAAACGTATCACGAATATTAACTAAAAACAATTCGCGAACGTAATCATGTTAACTTGACGTGGCAGTAATATGACACCATAGGATACAAACGTATATGTATATTATGAACTAAAACTTTCGATATTTTGTGTAACCTTTTAAATGATTTGTTAATGAAAAACTGGTAGTAAGTAAAAATCTTAAATACTAGAATGTTGTCTTAACTCAGAATTGACCTCTGGTTACCCGTGTTTTGGCGACAGGTGCTTACCAGGCCGCTTAGTTTTCACTTACCGAACATACTTCAATTTAATGTGCTTTTTATTCTTGTGTGTCTTTTGCGAGTTGGACTACAAACTATTGTTTTGGGTTGTTTCAGGTGGCATTATAACAGAAGAAGATTTAGGAAACTATACTGCTCCCGTGAAAGATCCACTAGTATTTCTTCTCAATGGAAACCTGACAGCATATACCCCACCTCCTCCCTCCAGCGGTGCTGTGTATCATTTTATATTGAATGTACTATCAGGTAATTTGATGATACTACATATGAGCCCGTCTGGCTTGCTCAGTTGGTAGAGCAATGAATTGTCAACCGAGCGGTTCGGTTTGCTCAGTTGGTAGAGCAATGAATTGTCAATCGAGTGGTTCGGTTTGCTCGGTTGGTAGAGCAATGAATTGTCAATCGAGTAGTTCTGTTTGCTCGGTTGGTAGAGCAATGAATTGTCACTCGAGCGGTTCGGTTTGCTCCGTTGGTAGAGCAATGAATTGTCACCCGAGCGGTTCGGTTTGCTCCGTTGGTAGAGCAATGAATTGTCACCCGAGCGGTTCGGTTTGCTCCGTTGGTAGAGCAATGAATTGTCACCCGAGCGGTTCGGTTTGCTCCGTTGGTAGAGCAATGAATTGTCACCCGAGCGGTTCGGTTTGCTCAATTGGTAGAGCAATGAATTGTCACCCGAGCGGTTCGGTTTGCTCAGTTGGTAGAGCAATGCATTGTCACCCGAGCGGTTCGGTTTGCTCAGTTGGTAGAGCAATGAATTGTCACCCGAGCGGTTCGGTTTGCTCCGTTGGTAGAGCAATGAATTGTCACTCGAGCGGTTCGGTTTGCTCAGTTGGTAGAGCAATGAATTGTCACTCGAGCGGTTCGGTTTGCTCCGTCGGTAGAGCAATGAATTGTCACCCGAGTGGTTCGGTTTGCTCCGTTGGTAGAGCAATGAATTGTCACTCGAGCGGTTCGGTTTGCTCAGTTGGTAGAACAATGAATTGTCACTCGAGCGGTTCGGTTTGCTCAGTTGGTAGAGCAATGAATTGTCACCCGAGCGGTTCGGTTTGCTCCGTTGGTAGAGCATTGAATTGTCACCCGAGCGGTTCGGTTTGGGTTTGCTCCGTCGGTAGAGCAATGAATTGTCACCCGATCGGTTCGGTTTGCTCAATTGGTAGAGCAATGAATACTAAACCCAATAAAACAAATACATGTGTATATGTGTTTATGTATACAATCACATGGGAAGGTCTCGCTTTACAGACTTACAATATACATTATATACAGCCTGTATAGTTAGTGTATAAAACACGATCTTTTTCCTGTGTATATAATGTGTGAAATAATAGGTCAAAGCCTGGCGTTCATAGGCTATCAGGCCTCAGCTGAGAACAAATTGTACACATTTGTAATGTTTGAGGTCAGTTTGCAAGCTCAAAACTGATTGCCAACATGTGCAAAAATATATGTGTGTAGTGTGTTTTGTAAAAGATACACATTGATTATGTCAGATATGTGAAACTGTATGTTTTTTTAGAATCACATCACAATTATTTCAACACAAAATGAGACTTGAGCCGGAGATCAATATCACGTTTACAACCTAACACGATGACATCCGTCTGTCCGTCCGTCACAAATACACGTCCATCTCTATACTCCTATTGCATTACACTCGTGTATTTGTTTTCAAATACCTATGCACAAATTTTATCCAGAGGTGAATTCAAGTTATTAAATGGTAAAGTCGGTCCCATAACTTTCACAGCATGTATACATGCCAATCTTTTTTCACTGAAGAACAACTTGCCCGAGGTGCGTTGAAATGTCTGTCGGCAATTTTAATTGCCCATTTACACATTTCAGCTTTTACATGTTGTGCTCTTTCAGGCTACGGGTTTGATCATTCTAGTGTTGCTACGCCTTCTGTCGCCTTGACAACGTATCATCGTATCGTTGAAGCATTTAAACATGCTTACTCGTTGAGAACTGAACTGGGGGATAATGATGTTGGCTCGGACACATTTAAAGATTACGTTACTGAGGTATAAACAACACTGTATTAGACGTCAAAAGTAAATGGAATGCTCACTAGAAACTTTAAAGCTCATCTGAACGTAAAATGTTTGAATTGGCTTCATCCAGTATTGTTGTTACATTGGCTAAATCATCTCTAATAAATAAAAAGAAGCATTGCAATGAATAACCGATTGAATAACAATTTTTTTGTCATACTACTAACAGGCAAAACTTGAAAACTAGCTCGATTGGTTTTTAATTTTATGATGTACAAACATCTTTCTTCAACAAATACGGATCAATACACTATGAGTTCATTCTTTGTTAATGCATGTTTATTGATATCTTAACTATACGAAATATAGTATTCATGTTTGTTAAGATAAACAAATGAACAAACAATGAGCATAATTTTACTTTAATATATTAAAAGTTCATGTCAATGCAAAGTAATTTCTTCGAGTCCATTATTACAACAATAACCCATTTTAATTGGCATGGTCGGTTGAATTAATCAATAATCATTGCTTCACAGTGACCATTATTGGCTCCACAGAAACACCATCCTTTCACATTCTAGTTGATTACAGTGGGGAATCTATGGAGACAAAGTGGGCTATGAGATTGGGGTCTCCACTATGACACCCTTCTTGTCCGGGCAACAGACGATACAAGTATACCACCGCATTAAACTTTCAGTACATTCTGATTACATGAGTTTGTAACATGGTTATCTACCCTTCTATATCCCTTCTGTATATACTCCAGTACCCACTGAAGGGGAGGTAACCTTCTGTATATACTCCAGTAGGGATATAGAAGGGGAGGTAACCTTCTGTATATACTCCAGTAGGGATATAGAAGGGGAGGTAACCTTCTGTATATATAGGGATATAGGAGGGGAGGTAACCTTCTGTATATACTCCAGTAGGGATAAAGAAGGGGAGGTAACCTTCTGTATATACTCCAGTAGGGATAAAGAAGGGGAGGTAACCTTCTGTATATACTCCAGTAGGGATATAGAAGGGGAGGTAACCTTATATATATACTCCAGTAGGGATAAAGAAGGGGAGGTAACCTTCTGTTTATACTCCAGTAGGGATATAGAAGGGGAACATTCTGTAAAAACGAAATATCCACTTCTAAAGGAAAACAAATTAACATCATATATACTTCTACAGAGTACAGAAGATGGTAGATGAACATTGAACACATAAATTACCAACAATGACATAACTGTTTGTTTTCAGGTTGTGAAAAATATGACAGACCCAAGTTTTGGCGCTAGCAAGCGAGCCCTTATAAATGATACAACAACGTTTAATACTGACTACTATGAGCCAAAGTTCAGTACTGTTTGGGACCATGGTACGGCGCATCTGTCCGTTTTAGGACCAGATGGGGACGCTGTATCAATTACAAGTACTGTGAATTTACAGTAAGTTACAATAATCGGAAGTCCGGTTTTCAGACAGTCCGGATTTCTCTGTAAATCGGGCGATTTTCCTATTTTTTCTTGTGTAGCTCTGTCCAGGCTGGGACCCACATTGTTGTCAGGTTGAGTTGCTCTGTCCAGGCTGGGACCCACATTGTTCTCAGGTTGAGTTGCTCTGTCCAGGCTGGGACCCACATTGTTCTCAGGTTGAGTTGCTCTGTCCAGGCTGGGACCCACATTGTTCTCAGGTTGAGTTGCTCTGTCCAGGCTGGGACCCACATTGTTCTCAGGTTGAGTTGCTCTGTCCAGACTGGGGCCCACATTGTTCTCAGGTTGAGTTGCTCTGTCCAGGCTGGGACCCACATTGGTCACATGGTGAGTTGCTCTGTCCAGGCTGGGACCCACATTGGTCACAGGGTGAGTTGCTCTGTCCAGGCTGGGACCCTCATTGGTCACAGGGTGAGTTGCTCTGTCCAGGCTGGGACCCACATTGGTCACAGGGTGAGTTGCTCTGTCCAGGCTGGGACCCACATTGTTCTCAGGTTGAGTTGCTCTGTCCAGGCTGGGACCCACATTGGTCCCATATTGAGTTGCTCTGTCCAGGCTGGGACCCACATTGTTCTCAGGTTAAGTTGCTCTGTCCAGGCTGAGGCCCACATTGGTCCTAGGTTGCATAGCTCTGTCCAGGCTGGGACCCACATTGGTCACAGGTTGAGTTGATTTGTACATGTATTGAAAGAAGATATAATATTTTATGAACACTGATTAACAATTAACAATTTAAAATCCATTATTTACAGTTTTGGTTCCAAAGTGATCGGTTCCCGTACTGGGATAGTTTTCAATGATGAGATGGACGATTTTTCAACGCCAGGAACCAAAAATTATTTCGGAGTTCCAGCATCTGCTGCAAATTTTATCAAACCACGGAAGCGCCCTCTGTCATCCATGAGTCCAACTATTGTAGTGGACCAAGAAGGCAATGTCAGACTGGTTGTAGGGGCTTCTGGGGGGACAAGAATTACTACATCTACTGCTTTGGTAAGTCCATGACTTGTTGGAATTATGATGGCCGAGTTCTGCTATGTCCCCATGTCGTTGATTTGTCTGCGTAAAGATGATAGCTCTAATTCTGTCAAGTTTTCGTTATTTCAGAAGCGAAACAACACCAATGACAAGAAAACAAACTTTCACAGAATGTTTCTTTCCATTTTCTGTCCGTGTTTGGTAACTTTCGCTATTTGGACTTCCGGTAACATGCGCAATAAAAATAACTGATTAAAACATTTTCCCACCATTACAAACATAACATTCATTGTTCATACGAAAATAAGTCAAATGGATCACAATGCGTGTGGAGCAAACTTGACTTTAAATTTACTATCATATCTCAATTTTATCTGCCAGAACTTCATGTATATCCATCTACTACGTAGGTCCATTGCTTATTTTGAAGACGGTATAAACCTTTAGACAAATCTCCATTCTCAAAACCAAAACTGATTTTTAATATATTCTGATTTCGGTCGAACAAATACATGTACTATGGATTTATGTTTTGGAAAGACTCAAAATAATGAAGTCAGATAATTGTAGAATTCTAACTTCACAATATGTAACCACTAGTCTATCAACTTGAGTATATCTATGAACGTGGATGAAATATTAGTTTGGACGGATCTCAAGTTTGTTACCACAGATGTTGGTCATATTCTTTATAATAAAACAGTTTAATCACTTATACTCGCGTGAATGTTTCTTTTTTAGGTAACCATGGAAACGCTATGGTTTAAATGGGGAATTAAAGAAGCCATAGATTATCCCAGAATACATCATCAACTGTTTCCGCAAGAAGTGCGAATTCAGAAAGGCTTTCCTGAGGTATGGTTTAACTAAATCTAACTGTCAGCGGAGATAGTATCAATCAATACATGTACAAATATCTATCAACAAAGTTATATGTTTTTCTGTTGCAAGAATTTACAATTCAAGTAACATATCTAGAACAACAACCTCTCAACAACAGTCAACAATGGCATCTCACAAATGTTGTTACACTGGAGATGTTGTACTTTAATTATTAACATTGTACAACGTGACAGCTCTCCTATCATCCATGTACTGTATTAACATTGTACCACGTGACACCTCTCTTATCATCCATGTACTGTATTAACATTGTACCACGTGACAGCTCTCCTGTCATCCATGTACTGTATTAACATTGTACCACGTGACACATCTTCTGTCATCTATGTACTGTTTTAACATTGTACCACGTGACACATCTCCTGTCATCCATGTACTGTTTTAACATTGTACCACGTGACACCTCTCCTGTCATCCATGTACTTTATTAACATTGTACCACGTGACACCTCTCCTGTCATCCATGTACTGTTTTAACATTGTACCACGTGACAGCTATCATGTCTTCCGTGTACTGTATTAACATTGTACCACGTGACACCTCTCCTGTCACACATGTACTGTATTAACATTGTACCACATGACAGCTCTCCTGTCATCTAACAGCCAAGTGTTACTTGCACTACTTAATCAGTGGTCTTATTTTCTTTCACAGGTGATAACTGACGGTCTTCGAGGTATGGGACACAACATCACAATATATGACAGTGCCTCCTGTGTGGTACAAGGAATTCTCAGAGCAGGGGACCACATCACTGCTAATTGTGATTATAGAAAGCACGGGGCACCGGACGGTTATTAGACAACTACAATAAATATCAACTTTCCCTAAGACAATCCATCATGTCTAGGTTTCAGTCATGTTTAGAACATGTCTACCCAGGTCTTTAATTTCAAACAAGACAGTATTAAATCATAATCAAATGTGTTTTAGGGAAGTATAAATAAATTGCTAGATTATTGTTGGGCAAATGGACTTAATTCTTTAATTGATTCAGAAAGTAAAAAGTGCTGTTTTCTTTTTGTAAGGGAGCTTCATGTAACATTAACAGTCAGGGTCGTGTAGTGACTTTACCAGCTATTTGGGTGGAAAAAGATCCATCCTCACGTACAAATTCTACATCTAGGGTGGGATTCGAACCCGCAGATATTATGATGGGCAAGTGCTTTAAAGTCATGGAACATAACAGCTCGGCAACAGAGACCCCCCCCCCCCCTCAGGAGATAAGCAATTCATTAATTATGGATTTTGAAATAACTCAGCATAGAGAATCATCATAAGGTGATGAGTCGCATGTAACAATGGTGAACATATCTAAAAGGTGAAGGTCCCAGTGCATCGTCTGTGTCGAAATTGTTTCCGGCAAAGAACTTTATTGTCCACAAAGGGATTGTGAAATAACTTGACATGATCACCAAAATAATATGAAGTATTGCAGGCAACAATGGTGTCCATATGCAAAAGGTCACTGTGCAGGATTTAACTTCTTTCATTTTCCAATGTAAACTACATGTATAGTGAAAACGGTGATTTGTGTTTCACCTAGAAATGTATTTATTGCCCAACATGGGATATATACATAATTTGCCAAAAATCATAAAAAGGCCACAGTACAGGATTTAAGTTTGCTTCGTTCATTGTCCGATATAAATTGTAAGGATAATATGATATTGTTCACGTATGTTCTAGAAATTCGTTGACTGTTATGGGATTTAGAAATGACTTGGCCTAAATTTCACAGACAAGTGGTTCAGTGTTCAACTAAACTCACTACATGTGAACATACTGCATTCTTTGCTAATATTATGTTCTGCTCAAGTTACACTTCAACATTTAGTTATTGTGATGGTTGGCTGGTATGTGTCCTCTTTGCTAATATATACACTGCAACATATAGTTATTGTGATGGTTGACTGGTATGTGTCCTCTTTGCTAATATATACACTGCAACATATAGTTATTGTGATGGTTGACTGGTATGTGTCCTCTTTGCTAATATATACACTGCAACATTTAGTGATTGTGCTGGTTGGCTGGTATGTGTCCTCTTTGCTAATATATACACTGCAACATTTAGTTATTGTGATGGTTGACTGGTATGTGTCCTCTTTGCTAATATATACATTTCAACATATAGTTATTGTGATGGTTGACTGGTATGTGTCCTCTTTGCTAATATATACACTGCAACATATAGTTATTGTGATGGTTGGCTGTTATACGTCTTCTCTGCTAATATATACACTGCAACATTGAGTTATTGCAATGTTTGACTGGTATGTGTCTTCTTTGCTAATATATACACTGCAACATTTAGTTATTGTGATGGTTGGCTGTTATACGTCTTCTCTGCTAATATATACACTGCAACATTGAGTTATTGTGATGGTTGGCTGTTATACGTCTTCTCTGCTAATATATACACTGCAACATTGAGTTATTGTGATGGTTGGCTGTTATACGTCTTCTCTGCTAATATATACACTGCAACATATAGTTATTTTGATGGTTGGCTGTTATACGTCTTCTCTGCTAATATATACACTGCAACATTGAGTTATTGCAATGTTTGACTGGTATGTGTCTTCTTTGCTAATATATACACTGCAACATTTAGTTATTGTGATGGTTGACTGGTATGTGTCCTCTTTGCTAATATATACACTGCAACATATAGTTATTGTGATGGTTGGCTGTTATACGTCTTCTCTGCTAATATATACACTGCAACATTGAGTTATTGCAATGTTTGACTGGTATGTGTCTTCTTTGCTAATATATACACTGCAACATTTAGTTATTGTGATGGTTGGCTGTTATACGTCTTCTCTGCTAATATATACACTGCAACATTGAGTTATTGTGATGGTTGGCTGTTATACGTCTTCTCTGCTAATATATACACTGCAACATTGAGTTATTGTGATGGTTGGCTGTTATACGTCTTCTCTGCTAATATATACACTGCAACATATAGTTATTTTGATGGTTGGCTGTTATACGTCTTCTCTGCTAATATATACACTGCAACATTGAGTTATTGCAATGTTTGACTGGTATGTGTCTTCTTTGCTAATATATACACTGCAACATTTAGTTATTGTGATGGTTGGCTGTTATACGTCTTCTCTGCTAATATATACACTGCAACATTGAGTTATTGTGATGGTTGGCTGTTATACGTCTTCTCTGCTAATATATACACTGCAACATTTAGTTATTGTGATGGTTGACTGTTATACGTCTTCTCTGCTAATATATACACTGCAACATTGAGTTATTGTGATGGTTGGCTGTTATACGTCTTCTCTGCTAATATATACACTGCAACATTGAGTTATTGTGATGGTTGGCTGTTATACGTCTTCTCTGCTAATATATACACTGCAACATATAGTTATTTTGATGGTTGACTGTTATACGTCTTCTCTAATATATACACTGCAACATTTAGTTATTGTGATGGTTGACTGTTATACGTCTTCTCTAATATATACACTGCAACATTTAGTTATTGTGATGTATGGCTGGTATATGTCTTCTTTGCTAATATATACACTGCAACATATAGTTATTGTAATGTTTGGCTGGTATATATGTCTTCTTTGCTAATATATACACTGGAACATTTAGGTATTGTAATGTTTGACTGGTATGTGTCTTCTTTGCTAATATATGCACTGCAACATTTAGTTATTGTGATGGTTGGCTGATATATGTCTGCTTTGCTAATATATACACTTTTAGTTGCATTTCAGCATTTAATGATTATTTGCTGGAATATGTCTTTATAAGAATAGAAGCAACAGACAAAATAGTATCATTGGTGACTTGCACCTTGACCAAAAACCTTTTTGCCTAAATTCATACATATTTATCCCGGTACTTACAAATACTGTATTTCTGTATACAATGCATTTAACTTCATGTACAAATTCTAATTTGGTGAAGGCATTTACAGCATGTTGTTGTCAATTAAGTATGCTATTATCTACATACTTTACCTAACTGCATTGTACCATGGATGTATATTCTAGAGCATGTCTTAATCTTATTTATAGAAGAAGAAAAGACATACAAAACTCCTTGTTAATGTTCCATGCAGACATACATGGTGTGCCCGGAAACTCAATGTAACATACTCACAATCCATAATACATAGTTTATTCATCTCAACATCAGATTTCTTTCTTTCAAATTCAAATTACTGAGCGTGTGCATCTGTGTCCTATGGTCATATTTCTGGTGTCATGTTTCTGGTGTCATATTTATGGTACAGCTCCAAAACTAAAACCATAACTGAACATGACACATTTCTTCCACTCATACATGAGAAATATGCACATGTATATGCTAACAAGAGAATAATATAATTCCATTCATTACCATAAATATTGTTAACAAGATACGAAATAAAACAAAAATGGCTTAATCACAGAGTTTATTTTCAATAGTGATTTTATATAAATTAATATGTACAATAGATTATAAGTGCAAGTAATGCAGATTTAGAACAAGATGATGACCACTGATCACATTCCACATACAGATGATGACCACTGATCATACTCCACATACAGATGATGACCACTGATCACATTCCACATACAGATGATGACCACTGATCACATTCCACATACAGATGATGACCACTGATCATACTCCACATACAGATGATGACCACTGATCACATTCCACATACAGATGATGACCACTGATCACATTCCACATACAGATGATGACCACTGATCATACTCCACATACAGATGATGACCACTGATCACATTCCACATACAGATGATGACCACTGATCACATTCCACATACAGATGATGACCACTGATCATACTCCACATACAGATGATGACCACTGATCACATTCCACATACAGATGATGACCACTGATCACATTCCACATACAGATGATGACCACTGATCACATTCCACATACAGATGATGACCACTGATCACATTCCACATACAGATGATGACCACTGATCACATTCCACATACAGATGATGACCACTGATCACATACAACATACAGATGATGATGATGTTTAAAATGCCCAAAATTTAGTTTTACATTAAGTAAAGAATGAGAACATCATTGGCTAATTTCCACACAAAAATTGCATTTTCACTGCAAGATAAATGTACATGTAAATGGAATTTCGAGGAAGAATGTGGAATTATTCTTGCTTACCAGACCAAGATTTCCTGTGTTTACACTGCTGCTTGAAAACTCCTATCTCGTGCTGATGACGTCACGTAATGACACCACATAACCGCGAAAAATGACTTGAATATATTTGTAAAATCAAGCGTTACTATAATGAAAAAGTCCTGAACACACTTGCTTTATTTAATTTCATCCTTTATTTCTTAAAGAAGGTATGCAAGAACAAGAATCTTTCACTGGTTTTGTGGCGGATGGAAATATCTGGCTCTCTGGTAGTTACTCGGCAGATGCTTGTTCCCACCATAAAAATAACCCCTGCGCCAGATATTTCTATCCATACCGGAAACCAGTGAAAATTCTTATATTTTATCTGCATATAAACAAAGAAACAAAAAGACTTGTTTCGATCAATCTCTGGATTTTGTGACCAAGATTTCTTTTATTACATGCAGATATGTTCTGACCAAAGTTTTACTTTACATTGCGACTTTTCATGATTTAATTGAACAACAATATTAAATGATAACAATTAATTCAACTATTGCATAATGGTGACTCAAGTTTGCCCAATTCTAGATCGATATTTCTGAACATTATGTCTTAGGTAAAAATATTTCGAGTCTGCCATAGCAAGTGAGCTGTCAAGTTAAGCCTTTCTAAACACCAACATATTGTGACTTTATCAGGGTAAACATGTAGTTCTGGGCAAAACCCTTTTTAAGTGTGTATTTAGGGTTCCCCGTTTGTGGCATTCCCTGTAGCGACTTATTCTCTCTCTTCGAGGTAAATTTTGTTCTTTACAATAGTTGATGATTCAGATTTAAACAATAACACTCTATTCCATAGAAACCAACATTCCAACATGCATGTGTAGATGAGAAAAGATGAAATGTCTCAAAATATCAAAATAAAAAAAAGTAATACAAAACATTTGAATAAACTTAAGGCCCCATATATACAACCTTATAAGAGCAAGTTTGCATAGGAATACTTCCATGGCTAAAATAAGGGTCTCTTAGCATATTTCTAAATTTACAAACAAAGTATGTGACGGCAGGGAATGTGTAAACACGATACCAGTCTATGTGCTTAGGTATATTGAAGCTGATACGTTTCTTCTGCTCACACATATTGATATATAAATAATTTGTAGTCAAGCTATCACTAACAAGTGGAAAATTTCAACACAATTCACACAAACACACAACAAACAATTAGATGGGAAATGTGTACAGTAAAACTGAGGATTGGAAGCAAGATAAATTATGTCGTTTGAGTTATAAGCAGACTGACTAGTGTTGCTCTGGAAATAAATTAAATGAACAAAAAATACTATGAAACGGAAGAGTTGAATCTGTTCACTTTGGTATACATTTAAACATCACAACACATGTTACAATACATTCAATATCCGTGAGGAGAAAATGCAGTCATGGATACTCATAAATACATGTGGATAGGCGAGTGTTTGTAGAACATGAAACACATAGTATATGGCAGATTACACGGAGCATATCATAACACACAACCCATTAAAACAATCATGTTCTATCTTATTACTAACAGACAAAACCTGTAGAAGACCCGCTTGTTAAAAAAACTGGCATTTTTTTTAATTATATGATAATACAAATTTCTTGTTGACAAATACAGAGGAATAAGTTATCGGAGTATTCTTTGATGATGCATATTTACTGATTTTTCAACTATATACTGGATATTTTTCCTGTTTGTTTAGGTAAACATATGAACAAAAAAATTAGTATACTATAACTTTAAACCTGATAAGAGAATTGCATTAAACTATCAATATAAACATGAATATCCAAACAAGACAAGAAATAAAGGGTATCCACTGAGTGATAAAGATGTGCATAGTTTGGTGAAATCTATGGACTAGTCTGTCTTTTTGAAATACATGATGCTTTATGCTTAAATTGAGTAATTGTATTGGGTAATGTGAAGGGCTGTGGATTGCCAGCCATGGACTGATCTGATCTGTGAATCTAGGTCAACGATTGAAGGGCTGTGGATCGCCAGTCATGCACCGATCTGATCTGTGAATCTGGGTCAACGATTGAAGGGCTGTGGATCGCCAGTCATGCACCGATCTGATCTGTGAATCTGGGTCAACGATTGAAGGGCTGTGGATCGCCAGTCATGCACCGATCTGATCTGTGAATCTGGGTCAACGATTGAAGGGCTGTGGATCGCCAGTCATGCACCGATCTGATCTGTGAATCTGGGTCAACGATTCATGATCTGAACTACGATCCAGTATGATTCAAAATGATTTTTATCAATTTATCATTTCACATTAAAATTGTGCTCCAGCAAGTATTACAAAGGTGTGTATACATACTTGATCGAGGGCAGTGAATCATGAGTACCCATGTACAGTGCTAGTACAGTGCTTTCTTCCTCATTTGTACACCTGTAGTGAAAGGTTCTTACTACACAATGATTAAGATTTTTATAGTTAAGCAACTGTAGTTATTTTTTAAATTTTGAATCACAATATTAATTTTATGATGAATATTTGTGTGCATATTTTAACAACACAACCGCATAACATTGTGTAAAACATATTTCAACAAATAGACTTCTTAACAAGTTCTATAAACACGAATCTAAATGTAACAATATTGCAACAAAACAACACAGCACCAGGATGTCTGTCAATTAGCACTTGTAATATCAGCCCATACCAATATGCATCTAAGTTTAATGTCCTTAAGATGTATTTTTTTTCAAAAGTCTGATCGGAAAACAACAACCGAAAATGGCAAAAATACCCAACAAAGATATTGACATTGACACATTTAGCCCATAACAATGTGTGAGGTAGACAATGACCATGTTCAAAAGCTGAAAAAAATCATTAAATGTAGTCAATTTAACTTGTAGTTTATATTTAAAGTATTGATGTATCAAGTCTTTGTTTGAAAATAATAATTAAATTTGTGTTTGTCCGATCTAAATCATGAGAAATAGAGCTCTCGACTTTTAGTTATATTTTGGAGTCTGAAATTGCTATTGTGGAAATGTATTGATTCTTAGAGCTTGGAAAAAAATTCCCCCTTTTAGTAAAAAACGACGGAAAATTCCCCTTTCTCAAGGCCCGGCCACATTCCCCAAAAGTAGAAAGACAGCCCAGTATGTCTCACATTTCATGATTTTGAACATTTAACTTGGTATGATGTAACAACTCATTGGCTTTTCATTGAAATTTAATGAAATTTTGGTAAATTTAAAGTATGATAACAAAAAATTACAAATACTGTATAATAAAACTTATACAAATTTTATACAAAAATGTTTTATACAATATGTCCACCATGTTTACAGTTTACAAGTAATGTACTCCTAAATTTTCATTGTAACAGAACCATGTTTATGATATTTAACACTCGTGTGGGGGGGGGATTATTCCATCTTTTTTGTTGCAGCATCCTTGCCCAGTTTCCTGGTCTCCTTGGTAAGAGCGATCAAGTCGTTAAACAGATTCCTGTGGAGAATGGCCGAGGCCGTCAACATACCAGAATGCATAGCACCACTAAAACTTGCTGTAAGGACATCTTGACCTGTAACGTGAAATATTTACCTTAACCAAATACTCGAATATCCATGAAGTAAAAAAATATAGTGAGATGCTTAATCTGCAATTAAATACCTTTCCAAAGATATGCGTAAGTTATATAAACCATGGATTTGAAACAGGCTGGTATATGTATGTAGACTTGTTTGAACTCTCGGGAACGATGAGATTTTCATCAGAGATCAAACGATCAAAACACCTCGTAAAATTCTACAAAAATATCTGCGATAATGACCGAGATGTTTCGATTAGCGGTATAAAAATTGCGGCATCCGCCATCTAGTTTCTGAATCAAGAAAAAGATTGAAATGTTTACAACAGCTATATATTTCTTGATGGTGTTTATATATTTTGTGTTTATCTTATTGTTTGCTTGTATACATTTTTTTGTTCAATATTGAGTTGTAAGACTGATTGAGCGTCGTTTAATTGGATGAAATTTCGATTCAAATCCATGATACTAACCAAGCGCGCTCTAATGATTGTGGGTAAAATGCGCGCTAAGAACTGTGGGTAAATTATTTCTTCTTATGGTTTCACCGATATCAACCTGTTTCGAAATCCATGGTTTATATGTCCGTGGCTTTGGTGATTACAGATATGTTTTTAAATCCACTTATGTCTATAAAGTATGTGTGTACTGAATGAACCAACTAACACAAGCTGTCACTGGTAGGAGACTAATGCGTCCTGGAAGACACGGTTCCTTGCCTGGGACATTATCCATCACCATCAATGTCCTTATTAAACAAATGTCCATGTTATACAGGGCTGTCTTTAGATGATTTTTGGGTCCCAAAAATAGGCCCCAATCCCCAAGGCAAAATAATACATATATTTCCCCCAAATTTGAGTCAAAATTCCTCTCCAGAATCACAAAAAATTGAAGATAAAATATGAGCAAGACATTACTGTACTGAGCACCAATGTCCCTACATTGTACTTACCAGTAAGATACAACCCAGGTATTCCTGTCTGAGGTCTAAGATACATTGACAGCTCAGGATCGAATCTATTCATCGAGTGGTTTAATCCATACATCTCTCCCTCTGGTTGTCCAAGGTAGTACTTGTTAGATAATGGCGTACCCACATCAAAGTAATCAAGCTGTAAGAGGAAACATGTGCATGTAAGGTTTGTTGGCATACTTCATACGTTTAAACAGAAGAACATGTGTATGTAAGGTTTGTTGGCATACTTCATACGTTTAAACAGAAGAACATGTGCATGTAAGGTTTGTTGGCATACTTCATACGTTTAAACAGAAGAACATGTGTATGAAAGGTTTGTTGGCATACTTCATACGTTTAAACAGAAGAACATGTGTATGAAAGGTTTGTTGGCATACTTCATACGTTTAAACAGAAGAACATGTGCATGTAAGGTTTGTTGGCATACTTCATACGTTTAAACAGAAGAACATGTGCATGAAAGGTTTGTTGGCATACTTCATACGTTTAAACAGAAGAACATGTGTATGAAAGGTTTGTTGGCATACTTCATACGTTTAAACAGAAGAACATGTGCATGTAAGGTTTGTTGGCATACTTCATACGTTTAAACAGAAGAACATGTGCATGTAAGGTTTGTTGGCATACTTCATACTTTTAAACAGGAGAACATGTGCATGAAAGGTTGGTTGGCATTCTTCATACGTTTAAACAGAAGAACATGTGCATGAAAGGTTTGTTGGCATACTTCATACGTTTAAACAGAAGAACATGTGCATGAAAGGTTTGTTGGCATACTTCATACATTTAAACAGAAGAACATGTGCATGTAAGGTTTGTTGGCATACTTCATACATTTAAACAGAAGAACATGAAATGAAATATAACTTAGATTTCATGTCTGCGTTTCTAGACTTCTTCAGGAAACTACATGCATTATATGAAACATCAAGGATTGGTGCATACCTAATGTACCTCAGTATACACACAGGATTCGTACCAAATCAGCATGAAAGTTTGAATATCTTCACTATTTCATTGAAACATAATCAGAGTTCATAACAAAATAGCTTCTACCCCCAGTGGCGCCATTGACCGATTTTTCGTGTTCCTCAAAACATGATTTTATATTCTAATTCACTTGTGACGAGGGTTTTTACTTAAGACTGACTGGGTGCAAGTACAGGAGGCCTGTCCCCTGGAAATTTGTTAAAATGTTGGCATTTGTAAGAATTTGTTGTTCTGTATTTTTAACAAGATAATACTCGTGCAATTCTCATGAATGACTCCTTAAAATTTAGACCCCGAAATACACCAGAATTTCTTATGGTAATTTTCGCAACAAATCGAAGGATTCAAATGCTGTAACTTTTTTATTTATTTACTCAACACAAAAGGAAAACAGTTGTGTATTGCTCTAAAAGAGATCTTTACAACACTTTATTTTGAAGTTTAATTAACTTTAATTGAGTTGGGGTTGCTATTACTACCTTGCCCTCCAAAGAAGGATACAGCTGCTCACATTGTTTCCACATCTGTCGTCCAATCCTCTCTTTGTAGTCATTGTAATCATCACCACGGTGTTTGATTCGGCCATTTTCCCAGGAACTGAACCATTCCCAGGGACACAGTGTGATCAATAGTACAGCTGATTTACCTGACAACATAAAATCTCAGGTAAGAGAAAAAACAATTTTGTGACTTTTAAACCAAAAGTAAAATGGGAGGAAACATGCATTTCATTTTATTTTTTTAAAAGATAAAAGAGCATAAAAACTGGTGTACAGTTGTTGCCTCTCAAATCCATATAAGATCTTCCATTAATAAATCTGCATCTTAACGTCCCTTTTTCCACCTAAGACAACTAGCACTATGACTGGAGCTATCAATATCCCTACAATACCACTTCCTTGAAGAAAACAAGGGACCTTCACTCTGCAATGCTTGTCTAAACTTCACGGTGTTCATACGTACAAAGTTTCACTGGAGTCCATATAATAGAATGGAAGAAGTTTGCACCATCAAATTATCAAACCAACCACATGACCATTTGTACGATGACTCTAATATTTCCCCTTCCTTAAAGTTATATTATGCTAAAATTTTTTTTCATTTGTTTACCTAAACAAACATGAAAAATATACTTCATCTAGTTAAAACTTCAATTAATATGCATTATCACAGAATACATTTATAATGTATTTCTCTGTATTTGTCAAAAAATTGTCATAAAATAAAAAATAAATTCAGTTTTATAACAAGCGGTGTTTTTTACTAGTTATATGAGTAAACAAGATTGTTTAAATGGTTATACATGGCAATGGTTCTTATTAATGATGTTTGAGACTATGTAACAACAATACTTGATGAAGCCCATTAAAATATTAAGATTCAGATGAGCCAGATACATCTTTAAGGAGGTATCAAAGTTATACTTCCCATGAGGGGCACCAACTTACCAGGAAATTTTTCCTCCCATACAGGATCTTTGGCAGAAGGGAAAGATACAAACATCAGTGGACACTCTGTCTCCGCGGCTTCTTCTGCTGTCAATTTCTTGTATTCTTCCAAGTCTCGCTCGTAGTCATTACTGTAATCATAAAGTCATGTATGCTTTATTTTTATTGGGCTCAACAAGTTTTAAAAATTTTTTTTAGTTATAAATGGTGGTCAGTTGAACTATCCAGCTTTTCTAGAAAATGGAATTATCAACCAGTAAAAACTTGCCCTGATAACTACCTCACATAATCATGGTGTGGATCATTGATCATAACCAAATGTCACACAAGAACATGATTGTCTGAGAATTGACATGGACCTCCGGGGTGACAACCCAATATTCTACCATCTCAGCTCACCGGCTGCATAATGTTGATGAGGAAATTTAATAGGGGTGAGACGATTAATCGATACACTTATCGTTAAGTTCTGAGAAAAATCGATGTATTGATCCGCCATTTTAATTCATTGAATGTGACGAAAAATGTTTCTTATGTAAACTTGCCTGAGAAAGGCAAAAATAGAAACCTTAAACACAACTGTCACACAGTTGGAAACACACAAACGACAACTAAGTACATCTATGGAGATTTGTTACGATTTTACTTGTTAAAATTTGGAGTGCATTGAAACCATTGCAATTTAGTCATATGTGTTTTGTTCTTAACAGGGAACAAATATGTGAAGTAAATAATCTTAACTTATTCCATTAGCTAATAGATCATTACCAATAATGCTAACAAGTGTGGCCTTTGGAGCATTTACTTATTCTTTATGATATATTGTGATACATATTGTATCGTGAGAGGTATATCGTGATATGTATCAGATCGTGTAACGTCCATATCGTCTCACCCCTAAAATTTAATGACCTTGAGA
Organism: Mactromeris polynyma; assembly: GCA_032209605.1. Taxonomy (NCBI): domain Eukaryota; kingdom Metazoa; phylum Mollusca; class Bivalvia; order Venerida; family Mactridae; genus Mactromeris; species Mactromeris polynyma. Next base: position 4,745,729 of record JASFXZ010000028.1, read on the forward strand.
TATATCAATGTTCAAAATCACTGTTAAAATAAGTTAAAACTAACATGTGTTTCCCATTGATTAAATAATATTAGAGGCCATGATAGCCAAGGCACTCAACTGACTAAGCAAATGTGGTCCCTTTTGTTCGTAGAAGGCATTTATGGAGGCTCTATTGATTACAGAAATCTTAATAATGTCAAAGGCCATTATGCAGTCATGTATGCACAGATCTGTCTGTATTTTCAAAAGGAACCTAGGTCTCATGGATATCAAACTACTGTACAAGTTTGGTGAAGATCAAACTAGATGTGTCCATGCAACACGGATGCCCCCACTATAGACTTTCAAGTAAACTAGAATGCGTCCATAGGACACAGATGCCCCCACTTGCAGCCTTTGTGAATGGATATCAAAATTACCAAGTGAACAACTGTACTGATTATGGTGATAAGTCAACGGCCATAACTTTGCACTTACTGGACACAGGCAAACACGAAACCCCAGGTGCACAACAATACAGGTTGGTGAACATTCCTGTACAGTTTGGTGAGTGTAGCTGATATACTGTTGGAGATATGCGCGACACAAAATTGCACGCTCTGTATGCTATATTTCAATAAATCAAGGGCCATAATTTCGCACTTACTGGGCTCACCGAATTATGAATCCCCAGGTGCACAACTATACAGGTTGGTGAACATTCCTGTAAAGTCTTATAACTCTGGCTCATATACTTTTGGAGATATGTGCGACACAATATTGCATACTCTGTAGACTATATTTTAACTAAGTCAAGGGCCATAACTTTGCACTTACTGGGCACAGCCAAACATGAAACCCCAGGTGCACAACTACACATGCTGGTGAATATTCCTGTAAAGTTTAATGACTCCGGCTCATATTGTTTTAGAGATATGAGTGAAACAAAATTTTGTGACGGACGTAAGGACGCATAGACAGACGGACAAGGGCAAATCTATATGCCCCCCCTTTTCAGAGTGGGGGCATAAAAAGGGCCAAAACTCCTCCAAATATTTGTGGAGTGAAAAAGAAATTGAACTTCACCTGGAGCCTTATTCACAAACACTTTAAGACTGAAACTCAGACTTAGACTAAATAATGAAATTATATAGCCCGGAGAATTTAGTAACAGTGACCTTGAACCTAGGAGGCTGGGTGTTGCATGCGACACATCGTCTTGTAATGATGATCACATGTGCCAAGTTATGTATCTATAATGAAGTATTATATGATACATGTGTGTAACAATGGCATCCACTATATGATACATGTGTGTAACAATGGCATCCACTATATGATACATGTGTGTAAGCATCCACTATATGATACATGTGTGTAACAATGGCATCCACTATATGATACATGTGTGTAACAATGGCATCCACTGTATGATACATGTGTGTAACAATGGCATCCACTGTATGATACATGTGTGTAACAATGGCATCCACTATATGATACATGTGTGTAACAATGGCATCCACTATATGATACATGTGTGTAACAATGGCATCCACTATATGATACATGTGTGTAACAATGGCATCCACTATATGATACATGTGTGTAACAATTGCATCCACTATATGATACATGTGTGTAACAATGGCATCCACTATATGATACATGTGTGTAACAATTGCATCCACTATATGATACATGTGTGTAACAATGGCATCCACTATATGATACATGTGTGTAAGCATCCACTATATGATACATGTGTGTAACAATGGCATCCACTATATGATACATGTGTGTAACAATGGCATCCACTATATGATACATGTGTGTAAGCATCCACTATATGATACATGTGTGTAACAATGGCATCCACTATATGATACATGTGTGTAAGCATCCACTATATGATACATGTGTGTAACAATGGCATCCACTATATGATACATGTGTGTAACAATGGCATCCACTATATGATACATGTGTGTAAGCATCCACTATATGATACATGTGTGTAACAATGGCATCCACTATATGATACATGTGTGTAACAATGGCATCCACTATATGATACATGTGTGTAACAATGGCATCCACTATATGATACATGTGTGTAACAATGGCATCCACTATATGATACATGTGTGTAACAATGGCATCCACTATATGATACATGTGTGTAAGCATCCACTATATGATACATGTGTGTAACAATGGCATCCACTATATGATACATGTGTGTAACAATGGCATCCACTATATGATACATGTGTGTAACAATGGCATCCACTATATGATACATGTGTGTAACAATGGCATCCACTATATGATACATGTGTGTAACAATGGCATCCACTATATGATACATGTGTGTAACAATGGCATCCACTATATGATACATGTGTGTAACAATTGCATCCACTATATGATACATGTGTGTAACAATGGCATCCACTATATGATACATGTGTGTAACAATGGCATCCACTATATGATACATGTGTGTAACAATGGCATCCACTATATGAAACATGTGTGTAACAATGGCATCCACTATATGATACATGTGTGAAACAATGGCATCCACTATATGATACATGTGTGTAACAATGGCATCCACTATATGATACATGTGTGTAACAATGGCATCCACTATATGATACATGTGTGTAACAATGGCATCCACTATATGATACATGTGTGTAAGCATCCACTATATGATACATGTGTGTAACAATGGCATCCACTATATGATACATGTGTTTAACAATGGCATCCACTATATGATACATGTGTGTAACAATGGCATCCACTATATGATACATGTGTGTAACAATGGCATCCACTATATGATACATGTGTGTAACAATGGCATCCACTATATGATACATGTGTGTAAGCATCCACTATATGATACATGTGTGTAACAATGGCATCCACTATATGATACATGTGTGTAAGCATCCACTATATGATACATGTGTGTAACAATGGCATCCACTATATGATACATGTGTGTAAGCATCCACTATATGATACATGTGTGTAACAATGGCATCCACTATATGATACATGTGTGTAAGCATCCACTATATGATACATGTGTGTAACAATGGCATCCACTATATGATACATGTGTGTAAGCATCCACTATATGATACATGTGTGTAACAATGGCATCCACTATATGATACATGTGTGTAACAATGGCATCCACTATATGATACATGTGTGTAACAATGGCATCCACTATATGATACATGTGTGTAACAATGGCATCCACTATATGATACATGTGTGTAAGCATCCACTATATGATACATGTGTGTAACAATGGCATCCACTATATGATACATGTGTGTAAGCATCCACTATATGATACATGTGTGAAACAATTGCATCCACTATATGATACATGTGTGTAACAATGGCATCCACTATATGATACATGTGTGTAACAATTGCATCCACTATATGATACATGTGTGTAACAATGGCATCCACTATATGATACATGTGTGTAACAATGGCATCCACTATATGATACATGTGTGTAACAATGGCATCCACTATATGATACATGTGTGTAACAATTGCATCCACTATATGATACATGTGTGTAACAATGGCATCCACTATATGATACATGTGTGTAACAATGGCATCCACTATATGATACATGTGTGTAACAATGGCATCCACTATATGAAACATGTGTGTAACAATGGCATCCACTATATGATACATGTGTGTAACAATGGCATCCACTATATGATACATGTGTGTAACAATGGCATCCACTATATGATACATGTGTGAAACAATGGCATCCACTATATGATACATGTGTGTAACAATGGCATCCACTATATGATACATGTGTGTAACAATGGCATCCACTATATGATACATGTGTGTAACAATGGCATCCACTATATGATACATGTGTGTAAGCATCCACTATATGATACATGTGTGTAACAATGGCATCCACTATATGATACATGTGTGTAACAATGGCATCCACTATATGAAACATGTGTGTAACAATGGCATCCACTATATGATACATGTGTGTAAGCATCCACTATATGATACATGTGTGTAACAATGGCATCCACTATATGATACATGTGTGTAACAAAAGTGGTGTACTTAAAGTCTATCCTTTCCTTTTTTAATAACATTTGAGGTAATACTCAAATAATTGATATTTGAGTGTATGGCCTGATCTTTCAAACAATACACAAATACAGAACTTACTTCAAAAATGCCCACATATTTCCCTTGGGTAACCCAAGATCCGCACTGTTGCCCTCTACTCCAGCAAAAACTGTCAGACATCCAATACTTGGTCCTACTGAGCTGATATACTTGTACAAAGCTGCAAAAACAAACACAATTACAGAACTAGAACGTTGTATTTGACACAAAAACACACGTCTCCCCAGTTACTTGCTAGCATTTAAAGTGCTTATTCAAAAAGCTTGTAAGCATTCACAATAAACATTGATATTGATTTCATTTGATTGTATAAATTAATTCAAATTTGGTTGTATTTGCAAATATTGATAAAAGCATCAAGGGGCCAAAACTAAGTGAAAAATTATCCAAGCAGAATGAAACGAACAGGAAGCACAACTACACTTGATGCTGATCAATCCTATGAAGTTTGGTTGAAATCCAACCAGCCGTATTTGAGATGAAGTGCGGACAAGCTAAAAGTAGCATGTTTAATATATACTGGCTAAAACTGCTAAGCCACCCTGTTGAGGGCAAGACTTGTTTTATTCACAAGTCGTGTTAAGTCTGTTTAGTTTCAAAGGTATACCTTGAACAGTTTCTGAGAAAAAGTAGACTTTTTTTGGGAGGGAGGGGGTTCGTCCCAAAGAATTTTTAAAAAAGTAATTATTTTGTTTTAGGTGAGGGGAGTGTGCCTCCCCCCATGAAGATTTGTTTTCAACCCTCCCCCCCCCCCAAAAGTGCAGTCAAGAGTTATGAACTTTCCTGTGTGGTTGCTTTTATGTCAAACAATCAATCATGTGAAGTTTCAAAGTTATACCCTGAACGATTTCTGGACTTCAACAAAAACACTTAACCAAACTTTTAAGTTAATTAAGGGGCATAACTTTCACAAAATAAAGTCGAAAGTTATGAAACTTGTCGTTGCTATTATGATGTCAGACAACTACGTTGAGTTTCAAAGTTCTACCTTGAATATTTACTGAGAAAAAGCCAACTTTTACAAAAAAACTTAACCAAAATTGTAAGAGAAAAGGGTGCATTCAAAAAAAATCTTAACCAAAATACGACGGACGACAGACGCCGGACACCGAGGAAGCTATGACATTACCTCATCTGTCTGAAACAGACAAGCTAATAAAAATTCTATAACACCAATTTACATTTGCATCATGTTTTAAAACAAATATCTTAAACAGAAGTGCAAAACCCATTGAGTAAAATTCATCCAAGTGTCATAAGGTGGAGGGTAGGTCAAGGCGTTCTAAAGTTTTTAGCTGGAAATGTTTCAAGTACAATTGACCACTGTGACCTTGACCCAAAAATCAATAGGGTTCCTCTACTACCCTATGTGTGAACCAAATTTGAGGAGGGTAGGTCAAGGCGTTCTAAAGTTATTGATCGGAAATGAAAAGGTTACCGACTGACCGATGGACCGACTTCTTCGAAGGGGGCATAATAAAAATGGTGGGGTATCGCTTTTGGCCAGTATATATTAGACAATTTTCCGTTTATATCATATAGATGTATTTTTTACCATATACAGTATAACCTGTCTTAAACTACACACACTGGTACCGACATGAAATTATCAGATAATGCAGGTTGCCCTATGTAGCAGGTTTTCATTGAATATTTTACACACATCGAGAGCTAGATGATGACTGATATATAGGCTATACAGTATACACTGGAAGTGTTATTTATGGTCAACAGGAAGACCAATACATGTACTTGTTATTACCTCAACATGTTCATTAATTGAATCTGCTAAATACCAAAGTGCTTATACGTCGCAAATTTTACCACATAAATAGCAGGTTATAGTCATGAGCAGGTACCTGGCAATGACTTCGGTAAATAACTATAATAATTTAATACATTGATGAATGAACATATAACATGTTAAAACTTACGTGCTTTCACAGCAACTTCCTCCGGTAGAAGATGCTTGAACGTATTGATGACACCAACGGATGAGATAATTCTTCTTGCAAATAAATCAGTATCTGTCTTGTTACGTGTAACACGAACACCTACAATATAGTACTGTAATGTTATCATTCAGCATAAACACTTGCTACAGCGAGACAACTGTTTATAAGACTGTGTTTGTTTTCCTGCGTGTCTCATGTATGTATAACACTGACAATAATCTATCATTATACATGTAACTAGCTCCATTTCAGTGATTTGTTTTGAAGATAATTTTACTGCCCATACCTTTTCAATTGGGAATATATGGGCGATAAGTCCCAAATTTGGAAAAATAAGAGCATGGTTATTTTACTTATGTTTTAATTTCCTGCTTTAATGTAATGTATTATTACTTTTCCCTCTTCATCTCAAAGTGCTCTTTTCAGGATGGTAAAAAGCCAGTAAATAGAATCATATATATATTTTTTTACTTTTTTGGGAAAAAAGGACACTTTTTTAAGACAAATAAAGGCTTTTTTGCTAGGGAAAACAGCCAAAATTGAACAAAAAATCTCTGCATTTAATCCAAGCATCAGGCATGATAATGCAAAATTACATTGCCATAGTGGAAGGTTTGCAACAGCAAAATTGAGATGCTAGATTTGATTGGACTTTGTTGCAAAGATCACATGAATATTGACTTTTCGTTAATGTAACACTCGGTTGTACCATATACTGGATTAGTTTCGCTTTATTTTCGCTACTTTCGCGATTACAAGGAATTCGTGAATATTAAAATTCTGTATGTCTGACTCAAAATATTAACCAGACGGCTAAAAGCAACGAAGGCCACAATGGGTGATATATACAATTTGTTGATTGGCAAGACCCCCTTTGCAGTTTCTGTGACTTTAATTCCTTTGATTCTTTGTATATATATATCCCAAGGTTTGAATGGGAAAGTAACACTTCCTCGTGAATAATGGTCCAAGAGTTAATATATGGAAATGTTGAAAGTACTGAATACAGCTATTATTGTATATATGAGCGCAGCTGTACGATTTCCAACCTCTTCTTTTAAGTGTCGTCATTTCCAGAAAACGCCACATGTGACGTCACTATATTCTGACGGTAATCAATCTTTGCCCCCATATGGCAATATGAAAACGAAGGGAACATATGGAGTAAATATTGTTTCCTGCTTGCAAATAGTGACATCACATGTTTCGTTTTCTTGAAATGACGTCACTTATAGAAGAGGTTTGAAATCGTACAGCGGCGCACATATGCACTTTGTAATTATTTCAAACATTGAATGGTTCATGTAGATAATAGATAATTTGCATGTGGACAATACTGCTAAGCTTTGATTGGCTGTATCTAAATTTGCATCTATCTTTTGACTCCACCCATTTTTGAACATCTCCAATGTAATTTATACACTGATAAACATCAACATGTGCAGTTTAATCCTACAGTAAAAATGGTGAGAATGGAAGGCTGGTACAAGGGCAGTAAATCTTTAGCATGTACCAATATAAATCTATTTTTAACAAATCTTTGCACACCCACTGTTTTGTTTTAATCTATCCAAAATCTATATATGAGTGCTGCTATGGGATTTACAACCTCTTCTGTAAGTGGCGTCATTTCAAGAAAACGCAACATGTGATGTCACTGTTTGCAAGCAGAAAACAATATTTACTGCATAATTTATGGTCCTTTCGAATTCATATTGCCATATTGGGCAAATATTGCTTACTGATAGGACATGGTGACGTCACATGTGATGTTTTCTAGAAAGCATGTTACTTAAAGAAGAGGTTGGAAATTGTACAGCGGCGCCCATTTAATCATGCTTGTAAATAATGCATCGTTTTTTTTAGAAAAGTAGACAATTATTAGAACATATACTTTCAAAGTAAACAATTTATGTCAGATTGTAAAAAGTTGATTATGCTGGACTACGAACCATGAGCTCTTCCTTTATCATTGATGAGAATTTGACTGATGGGAGCGTCCACCATAACCCTGCCGCCATATTTCTCTATGATTGGTATCATCTGAAAGGCAATCTCACTTGATCCTCCAGCTGGATAGTAAGCTCCGGGAATGTAATGATTTATCAACGTTGCGTAGTTGATAAGGCTGAGCTCACTCGGGACTATTCCTGCAATAAAACAATATTAACCAGGTGATATGTCTCTAGGCCTTTTTGTTTTGGACAAGAAGATTTTCAAAGTTTACACATTTAAAATCTATTTTTTAGCTCCTGTGACCTACATATGCTACAGACTGAAATGATTAATGCAACTTTGAAAGAAGCGCACAAGACAATGTTAGTCCCCAAATATCAAAGCTCTAGGCCTGTTCGATTTGGACAAGAAGATTTTCCAAGTTTACACATTTTAAATCTATTTTTAGCTCCTGTGACTTACTTATTCCAAGGATCATTCTGGGAAGTTTAGACAAAAACAATTCGGTGGTATAGGAGGAGATGTTGTTTAAAGATAATGTTGATGGACGACGATGGATATCCACTGAGCACGAAACAAATGCAATCATTTTGTCTTTAAATACCTATTTCTACTTAGTAGTTAGTGAAAGAAGTCTTCCTTTGACAAGTAAACATGTATTGAAAACTATTAGCTTGACAAAACTACACAGATTTAGAACAATGTTCTATTTATAAATTCTGCATCATAACATAACTTTTCTTTAGAATTTAATATATGTGTTTGTATCATACAATGTTTGCACATACTCGGAGTTGGACAGTATGTTTGTATCATACAATGTTTGCACATTGTCGGAGTTGGACAGAATGTTTGTATCATACAATGTTTGCACATACTCGGAGTTGGACAGTATATTTGTATCATACAATGTTTGCACATACTCGGAGTTGGACAGTATGTTTGTATCATACAATGTTTGCACATTCTCGGAGTTGGACAGTATGTTTGTATCATACAATGTTTGCACATTCTCGGAGTTGGACAGTATGTTTGTATCATACAATGTTTGCACATTCTCGGAGTTGGACAGTATGTTTGTATCATACAATGTTTGCACATTCTCGGAGTTGGACAGTATGTTTGTATCATACAATGTTTGCACATACTCGGAGTTGGACAGTATGTTTGTATCATACAATGTTTGCACATACTCGGAGTTGGATAGTATGTTTGTATCATACAATGTTTGCACATTCTCGGAGTTGGACAGTATGTTTGTATCATACAATGTTTGCACATTGTCGGAGTTGGACAGTATGTTTGTATCATACAATGTTTGCACATTGTCGGAGTTGGACAGTATGTTTGTATCATACAATGTTTGCACATTGTCGGAGTTGGACAGTATGTTTGTATCATACAATGTTTGCACATTGTCGGAGTTGGACAGTATGTTTGTATCATACAATGTTTGCACATTGTCGGAGTTGGACAGTATGTTTGTATCATACAATGTTTGCACATTGTCGGAGTTGGACAGTATGTTTGTATCATACAATGTTTGCACATTGTCGGAGTTGGACAGTATGTTTGTATCATACAATGTTTGCACATTGTCGGAGTTGGACAGTATGTTTGTATCATACAATGTTTGCACATTGTTGGAGTTGGACAGTATGTTTGTATCATACAATGTTTGCACATTCTCGGAGTTGGACAGTATGTTTGTATCATACAATGTTTGCACATTGTCGGAGTTGGACAGTATGTTTGTATCATACAATGTTTGCACATTGTCGGAGTTGGACAGTATGTTTGTATCATACAATGTTTGCACATTGTCAGAGTTGGACAGTATGTTTGTATCATACAATGTTTGCACATTGTCGGAGTTGGACAGTATGTTTGTATCATACAATGTTTGCACATTCTCGGAGTTGGACAGTATGTTTGTATCATACAATGTTTGCACATTGTCGGAGTTGGACAGTATGTTTGTATCATACAATGTTTGCACAGGGGTTCCAGTTGACCCTCGAGATGACCCTTGGAATTTCCAAAAAGCCAAGTTTTGACTCTAGGATTCTGGCTGAAGGGTCAATTTTTCTCTAGAATATATGGCTATAATATGGTAAAATGCTATCAAAAATTAACAAAATGACCCTTGCAGCAACTATTGGAACCTGCGATTATTTGTGAAATTGCTTTAGGTATTAAGATAAATTCAGTAAACCTTCAGTTGAAATTTGCAAACTGTAACCATCTGAGACAATGTTCAATATGACATGTAAGCAAGGTAGATGTATCTATAACAAGTAAACATACATAACTACATACCCATGTCACCAAATATATATCCCATCACTGCCTTAAACTCCTCATTGTCCGATATCTCATTCAAATATTCTCTAATTGTCTGAGTACTCATCCTCATAAACTTTCTCATCACTAGATGATAGATTCCAGTCTTGATGGCTATTTTAGCCAGCCACAGAGGTAAAACCTTCGGAATCAAAACTCCCCAAAATGCTCCACTGGCTTCCTGAATAGAAAGTTGAAAAGTAATTGAGGGTTTGCACATATTGGCCCTAATATTTGAAAATTCACTCAAACTATTTGAGTCTACTCTCAAAGGCTTTTTACAAACAAAATTTCAAATGTACATGTTAGTCTCTATCTGAGACTGGTCTGCTACATGCTTAGTACTGGAAAATGATTCCTGAATACTATCTGAGACTGGTCTGCTACATACTTAGTACAGGAGAATGATTCCTGAATACTATCTGAGACTGGTCTGCTACATGCTTAGTACAGGAGAATGATTCATGAATACTATCTGAGAATGGTCTGCTACATACTTAGTACTGGAGAATGATTCCTGAATATTATCCGAGACTGGTCTGCTACATACTTAGTACAGGAGAATGATTCATGAATACTATCTGAGAATGGTCTGCTACATACTTAGTACTGGAGAATGATTCCTGAATATTATCTGAGACTGGTCTGCTACATACTTAGTACTGGAGAATGATTCCTGAATATTATCTGAGACTGGTCTGCTACATACTTAGTACAGGAGAATGATTCCTGAATATTATCTGAGACTGGTCTGCTACATACTTAGTACAGGAGAATGATTCCTGAATACTATCTGAGACTGGTCTGCTACATGCTTAGTACAGGAGAATGATTCCTGAATACTATCTGAGACTGGTCTGCTACATGCTTAGTACAGGAGAATGATTCCTGAATACTATCTGAGGCTGGTCTGTTACATACTTAGTACAGGAGAATGATTCCTGAATACTATCTGAGGCTGGTCTGTTACATACTTAGTGCAGGAGAATGTTTCCTGAATACTATCTGAGGCTGGTCTGCTACATACTTAGTACAGGAGAATGATTCCTTAATACTATCTGAAACTGGTCTGCTACATGCTTAGTACAGGAGAATGATTCCTGAATACTATCTGAGACTGGTCTGCTACATGCTTAGTACAGGAGAATGATTCCTGAATACTATTTGAGACTGGTCTGCTACATACTTAGTATAGGAGAATGATTCCTGAATACTATCTGAGACTGGTCTGCTAAAGGGTGTAAAGAAAGTTCGTTCCGGTTAGAAAAAGTATCGTATTTTTTATAATATCATACGAAATCTTATGAAATTTGAAATGGTAGTATACCACTAAATTTCGGAAATATTGAGTAAATTTCACGTCGTTCTGTTCGCACGCGCACCGTTGTCACGGAAATAAAAAACGCGGAAGTAAACAAACGCTAGTACGATGCCGCCTGTCAATTCAAAATTACGACGACAAAATGAACTCACTGCAGAGCAAGAACGTGCCCAAATGTTGGCTTACAAGGATGCTGGGCTAACAGATAAGGAAGTTGCCTTTAAGTTGTCAAAGTCTGAGCGTTGGGTACGTAAATGGAAGCGCAGATTCGAGGAAGTTGGCAGTGTGAGTGATTTGATGAGGTCCGGACGTCCCACGAAAATTGAGGGTAGGGTTAAGAAAGTGATAGACGGCGTGAAATATAAGCGTGGAAAATCAACAAGAAAGCTTGAAAAACATCTCAAAGGCATTGGAGAGGAGGTATCTCATATGTCAATTCATAATTATTTAAGAAACACTAAGAAGTGGAAACCATTTAAGAGACAGAAATCTCAATTATTGACAGAAAAACAGATGAAGAAAAGATTGGCATTTGCTAGAAAATACAAACACTTAGAACCTGCAGATTGGGAGAATTTTGTGTTCTCAGATGAAAGTACAAAACACTTATTCCATGTCCCAAATAAACAAAATGATATAGTGTGGGGGTCACAAGGGGAAAATGTACCGGACGTCACTTGTGTCAAGCACAGTGCCAAGCTTATGATATGGGGAGCTATGGGTGCTTATGGATTGTCACGTTTACATATTGTGCCAAGTGGAAAGTCAATTACAGCTGACTACTATATAAAGTATGTACTTGAAAAGGAACTTAAGCCTGCATTAAATCGTTCAGGTATTACCGGTAAAATAGACAAGAAACGATTGGTACCAGACAACAGAAAAGTCGTTTTCCAACAGGATGGGGCTACCCCTCATACAGCTGCTAAAACACAGCAATGGTTGAACAATAATATTAATGATTTCATAACTAAAGAGGACTGGCCCGGCAATTCTCCAGATCTAAATGTCATTGAGAATTTATGGAGCATTCTGGACACAGAAGTGTATAAAGATCCCGCTCCCTGTACCATGACTCAGTTACGACGTCGTTTACGTCATGCTTGGGGTAACATTTCTCCAGACCATCTTGTTTCATTAATTCATTCAATGCCATATCGGTTAAAAAATGTTATACACCATAAAGGTGGTCTATCAGGATACTGAATACAAAATGTCAACAAAATGTGTCGAGTTGTTATTTATTTATTAGCCTTTTAAAAACAGGAACGAACTTTCTTTACACCCTTTACATGCTTAGTACAGGAGAATGATTCCTGAATACTATCTGAGACTGGTCTACTACATGCTTAGTATAGGAGAATGATTTCTGAATACTATCTGAGACTGGTCTGTTACATACTTAGTACTGGAGAATGATTCCTGAATACTATTTGAGACTGGTCTGCTACATACTTAGTATAGGAGAATGATTCCTGAATACTATCTGAGACTGGTCTGCTACATGCTTAGTACAGGAGAATGATTCCTGAATACTATCTGAGACTGGTCTGTTACATACTTAGTATAGGAGAATGATTTCTGAATACTATTTGAGACTGGTCTGCTACATACTTAGTATAGGAGAATGATTCCTGAATACTATCTGAGACTGGTCTGCTACATGCTTAGTACAGGAGAATGATTCCTGAATACTATCTGAGACTGGTCTGTTACATGCTTAGTACAGGAGAATGTTTCCTGAATACTATTTGAGACTGGTCTGCTACATACTTAGTACTGGAGAATGATTCCTGAATACTATCTGAGGCTGGTCTGCTACACACTTAGTACAGGAGAATCAGTGCCCACGCTGTCGTTCGCAATCGGAGCCAATTGGCGAATTTTAGTTAAAAGTGGCGATAAAAAATTGCGAGTGGCGAATTGGACGATTTCCTGCTTTAAAATACAAATAATCTGAAAGTTGAATATAAAATTCGATCTATTTATCCCGTAATACGTCCAGCATATCCAGTCTATTGTGGTTTTAGGTCCCGCTAATTAGGCCATTTAACTCGCGTGTCAACTTGTTTACACAATTTTACGACATACAATAGACCCCTTTACGGTATCGGCGAAGGTGTGAACAACATCGTAAATTCACTAAATTGACCCCAACGGTTGATTACCAGTGGTTTTAAATGGTGGGCTATTGTGTAACAAAGACAATGGATTGATTGAAGTAATCAGCGACAGTTCATCATTAGATTGAGAATGTTGCAAAATAAAACCAGCGACAGCTAGTTGCACATTTTCGGATGGTACGTACTTTTGGACAAAGTTTGTTTATTGATGCAATAAAAGTTTCTGTACATTTCTGGTTGTAGAGTATTCAGCTAACAAACTCTAAATTTCTACAAAATCATTACCTTCAGATATCTTGAGCAAATTAAATAAAAATTGAATGAAACTACTTCATTTTGAAATGAAAAGAGAATGTAGCACACATTATTTTTTACACCAAAACTAGTACTACTGTTGCACAGATTGGACTTAAATGGACATTAATTATGTATAAATCAATTATTGTGCGCGCGAATGTGCACTCGCACGCCGCGCAAAGTGGCTCCTACTTTTTTTAAGCCAGTGTGGGCCCTGGAGAATGATTCCTGAATACTATCTGAGGCTGGTCTGCTACATACTTAGTACAGGAGAATGATTCCTGAATACTATCTGAGGCTGGTCTGTTACATACTTAGTACAGGATAATGTTTCCTGAATACTAACTGAGACTGGTCTGCTACATACTTAGTACAGGAGAATGATTCCTGAATACTATCTGAGACTGGTCTGCTACATACTTAGTACAGGAGAATGATTCCTAAATACTATCTGAGGCTGGTCTGTTACATACTTAGTACAGGAGAATGATTCCTGAATACTATCTGAGGCTGGTCTGCTACATACTTAGTACAGGAGAATGATTCCTGAATACTATCTGAGGCTGGTCTGTTACATACTTAGTACAGGAGAATGATTCCTGAATACTATCTGAGGCTGGTCTGCTACATGCTTAGTACAGGAGAATGTTTCCTGAATACTATCTGAGACTGGTCTGTTACATACTTAGTACAGGAGAATGATTCCTGAATACTATCTGACACTGGTCTGTTACATACTTAGTACAGGAGAATGATTCCTGAATACTATCTGATACTGGTCTGCTACATGCTTAGTACAGGAGAATGATTCCTGAATACTATCTGATACTGGTCTGCTACATGCTTAGTACAGGAGAATGATTCCTGAATACTATCTGATACTGGTCTGCTACATGCTTAGTACAGGAGAATGATTCCTGAATACTAACTGAGACTGGTCTGCTACATGCTTAGTACAGGAGAATGATTCCTGAATACTATCTGAGGCTGGTCTGCTACATGCTTAGTATAGGAGAATGTTTCCTGAATACTATCTGAGGCTGGTCTGCTACATGCTTAGTATAGGAGAATGTTTCCTGAATACTATCTGAGGCTGGTCTGCTACATGCTTAGTATAGGAGAATGTTTCCTGAATACTATCTGAGGCTGGTCTGCTACATGCTTAGTACAGGAGAATGTTTTCTGAATACTATCTGAGACTGGTCTGCTACATGCTTAGTACAGGAGAATGTTTTCTGAATACTATCTGAGGCTGGTCTGCTACATGCTTAGTATAGGAGAATGTTTCCTGAATACTATCTGATACTGGTCTGCTACATGCTTAGTACAGGAGAATGATTCCTGAATACTATCTGAGACTGGTCTGCTACATGCTTAGTACAGGAGAATGATTCCTGAATACTATCTGAGACTGGTCTGCTACATGCTTAGTACAGGAGAATGATTCCTGAATACTATCTGATACTGGTCTGTTACATACTTAGTACAGGAGAATGTTTTCTGAATACAGATTTGAGTAAAAATCATATAAGTGTAATTGTAAGTGAAAACTTACCTGATTTGATTTAGAGGATACTGTAGTATCATTTAAATTCACGGGGGTGAAATTTCGCGCAAACAGCAAAAAAGGCAGTTTCGTGCGGGCCTTTCGCGCATTTTAAATTTTTTAAGAAAAAAAATCAGACAAACATGACGGTATCGCGTGTTATTATTTCGTACATCCGTATCATAAGCTGTAAATAGCAATATTCTGCGTATTAACTCGTATGTTGGGGTTATCTCTGTAATAGAGTCGCCAATTAACAATTTTATTGCCAATTGTCATATCTGAATACAATAAGATTTTATGCAGTCGTGTATTCTTTATACATGTATAAACATCGTAAACAAAGAAAAATCAATTTATGAATTAATGTTCCATTTAAACCACTCTTACGTACTAGTAATCAAACTGTGTCAAAATATTCCATGTTCCTAATTATTCCACACAGATTATCAGAAAAAACAGCGACAAGTTATGAAAAGAAAAAACGTAAGTGCATATACACACTTTCGGACAGTCAAAAATTCGGATAGCCATGTTAGTTTCGGAAGTTTAATATTAGCGCAGACTTAAATTCGCGCTTCGTCTCTAGCGCGAAATACGCGAAAATTAGACCTGCGCGAATTCAAATGATACTACAGTACCTTCCATAAATATTTTTGCATAATTACTTTTTCAGATGTAAAATATTTGAAAGATGAAATATTTAATACTTGTCACTTGTACGCAAATAAACAGGGAAATTTGTTTGATTTTTTTTGCCGTATCTGAACAGTGTTTCAGTTATAAATTGCAGTCATTTGACCTAACCAGTGCTCCTGGATTACAAACCAGGACTCAACTGCTTCTCCGCTAGCAAGTGACAACTTCGTCACATGATTTTTCATCACTGTAATACCCTTAGGCTGCATAGTGCAATATACCAATATGAATATTGGGTCACTGTTTAAAGCTTGACTGAAGGAATCACAGGTTCGATGTTCTATGTAATTACAATACAAACAAGCAATTCTCTAACAGACATTAGTTGCATGAATGAAGAAACAGTAAATAAATAGTAAAAGTGCACATTTATAAAATTGTACGTACATCTAGGACTTTCATCAGTTTTTGAATGGCAACTTTCTCCGATGGAAAATATTCCTCTAGATGGGCTGCAAACTTTTCTTTTCCGCCAGAAATCATTGTGTATAACTTCGCTTTCTCTGGGTTTCCGATAGCAACCTACATCATTGTTAAAACCTTATTAACGAAATGCATCAAAATATTCCCAAATTATGAGACATTGTCATTCACAGCTCAATATCATCTACTCATTTCAATGCAAACACAAACAATTTGAAGCTACAACCTGTACCTGTTACTGTACAGTGTCTGCATGTAGCAGATAGAATGATGCCACACTGTAGACACAGTGACATGGTACCACACTGTAGACACATGACATGGTACAACGCTGTAGACACGTGACATGGTACCATACTGTAGACACCGTGACATGATACCACGCTGTAGACATGTGACATGGTACCCGCAGTAGACATGTGACATGGTACCCGCAGTAGACATGTGACATGGTACCCGCAGTAGACATGTGACATGGTACCCGCAGTAGACATGTGACATGGTACCCGCAGTAGACATGTGACATGGTACCCGCAGTAGACATGTGACATGGTACCCGCAGTAGACATGTGACATGGTACCATACTGTAGACATGGTACCCGCAGTAGACATGTGACATGGTACCCGCAGTAGACATGTGACATGGTACCATACTGTAGACATGGTACCACGCAGTAGACATGTGACATGGTACCCGCAGTAGACATGTGACATGGTACCATACTGTAGACATGGGACCACACTGTAGCCACCGTGACATGATACCACGCTGTAGACATGTGACATGGTACCACGCTGTAGACATGTGACATGGTACCACGCAGTAGACATGTGACATGGTACCACGCAGTAGACATGTGACATGGTACCATACTGTAGACATGGTACCCGCAGTAGACATGTGACATGGTACCCGCAGTAGACATGTGACATGGTACCATACTGTAGACATGGTACCCGCAGTAGACATGTGACATGGTACCCGCAGTAGACATGTGACATGGTACCATACTGTAGACATGGGACCACACTGTAGCCACCGTGACATGATACCACGCTGTAGACATGTGACATGGTACCACGCAGTAGACATGTGACATGGTACCACGCAGTAGACATGTGACATGGGACCACACTGTAGACACCGTGACATGATACCACGCCGTACACATGTGACATGGTACCACGCAGTAGACATGTGACATGGTACCACGCAGTAGACATGTGACATGGTACCACGCAGTAGACATGTGACATGGTACCATACTGTAGACATGTGACATGATACCACGCTGTAGACATGTGACATGGTACCACGCAGTAGACATGTGACATGGTACCACGCAGTAGACATGTGACATGGTACCATACTGTAGACATGGGACCACACTGTAGACACCGTGACATGATACCACGCCGTACACATGTGACATGGTACCACGCAGTAGACATGTGACATGGTACCACGCAGTAGACATGTGACATGGTACCACGCAGTAGACATGTGACATGGTACCATACTGTAGACATGGGACCACACTGTAGACACCGTGACATGGTACCACGCAGTAGACATGTGACATGGTACCATACTGTAGACATGGGACCACACTGTAGACACCGTGACATGGTACCACGCTGTAGACATGTGACATGGTACCATACTGTAGACATGGGACCACACTGTAGACACCGTGACATGGTACCACGCCGTACACATGTGATATGATATCACACTGAAGACACACAATGTAGTACCTCGCTCAAGACACAATATCACGCTGCAGACACTAAGAAACAAAGCATGGGCGCTATGACACAAAGCAATGGGCGCTATGACACAAAGCATGGGCGCTATGACACAAAGCATGGGTGCTATGACACAAAGCAATGGACGCTATGACACAAAGCAATGGGCGCAATGACACAAAGCAATGGACGCTATGACACAAAGCAATGGGCACTATGACACAAAGCATGGGGGCTATGACACAAAGCAATGGGCGCTATGACACAAAGCATGGGTGCTATGACACAAAGCAATGGACGCTATGACACAAAGCATGGGCGCTATGACACAAAGCATGGGTGCAATGACACAAAGCAATGGACGCTATGACACAAAGCAATGGGCGCTATGACACAAAGCATGGGCGCTATGACACAAAGCAATGGGCGCTATGACACAAAGCATGGGTGCTATGACACAAAGCAATTGGCACTATGAAACAAAGCATGGGTGCTATGACACAAAGCAATGGGCGCTATGAAACAAAGCAATAGCAACATGAAAGAGGGAGAAGAGAACTAATCCATTCCAGTTATACTTACAGTGTCAAATTCTGGATCCATTGGTGCCCATGTAACCTGTCCCTCAGTCATCTGATCTGTGAGTACACGAGTCATATTCCCGTCCATCATCTTACCAATGTAATGAATACCTACAATTATACCCCATTACAGTAAAACTTCATACTTTCTTTATACATATTCTTAATTTCACTTTAATGGCTAGTGTAATCTGCTTTGTCAATAGTGTTATCTTAAATTTCCATACAAATTTATTTTCCTTATCAAATCAGCATAAATTGCAATGTTTATGTTTGTGATGATCATTGTGATGCCCTTCATGCCACCTGTCCCCACAATTTGCCCTTTCCTGTAACATTGTACCACCAATATGAGAGCAATATATAACATTTTACCGGTAAAATGTAACATGATGTATGCATATTACTTTGCCACATTCAAATCAAACTCAAGTATTATAGAGCTGTTTATGGTTGAAAAGAGGCGTGCTTTATGAATATGAAACATTTTAACTGTATTGTTTACATGTACATGTATTATATTAAATGTGTAACTTTAAATAGTGCTTACTAAATAAAAATTATTGAAAACTAGAATGCGTCCATAGGACACAGATGCCCCCACTTGCAGCCTTTGTCACAAAAGCAAATGCTTTTATTCTGCTCATAGTTTGTGAATGGATATCAGAATGAACAACTGTACTGATTATGTTGATAAGTCAAGGGCCATAACTGTGCATATACTGGGCACAGCCAAACATGAAACCCCAGGTGCACAACTACACATGCTAGTGAACATTCTTGTAAAGTTTTATGACTCTGGCTCATATACTTTTAGAGATATAAGTGACACAAGATTGCATACTCTGTAAGCTATATTTTAACTAAGTCAAGGGCTATAACTTTTCACTAACTGGGCACAGCCAAACATGAAACCCCAGGTGCACAACTTCACATGCTGGTGAACATTCCTGTAAAGTTTAATGACTCTGGCTCATATAGTTTTGGAGATATGAGTGACACATACACAAAATTACCAAATACCCAATGATTTATTTTGAGTAAATAGAACACAACATTTTTGGAATAAAATTGACCTTTCTGCAGACGCTTCGTAGCCACGCCCCCCCTTAGTAACAGGTTCTCGCTGTAACCATGTTAGACAAGCCATGTCCAATATGGCGTCGAACAAAGAACTATGACGGGCTGATGTAGATAGTATTCTATCGATTTTTCCTCATTATATGATATTTCGACTTTAAACCATATCTTGACAAAATAAATATTACTTAATATAGATCTGCTTTGACTAGATTAAGAGTTTCAAGCCTTAGACTGGAAATTGAAACGGGAAGATGGAATTAACCTTGAATGCTATACCACGATTAGAAAGAAAATGTCAACTATGTAATGTTTTAGAAGACAAATTTGATTTTATATTAGAATGTCGTTTATATCAGATAAATTTCGAACCAATTATTATGCAATACATTTACATGTGATCATTATTAGTCCATGTAAGTCCATGTTTACAGTTTATTGCGGGTTTACATGGGAAGTATTTACAAAAAACAACAACATGAAACGTTATATGTAATGTCCGTCCCCTTATGTATAATGTTATTTAGTGAATGAAAGTCATTTTAGTTAAATCGAGTTTAGGTATAGTTATGTTTGTGTACATAAACGACCTTTATTTTGTGTGGAGATGGACATTACACAAAAAGGGATGGACATTAGAATATCGATCAGGATTATTTCTCAAATCTTCAAATCCTGTAAAGTATATTTCTACAAAAATCATACTGTAAAGATACGATGATAAAATAGAAACAGATGCAGACACAAGGCATGTAGTAGGTTGGACAGATTATATAATGTTATGCAATAAACAATAATGTCGCATGTGTGCACTATCTAGATGTTAATCTTATCCAGCCCCGTAATCAGCATTTAACAGTCTGGCCTAGTAGGAGTCCAATATGCATCCAATCAGTTTTTGCTGTCACCATCCGACATCGTGTGATATATACAGCAACGTTGAGAAACGTAAATCATTTTTATAGCCTTTAACTAAATGACCAATTATAAAAAATAAATGATCAGACTTTTGTTGAATGTTAGAAAATAGGTTTATTTATTTATCAAAACCAACATACTCGTAGGTGTGGTATTTAGGATTTTAAACCAGATATATTACTAATTTCTATACGTACATTAATTGAAACCCCCAATGCAATTGATATATATATATATACATGTTATGAAGAAATAAGAACTTTTCTGACATATAAATTACTTTCGAAAGAAATACTTGACAGTGAGTAACCAATACTGGTATATCATATGTATTTAAATTTTTCATCATTTAATATCAATTATTACCAAAATTCAGATATTTTTCTCCATGTATATTATGTTTATAGCAATACATGTTTCAGTTTCATGTTTAAATCGCAATATATATTGATTTTATAATTGATTCTGGTCATTTTAGTTATACAAACTCAGCCTTATTACAAATTTATAAAGTAATGTCCGTTCTAAGCAAACACAAGTCCAAATTAACTTGCTTAAATGCTGACATAAGACAATTATTTTAGTTTAGAAAAATAATATTATGTTCCAAAACATGGAGATATAATATAGCAGTCATGGCGAATACCCATCGGTCTGTCGGACCTGACCGATAAAAACCGACCAGGTCCGATACAGAATGCCTGTGCGTCGGTCCGTATGTCCGACACGGAATGGTACGGGTCGTACGGGTTTTATAACATCCATTGCTGTTTACACAATGCGGTCTTCTTACGCGCACCAATTGTCTGTACTTTCGCTTGTCTTTCGGACATTTGAACTTTGATTGTGTCGTCAAAAAGGCATTTCAGGAGTGAATGTGAAAGTAAATAATAATTTTTAACTGTTATTTAACGAAATACGCCAATTATTTGCACATTTGTGTTTGATTTGTTTACTTTCACTTTGAAATGAGCGGTAATTTTCGGCCTGTAATTTTTAACAACATGTTTTCGGACCGACAAGTTTGCATTCGGTCCGACAAGTTTTCCAAGGTTGTCAGACCAAATGACTGACAAGTCTTGGAAGTCATTCGCCATGACTGATAAAGTTGATTTGATATATATTCACATATATAAATTGCAACTGATTATGTGCAATAAAAACATTTAAAGTTGTAAATTTGTGTTTCTTCATGTTTTAGGGTCCAGACTTTTCATTAACATGTAATGTTTGTCCCCTCCCAGTCAAACTGATATTTAAAGGTAAAAATAACAAATACCAAACAAAAGTTATCTTTTTATCAATGGGGCATATCTGTTTGCGTTAATTTTAGACGGATTTAACTCATGATGCGGTCTGCCACACAACTTAATCCACCGCATGCATTTTTCAAATTTGTCTAAGGATTTGGAAAAGGTAAGAATTTCACTATCACACAGCCCGAAGCTACACCTTTTCACCATTGTCTTAGATCAATAATAAGCACCCTGTAATTTGCTTTCCCGAAAACTATCACTCTTAGACAAATTTGTTGACAACTGTAGCGCTTGTCTAACAAAATGGCATCGATAAAACAATGCCGGAGGTGTGCGCGAATACTGCAACGCGATTGGCTAACGTGAGCTGTCAATCAATATCTGCAGAAAGGTCAGTAAATTTTCTTAATACCTGTATCAAACTCATATCCTTTATCAATAAAGGTATGGCAACATCCTCCAGCCTGGTCATGCTGTTCAAGAACAAGTACCTTATAACCAGCCCTACCAAGTGTGACAGCAGTAGATAGACCTGACATACCACTACCAATAACAATGGTATCAATGTTGTCTGGTATTTTCTGAGCTTTAAATCCTGAAATCATAAGATCATAGATATCAACCAAGACAATTCCTAACTTTGTAAAGGCCAAAACATGACATTCTAATCATAGACTGCTTGAGAGAATGATAATGCTACACCTTTCGAAGTCAAGTGCCTGATTGCATTTTTGAAAAAATAAGACCGATTTTATTGTTTTTCATGGCAGTGTGCATGTTTGTTCATTATCTTTAGTTATCACCTTACTCTTAGAAGAGTGTATTCGTGATTTGGATAAAATATTGTTCATGCACGGCTGTGAGGTAAAACTATAATAAACATCTAAAGGTATCTCTTTATAATCGTAACCTGTATAACGTTGCTTATTTACAATTACGGGATTCCCATGAATACATTATTACCACAATTTCTTGATAAATCACAAAAACCAGTTAGGCGACCATATAAAAGAGTAAAATGTCTTTATGAGATTGATCAATATGACTATGCGTCTGTCATCATCTTTGCACAATGTTTATTGTAATAATACTAATAGGTGGTATTGGGTAGCATTGGGGTGGTATTGGGTAGCATTTGGGGCAGTATTGAGTAGCATTTGGGGCAGTATTGAGTAGCATTGGGGTGGTATTGGGTAGCATTTGGTAGCATAGGGGTGGTATTGGGTAGCATTGGGGCGGTATTTTGTAGCATTGGGTAGCATAGGGGTGGTATTGGGTAACATTGGGGTGGTATTAGGTAGCATTGGGGCGATATTGTGTGGTGATTGGGTAGCATTTGGGTGGTATTGGGTAAATCGCTCCAACCATAAATCAAGGCTGCTCAATCAGATCAAGATCAAATAGACAGCTTCTTCTTTTTGGTTGTCACAGTGAAATAACGTAATTTGTAATTAGCTTACTCTGTTTCAAAATCTTGTTCCTAAGCGACTGGTCAGTGATCACAGGTTTTGACGGTCTAACATTTTTCACCGAAAATGGATTTCGTCCGGGCTTTGGGCCCGAGAACATGATTGACAATGCATAAATAAAGCAGTACAACAGGAATCCCACTGCAAAAATCCATGGATTGTCGATTAAATAGCTCGCAAAAGCCGCAAACCCCATTTTGTCCTCGGTTCTATTCTATCAAAAAACTAAAGTCCGACGATCTTTGTACTTTGTGACTGGTTATCAGTTATGCATCAACATTCATGTGATCACGCGGCTGTGAAGGCAAAGAATGAAACCCAGTCTACAGCGGTTCAGTCTAAACTCCGCACGATTCCGGTCTTCTGATCATGGTCACATAGGCGTTATACGTCACTTTTCAAGCGTTTGGCACAGAGCTGAACATGAAATGTAAACATAACAAAACGTTTAGAACGTCGTTTTAGTGATTGTCAACGTATTTAACTTCAATTTAAAGATGGAATCGAAGGAGCAACTTGAGAAGTTTCGTACACAATGGAAATCTGAACTTAATTCAAGGAAAGAACCTCGGAGTTCAAAAACGTTCAAAAAGTCAAATGAACATTTTAAGCAAAATTCCAACATTGCAGAACAGAAAGATTCAAAGTTTTCATACTTTCAAGATGTCAGTGAGGAACAGTCTCAGGAGAATGAACAAGAAACTGTGGCAGATCAAACCAACAATATATTGAATTATTACCCTTTTCATATTGTGGACAAATTGCTCTTTAGGGAAGAAAATAATAAAGATTCTCATGATCCATCCAAAACTTCACAGAATTCTTGTGCAAATTCAGTTATACAGAAAAGAAAATGCGCAGAAAATAAAGTACATTCTTGGTATAAGAAATCAAAAAAATTAAATCTTAAAGACATTTTCAGTGATAGACGAAATAAAGAAATACCTCATGAAAAGTTGCTAGATAAGTTGATTGCCGACATTGTAAGTATTCAGATGTAAACATTGAAAAAATGCTTAAATTAATTGAAGCCCTCATACAGTATTACGTAGTACAAACCATTTTACATCCTGACAATTCCAGTTTTTGTAGAATAATTTCATACTAGTTATTATTTTTTAAAGTATTAATATGTAATTTTTCAGGATGAAATTACAGAGATTCCATTCTTTGACACAAGTCTTCCCAGAGAAGTTGCTGTCAACATTTTTCAACACCTCAGTATGGTTGATTTATGCCAATGTGCTCAGGTAAATACATTGTTACAAAAAAGAGTGTTCAAACATTAGGTCAACCTGAAAAATATATTTTCGTTTCCCAGTTGATTCCCTACTGACTTACAAGTGTATTATTTATTTATAATACCCCTAGTGGATCCAGGGTGGGGCGCACCTGGCGCTCGCCCCCCTAAAATTCCCCAACCTTACATGTTTGTCTGAGTATAAATACGAAAAATAGCTCCGCCGCTGCTAATGCGTTGTATTTAAAAAAGTTAAGCCCCCCTAATTCCAAATCCTGGATCCACCCCTGGATACGTGAACATGCATTTATTTAGTCCTTGTCTCCTGCATATTTATATTAACACCTTTGTTCACCCCTGTAATACAACTGTTCCATGGATACAGATCAATATGTATTACAGGGGTGAACAAAGGTGTTAATATAAATATGAGTTCCATCATTTTGATGTTAAAATTGAAGTTACTACTACAGTCAAATTGCACCCAAAAATTCTTGTTTCATTATTTTTGGTTGGGGATAGGGAGCAGGAGGAGACAATAAACTTTTTAATTTGGCTTTAGAGTGAAAAACTATTGACTCATGTGTTTTTTAAATTCCCAATGAGGGTCATAAATACAACATCTGTATTATTCAGAATATTCCCATATTTAAGACTAACCTGAAACTTAGTTATTGACCTACACTGCCCTCCAAAAGTTCCGGTACACTTCGACAATTCCCATTGCAGTTAATGTATTTTCATATTTGTGTCACATGCAATAAATTAAAATGCTTTGTAGAAGTATTTATAAATTTGTACTCATTAAATGATCTTATTTTTTGTGTCAGATCATTTACACATACAAATGTTGGGTTTGGATGATGGCTGATTGATGCTGCTGCTGAGATGTGCAAATTGTCCATTCTTAACTATCCATCACAGAAGGGGGATGAATAATTTTACTTCATGGTTATACATGTCTTATTTGAAATTCTGCATAAGAAGTAATGAAATTCAAAATATTCACATGTAAAGAAACTTTTGGATGGCAGTGTATTATGAATGTTGTCTCATCAAATTTCAGAAGAATCAATATAGAAGCAAGAGCCAGTAATTTCTTATCTTGTCAACCTGGTCGATTCAAAGATTCAGAGGTGGGGGAGGGTACTAAATTCTTTAGCTATCTATTTCTGTTTTATGTTCAGGTTAGTAAAAGCTGGCGCAGTTTGGCTGTAGATGAACTTTTATGGTGTCGACTCTGTCATAGGCTTGGACATGAAAACATATATACTACAAGAGAGAAACAGAACTGGAAGCAAGTTGTGCAGCACAATGTAGAGAGACAAAGAACGTTGATCACAAACTGGAAGGTAGTTACATGGGATGAATCAATAAAAAATTGACTACAAATCACTTGCCCCTCTCTGCTGCAATCATGCTACTGGTTTGGATTCAATTCATTTTGGGCACATATGTAAAGAGTAATACAATACAGGTTAAGTTCGATATCAGTTACAATTCACCAATATTTTGTGGAGTTATTGCCCTTGTTGACATAAAAAACTGGTTTCTGATCAATAACTCTTGAAAGGATGGGTGGATTCAATTCATATTTGACACATATTATAAGGCAGTAAAATACAGTTTAAGGTTGATAACGCTCACAATTCACCAATCTTTGGAGGAGTTATGGCCCTTTTTTCAACAAAATGTAGCGTGACAAAGAATGTTGATCACAAACTGGAAGGTAGTTACATGGGATAAATCAATAAAAACTTCCCTCAGTTGGGGCTCCTTGGCTGCATGGTTGTGGTCACTGATGACAAATTATTGCCCCTCACTGCTGCAATCATGCTACTGATTGTCAAATTCAGTTAATTAACCTTGGTTTCTGGGTGAGGTGTATGTATGTATGGGGTTGTAGTTTTCATTCAGTTTGGATGCCTTGGAAATAATAAGTGTGTTTACTGTCTTTCCGTCTGTCTCTGCAA
The DNA here is from genome assembly GCA_032209605.1 of Mactromeris polynyma. Taxonomy (NCBI): domain Eukaryota; kingdom Metazoa; phylum Mollusca; class Bivalvia; order Venerida; family Mactridae; genus Mactromeris; species Mactromeris polynyma. The sequence continues at coordinate 4,772,847 of JASFXZ010000028.1, forward strand.
AAATTGGTTTCCGATAAATAACTCTTGAAACATTGGGTGGATTCAATTCATTTTGGCACATGTATGTATACGTATAGGATAATAGAATACAGGTCAAGTTTGATTACAGTTACAATTATTCCAATTTTGGAGGAGTTATGGTCCTTTTTTTGCTTAAAAAATGGGTTTCTGATCAGTAACTCTTGAAAGGATGGATGTATCCAATTCAAATTGGGCACAACAAGCATAAGATAAAAAAATACAGGTCCAGTTTGATTTCAGTTACAACTATTTCAAATTTCGGAGGAGTTATGGCCTTTTTTTAGGTTTTTTGGTTTTTCCAATTAATATTGCTTCAAAATTATTCAGCCTTTATTGACAAAGTATTTGCATTCTACTGAAAATCCCATAGCAGAGGCAGGGGGAAAATCTGGTTTTGAATATGAATTATATTTTATGATAAATTGAATACTTCAACTTTCAAACTGCTGTATTGTGCATCATTGCATTATGAGTACCAGTCTCAGAACCCTGTAATGTCATTGGTCAGTTCTAGAATCATCCAATCAGATGCTGAGCTTTGAGACTGGTCTACGTACTAACTGAGATATTAAAGTCAGAATTGTTCGATATTTCCAATCCATTTATTTCATTTACAATTTCAGAATAGAACTGGAAAATTATCTCCCCTTGAGCATGTGAAGGGAAAGATTCTGTGTGCTGCACATTCTTACAGTTCAAAAGTCGTGGCTGGGTTTGTACAACTCTATCATTTGGACGTTTTTATTTATTGTAATTGTTGACGTAAGGCCGACTTCATAAAGTATAGTTTCCTCTTGTCATGACGTGTACCATTAAAGTTTGGGTTTTTAGGTTGGGGCATATAGATTGGTTCTTGTCCGTATCAGCCCTTTTTTTCAGTTTTAGGGGAAGTATGGCGGGTCCTTTTGATAAGGGAAATTTGCATCATGAATCACCAAATTTGGGTATTTATGAGGTTAATATTTTTTAAAAAATTACTGAAGGGGAATTTTCTTTCTAAGTAGGGGGAAAATATATCCCTTTTCTTTGCGGAATGGGTCCCAATATTGGCCCCAAATTTGCCATTAAAAAGGGCTGTATATATCCCATACATACGTATGTCCTGACAAAAATCTTGCGGCACATACTGCTCCTTTACTAATTGACCTAGAGTCAACTTCACACAAATAATTATTGGGATGAGATGTTGCACACCTGGGTTTTAGTTTTCATATTAAACCAATAACGCCTGAGTTATGGCCCTTGCCTTTGTTAAAATATATGCAGCAAGTTTTTGCACACATTGCTCCTTAAGTAAGCGACCAAGTCCCAAAACTTTGGACGTTTATTGTGTTCTGGAAATTTAGTTTTTTGTATCCGGTCTGTAACAGTTGAGTTATGGCCTAGTCAAAATAGGGGTGTTCCATATGATGATTTCGCAATAAGTACAGTTCTTTTATTAGTTGACCTACAGTCACCAACTTTGCAGAAATTGGGAAGTTTTGAACCTGTGCACATTACCAGTTACAAAATTGTTGCCCTTGGCTTTAGTTCACTTTCATATTTCATGCTTGGTAATTTTTTTGGCAAGTGCTTAATCTGAACTGTATATGAACCATGGATTTGAAACAGGTCAGACAGATGGCCATATGGACAGACAGATGGACAGATAGATATGTGGAGAGACAGACAGATATATGGACAGATAGACGGACAGATATGTGGACAGTCAGACAGATATATGGAAAGATGGACGGACAGATATGTGGACAGACGGACAGATAGATGGACAGACATGTTGACGGACATATGGTTGGACAGATATTTGGACAGACAAACAGATATATGGACAGACAGACAGATGGATGGACAGAAATGTGGACAGATATATGGACAGACGGACAGAGATATGGACAGACAGACAGATATATGGACAGACGGACAGAGAAACAGATGGCAAAATCTTCATTTGCTGTCTTTCTACAGTTTTTCAAACTTTGACTAGGATTCCAAGTCCTTTTTTGTTTGATTAATATTTAGAAGAAAAAAATATGCAGGTACCAAAAATATCTTCCAAAAAGAAAAGGTGAAGACTTATAAATGTTAAGTATGAATTTCCATTATTTGAGGCTACACCTGTATAAATTTGCCTCAATCAACCGAGTTAGTTGTTTATCATAATTATGTGTGACAGATGTGTATTCACTGACAGCTATGTTTTATTCACAGGTACACGAGCGGCGAGGTAAAGTTGTGGGACCTGAGTGGAGGGGAAAGTTGTGTGTTTCAGCCCTCATCTACCGCTCTATTATTGGATGAGAATGAAGAGGGTTTGCAGGAAAATATTGTAACAAATGTTGTTACCTCCGACGACATCACTGTTGCTTCATATAGCCAAGGTAATGGTGCCTTTTACAGGGGTTCTAAAGTTCCAGAAATCCAGATTTTGATGCTCCAGGGTCACTTTTAGATTGATGTAAATCTGATGATTTTTTTTAGGGGGAAGGGGCCGAATCGTGACTGGTACAAAACGTTTTTGTGTACAAATGCATTTCAATAGCCTAGATCATCAGAAGCCTGCATCTGATGATGCTGGATCATTGAAGCCCCCGATCCAGGCAAATCTTCAGGATTGAGAAAATTCAGTTGTTGGAACCCCTGAATATAACTCTTTAGGCTATCCTTAACAAAAATTTGTTTACCATAACTCCACATGCTCCTTCTGAATTTTCTTTAAGCGTCTGTAGGGCTGTGTGTTAATTGTTGAAATCAGTTTAACCATAAAAAGTAAAGTCGATGTAGATGTGTGAACAGGTGAGATAGATGTGTGAACAGGTGAGATAGATGTGTGAACAGGTGAGATTGATCTGTGTACAGGTGATGTAGATCTGTGAACAGGTGAGGTATATTTGTGAACAGGTGAGGTATGTGTGTGAACAGGTGAGGTAGATCTGTGAACAGGTTAGGTAGATGTGTGAACAGGTGAGGTAGATCTGTGAACAGTTTACATAGATCTGTGAACAGGTGAGGTAGATCTATGAACAGTTGACATAGATCTGTGAACAGGTGAGGTAGATGTGTGAACAGGTGAGGTAGATCTGTGAACAGGTGAGGTAGATCTATGAACAGGTGAGGTAGATCTGTAAACAGGTATGTGGATGTTTACATTCCAACAGTTCACTGCCTTACATATTGTGCTTGACTCTTCAGATTTAAACACTTGTATTTGTTTTCCATTCATTTTCATTCACTCACAACAAACCATTTGTAATAATTCCATTTCCATCAACTCTCCAAAACCATCCATTACTGCTATGTATATTTGCAGTAGACAAATCACTGTCGGGGAGCATCTATCAGTTCCACCAATACCTTTAGTTTCTTTCGTACTTGTGTGAATGTAGTTAGCTGTTAACTTTGATCTTCTAGGAAATGTGGATATTTGGAGCTTAAATAACGGTACCCAACCTATACAGACATTCACACCTACAACAGGGAACCAATGTTCATCATGTGTATGTCTATCAGAAGATGGAACCACTGTGGCTGTTTGTTATGCTTCTTATATTGATCTTCTACACAAATCAAAACAAGAAGATGAGTTTGAAATGTTGCAACACTATGATAGTCAGGACTTGGTATGTACAAACACCTTGGTATACTGTAAAATCAGATGGTTTTGTGAGGCCATAATTTAATTTTGGCAGTTATTGGGTTGTGTCACAAGTTTTAATTTTCCATTTTGATGTAAAATTAACACATCAACATTAAGTACCAGTAAATAATTATTCTTGTGAAAATAATGATCTTGCAAAAATTGTGAAAAACATTAAATCCTCACCAAATTTCTGATTTTACTGTAATCTTTCCCACCCAAATAAATGCCCCGTTTGAACTTTGCAATATCCTTGGAGCAGTTATTTTGGGTGTACAGCATTAAAAATATTTATAGTATTTGTCAAGGATACTCACTACATAAAATCTTTTACTTTTACTACCCTAAAATCCCTATTTAATGCCCCCACCCTTATAAACATTACAGAATTACGTACGAAAAACACAAAATGCACACGAGACTGAAGTACACATTATTTTACGTTATTTTTTCTACAGCCATGATGGTAAAGTCTACACTATTTCAGTGGACAAAATTTTATCAATTTATTCAAATGGATATCGAAAATATCAAACATTTAAAAGTGTGCACTTAGAATTTTGGTTAAGCATATGTAGGCAAATTAATTGACAGGAGTTAATGTTCTTGTAGGGGTAAGTTAGGGAGTGCAACCTGTCAATATCAGGCTTCCTGTTGTATCATTTGAAAGATGAAAATATCTTATGTTATTCATGTCAGTCAATAGCTATACATAGCTAATGTTTATATTATGTACAACCGTCTTAAATTTGTCTTATTTAAGTGCAATTATCTCACTTTTAGATCATTTGTTTGCTTATTACCGTAATTTATGTTATTTTGGAAAATGGCTTTTGTAGCTAGTGTTATTATATTTATCATAACCAACTTGAAATAAAGATGATCTCATCTTGTCTATCTTAACAAACGACATGCTGGAACCAATCTAATGTGAACAATGCTGGAACCAATCTAATGTGAACAATGCTGGAACCAATCTAATGTGAACAATGCTGGAATAAATCTAATGTGAACAATGCTGGAACCAATCTAATGTGAACAATGCTGGAACCAATCTAATGTGAACAATGCTGGAACCAATCTAATGTGAACAATGCTGGAACCAATCTAATGTGAACAATGCTCAAGCTTATTTCATGAATATTTTGTTTTTGTTTTGCTTTGTCAGGTGAGACATACAAAGTTGTATAACAGTGGAAGTGATATCTCTCCTGTGATATATGCTCATGCATTCTCTGTACACATGTACCAACCAGTAAAGCAGGGAACCAAGTATGTAGATCATGTGACAGAATTACACAATCTGATTGGTGCTCGAGTGGAAGTCTTTGATTTTAAAACTGACCAATCAATGTTGGGTGTTGGTTTAGGATTGTATGGTACTATGATGGATGGTTACAAGGTATGTGTTATGTACATGTAGTATGTTTCAAAAGCCTCCTAATCCATTAAGGTGATATACGCAGAAGGAAATAGCCGTATTTGCTTTTTAGCAATAATTATCTAACTACATCATATAGCAAGATGAAATGTATACTGTTTTATCGTTATACAGTCCTTCAACTAATACTGCTTTATTTTAGTAAAAATGTTCAAAAATAACTAAGTTATTTAAACTTTTGGTCCTGTCATATTGTACGTGTTGTACGGTAAATCATGCTAATTGCACAAGCGTTAATTTTGCGTAAGAAACACATGTTTCCAGTAGACGATTTTTCGTAGGTGCTTCTGATTGGGAATGTTTTTTTCTGATTGGGAAAACCCCCACATATTTGGCTTTGGGAATGGGTCAGATAGTCTGACCTGTGGGAACTATAAAAAACGACCTGCCTACATATGGTGCGAGTACTGGTTTGTACCCTGGAAGCAGTCATCAAGGGTGATTGGTATAACTATATATGTCTAAATTAATAAAGTGATTGACAATTTCTTTAAAACATTAATGCCACTTATTGATTTCATTGTGAGAAAGGCCGACACTAAAATACTGAGTCCTAGCATATTTGATGAGATGATTCAATTTTCAGGTGAAGCTATATGATATGAAGACAGGGAAATTACTACAGACTTTACAGGGACATACATGGTTAATAACATGTATGAACATGTCGGACAGTCCACATAATGAACTTGTCACTGGATCAGGGGACAGAAAGTAAGGATACAACACATTCTTTTAAAAAAAGGGTTTATATTGGATAACAATATTTTCCACAAAAATTAATATGTAATCAATGAAATTTAAATTCAATGCAAGTTAATACACTTAGTCATGAAATAAAATACTTGAATTTCATTGCACATTATTAGATGGTCTCGTGATTTGAGTACTCTTTTTGAATTACTCACTTTATTGATCCTTCATGAAAATGTTGTCAGCGTTGTGATACTGTCAGCATTGTGCAACTGTCAGCATTGTGCAACTGTCAGCATTGTGCAACTGTCAGCATTGTGCAACTGTCAGCATTGTGCAACTGTCAGCATTGTGCAACTGTCAGCATTGTGCAACTGTCAGCATTGTGCAACTGTCAGCATTGTGCAACTGTCAGCATTGTGCAACTGTCAGCATTGTGCTACTGTCAGGATTGTGCAACTGTCGGCATTGTGCAACTGTCGGCATTGTGCTACTGTCATGCAACTGTCAGCATTGTGCAACTGTCAGCATTGTGCAACTGTCAGCATTGTGCAACTGTCGGCATTGTGCAACTGTCAGCATTGTGCAACTGTCGGCATTGTGCAACTGTCAGCATTGTGCAACTGTCAGCATTGTGCAACTGTCAGCATTGTGCAACTGTCAGCATTGTGCAACTGTCAGCATTGTGCAACTGTCAGCATTGTGCAACTGTCAGCATTGTGCAACTGTCAGCATTGTGCAACTGTCAGCATTGTGCAACTGTCAGCATTGTGCAACTGTCGGCATTGTGCAACTGTCGGCATTGTGCAACTGTCGGCATTGTGCTACTGTCGGCATTGTGCTACTGTCGGCATTGTGCAACTGTCGGCATTGTGCAACTGTCGGCATTGTGCTACTGTCGGCATTGTGCAACTGTCGGCATTGTGCAACTGTCAGCATTGTGCAACTGTCAGCATTGTGCAACTGTCAGCATTGTGCAACTGTCACGTTGTGCAACTGTCAGCGTTGTGATACTGTCGGCGTTGTGATACTGTCGGCATTGTGCTACTGTCGGCATTGTGCAACTGTCGGCATTGTGCAACTGTCGGCATTGTGCAACTGTCGGCATTGTGCAACTGTCGGCATTGTGCAACTGTCAGCATTGTGCAACTGTCAGCATTGTGCAACTGTCAGCATTGTAGTACTGTCAGCAGTGTGCAACTGTAAGCATTATGTAACAGTCAGCATTGTAGTACTGTCAGCAGTGTGCAACTGTAAGCATTATGTAACAGTCAGCATTGTAGTACTGTCAGCAGTGTGCAACTATAAGCATTATGTAACAGTCAGCATTGTGCAACTGTCTGCATTGTTCTGCTGTCAGCATTGTGTGACTGCCAGTATTTTGCTGCTGTCAGCATTGTGTGACTGCCAGTATTTTGCTGCTGTCAGCATTGTGTGACTGCCAGTATTTTGCTGCTGTCAGCATTGTGTGACTGCCAGTATTTTGCTGCTGTCGGCATTTTCTGCTATACAAATTGTTTATAAAAATCTTCATTCTTTGTTAACTTACTCGCCATTGCCTCCCTTTTATATTTTGATTGAGGATCAGTTTTGTCTGATTCAATTCTATCATCAAGCCTGAACATTCTTTAATTTTGAAACCCTAATTGCATTCATTTTTACTTTCAGACTACGAATATTTGATACGAGATCTTGCAATCCAGTACAGACCTTAGTCGGCCATGCTAGCAAAGTATCGTGTGTTCAGATGGATGAATGGAAAGTGGTTTCAGGGGCTGACGATGGTTTTCTGTGTGTCTGGGATCGCAGAATGGCAAGCAAACTCTGGGATTTACACAACAGGTACTGTAAATCAATGAATATAGTGCTCTATAGCTGGAAACGTCTAATAACTGCGCAGAAATATGAACTAAAACAAACATTTTTTTACGCCGAACTATCAGCCTTATATTACTTTAATATAATTTATGAAATACATTTGTGCATGATTGGCTATGTCTGTACATGTACTTGGCAAATATTCAGAAAACTTAAATGGAAGCAGTCCAGAGACCTGGGTTCGAATCCTGGTAGCGCCATTGTCCAATTTTTTCGTGTTCCTCAAAACATGATTTTATATCAATTTTACTACAGCTGGTGTTAAGTGCTGTGTGGTGGATGTAAAAATTTGCCCGTACTTCGTCCAAAGTGTAGTCAACCTTAATCCACTGCATAAGTTAAATTTACACGAAAATGACATTAAGTCGCTGTGGTGTAGTGGTTAGCTTAACAGACTGGCAATCCAGAGACCCGGGTTCAATCCCGGTAGCGCCATTGACCGATTTTTAGTGTTCCTCAAAACATGAGTTTATATTCATATATATAGAAACCTGAATGTTTGGCAAAATTGTGCAAGTCTGTCTAAAGTGACCCCTCTTACGTGAGTTTGTTGACTCCTAGATGACAACATAAAACAGTCCTGACTATAATTCCAGGTTTGTAAAGTAATGACAGACACACCAGCAGTGGAACATTGCCACTCACACCAGCAGTGGAACATTGCCACTCACACCAGCAGTGGAACATTGCCACTCACACCAGCAGTGGAACATTGCCACTCACACCAGCAGTGGAACATTGCCACTCACACCAGCAGTGGAACATTGCCACTCACACCAGCAGTGGAACATTGCCACTCACACCAGCAGTGGAACATTGCCACTCACACCAGCAGTGGAACATTGCCACTCACACCAGCAGTGGAACATTGCCACTCACACGTGTTTACTACTTTTGACGTTCAGTATAATTATGTGTACGTTTTGATTTATATACATTTTCTCTCTCCAGGCATCCAGTGAAGTACTGTCACTTCAATGATAAAACACTTATAGGTGCAAATATATCTTCCAACAAGTTCCCCGAGATGGACGAGTTTGATGGAATGACACACAGAAGGTATACGCTTTGAGTCACATAGTCATACGAGTAGCAAGTGACCTGTAGTCATTCCTATTTTATGTTCCTGAATGGGGGCATGAAGTTGGTTGGTTTGAAGTTTAACTGTCAGAAACTTACCTTGCCCGAGTCATAACCTTTATGATGGCGATATACATGTATGCCCTAGAAAATAGCCATATTTGCTTTTAAGTGATATTTTGGAAACTAGGTAATATAGCAAGATGAATTGTATACTGTTTTATCGTTATACAGTCCTTCAACTAAAACTGCTATAATTTTGTAAAATTTTTGAAGAGTAATTAAGTTCTTTGAACTTTTGGTTCGGTCAAATTGTATACTAGCTTATGCTATCAAGTTTTTTTCATAATTTTATCAATAATGTTGTTGTTATTTTGGAATAAAAACTTAATTTTATGTTTTTTAAATCTCAATATCACGAGGTAGATTTATTATCTTTGTATACAAGTGTTTCTTTTGCAAAATTAACGCTTGTGCAATTAGCCTGATTTACCGCACAACATGTACCAGTGTTAATTTTCTCTTGCCCCCCAAAATAAATATACAACACATGTAAATCAACTCATGTAGATATTATTTTCAATGCGTTAATGCCCATCATGGAAATTTAATACACTAGCATTCAGCTTTTATATTGAAATTATATATTTTTATTGAATATTCGAATCAGTAACTAATATTTGTACACACTAACGGGTTGAGATCTCTACTTTTAAGTAACAACAAGAGTTACTTATTAAGATTTGTTTTCAGGTACCGAGGGTCACTGAATGCGTACAATTTTCTTGAGGATCTTACCACCAAAGACATTCCGGAGATTTGTCTGTCCACGTACGACCAACCCGATGCTTCAAGATACAACATTGGACTCGCCGTTCCTTATGACACATTACATTATTAAGGGCAATATATAGAACAGCTGTACTGTAGTGCATATTACAAAATTAAAGCGACTGTTTCACAGAACAAATCGAGTTATTATTTAGGAACTGGCTTTCCTAACTAATAACGTTACATCAACTGTTCTGCTGTTCTTACAGTACTCATTATCAAATTTAAGCTTCGGTTTATTTGAGTTATTAAAGAAGTTGTCTAACATAAGTGATTACATTATTAAAGGTAAAACTACTCAGGACAAATTTCCTTGTTTGACGTGGAAGTCATCTGTCAGAGCTTCAGACATTGTTGGATATTTATTATGCATATATTTAGCAGTATTAATAAAATATGGGCTATATATGGCTTTGACTTTTGATGGTGTTCAACCTTATCATTATATCATTTGCATTTTTACTTCTATAGGAATTGAAATTAACCAACTGTTTTATTCATATTTTGTATGCATCAGTGTACAGTATTGCTGTTGGATTTTGTGTCCGCTCAGCATCTCTTAACCGCTTAAAGGATTTTCATGAAACTTGGTCCAAATCTTTATCTCATCAAGATGATGTGCAGAACCCATATCCGAACCGGGACAGCTTAAGGTCAAAATGCAAGGTCAAAGGTTAGGCTGCCTTACATGGGCCATTTCCTGACCTGGATTGTGCTGCCACAGTAAAAGGATCACACTAGGTATACAACGTCTTTCCAGTGTATTCCTTGTTGCGAGTTTAACTGTCAGAAACTTACCTTGCCCGAGTCATAACCTTTATGATGGCGATATACATGTATGCCCTAGAAAATAGCCATATTTGCTTTTAAGTGATATTTTGGAAACTAGGTAATATAGCAAGATGAATTGTATACTGTTTTATCGTTATACAGTCCTTCAACTAAAACTGCTATAATTTTGTAAAAATCTTCAAGAATAATTAAGTTCTTTGAACTTTTGGTTCGGTCAAATTGTATTCTAGCTTATGCTATCAAGTTTTTTTCAAAATTATATCAATAATGTTGTTGTTATTTTGGAATAAAAACTTAATTTTATGTTTTTTAAAATCTCAATATCACGAGGTAGATTTATTATCTTTGTATACATGTGTTTCTTTTGCAAAATTAACGCTTGTGCAATTAGCCTGATTTACCGCACAACATGTACCAGTGTTAATTTTCTCTTGCCCCCCAAAATAAATATACAAGACGACATGTCAATCAACACCTGTAGATATTATTTTCACGCATGTTATTCAATGCGTTAATGCCCATTATGGAAATTTAATACACTAGCATTCAGCTTTTATATTGAAATTATATATTTTTATTGAATATTCGAATCAGTAACGAATATTTGTACATACTAAACGGGTTGAGATCAATAGTTACTTATTAAGATTTGTTTTCAGGTACAGAGGGTCACTGAATGCATACAATTTTCTGGAGGATCTTACCACCAAAGACATTCCGGAGATTTGTCTGTCCACGTACGATCAACCAGATGCTTCAAGATACAACATTGGACTCGCCGTTCCTTATGACACATTACATTATTAATAGAACAGCTGTACTGTAGAGCATATTACAAAATTAAAGCGACTGTTTGACAGAAAAAATTGAGTTATTAAAGGAACTGGCTTTCCTAACTAATAACGTTACATCAACTGTTCAGCAGAAAAAATTATTTGAGTAAATCAGCTGTCTTACAATACTCATTAATTATCAAATTTAAGCTAATGTTTTATTCGAGTTATTGAAGAAGTTGTCCAACATTAGTGATAACATTATTTATGGTAAAACTACTCAGGAAAAATTTCCTTATTTGACATGGAATTCACCTGTCAGAGCTTCAGATATTGTTGGATATTTATTATGCATATATTTAGCAGAATTAATAAAAAATGGGCTATATATGGCTTTGACTTTTGATGGTGTGTGACCTTATCATTATATCATTTGCATGGAATTGAAATTAACCAACTGTTTTATTCATGTTTTGTACATCAGTGTACAGTATTGCTGTTGGATTTTGTGTCCGCTCAGCATCTCTTAACCGCTTGAAGGATTTTCATGAAACTTGGTCCAAATCTTTATCTCATCAAGACGACGTGCAGAACCCATATCCGAACCGGGACAACTTAAGGTAAAAATGCAAGGTCAAAGGTTAGACTGCCTTACATGGGCCATTTCCTGACCTAGATTGTGCTGCCACAGTAAAAGGCTCACACTAGGTATATAACGTCTTTCCAGTGTATTCCTTGTTTCAAATTCCTTCAAGCGGTTCAAAGGTTATTGGGCGGAAATGATTTTTGACAGACTCTTGACCTGTATGACCTGGACACAAGCTGGTTGAAACTTGATATTATGAACACTTGTGCCAAGTTATTTCAAAATCCTTCAAGGGGTTCAAGAGATATGGAGCAGACAGGAAATATAGTCATTTGACCTTTGACCCACCAGAAACATGCATTCTGCACAACTATTGAATACAGTGAACATTTGTGGCAAGTGATTTCAAAATCCTTTAAGTGGTTGAAAAGTTATGGAGCGGACACGATTTGTGACAGACAGACAGACAGACGGACAGACAGACCGAGTAAAAACAGTAGTCTCCTCACATTGTATAGGGTACCTTGGTGTTGAAATAAGAAGTCAGACATGCATATGGTACTCATATATTTCATTTACAAACATTCCAAATAACTGCATTCAAACACATGGCAGAAATTGATCCAACATTTTATAGTTTCAAGTCATTAAGGATAGTTACTTATTCTGTGTACAATATGTGAAGCGAAGCATCTCCGCACGACAGCCATATTGCAGCAATTTTAGTAAACTCACTGAATGTTTTCAGAGAAATCTTTAACAGCACTTTTAATTGTTCAAAGAACAAAGACAGAGCTGGGCTGACTTTTGTAAGCTTTATACGATGAAACAGACCCTATGTTCACAAAGCATCAACTGATCTGGGTCAACTTGATCCATAAAAATATTGGCCATTTTCATGAAGCAATTGAACACTTTTCCAGTACTTCTAATAAAGATACACAAAAATACCTAAACATCTTCTTTTAAACATCATGAAAACATAGTAAAATTCACCATGATGTTGAGAAATTGATTTATTATACTTATGACTGAAACTGATCTAGATCTAATCAGGATCAATTTTCCAAACTCGGTCATAACTTATTAATTTCCATCTTTTTCTTAAGTTTTGCAGGATGTTCTTATCTGTCACAGAATGTAAAAAGATTGAGCTGTGAATGACAATTTTTACAAGGTTTGAAAGATCCTAAATTTGATCTTGAATCTGATCCTGAAAACTGATTCTTTATGAACACGGAGCCAGTTTCTAAGGGAGGAATACAGAGGCACTGGTATTATATACATAAACATATTCAACACTGAAATTAGAAATTTTATTGGAAATATCCTTCAAATGCTATTCATAATGAAAACGTGAGTGAAATCTCAACTCAAATGTGGATTTTTCATCCAATTATGATAAGGTGGTCTGTGGCAGGCTTAGTACGTAGGAATACCAGATTTAAGTGAACGCATTGTTGAGTGAAAACTCAGATGATTTTAGTTTAAGTGAATACTCAATATGAGACAACTACACACAGCTTTAAGACCAAAAATCACTTCCATTCATTTACAATGTAGACAATTAAAATTCTCTTGTTGATGAACAATCACACCTTTAAATGGTTTAAAAAGCAGTCAGACAGAAGCTTAAGTACTCAAGGTCACCATAAGTCACGGTCACCATAAGTCAGTCAGTTTTAACATGTATTTCCATCACCATGTAAATGTTTATAGACCAAGTTTCTTCAATGTTGATTCTAAAGATGGTCACTGAAGCATCAAAGTCTGAAAAGAAAATCAACACCACTCGGCATGTTATTCATCTATTTCATTTTGTGAAAACTTCGCTATGGTATGCTCCAGGTTAGAATAGTGATTTTACCATGATACATTACAGGGTACATCATTGAAACATTTCAGCTCCACTGTACAATGTCCAACCTCTTCTGTAAGTGACGGCATTTCAAGAAATGTGATGTCACTATTTGCAAGCAGAAAACAATATTTACTCCATATGGTCACTTCATTTTCATATTGCCATATGGGGCTAATATTGCTGACTGTCAGTACATGGTGACATCACATGTGACGTTTTCTGCAAATGACGTCACTAACAGAAGAGGTTGGAAATCATACAGCGGCGCTCACATACTTATATGTTGCGTCAACAGATTTTACCTTAAAGGTGCTGAACTCCAGATTGAAAACAAATCGTCGTTTTTGCAATTCCGCAAAATATGTGTAGTTGTATCATCATACACGTAAATAAAAGCTGTAGATGGTGAATATTTGAATAATTTAAAGCAATTAGGCTAATTAAATCGCCGTCGTAATATCGAGCAATCGGAGTTTTCCAGTTTAAAAATACCGCGGAGTTCCCATCCAGCATGCACCTCACGAGTCACATGATCAATTTGCAAAATAAACATACACAATGGCGTGATTCACTACTGACATCGAGGAGATAATTGTTCAGTGATTATTTATTTTCGTTGCGTGCAAATAAATAGTAAGTGACTTATAGCTACCTTGTTTACTGCATTTATTCTTTTCTTTGCGCTGATGAATTGTTTGAATGACAGAGACGTTCCGAATGTGCATGAGCTCAATGTTTACGGTTCTATTTTTAGATTTACAGGGTAGACTAACCCTAGTAAAATTGTCGATGGAAAAATACGAAAAGCTACGCTATGACAATGTTTCGCAAGTAATGATGAATGAAAGTAATAATGTTTTAGAGATTTACGTGCAACACTATCAAGATTTTGTAAATATTTGACAATTTTCTTTTTTTTGCTCGCTCGTCAATCTGGAGTTCAGCACCTTTAAATGTTATGAAAATAAAAGAATATAACATTGTTGAAGTAATTTATGATGAAAGATGCTAATCTTGGTGACATAAATGTTTCATATACATTGTCTGATATTGTCAAAGGAAAGTGTTCTTAAATAGTTAGGGCCAATATCAGGACAATGTAGGTTATTTGGTTACAGATATTTACAAGTGTGCTGTTTTCTAACAGATAAATGATATTTATGAGTTTTTAACATGAAGCGACAAATGTAAAATATACCAACATAGCAAAATAATGTAACTGATAGTTTATTGTTGAATGAAATGAATGACTTGTTGCTGACAATCCAAGACTTTGGCAATACACAGTTCTCACATCTACAATATTTACCTCCCTTGTTCTGAATTGTCTGCCATTTGGATAGGCAAATTTCCTTAAAGTTATGGGGAATTATAATGCTCATGTGGGCATTTGGCTCAGTAAGTTGAAGAAAGAGTGGTTGTCACATGCACATTCTCTTGGTATTTTCTCAATTACCACATATTTGGAAATTACTTCTATGAGGGCTTATCAGTTTTGCATAACAAAATGGCCGACAGTTAAGAACAAGGGAGGTAAATATTGTAGATTTGGGAACTATGTATACCAAACATCTGGGAAATTCGGACAAAGCTCAGGAAGGTATTTGGTGTTCTCAGAGAGTACACTGCAAGACTTGGTATTTTAATAGAAACACAGCATGGATGGTTTCAGCTATCAATGTTTCTTCATCAACCTGGATTCCCAAGTAAGACGTTGTGTAACCAGTGCAGTGGTTAGTGCGCTGGACTTGTAACCCGGCGATCCGGGTTCGATTCCCGGCAGGTCATACCCTTCCATGAAAATTTGATAAAAATGTTGATTTTCCTCCTGATGTGGAGAAGTTGCCAGCTCCTTGTGGAAGGGTAAGTTAGTACTGGTTAGATTTCAATCCAGGAAAAACTGGTTAGGTGAACCGGCCGCCGTATATAACTGAAATATCGTTCAGAATCGGCGTTAAACCGTACTTACTTTTTCACTATTTGAACAACATCTTCATCACTTAGCAGATGTTCCTTGCCAACTTTCTGTGGCTGATGTTTTACTGAAGATCCCCAAACAAGTGCGCTGTAAGACAGACAGACAGACATATCAACTTCCACTTATCTCCCTTACCAATACATTCATCAGTTTTCAACAAATGTCACATGATGGTTATTTGAATACAACAAATGTTACACCACAAAAACAAGGGTCCTGTTTCATTAACATTCTTATCTTAAATCTTTTCTTATTTAAATTTTCGATTAAAGAAGATTTTTAAGAACTTCCTAAACCGTTGCAGAAAGCATTTCTTAAATTCTTTTTCTTATAATTTTCATGTACCCGTCGTCTGTTCACATTATAGATAAAAAGGGCCGCCTTATTTACACAAGAACGCTCCCGTTAAGAAAGACTACTTCATCTTAAAGTTACGCAAAAAAATAAGAAATTCTTCAGAAAGAAAAGTTTACTGAAACGCTTTTCTTAGCAAAGAATATCTTAAGAACTTTCTTAAGCCAAGAAGGTTAATGAAACGGCACCCTGGTCTTAAATTTGTTGCACTAGCATTTTTTCCCCATTTAACCAACTACATTAACCTTAATTCTCTGTAAAATAACCAGAATAAATATCAACATGTAAAATATAAAATCAAAAGTTAAAACATGAAGTAACAGAATATTGATACAATGGGAGACCACTGCACATGAGACTGATTCATCATAAAGTACTTAATAATCTCATTCTGTGAAGTTTTATAAAAAACCTAAAAAAATGTTAAAGTAGTTAGCTCCACAAGTTTTTGATATCAAAACAAATATGTCACGCACCACAACACACCATGTAGAAAATTTGAGAAAAGTTTCAGTATGATATTTTTCCATCATTAACTGCATCTAAAATCTTGCAACCATAGAGCACTGACAATATGCACAACAATTTTTGTGTGAACTTTCATTGAAATCCTCCGAGTGGTTCAGGAGAATAATAGATAGGATTAGACATAACACGAGAACGCACATGATTCCTATATAACCCACACTTCTTTTTTGTGAAGCCTGGGTACATATCTGCCTGATTAAACCTTCCTAGTCACATATTTATACACAGTATACTATCACCAAATCATCAATCTGTGAGCCACTTACTATTTGAACTCTTTCAGTATACTTCTATGTACTTTGTTGCAAAAATCTTCCACTGTACTTTTCCCATCTTTCAACACAATAGGCGCTGTATAATCTGGTAGCTGACCTTTTGGCTTTGTATAACTACAATAAATGTTTCAGTCAATATCAAAATGTTTCTAACTACGATCACCTATAATACAATGCAGGATGTCATCAATAAGTGACAGATGTCCATAAAATAAGGTACTCTAACCTTTGACCTTGACAGTACAGGTCTGATCCTTATACCTGACATACCAATCATCCAATGTCATCATGTTTCACATTATACAAAGTTTCATAGGAATCCTTCTAATTGTTTAAGAAGAGACCATATCAATGGAAGAACAGACAAGATAACCAGGGTAATTCTATGTCAGATTTTCAATGAGATAATTGCTCCCATTTGTCCAAAACTGGTGAGAGAATTTCAATTACAGCGAGATTTTTAATGAGAAATGGATAACGCAATAATGAACCAATGCTGAATACTAATTTTATTCATACCGACTAGAATGAAACACTTGTGTATTGATATAAAGTGATGCTACATTATTATTTAAACTGATTATGTGGATTTCTAGAGCCCGGAGGAACCCTGTTTATTAGGGAATTATTTTGGTACATCTCTGAGGCAAACATATTTAGTACGGGGTTATAAACAAAACACGTACAATTGGATCAATAACTGATCCATGAATGCACTTTGATCAGCTTTGGTAATCGATTATGAAACACTTATTAGATTTAGAAGAGCACACTGTACTTACATTCTACAGAGTCTTAGGTAATCCCACATCATTTCCAATAAATCATCAAAGTTCCACTTGTGATGTGCTGATATAGGTACACAGTGAGGGATTTTGTAAATAATGTCCAACTCCTTAAAATGAAATACATACAAATACTAAAACAGCAAGTAACATAGACTTCCCTTAACCCTCTCTATAAACGTAAATACAAACAACATATGTATAAATACAACTTGTATCTGGAAACAACCGGCTGAATAAATGCATGATCAATATTTATACGTACATTAATTAAGATCATCTTGTGACATTAACACTCACCCAGAGACAATCATATATAAGGTTAAAATTTAAAAAATTGCCATACGGGACGCCAATACCCAGTCCCATAACGAAACCATTTTGCACACTTCCACCAAAGAAATTGAATAAAAATTCTAGGAAGACGCCCAAGTTGACTAATAACAATGCACTTACAAGGTATGTCACTAGAAAAAGATGAATGCTCCAGTAGTAAATACACATGCCTGTGACTTTGACCTTCGAGGTACAAATCTGACTAATGTACATGTGACCTTGACCTTAGAGGTACAAACCTGACTATTGTACATGTGACCTTGACCTTAGAGGTACAAACCTGACGCATGCACATGAAATAACACTAGCTCCTCATGCCTAACATTTGTGAAGTTTCATAAGAATCCCTTGAATACTTCATAAGGTGAAACCAATTAACATACAATACAGATGGCCATGGCACTTACTGTATGCAACTTATGGCAGTTTAACACTTTAATTGACTTGCCGAGGCAGTATAGTGAGTAGGGCACTGGACTACCAACCTAGAGGCCACGCCTTCGAACCATTGTGAGGTGTATGGTCTCCATGACAATTTGACAGAAGATAATACACAGGGGTTCCACTAGGTGCAGAATTTCAAGGGTTATTTTGAAAATTTCTTACAAACTTTTCCATTTTATAGCCAAATTACCTATAATTTAGAAAAAAAATTGACCCTACAGCCAGAATCTTGAGGGTCAAAATGTGGCTTTATGGAATTTCCAGGGGTCTAAGGGTCAATTTAAGGGTCAAATGGAACCCCTGAAACATTGGGTAACTCAGGAACCGTGGTTTGATCAACTGAGAACCAACAAACTGTTGAAAAAGCTTCAAACTCCAAGAGAGAGAATATAACAGGGAACATCACATACATAACAGTGCCTCCCCACACAGACCCCCAGGAAAACATCAATCCATAAAACACAGGGCACTTGAGGAGGATTTAGGTACATATGTTAGGGAACAGAGGAATGGCCTGGCAGACCATAAGGAATAACTAGGAGAATCAAAGAGGACAAACAGTGAAGGGGGGAAAGAAATACATGGAAAATATCACAGGACAAGTCAATACAGCTGGCAACAATAGGCCGAAACTGGGCAGAAAATAACCTGAACACTATATAAAGTGAAAGAATTGCACAGGGGAAAGGGAAATATAACATACATTCAAAACACAAAAAAAAATAATAACCATACAGCGAATAACAGCCTTGGAACTGTCAGTAAAAAACCTGGGGGTTTAAATCGATTTAACAGCTAGCTAACCCCACACTTAATCGCTATAATTAGTCAATTTTTGTATATATGTTGGAAATCAATGACTATATTAAGGTCATTGATTTCAAACATATATACATAAATTGAATAAGTACGCAGTAACTAATCATTAAAACACAACAAAGTAATGAGATATCAGGTTATATTAGCTATATATGATGTATGATTTCTTACCTCGATTGATATCTGATCAATCTTGTTGAGAATATATATAGCCGGTACGTAGATACGATTGCCTTCCACAACATCAATAAGATCTTCAGTGGTGTAGTCACCGCGTAGTGTAATGTCAGCATTATGTATTTTGTATTCCGCAAGAATTGTTTTCACTAAATCTTGATCTAGTTCTGACTGAGCAACCTGTACACAATACATTTATAGAGGTTATCCAACTGAACTTTACATGTCTTCTGGTCAAAACAGATAACCCGCCACATTGTATTTTAAGAATATACACTACATTGGAAATGATAAACACAGATTTGCTTTAGCCAGATTTGGATGTTCAGCACATCGTTTAAATACAGAAGGGCAAGGGCGTTACAGAAATGTGCCCAGAAACTTCTGAGAGTCTGTAAATGTTCTATGAATGCCGTAAAAACTGAATGTCATTTTCATTTTGTCCATGATATAGAGATCTGAGAAAACAATATTTTTATTATTATTACTGTCAGTGGCCTACTATCCATAAACTTAAACAGCTTTATGGAGCTCAAATACTGTTAATTTTAAGAAAACTTGCATCTTTTACTATATAAACTGAAGCCTCGTATCTTAAGCTAAACAATTTAGCGTTAATTGAAAGATCAAGCCTGAAAAGTCATTTTATATTCAAATTCACAGATGTGTAAAATAAAATTACCGTTGCTGTAAGATTCAAACCACCTTTGTCCTTCCTCTTATAATTTATATTTGGTGGGTCTCGATTCAGTCTTATACCGAACCCTTCAAGTTCATACTCGATGAGACGTTTATGTTGCAAGGGTTTAAGGACATCCAGCACAATAAATATGATGTTACATGTTCTAGCCACTGAAATATAAGACACATTATGTTTTAACATAATTTATAAATAAACGGTTTCTGATTGGTCCAGGGAGTTTGTAATGAGCAATATTCACCAATTTTCACCGATATTTACTGGTTTATTAATAGCAACAGGGGAATCCCAATAAGCTTTCCTTGTTTGGCAGGTGGTTTTTTAGAAAAGTTACGGTAATTGCAGAGTGCGTTCTGTATGACCATGGTAAGTAAGCCGGTGATCCACAGAGATCATTTCACGTCAGCACCAATCGGCAGGTATATACAATGGATAAACTTTGGGACATTCATTTTATTAAGTTAAGTACACGGCTGATTGGTTTAAATATCCTGTTCAATTTTGCAGGTAGAAAATTTATATAATAAAACAATTAAGGACTTTTGAGCAGTTGTACATGATGTTGATACCAATAATAATATTTTCAGTGCACATAACATCATGTACAGCGATAATTGTAAAATATGCTTCAGCCAATGAAATATAAGGATATGTAATAAGGCCAACAAATACAATAGTTTCTGGTTACACACTGACAAACATATTGGCTGGTAAGTGTAGGGATTTGTTATTTTCTAAGTCAAGTATTAATTGAAATCAGTAATAATTTAATGCAGCAGTTCTTAAATCCTTGATTATATTGACGTTATGCTAGGGTAATGTTTGAATCATTTCACTACCTAATTATGATACACTATTCATGGTAATAGAGTAGTCATAAAGTGACCATAGTTGTATAAAGTGGGTATCATAATGGATCACATGGTTAATGGAAAAACATTTATATATATGATCCAAAATATGCTGTGATACATCTCTAAAAGCACTTTCTCTTTACTTGTAGTTAGTGCATTATTCTGGCAACAGAAAGATTTGGCTTTGAAAACTTATAAGTTAACATTTCATGTCCTTGCTACATCTTCATTTTTAAAATGCTTTTCCATTCCAAATCTGGTTAGTTTTGCATTTTTTCATCTTCCTATCAATGAAACAAATACATTTTATGATAATGTGTAACTACCAATGTTGTACAGAGGTATTGAAGGAACTTAAAAACTTGACCACCAAGGTTTTCAAGATGTAACCAAAATTCCTGGGCAACATATGCATTCAAAACTTACCAGCAATGACTTGTTTTCCTCGACCTTTACCATCCTTGGCACCTTCAATAATACCTGGCAAATCTAGTAACTACAATAGATCAATTATAGCCAGATAAAATGCATGCATCTAATGTGTGAATTGTTATAACTGAATAAACGCAGGGCTGTCTTTCTACTTTTGGGCAATGGGGTCGGGGCCTTGAGAAAGGGGGGATTTTACATTGTTTTTTACTAAAAAGGGGATTTTCAAGCTCAAAGAATCAATACCAAAACACGTTTTAATGTAAATTTCACATTTCTATAATAGCAACTACAGATTCCAAAATGTATCTAAAAGTCAAGAGCTCTATTTCTCATGTTTAAGAGTGTTTTCGATCGGACAAAGTAAAAAATGTTTGTGGTTCTGGAGGGAATTTTGACCCAAATTTGGGGAAAAGTATAATTATATTCTTTTGCCTGGGTAATGAGGCCTATTTTCAGCCCAAAAAATCGTCAAAAGACAGCCCTGAAACATAATGTAAAACAGGAATAAACAAAACACAACAATGTTATCAAGGCCTTCAGAGAGAGAATAGGCAAATGTAGTATAGATAGTTCCCACATCAACGATATTTACCTCCCTTGTTCTGAATAGTCAGCCATTTTGATAGGCAAAACTGATAAGCACTTATGAGTGTAATTCCCAAATATGTGAAAATTGGAAAATACCAAGAGAATTTGCATGTGACAACTACTTTTTCTTCAACTTTCTGAGCCCACTGCCCACACGAGTATAATGAATAAGTTTTATATCTGATTAGTTTATCATCATTTACATTATATTCCTTATAAACTTTAAGGAAATTTGCCTCTCAAAATGTCCGACTGTGTTGAACAAGGGAGGTAAATATTGTAAATGTGGGAATTATCTATACAAAAGTACACCCCATCATAGTCTCTATGGGGGAAGTGGCAAGTACGATATTGAACAAGCAGTTGCAAGCAATTCAAACTGGTCGTTTATAAAACAATGAAGGTTTGACAACTGTAGATAAAAGCGTTCTCCATTTATTGGTCAGAAACCATGGCCCTTTTAGAGGGAGTAATAGCATCCGAAAGGACAATAGGGGGATATAATTAACATGACAAAAAATACATTAATTATTTCCAAACACTGTATTCATATGGTTTCGGGGTTCAAACATGTGATGACCGAGGATTTCAATGAAATAATGTGACTTTATGGTCATTATTCTGTTTTTGGACAGAACATATCAGCAGTGCTTTAAGAAAGAATGAAACACAGGACCGGTCATACATACACACTCGTCATAGAGAGGCTGGGCGGAAATTCCACCCAAAATAACCCTGAAAACAATTGACAGACAAGCAATAGTTGACTTCACCTGAACTTTAGCTCCTTTATATCTGATGACACCTGGTACAGTAGTCAAAGTGGTGAACTCATAGGCAGCAACCTCAGAATACACGCCAGCTAGATTACTCAGCAATGTAGATTTACCAACAGAAGGAAATCCTGAAATATATCAGAAACATACAATGATACCATAGTGTTAAAACCACAAGTGAATCTTGTTGACTAGAACCCAGTTATCTCGACAGATTTTCTAGAGCTTGACAACAACTTTAATGACTTCTACAATACTCAATAGTAGCCACTATCTAACATAATATTTTATGTTTATAAAAGGATGCTTGTAGTGGTTCATAAGAGTATATCTGTTTAATGTTGGGTATAAAACATTTTAAAAATTAAATTTCGTTTGAAATAATGAAAATTCCCTATTTGATTGGGCCTCTTGCCCCAGTCCCTGAGACTAAAGTTGTTAACAAATGGTTTGACAAAGCACCTTCACTTGCCTCTGGCAGAATTGCAAGTTTATAATCACCTTTTAATGGTTTATCATCCTAATGACATTAAGACATTCCTATTTGTATCATACTCTGAATCTTTTATTTTTTCACATCTTAACTACCAAGCAGTAGACAATATTTTTTATATTACATACAACATATACATGTACATTAAAACTAAAGGTAAATTTGGCAATTTTATAGTATTGATCTGTGTTTTATGCACCAGTCAATTGTAACCACGGCCCCCGCAGGTCCGGGGGTAAACCGGTGATAGCGGGGGAAATGGGCCGTGTTTTTACCTTCCAGGTGGCCCCGCAGTGCGGAGTGAATGCGGTGGTTTTGTTTTCGCAGGGAATGCGCAGTGGCTTTGGTGTGCGGGGGCATCTGGCTGGGAGAATGCCAAATTTCAAAATCAGCTGAAAATTTGGCAAAGGGGTCCAGGGGGGCGCTGAAGATCCTGGCTTTTGGCTTAAATTATCTCAAAAACGGACTGCAAGCGTCAAATCCGCGGAAAGTTCTCATGCCAGCGATTTTTATGTCCCAGTTATTTGAACGTCATAGTGTTACCCATAACCCGATTTCAGTTACAATCTTATCAATTTTTGGATGAGCCATTGCCCTTTTTTACTTAAAAAGACCTTAGCGAGGTCATAGATCTGTCTCCTACATACACATCTAGAATTCAATATTTTACAATTACACTTACCAACAAACCCTATTCTAGCATCTCCAGTTTTAGCAACATCAAAGCCTTCTCCTGCACCACCTCCACCTCCTTTTGGTTCAATTAATTCACGCTTCAGTTTAGCTAATCGAGCTTTCAACAGTCCAAGATGACCCATTGTGGCTTTGTTCTTCTGTGTACGAGCCATCTGAAAGAAATCACAACACATTGATAGGTAAACAAGAGGGCCATCATGAGTACACTGCCATCTGTCTGAAATGCACAGAGTGCTGCAAGGTTTTTGTGAAAACAAAATTTGATTGGAACCATATTGCAAAATTGCTCAATTAACAATCTGTTGGCAATTTGGGATAATAATATGTCAATATAATGGTTCTTAAAACCATATTTGGGTATATTTGTGCAAGTCGTGCTGCCGAATTTTCATAATTTGCAGCTGCGCTTATCATGCTTTAATATTAGGAAGTGACTACAGGTACGGGTCCGTACCTCTAGAATTTGATTCTAGGGGTACGGGAGTCCCGTACTCGTAGATATCATACCAAGGATAGGCTACAGGTACGGGAGTTTATAAATATAACACATACTCAGATCAAATAAGTGAAATATATTAAAACAAATATCAGTATATACGCTATATAAATGTTATTGTTTGTTTGTCGACGAAACCGCCATTTTGGTTGATACTAAAACAAGTGCTGTGTTGCGGAATATCGTTGTCCTCTTATTAAACAATTATTTGCAATCATTAATCCAACCCAGATATTATAATTCTAATTTGCAATGGCAAACTGATAAAACGCACTTTAATGCACATGTTTGCAATATGTCAAGATAATACTTTGTTTTATGCAACGAATAATTGTAATGACAATTAAATATTCGGCACATTATTTTCCGAGACGACAACGATATTCCGCAACACAACACTTGTTTTAATATCATTAACTCGGTATGACTAAAATACGCAATGGAGATTTGTGGGGGCAATGGGGGCAATGGAGATTAAAATTCAATATACAGCGTTTTTTACTTTAAATATGTCACATATTCGACAAACTGTAGTATATAAATGTGTAGATATTGTTTATAAATATGTTATGATAGATCTACTGTAAACAAATACATATGTAACGATTTTCACTTGGGCAATGGAGATTTTTTCACCGCCGCAATGGAGATTTCTCCCTATTATATTTACCATGTAAACTTGTAAACTAACACACATTAACCCGATTTTGATTATGTAAATATGATTAATTTCTTCAATTATGCATGGACAATACTTATACATGTGAATTCACAACTGCAATGGAGATTTTCACTGGGGCAATGGAGATTTTCACTGGGGCAATGGAGATTTTCACCGGGGCAATGGAGATTTTCACTGGGGCAATGGAGATTTTCACTGGGGCAATGGAGATTTTCACCGGGGCAATGGAGATTTTCACCGGGGCAATGGAGATTTTCACTGGGGCAATGGAGATTTTCACTGGGGCAATGGAGATTTTCACCGGGGCAATGGAGATTTTCACTGGGGCAATGGAGATTTTCACCGGGGCAATGGAGATTTTCACTGGGGCAATGGAGATTTTCACTGGGGCAATGGAGATTTTCACTGGGGCAATGGAGATTTTCTCGTACGCAATGGAGATTTTCACTGGGGCAATGGAGATTTTCTCGTACGCAATGGAGATTTTCACTGGGGCAATGGAGATTTTCTCGTACGCAATGGAGATTTTCACTGGGGCAATGGAGATTTTCACTGGGGCAATGGAGATTTTCTCGTACGCAATGGAGATTTTCACTGGGGCAATGGAGATTTTCACTGGGGCAATGGAGATTTTTACGTACGCATTGGAGATTCTTCAGATGCGCAATGAAGGCTGATCTCATAGAAGAGTTATATACGTAGTATATTTCATGATTTGGAAATTGCATACGCATAAAGTTAATAAGTTTCCTTTATGATCGAGTCCATATACAATAATGCAATTTTACAGAACATCCGTAACGTTATTATTTGCAGAATTACACACTATAATTCGTATTATCTTAAACGAAATATAACATAACATTTCATACTTGTTCAATAAGCAATATAATAAAGTAAGAGTTTATGTATACGTAAGAGTATGGGCGAAATGGAGATATTTACAAGACGGTATGAAAATTAAATGTAAAACATTAATAGTAATTACATTTGCCGTACTGGGTATGATTTGATAATATGCGAGTCGAATATTACCTATTTGGATATTATTGAACGTGTAATGTGTGTATGGAAGAAATTCCGCATAATACACAATTTAATGTTGATATTATTAATTTCACATATACCGTTTGTTTTTTTATTCGAACAAACCAATAACTATCATTCGAGTTTAAGTTTTAATTGCAATTTATTAGGCACATGTAAGTTAGCTTTTAAGCAATTAAGGAATTCCATGGCGGTTTTATTTTCGGTGAATCAAAGGTTTTCTGTTTAAAGGGGATTAAGTGCAATCAACACTTATTGACCATCTCAGTTACCATAATTATACTGATTTACCTGTTGATTGTCACAAGTAGTTAAGTGTGATGACATCCCTGTTGTAAATTAATTACATTGCATTGTACGTTTAATGCGATCACACCCCAAGTTTGAGAAGTACTAATTAAATATTTCAAAATCCCGGTAAAGTTTAAAGATATATTCTAGAAACATGTTATCATAATCATTTTTAAACAAACGATTAAGTATTACAAAACTTTTAATTTAGGGGATTTCCATGTCACGCCAACAGTATATAAAGACACATCTGTCTTAAGAAGGTCCAGCATGACTCATCCGATATGCTTCGGTCCAACTTTCATTCATACCAATTCATCAACGAAAATTTATTGTTCATTCTTTCATCAAATCGCAGACAATTTAAGTGAAATAGATTTAAAGAACCTAGTCATTGGATCCGATGAAGAATTAGCATTCAAATCGTCAATTAAAAAATGTTTCCCCGACTCAACGCACGTGTTGTGCACAAGACATCTAAAGAACAAGGTGTCAAAATACATGGAAGATAACGCGGGAATAATTTTAAAGGATAGACAATTGATAATTAAACTGATATTTGAAAAAGACGGCATCGTTGACTCAATGGAAGATGACACTTATAATTCGAGGGTAGACAATGTAAAACAAATTATTCTAGAAAAAGATGTTACTGGCGTGTTTTTCAAATATTTCAATGAATGAAATATCGGTAAATGGCAACACCCGTGATTCGAACCAGGGTCAACAGTTTTCATTGTGTGGTTTTAAGGATTTATGTATATATGTATGATATATGTAAGTTATGTTATGGCACTATCGGGATTCGAACCAGGGTCTAGTAATCTAGTAATTCATCTATATTTTAATCTAGTAATTGGGGGGATGGGTCACGATGAGAGTTCCTCCCAGTGGTGTGGCCCGGATGTAGTTGTACCTCTCTCTGTTCTTTAAAAACAACCATTATTACACAAATAATGTGGTAATAATGTTGCGCATTCACATTCATGACATATCACTAAACTAAAATTCGGTAATTTAAAACTATTTATTATTTTGTCAGCAGAGGTACGGCTATAACGGAACGCTCTCTTTTTTTGGTCGAAATACTGTACCGCTGTTCTGTGAATTCCCACCTAAAATTATTATACTTGTATAACTAAAGAAAATAAACACATTTACATAATCATATTCTGGTGTTATTTGTGTTAGTTTATATGGTAAATCACTTTGTAATAGGTGAAAATCTCCATTGCGTACGAGAAAATCTCCATTGCCCAAGTGGATATCTCCATTGCGTACGAGAAAATCTCCATTGCCCCAGTGAAAATCTCCATTGCGTACGAGAAAATCTCCATTGCCCCAGTGAAAATCTCCATTGCCCCAGTGAAAATCTCCATTGCCCCAGTGAAAATCTCCATTGCCCCAGTGAAAATCTCCATTGCCCCAGTGAAAATCTCCATTGCCCCAGTGAAAATCTCCATTGCGTACCTGGAAAAACTTCATTGCAGTTGTGAATTCACATATATAAGTATTGTACATGCATAATTGAAGAAATTAATCACAATTACACAATAAAAATCGGGTTAATGTGTGTTAGTTTACAAGTTTACATGGTAGATATAATAGGGAGAAATCTCCATTGCGCCGGTGAAAAAATCTCCATTGCGTACGAGAAAATCTCCATTGCCCAAGTGAAAATCGTTACATATGTATTTGTTTACAGTAGATCTATCATAACATATTTATAAACAATATCTACACATTTATATACCACACTTTGTCGAATATGTGACATATTTAAAGTAAAAATCGCTGTATATTGAATTTTAATCTCCATTGCCCCCATTGCCCCCACGAATCTCCATTGCGTATTTTAGTCATACCCTCATTAACTTATTTGATCCGAGTATGTGTATTTATTAAACTCCCGTACCCGTAGCCACTGCCTTAATATTATTTTTAAAAACGTTCTAATATGCAAACTTAAATACACTATGGACGGGTTTTATCCCGAACACACTGTTTTAGAACTTTTAATTAGTTTCGTTGACGCTGTCATCCTTTGAGTATCTCATATTACTATGAGTCTGACTAGCTTCGACAAAAAGAGGGTACGAAATGGCGATGGTCCGGCAAGACCAGAACTCGAAATCAAACAACAGAAACTACACAACATTTCAAGGATTACCTCGGCCTCAATGTCTGATATTCTTTCTAAAATACCCATGGCTTAGTCTTGGTAAAAGGCTTTACAAATATAGACCCTCTCGGGTATTTAACATTAAAATGTGACAATGTGTACTGTAGAACTTCACCGGAAACGGGATTTAAAGCCGTAATACAACGACGAACTGAGACATTTTATGCGACCCCAATCAATTTTCGTAGCTCGATGCGGAACCTACTATGAGCATTCCCATCCAAATGCTCGGTATATATTTAAATGAGTTTAGTTTTGAGATGTTTAACTATCTTCATGCCAAACAAACTATAGATTGACTACTTCGTAGAATTTGTCTTTCGTAACGTTTCAATGTGTAGTTGCAGGGCACTCGTTTTGCTATTTTCGGTGCAATGTATCATGGGTATCATTTCCCTATATTAAATTCTTTCCATCCAGAAACTCAAGACCTTCTTTGAAACGAAATATATGAATTTGCAGAAGATGAAGTCGAAGATGCGTAAAACTATAGCTGACGGAACTATCTGCGCATCCCTGATGACAAGAGAAACCGAATGAAAATGCAGATAAGTACGTCCTGGACAGGCGAAGAGAGATGGAACCGAGCTATGCCTACATGAGATATGTTAATGTGAGGAAACCCAAGTTATTGGACAAACCACGATGTGTTTATTTCTCAGCGATCAAGAATTCTTAAGAAGTAAACCTACATGGGCGTAAATGTTCGTCAACAAAAGGCTACATGGGCGTATATGTTCGTCAACAAAAGGCTACATGGGCGTATATGTTCGTCAACAAAAGGCTACATGGGCGTATATGTTCGTCAACAAAAGGCTACATGGGCGTATATGTTCGTCAACAAAAGGCTACTTGGGCGTATATGTTCGTCAACAAAAGGCTACATGGGCGTATATGTTCGTCAACAAAAGGCTACATGGGCGTATATGTTCGTCAACAAAAGGCTACATGGGCGTATATGTTCGTCAACAAAGACCTTACTAAGTTCAGGTCGGAACTTCTGTTCGCAGCCAAGCAATTAGTGATACACCAAAATATAGGCGTCTGGTCATCTGATGTAACTGTTTAGTAAATGTCATCAAATAACAAGAAAGATGGTGTTCACCAAATCCACACCAGAAGTGATCTGACGCAGTCCATGCCAAATGTGCCATTAGAAAACGAAGATGTAGCTTCTTATGTTGACTAAGTTTTGTAGCAAACATAGTGGAATAGCGTTCTTTTCTCTGACGAGTGATGGCAGGGTTCGGGTATACTGAATATATTGAATGGTGTTTTTGAAATATATTTATGTAATAGTTTTATATAGCACCAATTTGTTTCAGTTCGGTAAAGTCATAATTTAAAAAAAGTGTGTTTGGCATAACACTACACATACCCATGAAAATGGTCCCCAATAAAAAGATAAGCGTGGTCTGAGTGGGATAATTTATTAGAAGCGTACATTGTATTAAAAATAATAAATACTTATATACCTACCTGCCCAGCCGCTTATGCTGGGTTATGCATAATAAAACTTTTTAAGGATGGCCTAATGGTTGGGTCGATAACAGACTTATTTGTCAAATAGTTTCTATAGGAATCTATTGATTCTGGTTATCCGCTATTCTCAGTTCAAAGAATTCTGTTTGTCCGACGTTCCGGAATCTTCAGCGAATCACATACGTATTTAATTTACCTCATATCTTCTTGTTCGTCAATATCGTTAGTTTACTTTGTCAGCCTCCTCGTATCTTCTTGTTCGTCAATGTTAGTTTTCTTTGCCAGCTTCCTCGTATCTTCTTGTTGATCAAGATCATAAGTTTACCTCGTCAGTCTCCTCGTATCTTCTTGTTCGTCAATGTTAGTTTACTTTGCCAGCTTCCTCGTATCTTCTTGTTGGTCAATATCATAAGTTTACCTCGTCAGTCTCCTTGTATCTTCTTGTTGGTCAATATCATAAGTTTACCTCGTCAGTCTCCTTGTATCTTCTTGTTGGTCAATATCATAAGTTTACTTCGCCAGTCTCCTCGCATCTTCTTGTTCGTCAATATCGTTAGTTTACTTCGCCAGTCTCCTTTTATCTTCTTGTTGGTCAATATCATAAGTTTACTTCGTCAGTCTCCTCGTATCTTCTTGTTGGTCAATATCATAAGTTTACTTCGCCAGTCTCCTCGTATCTTCTTGTTCGTCAATATCGTTAGTTTACTTCGCCAGTCTCCTCGTATCTTCTTGTTGGTCAATATCATAAGTTTACTTCGCCAGTCTCCTCGTATCTTCTTGTTCGTCAATATCGTTAGTTTACTTCGCCAGTCTCCTCGTATCTTCTTGTTCGTCAATATCGTTAGTTTACTTCGCCAGTCTCCTTGTATCTTCTTGTTGATCAATATCGGTAGTTTACTTCGTCAGTCT
This sequence comes from Mactromeris polynyma, assembly GCA_032209605.1. Classification (NCBI taxonomy): domain Eukaryota; kingdom Metazoa; phylum Mollusca; class Bivalvia; order Venerida; family Mactridae; genus Mactromeris; species Mactromeris polynyma. Next base: position 4,803,761 of record JASFXZ010000028.1, read on the forward strand.
CCTCGTATCTTCTTGTTGATCAATATCGGTAGTTTACTTCGCCAGTCTCCTTGTATCTTCTTGTTGGTCAATATCATAAGTTTACCTCGTCAGTCTCCTCGTATCTTCTTGTTGATCAATATCGGTAGTTTACTTCGTCAGTGTCCTCGTATCTTCTTGTTGATCATCGTCAGTGTCCTCGTATCTTCTTGTTGATCAATATCATAAGTTTCCTTCGTCAGTCTCATCGTATCTTCTTATTGATCAATATCGGTAGTTTACCTCGCCAGTCTTCCTCAATTATCCGTCTCATCATTGTTTACACATTACAGAACGTTTCGGTGCTAACGTGTCTTGTCAGGACCAGACAGTACTGGGGTCGTGAGACTGTTCATATTTGTATGAAGTTATATCAAATTGGGTCGGTTTCCACTATTTACATACAGGAAAATGGACTCCGCCCTAGCGTTCATCTTTTATTGACGAATCCAAACCCCTCGTTGTATTTTTGTAGAGTGTCCCAATTAAAGTAAGCGGTATCAGACGATATGTTTTAGAAGCAAAACAGTTTGTCGGCCATTTTGTTGCTATTGATGATGATCATTCGCGACGCCTTGTTGTATTTTTGTTTAGTGTCGCAACATGAAGATTCCAGCAAAGTTTCATGAACTTATGAATGTAGTGCCAGAGAAAATGTTTTTAAACGATTGTTGACGGATATACATACGTACGTACGGACGGACGAAGACCAATCAAATGTGGATCAACCCCAACTAATATTTCCTTCTTTTTTGAGAGGGGAATGGAATTTTGAATGAAAATAAGGGAAAATACTTTTCAGTAGAGGAGTGGTATCGAGTGCCCCGAGTTTTCTCTAGTTATATGTTGTCAAATAAAAGAACTATATTTTTTAAATTGTACTACATAACGTGCTGTTTAATAATACTAAACACACAAAACAATATTTAATATACATTTTCAGTTAAAACAATAATTCAGCAATTTAAAATTTATTGATCTTCAAAGCATGTTAATTAAAACTGTTTCGTAAAACATGACAAAGAGCATATATCCAAATATAGATAAATATACAACAATGTTTACTAAAATACTACATAAATGAAATATTTATATTCAATGTTCTCAGAAGAATAGGTGAGATTATCAATCTAACTCATCATAAGAATGTTGCAAGCAAAAATTGTCAATTCTGCTACTCTCTGTTTTGGCTCAGTCCATTTCCGTCCTTCGCGAGTTCAAATTGTAACACTAATTCGGATATAGTGAACACATGTCAAAGCTTCTGTGTCATTGATGTTAACATACACACATACTACAGTCACTGTGCCATTGATGTTAACATACTCACATATTACAGTCACTGTGTCATTGGTGTAAAACATTCACATATACTACAGTCACTGTGTCATTGATGTAAACATACACACACACTACAGTCACTGTGTCATTGATGTTAACATATACATATACTACAGTCACTGTGTCATTGATGTTAACATATACATATACTACAGTCACTGTGTCATTGATGTTAACATATACATATACTACAGTCACTGTGTCATTGATGTTAACATATACATATACTACAGTCACTGTGTCATTGATGTTAACATATACATATACTACAGTCACTGTGTCATTGAAGTTAACATACACACATACTACAGTCACTGTGTCATTGATGTAAACATACACACATACTACAGTCGCTGTGTCATTGATGTTAAACATACACACATACTACAGTCACAGTGTCATTGAAGTTAACATACTCACATATTACAGTCACTGTGTCATTGATGTTAACATATACATATACTACAGTCACTGTGTCATTGATGTTAACATATACATATACTACAGTCACTGTGTCATTGATGTTAACATATACATATACTACAGTCACTGTGTCATTGATGTTAACATACACACACACTACAGTCACTGTGTCATTGATGTTAACATATATATATACTACAGTCACTGTGTCATTGATGTGAACATACACACATACTACAGTCACTGTGTCATTGATGTAAAACATACACATATACTACAGTCACTGTGTCATTGATGTAAATATACACACATACTACAGTCACTGTGTCATTGAAGTTAACATACACACATACTACAGTCACTGTGTCATTGAAGTTAACATACTCACATAATACAGTCACTGTGTCATTGATGTAAATATACACACATACTACAGTCACTGTGTCATTGATGTAAATATACACACATACTACAGTCACTGTGTCATTGATGTAAATATACACACATACTACAGTCACTGTGTCATTGATGTAAACATACATACATGATACAGTCACTGTGTCATTGATGTTAACATACTCACATATTACAGTCACTGTGTCATTGATGTAAAACATACACATATATTACAGTCACTGTGTCATTGATGTAAATATACACACATACTACAGTCACTGTGTCATTGATGTAAATATACACACATACTACAGTCACTGTGTCATTGATGTAAATATACACACATACTACAGTCACTGTGTCATTGATGTAAATATACACACATACTACAGTCACTGTGTCATTGATGTAAATATACACACATACTACAGTCACTGTGTCATTGACGTAAATATACACACATACTACAGTCACTGTGTCATTGATGTAAATATACACACATACTACAGTCATTGTGTCATTGATGTAAATATACACACATACTACAGTCATTGTGTCATTGATGTAAATATACACACATACTACAGTCACTGTGTCATTGATGTAAATATACACACATACTACATCCCTGTGTCATTGATGTAAACATACATACATGATACAGTCACTGTGTCATTGATGTTAACATACATACATGATACAGTCACTGTGTCATTGATGTTAACATACACAAATACTACAGTCACTGTGTCATTGATGTTAACATACACACATACTACAGTCACTGTGTCATTGATGTAAATATAAACACATACTACATTCACTGTGTCATTGATGTTAATATACACAAATACTACAGTCACTGTGTCATTGATGTTAACATACACACATACTACAATCACTGTGTCATTGATGTTAACATACACATATACTACAGTCACTGTGTCATTAATGTTAAACATACACACATATTACAGACTCTGTGTCATTGATGTTAAACATACACACATACTACAGTCAATGTGTAATTGATGTTAACACACCCACGCACTACAGTCACTGTGTCATTGATGTTTACATACACACATACTTCAGTCACTGTGTCATTGATGTTAACATACACACATACTACAGTCACTGTGTCATTGATGTTAACATACACACATACTACAGTCACAGTGCCATTGATGTAAATATACACACATACTACAGTCACTGTGTCATTGATGTTAACATACACACATACTACAGTCACAGTGCCATTGATGTTAACATACACACATATTACAGTCACAGTGCCATTGATGTTAACATACACACATACTACAGTCACTGTGTCATTGATGTAAATATACACACATACTACAGTCACAGTGCCATTGATGTTAACATACACACATACTACAGTCACAGTGCCATTGATGTAAAACATACACATATACTACAGTCACAGTGTCATTGATGTAAATATATACACATACTACAGTCACTGTGTCATTGATGTTAACATACACACATACTACAGTCACTGTGTCATTGATGTTAACATACACACATACTACAGTCACTGTGTCAGTCACTGTGTCATTGATGTTAACATACTCACATATTACAGTCACTGTGTCATTGATGTTAACATATACATATACTACAGTCACTGTGTCATTGATGTTAACATATACATATACTACAGTCACTGTGTCATTGATGTTAACATACACACACACTACAGTCACTGTGTCATTGATGTTAACATATATATATACTACAGTCACTGTGTCATTGATGTTAACATACACACATACTACAGTCAATGTGTCATTGATGTAAATATACACACATACTACATCCACAGTGTCATTGATGTTAACATACACACATACTTCAGTCACTGTGTCATTGATGTTAACATACACACATACTACAGTCACTGTGTCATTGATGTTAACATACACACATACTTCAGTCACTGTGTCATTGATGTTAACATACACACATACTACAGTCACTGTGTCATTGATGTTAACATACACACATACTTCAGTCACTGTGTCATTGATGTTAACATACACACATACTACAGTCACTGTGTCATTGATGTTAACATACACACATAATACAGTCACTATGTCATTGATGTTAACATACACACATACTACAGTCACTGTGTCATTGATGTTAAACACACGAACATACTAACTACAGTCACTGTGTCATTGATGTTAACATACACACATACTACAGTCACTGTGTCATTGATGTTAAACACACGAACATACTAACTACAGTCACTGTGTCATTGATGTTAACATACACACATACTACAGTCACTGTGTCATTGATGTTAACATACACACATACTACAGTCACTGTGTCATTGGTGTTAACATACACACATACTACAGTCACTGTGTCATTGGTGTTAAACATACACATCACTTACTACACTCACTGTGTCACTGATGTTAACATACTGGCAAACAGTAAAACGTGCCAGATGACAGCAAATATCGCACACAATTTATCCATTGCCCTCGAAACCATTTTCCATGTGACGCGATGTAATTCATTTGCCGCTTTCACTCTATAACTCAATATATTCTGCATACTTGGTGCACCATTTAATTGTTCTGTGTGGTTTAACTTAGTTTCAGATGACATTTCTGTTTGATCAACTTTCTTTTTCCTCACGCAACACATTCTGACAAAACATTTCAATTGTTTTGGTACTTCGTGTTCTTCATCAATATGGAAGACACCCAGAGATACAACTGTTATAACAACTGTCATTGCACTCCCAAACAGCTGCAAACCAACATATATGGTAAACACAGCAACTTCATCCGATGTTTCTGGCATTGAACTGTTAACAACCGTAAGGAATACAGCAAGCGTAAGAAACACTGAGATGGACAAAGTTACCCTTTCACCGTCCTCGGATGGAAGAAGAAAGCTTGTTACATTCAGAAGTGAAATACACAGCACTGGAATAATCAAGTTCATTACATGAAATAATGATTTACGCTTTATTTCAATGGTGAAAACGACATGGTCATATTTATCTTGTCCGTATTGAACTGGTTTCATGTTTACTCGAGTGTTCACAACTTCCCATTCTCCACTTGTAATCATGAATCTAAATGGTATGTGGTGTGTCACATTCTTCAATGAAATTATTTTATTGTTACTTGTCCAAGATCCGAAGTCAAACTTACATGTCTGTTTGTCAAACGGAAATTTAGTAATTCCTATTTTACAAGACACAGTGTACATTTTGTACGGCCAAACTGTCACCAAACCGTCACTAGAAACAACCGCTTGTCCTCCATGTCCTAAATCCGTAGGTTTGTCGAAAGTGTCCAACAGAGCAATATCTGGTAGCCATATTGACGTATCCTTCACAGTTATAACATTTATGTTAGAATATAGACCTTCATTCCATACAAGAAAGTCGTCTGTCCATTTCATTTCCAGAAAGGCTCGAATTGTTATCGTCTGTCTCTTCTCATTTATACTGTCTATCGACATCAGATACATTTTTATCGTAACTTCTAATGGAGATGTTTTGTTCAGGTTTGGCTTCACATCAGGCAAATAATCCTTGAACAAAATCCTGTGTAGATCGACTTCAGTAAAGTTCGCTCCAGTTTTTGTTCCAAAACCTAAAATCATGATAACTAATAATACTGTAAATTCCACCATTGTCATAAAAGTTTGTCTCAAAATCTAAAATATTCACTTTAATGTAATAATTATACCTCGACGCTATCTAACATATGTATTGATGTTCTGTCCTGCTGTAGGTCTTTCCCAAGTTATATATGCGTCTGGTTATGGCAGCTTCTGACATTTCGCAGCCAATTATTGATGAATATATTAATTTCACTAGTCACGAAAAATCACTTAAACTATTATATTGCACTGGATCACCTTTCATCGCCATTTAACGCATGCACATCAAATACAATTCGGGACGGGCAATATAATCATTTTATTTGGTGTAAATGTAAACTTGTTCATACATGTATTTATGTACTGAGTTGATAGAACGCTGTACTGAGTCGATAGAACACTGTACTGAGTTGATAGAACGCTGTACTGAGTTAATAGAACACTGTACTGAGTTGATAGAACGCTGTACTGAGTTAATAGAACACTGTACTGATTTGATAGAACGCTGTACTGAGTTGATATAACGCTGTACTGAGTTGATAGAACGCTGTACTGAGTTGATATAACACTGTACTGAGTTGATAGAACGCTGTACTGAGTTGATAGAACACTGTACTGAGTTGATAGAACGCTGTACTGAGTTGATAGAACGCTGTACTGAGTTGATAGAACGCTGTACTGAGTTGATAGAACGCTGTACTGAGTTGATAGAACGCTGTACTGAGTTGATAGAACGCTGTACTGAGTTGATAGAAAGCTGTACTGAGTTGATAGAACACTGTACTGAGTTAATAGAACACTGTACTGAGTTGATAGAACGCTGTACTGAGTTAATATAATGCTGTACTGTGTTAATAGAACACTGTACTGAGTTGATAGAACGCTGTACTGAGTTGATAGAACGCTGTACTGAGTTGATATAACGCTGTACTGAGTTAATAGAACACTGTACTGAGTTAATAGAATGCTGTACTGAGTTAATAGAACGCTGTACTGAGTTGATAGAACGCTGTACTGAGTTGATAGAACGCTGTACTGAGTTGATAGAACGCTGTACTGAGTTGATAGAACGCTGTACTGAGTTAATAGAACGCTGTACTGAGTTGATAGAACGCTGTACTGAGTTGATAGAACGCTGTACTGAGTTCATAGAATGCTGTACTGAGTTAATAGAACACTGTACTGAGTTAATAGAATGCTGTACTGAGTTAATAGAACGCTGTACTGAGTTGATAGAACGCTGTACTGAGTTAATAGAATGCTGCACTGAGTTAATTGAACGCTGTACTGAGTTGATAGAACGCTGTACTGAGTTGATAGAACGCTGTACTGAGTTAATAGAACGCTGTACTGAGTTGATAGAACGCTGTACTGAGTTAATAGAACGCTGTACTGAGTTGATATAACGCTGTACTGAGTTGATAGAACGCACATTTATTATTTATCGAATCGTTTTTACGTTTTTAGACCATCCCCCCCTTTCCACCTCCATGGTACAGTTTTGTATTTCCTATACAAGTAGTTGCAACACTCTGGTTGGGTAAGGCGGTATTTTTCGCCCAGATATGTGTAAATGTTATGGCGGTATTTTTCGGCCAGATATGTGTAAATGTTATAAAACTAATATGTGGATATGTAAATATTGTTAGGCAAAATAAAAATTGCGCATTTTCAATTCAAATGTTGTTTGCTTGTGTATCGTTTGCACATACATAGTCACGTGTGATCAGCTATTTGGGGTTGTAATAGATGCACATAAATGTGTTTGTTTATAATTTAGCTTATGACGCTTTATGTCATTATAATCATCTTGATTGCCTGGACTTCACTGTTCAAGCGTAACTAGATTAGTGGAATTATTGTTGCAAACGGAGGATGGTAAGATACATGTAATTCATTGATGTGTATACGTGGCATTGTAAGATACATGTAATTCATTGATGTATACGTAATATGGTAAGGTACATGTAATTCATTGAGGTATACGTGGGATGGAAAGATAATTTATTGATGTAAGCGTGGGATAGTAAGATAATTCATTGATGCATACGTGGGATGGTAGGATAATTCATTGATGTATACGTGGGATGGTAGGATAATTCATTGATGCATACGTGGGATGGTAGGATAATTCATTGATATAAAGGTGGGATGGTAAGATAATTCATTGATACATACGTGGGATGGTAAGATAATTCATTGATGCATACGTGGGATGGTATGATAACTCATTGATGTAAACGTGGGATGGTAAGATAATTCATTGATATAAAGGTGGGATGGTAAGATAATTCATTGATACATACGTGGGATGGTAAGATAATTCATTGATGCAGACGTGGGACGGTAGGATAACTCATTGATATAAAGGTAGGATGGTAAGATAGTTCGTTGATGTAAAGGTGGGATAGTAAGATACATGTAATTCATTGATGCATACGTGGGATGGAAAGATAATTTATTGATGTAAACGTGGGATAGTAAGATAATTCATTGATGCATACGTGGGACGGTAGGATAATTCATTGATATAAAGGTGGGATGGTAAGATAATTCATTGATACATACGTGGGATGGTAAGATAATTCATTGATGCATTCGTGGGACGGTAGGATAATTCATTGATGTATACGTGGGATGGTAAGATATTTCATTGATGCATACGTGGCATGGTAAGATAATTCATTGATGTATACGTGGGATGGTAGGATAATTCATTGATGTATACGTGGCATGGTAAGATAATTCATTGATGCATACGTGGCATGGTAAGATAATTCATTGATGTATACGTGGGATGGTAGGATAATTCATTGATGTATACGTGGCATGGTAGGATAATTCATTGATGTATACTTGGCATGGTAAGATAATTCATTGATACATACGTGGGATGGTAAGATAATTCATTGATGTATACGTGGCATGGTAAGATAATTCATTGATACATACGTGGGATGGTAAGATAATTCATTGATGTATACGTGGCATGGTAAAATAATTCATTGATGCATACGTGGCATGGTAAGATAATTCATTGATGCATACGTGGCATGGTAAGATAATTCATTGATACATACGTGGGATGGTAAGATAATTCATTGATGCATTCGTGGGACGGTAAGATAATTCATTGATGCATACGTGGCATGGTAAGATAATTCATTGATACATACGTGGCATGGTAAGATAATTCATTGATGCATACGTGGCATGGTAAGATAATTCATTGATGCATACGTGGCATGGTAAGATAATTCATTGATGCATACGTGGCATGGTAAGATAATTCATTGATGCATACGTGGCATGGTAAGATAATTCATTGATACATACGTGGGATGGTAAGATAATTCATTGATGCATTCGTGGGACGGTAGGATAACTCATTGATATAAAGGTGGGATGGTAAGATAGTTCGTTGATGTAAAGGTGGGATGATAAGATTATTCATTGATGCATACGTGGGATGGTAGGATAACTCATTGATGTAAAGGTGGGATGGTAAGATTATTCATTGATACATACGTGGGATGGTAGGATAACTCATTGATGTAAACGTGGGATGGGAAGATAATTCATTGATACATACGTGGGATGGTAAGATAATTCATTGATGTAAAGGTGGGATGGTAAGATAATTCACTGATGTATACGTATGATGGTAAGATAGTTCATTGATGTAAAGGTGGGATGGTAAGATAATTCATTGATGCATACGTGAGATGGTAAGATAGTTTATTGATATATACGTGGGATGGTAAGATAATTCATTGATGCAATCGTGGGATGGTAGGATAATTCATTGATGTATACATGTACGTAGGATGGTAAGATAATTCATTGATGCATACGTAGGATGGTAAGATAGTTCATTGATGTAAAGGTGGGATGGTAAGATAATTCATTGATGCATACGTGAGATGGTAAGATAGTTTATTGATATTTACGTGGGATGGTAAGATAATTAATTGATGCAACCGTGGGATGGTAGGATAATTCATTGATGTATACATGTACGTGGGATGGTAAGATAATTCATTGATGTATACATGTACGTGGGATGGTAGGATAATTCATTGATGTATACATGTACGTAGGATGGTAAGATAATTCATTGATGCATACGTAGGATGGTAAGATAGTTCATTGATGTAAAGGTGGGATGGTAAGATAATTCATTGATGCATACGTGAGATGGTAAGATAGTTAATTGATATTTACGTGGGATGGTAAGATAATTCATTGATGTTGAACGTTGAACTGAGTAATCTTTTTTATGCAAACGTAAGATTGTAGGTTAAATCATTGGTACAAACATAATATCGTAAGATAACATACTTGATGCAAACGTAGGATAACAGGATAAATCATTGAAGCAAATATAGAATAGTTAGATAAATCATTGATAAAACAGGTATGATGGCAAACTAATTATTATATGGAAATGAAGGATGGTAGATTAAATCATTGATACAAACATAATATGGTAGTTAACTAGTAAAATTTTATATAGGATGGTGGTACAAAGTGGTTACAGGAAGTATGCATTGTGTTCGTTATTCTGAGCCAGATGTGACTTTATAACGTCCTTATTACTCAAAGCACATTATGATACCGAAAAAATTATCCACGCATTTACACCCATCACTTTATCAGAACTTTAACATTAAGATAATGGAAATGGAACTAGCGTTTATTCCCGTGGCTCTAATATAAGTGATATTATAATTCGGTCCGGTGTTGCTTAACAGAATAAAATATCTAATTAATAAAAGATAACCGCTCCTAAATTGGTTTATAGTGCGTGGTCATTAATGGTAATATAACAACTACAAACAAGTACATTTATGACACAAGCACATTCACAGATATGTAGAGCCATAGAGCGTACGGGTAAACAGCAATTATACTGTGAGTAATACTGGAACTATGAGTAATAATAATAACGACTTTATTCAAAGAGACAAAACACAACTGGACAAGCCCAGTCTTCCCCATGAGTCTCTTAATTATCACACAAGGGGAAGTTGATGCATGACATCAAAGTCGCCGGGAAAATGTTTAGCAAAATAACTATTGTGAAATATTTGAAGGGAATATGTTGAACAAATAAAACAAAGGTGACGTAATAACACAAACAGACATTTTCAAATATTGAACATGCAATATTATCGTGTGGGAAATGCACATACTTATACACTATTGATGTAAATAACAACAAAGGGCAAAATTATATTTTTCTTAGGAAAATGTCATAAACTGCCTTTAATAAAAATACAATGCACATAAGATGAAAATACATTCAACTTTAGAAAATTCTTCTCTTCATTTTATGCTAAAGCACCTGTGTCTCAGTATTACAGAATGGTGTTGATAGATTGTAAATATAACAGTCAGACTAACTGCTGTAGGCAGATACGTCTTTCTATGCCTATGAGTACCATATACATAACAGATCAAGTATTATTTCTTCTAAACATTTTCGACACATGTATGTTAATTCATGTCTTTCGGCAAGGCGACCTTTACAGCTGTTGTATATCATCTGAAGCAGACATAGTAAACTGGGATACCAGGCAACTTGGTATGTGACATCAACATAGGAGTCCGGGTTCTTACTAGGAATCAATTGGATTTGCGTCCTATGGAAGAAATACGATTCCAAAAAGCACAATCATAGGAGTCTAGTTCAGTTTGGGGAAGTAAGTGGTTGATTTGCGTGTGGATGAAATTCATCAATTATCTCTTCATCTTCTTCACTGGATTTAAATCGCAGTCATTTAAAAAAAATTGTTTAACATTGTCATAAATTATCCGAAAATTGTAACTATCCGAATTGACTATCGGACAAATCTGAGCTAAATCAGTAAATTACTCGTTTAAAATGGCAATTCGATTAATAATAGTTAACCATTATATTCTGAAATGAAGTTGCTTAAGTAGTATTACGGGCACTTATATATAGAATTCTAATCATTTGTAATATAAATCGGTGATGCGAGATTCATTTATAACATAGCATTCAGACACATTTTGCTGCATTAGCTACATTGTACCAGGTATACATTACTTTTGCAAAATATTAATGAATGTTGAAATTTACAAAAACACATACCTTAATTAACTTGTGTGTAATTATAATTTTACAATTTGCAAAATAGTCTGTTTGTCAAAAGTGAATCTCGTGCTTCCGCAATATTAACGCATGCGCAAAACTGGAAATGTTAATGGAAAGGATTTTCGGAAAAGATTTAAAACATTCGAAAGGATTTTTTATTCAAATCCGAGCCCATTGAACTACAACGCTACCAGAATTCAATATTCCCAGCGTTGATACGCTTGGCACGGTGCAATAGTGAATAATGACTGTGCATTGAATACACAGCTCTAACTACCAGAAATGACGCGGTGACAAAGTTAATTGCTAGAAAAACAAAGTAAATCAAACTTAGTGACTGTCGTTTCGTCGGCATGCCAAGCATTATTCCGATGCCTGTAAATGTGGAGTAATTTAAGACCATTCATACAGCTGTCGATGCGGACTCTGGGGATATCTTAAAATGCGTCATCTCGTTACTGAGCATCTCGTAACTCAAATTCGATACAATATTTGTAATACGTTTCTGTTCAATCCTGGATGAAAAAACGAAACCGATCCTTCTGTGAATGCTAAATGACATGAAATACACCGATAAGCTTCCCTCGACACGAGATACCATATTTCGTGTACCGACCAGTGCAATTTAGTATCACGGAAAAACGCCTATTTCGTTTACGGCGACTAAATCATTGGCTTATATCAGAAAGATTAAAAAGGTCAAATATCAAAATATACTGCGTAATATTTACAGCTGCGTGTGAATGAAACGGTAGTGGAATCAAAGCGCTGTATGGCAGCGTAGAAAACCTCATGCTTGTGTAAGTAAAAAGTGTACCAGAACAAATCATTCCAGTAAATAAAGTGTCATATAAATTATAAAAGTAAAGGAAATGTTACAACGCACTCAGCTACCTCAATAAGACAAGGAGACATACAAATACATGCAAATAAGTAAGCCAATACAGAATCAAAGGTCAAGATACCAAAGAAAGTGAACATTAAAGCATGATTCCTACACATGCTTTTGTATAACAGATTTCCATGCAGTCATAGCGTGCATTTCAATGCGTGATTTAGTAAGGTGCCAAATTTTAAAATGAATATACCGTCATCTCAAGTGGTCATGGATAGTTTGTCGTGTGTATTTCAGGCAATAAATGGGTAAAGATATTAATTTTCAACTCATCTGGACTATTTTATGTATATACTTATTTTTCATGTTAGTCACCCAACTTTATGAAAACTTTAACAGAAAATCAGCATTATATATATCTGTTTTTAATTCTTCCAAATGTAATAATTTTTAGTCATAAAGTTTTGACCCTAAAATTAATACGGTTCCTCTGCTACCCAAGATGAATGTGTGGACCAAGTTTGAAGATGATAGATAAAGGCGTTCTTGAGTTCTTGATCGGGAACGAAACGGTTACGGACGGACGGACCGACATGTGCAAACCAATATGCCCTCTCTTCTTCGAAGGGGAGTGGCCACAATACAACTAAATATTCAGGTTACTCTATATTTTTATTATTTCACGTAGTTTATCGCAGGCGTCCCGGAATTTCCTAAATGACACAGTCCTTAACTTCGGCGACATAAGGACTGTGTCATTTAGGAAATTCCGGGAAGTGAATACTGTAACGATACACTGAACTAATTTTCCAAACGTCCTTGTTATAAATACAAATTTGAGAAAAATGTTTTATATGCCGACTTTAAATTTGGCATTCTAGTATTATACACAGAACTCTATCGATTTACACAAAGAAAATACCTATTTATCGACATTGTTGACCACGCGTGACGGTGAATACAATTTTCAACTTTTGACACGAGGATCACGTGTACTGTGTAGTGAGCGGTAAATTTTATTGCAATGCAATCCACATGTAATACAGAAAAGATGGCGAAAATGACGACTGAAGAACGCGCCAGAGGGCCGTTAGTATGATTGATACTGGTACTCCGATTCGATAGGTATGACTTACTTTATAGATTTATTAATCAAATGAAATAGAATCTGGAAATAATTATAAAAATATTTTGTTTTTGTTTTATTGACCATTTTTTATCTATATTTCTGGTTACCGGTCTGTTCAATAGCCGCAATTGTGTACATTTGTTTCTGGGCGTTAGAAACTTTGTTCAGTGTAATATATTTAACCTTTCCATTTTTGGTAACACTTAAAACGTCCACAAAGGTTATACTGATTAGGTATTTATTATTAATAACATATCAGTAAATTGCATTAATTTGATAATTGATAAAGTCCCATGTTACATCTGATGAAAACATACCTACACTACCATAACATCATATGTAAGGTCAAGTATCCCAGAAGAGTATTTATAACAAGCACTTCACAGAAACCCATTTCGAGTTCAACCTTTAAAGGCATTATTAGCATATTGATATTTGCCGTTTCTCTGCACATTGCCTAACGAACAGTACACAGAGTCACAGATCATACAACTCAACATTAAACTTATTTATTAGAGAAACTGACGGAAATTATACAGTATATACGAGTGTTATAAACTGAACGATGATGAAGTTTTCGATTTTATTTACATTCATAATTTCGATATGGCTTGGAAATGCAGGCGCAAACTTTACTGAAGCCGATCTTCACAGGAGTTTGTTCAAGGATTATTTACCTGACGTAAAGCCACAACTGGAAAAAGCAACTCCATTAGAAGTAACTATCAATATGTATCTGATGTCGATAGACACTATAAACGAGAAGAGACAAACGATAACAGTTCGAGCCTTTCTGGAAATGAAATGGAAAGACGACTTTCTTGGATGGAATGAAGGTCTGTATTCGAACATAAATGTTATAACTGTGAAGGATACGTCAATATGGTTACCAGATATTGCTCTGTTGGACACTTTCGACAAACCTACGGATTTAGGACATGGTGGACAAGCGGTTGTTTCTAGTGACGGTTTGGTGACAGTTTGGCCGTACAAAATGTACACTGTGTCTTGTAAAATAGGAATTACTAAATTTCCGTTTGACAAACAGACATGCAAGTTTGACTTTGCTTCGTGGACAAGTAACAACAAAATAATTTCATTAAAGAATGTGTCAGAGTATATACCATTGAAATACATGATTGCAAGTGGCGAATGGGACGTAGTGAATACTCGAGTAAACATGAAAGGCGTTCAATACGGACAAGATAAATATGACCATGCCATTTTCACTGTAGAATTAAAGCGTAAATCATTATTTCATGTAATGAACTTGATTATTCCAGTGCTGTGTA
Source organism: Mactromeris polynyma (assembly GCA_032209605.1). NCBI lineage: Eukaryota > Metazoa > Mollusca > Bivalvia > Venerida > Mactridae > Mactromeris > Mactromeris polynyma. The sequence continues at coordinate 4,818,988 of JASFXZ010000028.1, forward strand.
TTTCACTTCTGAATGTAACAAGCTTTCTTCTTCCATCCGAGGACGGTGAAAGGGTAACTTTGTCCATCTCAGTGTTTCTTACGCTTGCTGTATTCCTTACGGTTGTTAACAGTTCAATGCCAGAAACATCGGATGAAGTTGCTGTGTTTACCATATATGTTGGTTTGCAGCTGTTTGGGAGCGCAATGACAGTTGTTATAACAGTCGTATCTCTGGGTGTCTTCCATATTGATGAAGAACACGAAGTACCAAAACAATTGAAATGTTTTGTCAGAATGTGTTGCGTGAGGAAAAAGAAAGTTGATCAAACAGAAATGTCATCTGAAACGAAGTTAAACCCCACAGCAAATGGTGCACCAAGTATGAAGGATATATTAAGTTATAGAGTAAAAGCGGCGAAGGAATTACATCGGGTCACATGGAAAATGGTGTCGAGGGCAATGGATAAATTTTGTGCGATATTTGCTGTCATCTGGCATTTGTTACTGTTTGCCAGTATGTTAATATCAATGACACAGTAATTGTAGTGACTGTAGTGTGTGTTTAAACATCACGGACACAGTAATTGTAGTGTGTGTATATGTTAACATCAATGACACAGTGACTGCATTAGGTGTGTATGTTTAACATCAATGACACAGTGACTGCATAAGTTGTGTATATGATAACATCAATGTACTGTAGTAACGGCAACGTAATTGTATTTTATGAGTATGTACTTAATAAAGCGGTTCATTTAAACTATGTATGTTAACTCCACGACAGTGAAGCCGATGTGTTGCTATGTATCTAAATGTGGTATTATTGCTAAGACCTTTGTTATTCCCATATCTCTTTTTTACAGATAAATTGTTCCCTGTTGCCCCATATCCTTCCTTTACAGTAAAATTATCCTAGTTTTCCCTTTATCCCTCCTTTACAGTAAAATTATCCTAGTTTTCCCTTTATCCCTCCTTTACAGTAAAATTATCTTTGTTTTCCCTATATCCCTCATTTACAGTAAAATTAGCCTAGTTTTCCCTTTATCCCTCCTTTACAGTAAAATTATCCTAGTTTTCCCTTTTTCCCTCCTTTACCGTAAAATTATCTTTGTTTTCCATATATCCCTCCTTTACAGTAAAATTATCCTAGTTTTCCCTTTATCCCTCCTTTACAGTAAAATTATCCTAGTTTTCCCTTTATCCCTCCTTTACAGTAAAATTATCCTAGTTTTCCCTATATCCCTCATTTACAGTAAAATTATCTTTGTTTTCCCTATATCCCTCCTTTACAGTAAAATTGTCTTTGTTTTCCCTATATCCCTCCTTTACAGTAAAATTATCCTAGTTTTCCCTTTATCCCTCCTTTACAGTAAAATTATCTTTGTTTTCCCTATATCCCTCCTTTACAGTAAAATTATCCTAGTTTTCCCTTTATCCCTCCTTTACAGTAAAATTATCTTTGTTTTCCCTATATCCCTCCTTTGCAGTAAAATTGTCTTTGTTTTCCCTATATCCCTCCTTTACAGTAAACTTGTCTTTGTTTTCCCTTTATCCCTCCTTTACAGTAAAATTATCTTTGTTTTCCCTATATCCCTCTTTTACAGTAAACTTGTCTTTGTTTTCCCTATATCCCTCCTTTAGATGTGTGACGAGACCTAGATGAGTGGGGAGGCCTAGATGAGTGGGGAGACCTAGATGTATGGGGAGACCTTGATGAGTGATGAGGCCTAGATGAGTAGGGAGACCTAGATGAGTGGGGAGACCTAGATGTGTGAGGAAACGTAGCTGTGAGAGATTCCTAGAAGAGTGGGGAGCCCTAGATGTGTGGAAGACCTAGATGTGTTGGAGACCTAGATGTGTTAGGAGACCTTGATGTGTGGGAGACCTAGATTTGTGAGGAGACCTAGATGTGTTAGGACACCTAGATGTGTGGGAGACCTAGATGTGTGAGGAGACCTAGATGTGTTAGGACACCTAGATGTGTGAGGAGACCTAGATGTGTGGGGAGGCCTAGATTTGTGGGGAGACCTAGATGGGTGGGGAGACCTAGATGTGTTGGGAGACCTAGATATGTGGGGAGACCTTGATAGGTGGGGAGGCCTAGATGTGTTGGGAGACCTAGATGTGTGAGGAGACCTAGATGTGTTGGGAGACCTAGATGTGTTGGGAGACCTAGATGTGTGAGGAGGCCTAGATGTGTTGGGAGACCTAGATGTGTGAGGAGACCTAGATGTGTGAGGAGACCTAGATGTGTTGGGAGACCTAGATGTGTGAGGAGACCTAGATGTGTGGGGAGACCTAGATGGGTGGGGAGACCTAGATGTGTGGGGAGACCTAGATGGGTGGGGAGACCTAGATGTGTGAGGAGACCTAGCTGTGTTGGGAGACCTAGATGTGTGGGGAGACCTAGATGGGTGGGGAGACCTAGATGTGTGAGGAGACCTAGCTGTGTTGGGAGACCTAGATGGGTGGGGAGACCTAGATGTGTTGGGAGACCTAGATATGTGGGGAGACCTTGATAGGTGGGGAGGCCTAGATGTGTTGGGAGACCTAGATGTGTGAGGAGACCTAGATGTGTTGGGAGACCTAGATGTGTGAGGAGACCTAGATGTGTGGGGAGACCTTGATAGGTGGGGAGACCTAGATGTGTGGGAGACCTAGATGTTTGGGAGACCTAGATGGGTGGGGAGACCTAGATGAGTGGGGAGACCTAGATGGGTGGGGAGACCTATATGAGTGGGGAGACCTTGATGTGTGAGGAGACCTTGATGTACGGGCAAGCCTAGATGTGTTAGGAGACATATATTAGTGGGGAGACCTTGATGTACGGGAAGCCTAGATGTGTGAGGAGACCTATATTAGTGGGGAGACATAGATGTACGGGCAAGCCTAGATGTGTGAGGAGACCTATATTAGTGGGGATACCTAGATGTACGGGTAAGCCTAGATGTGTGAGGAGACCTAGATGTGTGGGAGACATAGCTGAGTGGGAGACCTAGATGTATGGGCAAGCCTAGATGTGTGAGGAGACCTATATTAGTGGGGAGACCTAGATGTGTGAGGAGACCTAGATGTGTGGGAGACATAGCTGAGTGGGAGACCTAGATGTACGGGCAAGCCTAGATGTGTAGGGAGACCTAGATGTGTGAGGAGACCTATATTAGTTGGGAGACCTAGATGTGTGGGAGACATAGCTGAGTGGGAGACCTAGATGTATGGGCAAGCCTAGATATGTAGGGAGACATAGATGTGTGAGGAGACCTATATTAGTGGGGAGACCTAGATGTGTGGGAGACATAGCTGAGTGGGAGACCTAGATGTGTGGGCAAGCCTAGATATGTAGGGAGACCTAGATGTGTGAGGAGACCTATATTAGTTGGAGACCTAGATGTGTGGGAGACATAGCTGAGTGGGAGACCTAGATGTATGGGCAAGCCTAGATGTGTGAGGAGACCTATATTAGTGGGGAGACCTAGATGTGTGGGAGACATAGCTGAGTGGGAGACCTAGATGTATGGGCAAGCCTAGATGTGTAGGGAGACCTAGATGTGTGGGAGACATAGCTTAGTGGGAGACCTAGATGTGTGGGAGACATAGCTGAGTGGGAGATCTAGATGTAGGGGCAAGCCTAGATGTGTAGGGAGACCTAGATGTGTGGGAGACATAGCTGAGTGGGAGACCTAGATGTGTGGGAGACATAGCTGAGTGGGAGACCTAGATGTTTGGGAGACATAGCTGAGTGGGTGACCTAGATGTTTGGGAGACATAGCTGAGTGGGAGACCTAGATGTATAGGGAGACCTAGTTGTGTGCATATGTTATTTCCTGTGCTACCTTTATTCACAGTAAATTATTTTTTATTTATGGTCTTTGACGTAGTTATTGTATAATATACTACAACCAATGTACTTAATGTAACAATACAGACAGGTATTTTAATCTCGTTTTTATACCAATTGTCATCAAACTTACCATAACATTCTATGTAAGGTCAAGAATGCCAAACAGTATTTATAACAAATAATTCAGTTTTAGTACTCTGGTGAATGCTGTTCAATGTTGTAGTGCACTAGAAATATTATTATAAACTATATAGAAACTCTGGGTGTCACTGGTTGTGTAGAAAACAAATAGTTGTGCCCACTGAAACAGTATATTGGACATCCATGACCATTATCCGCTGTCAACATGTACTTGACACCATCAACATGTACTTGACACCATCAACATGTACTTGACACCATCAACATGTACTTGACACTGTCAACATGTACTTGACACCATCAACATGTACTTGACACCATCAACATGTACTTGACACCGTCAACATGTACTTGACACCATCAACATGTACTTGACACCATCAACATGTACTTGACACCATCAACATGTACTTGACACTGTCAACATGTACTTGACACCGTCAACATGTACTTGACACCGTCAGCATGTACTTGACACCATCAACATGTACTTGACACCGTCAACATGTACTTGACACCGTCAACATGTACTTGACACCGACAACATGTACTTGACACCGTCAGCATGTACTTGACACCGTCAACATGTACTTGACACCGTCAACATGTACTTGACACCGTCAACATGTACTTGACACCATCAACATGTACTTGACACCATCAACATGTACTTGACACCATCAACATGTACTTGACACCATCAACATGTACTTGACACCATCAACATGTACTTGACACCGTCAACATGTACTTGACACCGTCAACATGTACTTGACACCGTTGAAAACGGAACTATTTTGATGAAGCATCATTTTGTACCAATTGCCTACTACAGTCAAACCTGTCTGTAAAGACCACCCATGGAACAGCAAAATGTGGTCTTTGTTTACAGGTGGTCTCTATTAACAGATTAAATATCATTGAAAATGGTCTGATGGGAGATAAAATTGGTGGTCTTTGCAGACAGGTTTTGCAATAGTGGTCTTTGTTCGCAGGTGGTCTTTAACTGTTTGACTGTATTCTGCTACTTATGTGTTTATTTCAGTTCAAAGCATATTTGAACTACAGACCAAATCATTGTAATTTCATTATTGATTAAATTTATGAAATTATGTGTTTGTGAAATGATGTTTGTTCTTTTGTATGCCACTTCAATGTCATTTCAAGAAACGTCACATGTGTGCTATCACTAGTGCAAACAGGGACGTCACATGTGTGCTATCACTAGTGCAAACAGGGACGTCACATGTGTGCTATCACTAGTGCAAACAGGGACGTCACATGTGTGCTATCACTAGTGCAAACAGGGACGTCACATGTGTGCTATCACTAGTGCAAACAGGGACGTCACATGTGTGCTATCACTAGTGCAAACAGGATACAAACTTTACTCCATACGGTCACTTTGTTTTTATATTGCCATATGGAGAAAAATACTGCTTACTGTCAGTACATAACGACGTCACATGTGATGTTTTCTTGAAGTGACGTCACTTAGAAGAGGTTTGAAATCGTACAGCGGCGCTCATTTGCTGTTTCTCATTACTACAATGAACATGAGTTCAATCTGGTTGAACTTGTATTCCATAATAATTCATCATTTCATTAAACACTGTATCATTGTCCAAATTGCCAATTGTAAAGTTGATATGACATAAAAACATCAAACTTGTTCCCCCCGGAAGTGGTAAAAGCGGACATATCTATGAAACAGTCGAGCCGCGGCCGTGATCCAGTGGTAAGTGCGCTGGACTTGTAACCCGGGTTCGATTCCCGGTCGCGGCAGGTCATACCCTTCCATGAAAATTTGACAAAAAATGTCGATTTTCCTCCACATGTGGAGAAGTTGCCGGCTCCTTGTGGAAGGGTAAGTACTGGTAAGAATTCAGTCGAGGAAAAACTGGTTAGGTGAACCGGCCTGTCGTATATAACTGAAATATCGTTGAGAAACGGCGTTAAACCCGATGAAACAAACAAACAAACAAAACATGAAACAGTCGGCTGACATGCAATGGACTGTCATCTTGATTACAGGTAAACTTGCAGATATGTGGTTAATAATAAACAACCAACAATCACATTATAAAACAATTTATTTCTTGTTTTCATGATCTGTTAAACCAGCAGAGAAAAAAAACTACACATGACAGCCACATGATTTTCACTTGCCACATGACAGTCACATGATTAACATATGTCACATGACAGCCACAAAACAAAAAGATGTTGCATGACAGTCATGTGATTTACACATGTCACATGTAAGTTTCATATATCTAATGAAACCTGTGCATTTATGATTCTCCAATAAAAACTAAGTGAAAAGCATCAACTCACAAACATTTAGCCGAGAGAAAGTGTTAAATCACACGTAACATTGTATACAACAAGAACTATATATAAACTCTCAGATCTATACTGCAAATATAATACAAAATTATTTCACTAAATTTCATTGGGATATCGATTAAAAAACAGCACAAGATGAAAAGAACATTTAATGGTTTATAAAATATACGAGAGCATGTTTCAGTGAATGCATAATAGCAACATCCATTTAGAGAAATTATGTTCTAACAAGAATCTTGAATAACATGTACATCAGTAATTTAAAAAAACAAAACTTTTTCAAAAATATGTATGAATAAGTAAATAATGCATGTTCATTTGCAAATCATAAAATATAAAATGATATATGTAATGTACTGGGGTGAGGCTGAGGTCGGTCCCATGTAAGTTTGATCTGACTGCCCCGTCTGTGAGCATGCCTACAGTATCCCATCAATTATTATGTCCCCATCATTCTTTGAATTTTAAAGGGGCATTAAGAGGTAACCCAGTCTGTGTGTGCAAAAAAATGGTTTCCAATCAATAACGGATACTCTTGAAAGGCAATTCATATTGGGCACATACAATAGGATAATAATAAGTTCAGTTTGATTCCGGCTACATTCCCCCTGTTTTATAGGATTTGGGCTCTTTTTCCAATTTAATAGCCCACCGTGGGGCATCAGTGTCATATGAACACAAATAATTTGTATAATACCACTGCATTGAGGATTTTTACTGAAATCCATATTTTGATAATTTTTTGTAGGCATTATCAGGGGCATAGCTCAGCTGAAATTGATGTATAGGCCAGGCCTAGTTGTGGGGGTGGGGGGGTCTGGGGTCATGGTCCCCCAGAATTGTTTTTGTAGCTAGATCATCAGAGATTCGTGTTGGTGTATATTTTGTTTCGGTAAATATACTTACCATAACATCAAAAACAAACATTAAATATCTTATTGCAGTTTTGGCCATTTTATTTTTTCGATTTTTCAAAAAAAGTATAGAAGATATCTATGCCCATGATTATTGTCCATTGTTAGATGTTCAGTCATCAAAACATTGTGGCGAGCACACAAAACTGAATAAATATGCTCCGGGTGATACAGCCAGTCGATATACTGTTTTATGGACCTGATGATGTCACATGGTAACAATGAGGAAAATATGCGAATGAGTAATAATACTGGTGAATATTAGATAAATTGACATTTTCAAATACATTACAGTTGACTCAAGTTGGCTGTAACACAAGAACAACCCAGCTTGTACAAGCTATTGATGACTTGTCCTTACATTTTTCAAATTATAAATTATTTCCTTACATGGCAATATTTGCTCCATAATGTTATACCAAATAATCTGTGTTACATGAAACTTACATGTGTTTAGTTACAGCAACAACATGAAGATGATCATAAAAGAAAGCCAGAGGCACAAAGTAGGCCTGCATCACTCACGTGATCTTTTAAAGATTTCATTATATATGTATTAAGCTGAACGGTGGGCGACGTATCCGAGCTACCAGATGAGAAAACTTCAAGCACAATGTGGTATAACACCAAGTTGTTCAGGAAAATAATTCATTTGAACAAATAACTATTTATACTTTAGGGGCCCTGGTATTGTTTCTACAACTTTATTTACAGGTCGAGTTCAAAAAGGTCAGCAAATCTGGACCAGTTTTATGGAGTAGTTGCACAGATCTGTTGGAAATGTTGATGAAAAGAAACAGGACAATATGGGACCCAAAGTCGCTTCCAATTTCCAAGGACTTGTGACAATATTACCGGTAGTAAAACATACTGATAGAAAAAGTGTCTACTCTTCTACAGTAATGGTTAATGTCATCAGTAACATAATATATATTTTACATAATTATAACAATTAATTAACCCAATTCACTACTGGTTCACTACATGTCAAGTTTGTCTGTATGGCTTCCATCCCTACACTTGTTCTTGTTGTAAAATCTCACTGACAAAACTTGTATGGTTCGGTCAGTGCTATGTAATGGTATCTATATATATACCGGTATATAATTCCAGCAAATAAATTATGTGTATTAGATTCATGTACCCGTTACTTTAAATACTTGTAGATACTGTGAACAACTTCAACACTGACATTGTAATATACTAACATAGATAAATTGAGATTTCAGAATAGCACTATATGTTCGAGGTTTTGAATTTTGAGTTTGGGAACCGGTCTCAAAACGCAGGCCTCTCATTGGCTGACTCTGAGGACAGTCTAAAAATTGACCAATGACAAGTCTGCACTGTGAGACTGATAACCAAATTCAATATTTACAAGACTGGGCTCAAATAATAGCAATGTAACTTCCTTTTAGCTCCTACACAATGATATATGTTGTGCATCTTGAGCGGAACGAAAGTAAAACATTAATGACATCTAAACATGCTTAAACATGATAGTAAAACATTAATGGCATCTAAACATGTTTAATCACAAAAGTAAAACATTAATGGTATCTAAACATGTTTAAATACAAAAGTAAACCATTAATGATATCTAAACATGTTTAAACATGAAAGTAAAACATTAATAATATTATCTAAACATGTTTAAACACGAGAGACATGAATCACAGTTGAGAAGTTTCATGAAATCAGAAGAGTAAAATGACAGAAAGTAAAAGAAAGCTTCCCCTGCTGGTCACAACAATAAATGCAACTAATATATTATTGTCTATCAACACAGAGAACAGTACCCCTAGGTTATATAACTGACTTTACAGACCAGTCTCAGAATCCAGTCTTGTCATTGGTCAATGTTAAGACTATGCTCAGAATGAACCAATCAGAGGCTTTTGTTGTGAGACTGGACTCCAGAATCAAGAGTTACAACCATAGGGCACAGAATGGTAAACAGAAGCGAAGGATGACTGACACCAAAATTGACATGTTAACATACCAAGTCACAAAATTCTTAAAATTCAAACTTTGTTTTCTACTATAATCTAAATGACATAAAATATATACACCCCTTTCATACAAGTTTGTGAGTCATGGAATAAAAGATGTTATTGCAATATGTCTAATTTGTCCACTGTGTACATGTACATAATGTTGTCCACTTAGTGTCAGTGAAAACACCTTTACCCTTGCACTTAACACTTATCATGGAAAGTTCACAGCTAAGTTATTGAGCCAAACAGAAAAGCAAATTGTTTGAAGGTAATTAGATATAAATATGTGTTATATTTGCCAGCAAATTGAAACAGTATCTCATATGTTACATAAAATATGGTCAAATATATACTGATTGAAATTCATTTTGTCCGAGTGGTGCTTTTCCTGCTCTCAGAATGAAATGAACAAGAAATTTACTCCATAAATTAAGAAAATTTAAGAAATGAAAAATTTGTTTCAAATATTCATGTATTATGATAATACTAAGATATGTGGTACAATTAATGATGCAGGAACTGTAATCATCTCAAAGCAATTCATACTGACAAGATTGCAGATTTAATACTTTTGTGGAATACAAAATAATTATAATATTATAATTACCTCCCTTAATAATTCACATCGCTCCATTCCCCTCTTCTCCCACTCTCCCCACCCCCTCCCCCTAGATGACTTTTATGTCAGACAGGCAAGTTAATTCAGCACAGCAACAAGAGAACAAGAAACCAAGTTCATAAATCTGAGTTAGAAGACCAGTCTACAAACTCAAGCTCTGATTGGCCGGTTCCTAACATAGTTTTAAAATAGACCAATGACAATGCTGCATTCCTAAACTGGTTGCAACATTAAGTTTCATTGGCCCAGAGAGGAGAAACCACTTCTATCATAGCACAGCATTCATGATTATACTATTACTACAACAATAAGAAGTCACCTACACATAATGTTCCTACAAATCTACAATCATACTGTTTGGGGAGCAAAAAATCCCACAAATCAATCAATAAAAATGGCAACAATTCTGAGTCTTCTAAACAAACATGTTGATATAATTATTTCTATCAATACATAAAAACTAGAATCAACAAAAATAGTAAAAGAAATAAAGAACACATTAAAAAGTGTATTTATCATAAATAACAATGTAACATACAAAATACATGATGAAAACAAAATATTTACATCGTATTATTAAAGATAAGTTACTGGGCTAATATACAAGTACACGTTAAACATACAAGAACATTCTTAGAGGTTCAACAACAAATACATTCAGTCATCATATTGCGAGGTTCAAGCATAAAACCACGCCCACTGTTTCTCCATGTAATAAATTTACCACAAGCTGTCTATAGAACATAGTTCATACATAGAAAGTTCTTTGAATCATATTTAATGCATCATGAACAAGTCGAGTAGGTAAAGTAACATGTGCTATGTTTGGAAACAACAATAACAGGAGTGAAGTGATGGCAGTGGACTAGACAGTTTGTGATCCTTGTCACACCCTATTAACATAAGTATGACACATTGTGAGCAACAATCTCTTCAACGTTACCAAATTTCCTGCAGTAATAATATGCATTCAATATAGCCTCTCATGATCGACAACTTCTCAACAACAGCCAAACTGTTCATCTAGCTCAGTGTGTTTGCAGTGCAAAGGTTACACTGTGCTTGCAGACAGATCTACTACATCTAGATAGGGACATCACTGCTTTATATGCTAGTATGTGTGTTAATCATTTGAAAGAAATAGAAGAAAATAAAAATATGCTGTCAAATCTGTTAGTTAAATGAGGCATTATTTTGTAAAATGTAAATAAGAGTCATGGAAACTGGCATGTGATGCGATTTCTCGATAAAGGCGATTTACATAACATGGAACCCAGCGTATAAATCTAAGGACAAACACTGACCAACTGACCAAGTGCTTTCCTCACATGTCCGTTTTCACAAATAGTTACCAACATTAAGCATTACATTAATAGTACGTTAAATTTCCAGAGTAAAAAAATAGTCTGTTGTTAAAATATGTATGGAATGGAATTATTTCTCAAGTATAATTAACAGGAAACATGTCAGAAGTAATCAACACTAGGATAATATGGAAGACAAGTGGTGACTTCTTAATCATGATTTGTATCCAAACTAGAAGAAGCAACAAGACAACCAACTAGGTTTTCCACATGGTCATAAAAGTCTATTTTCATGTATAGAAAGGGCGTTACTTGGCTTCATTATATCATGAATATTACAAGCAGGCATTTCCCTGACGCAGAAATCTCGAGTACCTGACTCCCTTATCTTTCTAGGGACTCCCATTTTCCACTAACTGTGCATCCCTGGGACCCCTGAAATAAACTTTTGTCAAGTATAAACTGCATATCTGGGACCCTACAAAGTTACTTAGAACACCCACTTGTCAAACATTAGCCTAATATATATATGATTCTACACAGTATGTTGACTGTAAGTTATTCACTTGAAAATGTCCTTCCATATTTAGTTACAGCAACCATTACTGGGTGAAAAATGCAGAATCCGAGCATAATAAAGTTCCTGATGGTAAGATATAACATGATGAATATAGAAAACACCACCTGTCTTTCGTAGCAAAATGAAACATTTTATTATTCACGAATATCAGCAGTTCGGAAAAACTGAAACATGAATAAAAGTGTCAACAAGGTTTTGTGAAAGTAATTAACAATTATAATGAGAAAATCTAACCCTGAAATTACAAAACTCAATTTGAAGACCTGCCCCAAAATGAAGCTTTCCCATTGGTCAATTTTAAGACTTAGCTCAGAAACAACCAATCGGATTTTGATGTTTTGAGAGTGGTCTCCAGGCTCTGTTTTATATTTGTCAGTACAGACAGAAAAATAGACTCGGTCATAAAAATAGCAAGAAAAAATTGCAGACAAGCAAAATGAAAGCACATAATAAAATTACAAAATATTGCACATGATTAAAGTCCTGGACAAGTCCACAGTAAATCCGAGCACTATAACACATATACACAAGATCTGATCCTAATATGAAACAATCTACACCAACAAACTGTAATAAAAACCTGCTCATGTCCATTGTGTTACCTCAATTCATTGGCAAACAATATTTTCATCATATTCAACAACTATCTAAGAAAACAAACAATTATTTCTTATCGTTAACTTATGCAAAGACGACCGTAATAACATATTTATTTGCGGAACCAAACCAACAAAAAATGTCTTTTTAAAACTGTTCCTTAGTCGTCCGTAATAACATATTTGTTTGCGGTATCAAATCGACAAAACCGTCTTTTTAAACCTGTTCCTTAGTCGTCCGTAATAACATATTTGTTTGCGGTACAAAACCGACAAAACCGTCTTTTTAAAACTGTTCCTTAGTCGTCCGTAATAACATATTTGTTTGCGGTACAAAACCGACAAAACCGTCTTTTTAAAACTGTTCCTTAGTCGTCCATAATAACATATTTGTTTGCGGTATCAAACCGACAAAACCGTCTTTTTAAAACTGTTCCTTAGTCGTCCGTAATAACATATTTGTTTGCGGTACAAAACCGACAAAACCGTCTTTTTAAACCTGATCATGGAGTGTTTTAAACTAAAAACCTACTGACTGAACCATCTCAAATATAAAGGGTCGGCATCGTGCAAACAATTTAGTAAGGATTGGTTAAACTAAAAACTAAGCTATCGCCTCACTGTCCAAATCTTCTCTAGTCACACATTAATAACAGCCTTCCAAACTATCATCTGACAATAGTGACAGACATTTGAATAAAGTGACAGTTATACCCTGAAAACACTGTTGCTTTTTTAAGATTCCTTCGACATTTGTTCATGTAACCACTGGCATTGTTCTTATTCCCATGGACCGTGACCAGAGTAATGTTAATATCTAATCTATAAAAGCAAGGTCAACAATCAATGAACAATATATTGAATGATGCCAGGTCTATGTTCTAAGGAATTAATATGTAGAAACTTACAGTGTGTAATCATGCTAGTCAGAAACAGCAGACCACCAACAACAACAACAACTGTGTTGAAGACTGAAAACCAAGAACTAATCCACTGCTTAACATATAAGTTGGTTTACAACCGATGTAAATTACCTCATATAACATTTTTGCTACCCGCAAATTAAACAGTATGAAGGAAAATGAAAATTAACAATTTACCTAGAACAATTCATCATTATTTCAATGCAAAACAATGCAGTCATGATGGAGTTTTATAGCTTAACCCAGTATAACCTTGAGGGAAGCCCACATTGACTTAACGTTGCCCATGGAGTGACTACTTAACATCTCTCTTTGATGTTGTTTTAGAGTTTAACGCCTTTTTCAACAGTATTTCAGTTATGTATGGCGACATTCGACCTGTAGCCAATTGTATATAAAATAGGCTAACTTTTTCCTGAGGTTACCTGTAATTTCAATCAATTTGATTGGCTCATTACTTGGCCAAACAACATTTCAACCAATCAAATCAAGTTTTGGGGTTACAAACCAGTACTAAACAGTTCTTCTGCAAGCAACTGAAGATTGAGAAATTCCAATGTCAACTTAATCCTACACCTACGTCTAGATACATTGCACTCTTGTTACACACTGATGCTCTATCTCCATTTTTAAAAGCTTTTGCGACTTTTATATCTATGTCTTGGTGAGCTCTTTGTGAATATAAACGGTGACATTACTATGGATGCTCCCACATGATGTGTCCCCTTATACCACTGCTTTAATATATTTGTAATAATAAACTTGTCGATCTCCATGGATACAAGGGAATAAATTAACACTGACTAATTCTCGATCTTTCAATAAGTTTTACGTCTTGCTAGGATCACTCAATGCCCTGTCACCAATATTCATTATACATATACCACATACCTAAAAGTCTTCTCCAAAACTATTATCTAACTAGATAGCTGGATTAGCTGAGAACTAATTGTGTTGAAAGTACACAGATGCACCCACTACGGGCTTTTCAAGCATTGTTGATTGGAAACCAACTTTTGAAATCGATAAAGGACCATAACTCCTCTAAAACACGGATTGTAACTGCACTGGAACTTGACCTGTATTTTATTGTCCAGTGCTTTTGTGCCAAAGATTAATTGAATTCATCCTTTCGAGAGTTATTGATCGGAAACTGGCTGACGGGGGTAACACCTTATGCAGGGGGATTATCATTGTAAAACTGAACAGTTACAATGGCGAATGAGACACAAACACAAATGATGGGTGAAAATAGAACCAACTTGGATCCCAAACAAAAAACAACTAGAGATTTATATCATGTTCAAGCTTTACCTCACCTTATCCTACTACATGTATCATCTAAATAAAACAAACAGTGTAAATACGATCCTACTGAACAACTGCCGAACAAGAGACTCCAGGAAAACGCATGATGACCATAGAGTTGTAAGACAGTAGAGTCATGTAGCTGGTCAGATTGTATTCAATGTCCAATCTGAAGCCAGGGAAAAAAACAGAATCCTTAAAGGGCACGCAACAATCATCAGACATTCTATTTGTCCCTCCGTACACACACAGATATCTACAAGACACCTTTCACTTTGACTGTTGGTTTCGTATCTGTAGAATAAGACAGAGTGGGTTATAAATATAAAGTTTCACGAAGGTTGTGAGTGCTATACAAAATGTTGACATGATGTCATAAATGCTTAGAGGAAATGAAACAGAATGAACACCTACAGATCTTGTGAATACTAGAAATATAGACGTTGTCATGAACGCTGGAAGCTGTCAACTCAATGATAGCCTGGAAGACAATATTGGAGAGGAGATGGAAACATGGTGAGAGATCAAATGAAACACAGTGCCATCTGAAGTAGATGTGTATAACAATGTAGACAATGGAGAAGTAAATGCTGACAGTAATCAAGCTGGTGACATGAATGATTCACAAGGTGAAACTGAGATAAATACATCTGAATTTGGATAAAGAGAGGTTGAAAGCATGAGCAAACTGAAAGAGCAGAACATGAATAATAGAATGTGACAGAAGCTATGTTATTTCAAAGAGTAATTTGAAAATAGCAAGAGAAATGAAATCTATAAAACAGAGAAATGTGTACACAAATGTGGTAGATATTGTTCTTAAAATGCAAGTGTACACAATTGTGGTAGATATTGTTCTTAAAATGACAAAACAGACAAATTAGAAAGTTTCTGGACATTAAGTGACACTGAAAAAAAACTCTTACAGCAAAACTAATGCCCGACAGTTGAAAGAAAGACAATGAAATGTGCTAAACTAAATGAAGAATTATTCTTTTAGCATAGAAACTGAACAAATACGAGTTGGAAAGAATCTTAAAGATCATCTTTCACTATCCATAAAGGAAAGTTGGACAAGTTGCTGACAAACGAGGGAAGGACCAAGGGGCCCAAAGAAACCATTATATTGATTAGAAATAACATCACTTTAGACTTCATGTACACTTGAGTCTATCATCTACTTGTCAAGTTATATGGATTTGTACACCAGTGAACATCTCAATGTTGGAACAAATATGGCAAAACAAGCAGTAATACAATGCTTAGTTGAATGACCTTCATTGCTTTAGTGATGTAATTATTTTGACGAACCAGTTTATTACTACAGAAACCATTTGTCAGTGGAAGCAACTAAAACATCCAAGGAACAGTAAGGAGAGACAAGAGATTTCCTCAAAATCTTTAAATAATGATAGATAGAGCATCACTTCATTCGGGCGTTACATTATCTGACATGTAAGGAGACATATCGCCGAGACGTGTCACCATCCAAACATTTGTCCTGGCCGTCATACTATTCACATTCTTGCTGTGATCACTTTAATTCAATTATTACAAATTCTGACTTCTGCTATACTCAGCAAATTTAAAAACGCACAATACAAATGTTCTCACGTTTTGTTGACTTACACAGTGGTACAAGAAATGCAAATGACATGATATTATGTCATGGTTATGCATTGTGTACATACTTTATGACAATCAACAGGTGTTTTCATGTCCGATGAGATTCACATTAACATAAAATGACGTTTTACAAACATTTCGCAGGTCTAAAACTGTGCGTTTTTAAATGGACCGAGTATATTTAGAAGAAAACTTATAATATATCAAACCTGTATATTTATTGAAATAAAAATATATATAAAAAAATAAAAATCTGCAGTAAAAATGTCAAAGAAGTATAAAGAGATTTCCCTAAACTGTCAGTTTAATTTTCAGAATGGCATGTTTGATTTCTTTATCAAAGGGGTATTCATAATTGGCACTCCAGTATTTTAGGAAATACATATCAGTTATTATACTTCAGTGGCTATACCATGTTCAATTACATATTTACACTGTGATAATGTATGATTTAAAGATGACCGAATCTAACAAAGTTTCCATGAATAACGTTGAAAGTGGAATTTCTACTCTTACAATAACACTGACAAATCAATGAAATCACATTATACATAAAACCAATGGGATGGAATGATGATACTATTTAATATGTCATACTGGAAAATGTTAGTCACTGCGTACAAATAAAAGGTGCAAATACTACTTAGGACTTTATATCCATAAAAGTGATACAAAACTACGAGGTTATACACTCTAGTTTGAAGACCAGTCTAAAAACTCAAGTTTTGATTGATTTTATGCGCAGTCTAAAAACTGACCAATGACAATGCTGCATTCTGAGACTGGTTTCAAACCTGAGTTTTATAACCCCCGGCAACGATAAATATGACTCGGACTGCTGAAAATTGAACTGATTAAAGGAATTGTTAACAACTGACTAGATAACAATACTTAATGGTGGTAATGTGAGTGTAATACTTCATGAAACGTATAACAAGGAAAAATGCTTTCACGATATATCGCTCAATTGCCAACATTCAGAATAGGCCTTAGTTTTAATTATTTATTGAAACAAATGTAAAAGTTGGTAAATACAAAATATATGCTGGTTCATTTCTCAAGGTATTAACATATTATACCTAGCAAACAGAGGGAAGTTATGTCTAAACAATTACAGAGAAAGGCAGGACGAGAGCAAACAGTAAACTGTTATGAGACAGGGACATTTAATGAGATTCATCTACAGAGTTTCCTACACAATAAACAATTAATTTGAAGAGGTGGCTTAGTAAAACATTCTGGCTTTCAGTCATCGAATCTTGTGAAAACCTTTCTAGGATTTAATCCACAGATATACAGAGTTTGACAGGTTCAAATTGATTCAAATGTTACTGGAATAAGCAAATTTGACAGGTTCAGTTTATGCAATAAGTTACCCAATCAAGTAAACTGACTGGTTCAAAAGTAGCTCAATTAAGCACATTTGACTGGATCAAACTGTTTCAAACATCTCACAATCACGCACATTTGACTGGTTCAAAAGCTACTCAATTAAGCAAATCTGACTGGTTCAAAAGTTATTCAGTTAAGCCTATTTGACTGGTGCAAAAATTACTCATTAAAGCAAATTTGACTGGTTCAAAAGATACTCAATTAAACAAATTTGACTGGTTCCAGCACAAGTAAATACTATGATTAACAATAACAATTGAGAACATACAACAGAAATCTGGGCCAAAGGTTACAAAATTGAGTTTGAAGACCATTCTCCAAATGCAGCCTTGCGACTGGTCAGTACCAACCAATCAGAGGCCGGAGTTTATGCCACGCCTCCAAACCTCCCATTTATAACCTCAGCCCCTTGTATCAAAGCAGCAACTAATTCTAAAGCATGGATCATCAATTTGAAAAATAATATTGTTCATACAATAATGCTTGATGTAATATTCTACACATTATTTGGTCATTTTATACCATAACAAAAAATGAAAACTATATTTCATATTATTAAAACATCAATAAATATGTATAATCAAAGACTAATAATGTATTCCTCTCTATTTGTCAAAAAAAATCATTAAATAAAAAAACTTTTTTTAAAGCGGTGTTTTGGTGTTTTGTTGCTTTGTACGTGTGTGTCATACAATAAAACAAGATTTTTGAATTGGTATAACATTTCAATTGTTTCTATTAAAGATGTTTTAGCCAATCTAGCAACAGCACTGAATGAAACCCATTCAAATATTTTATGTTCAGATGGGCAAGGTAAATATTAAACAGGGGAAAAGACATATTTCTATGACTCGGGAATCTTTCATGCACACATACCGACACGTCACACATACTGACACGTCACATTTACACTATAAATATTATTTCTAACATGAACAACACGGGAACATTTTTATTAAAAAAAGTTGCCACAAAATGAAACGTCTCCTTCGTCATCATAACCAGTATCCGTTACCTCTAGAACTGCTTTACCTCAAGTTTACATTTCATCAAACTAACCATAATCCAAATCTAAAACTAGCAACAGAAATGGACCAATCACAATGTACTTGAATCACTTTTCCCATTTGTCAATCGAATGACAACACAGATATGTTTATAAACTCATTCCCCTAACTTCCATTACTGTTCCTGTGCTCCAGTGGCGGTCTTATTTCAGGATTCGAACTGTTATTAATTTCTGCCCCGTACATTTTGCTAGCTTTTTTGTTCATATTTGCCATTATCTGCGTAGAGAGTTTAAATCCATTCAAAATCTCATCTTTCCATTGGTTAATTAACACTTTGTCCTGAAATAGTAATAACAAACATTGTAAGCATTAGTGTATTACCAACTAGTCATAACTGTACAGTGTATTTAGTTGCAGCTGTTCTATGCCATGTTTTCTTTATACTTTATTTTACTACGTAGTGGGTTGTAAAAGCTCTATATCTGAGCTTATGTTATTTGTTATAATGTCTTGCCGACTTAACATAAAATTTATTGTATAGTATTGTACAACCTACTTGTCACAGCTGGACAGTGTATAAGTGTATTAACTACATACAGTCAAACCTGTGTTAAAGACCACCTGCGAACAAACACCACTATTGCAAAACCTGTCTGCAAAGACCACCAATTTTATATCCCATCAGACCATTTTCAATGATATTTAATCTGTTAATAGAGACCACCTGTAAACAAAGACCACATTTTTCTGTTCCCATGGGTGGTCTTTACAGACAGGTTTGACTGTATATATTAGTGTAAATATTAAGAAAATGAAAGCATATGGATTAAATTCTGGTGATGAACTGTAATACTTCTCTCCTTGCCGATATGATTACGGATTACGCTTGGAGTCCAATTTTACTACAGTCAAACAAAGTGTACAAATAAATAAAGTAAAAACTTACAGGGGAGGTAATTGCTAATTTTGTCTCATTCTTAAGAACCAGTACAATACAATTATCTGTTTTGTTGATTTTCTGGAATTCTGAGAATATCTCTTTAATATCTAGCATGGAAACCAGCTGAAATAGAACCGAATAGTTATATAAATCTAGCATGGAAACCAGCTGAAACAGAACCGAATAGTTATATAAATCTAGCATGGAAACCAGCTGAAACAGAACCGATGATTTATATAAATCCAACATTTACTTGCAAGTACAAGAACATGCATCAATACACAAATTTATAAACATAATTTAGATGCTAGTCCCTATATGAAAGAAAACAACAAGATTATCGGTAGAATCAACGGATGCTCCCCGATGTACAAGAACATGCTGACCATATGGCAGAATCAACGGATGCTCCCCGATGTACAAGAACATGCTGACCATATGGCAGAATCAACGGATGCTCCCCAATGTACAAGAACATGCTGACCATATGGCAGAATCAACGGATGCTCCCAGATGTACAAGAACATGCTGACCATATGGCAGAATCAACGGATGCTCCCCAATGTACAAGAACATGCTGACCATATGGCAGAATCAACGGATGCTCCCCGATGTACAAGAACATGCTGACCATATGGCAGAATCAACGGATGCTCCCAGATGTACAAGAACATGCTGACCATATGGCAGAATCAACGGATGCTCCCCGATGTACGGTAACATGTTGACCATATGGCAGAATCAACGGATGCTCCCCGATGTACGGTAACATGCTGACCATATGGCAGAATCAACGGATGCTCCCCGATGTACAAGAACATGCTGACCATATGGCAGAATCAACGGATGCTCCCCGATGTACAAGAACATGCTGACCATATGGCAGGATCAACGGATGCTCCCCGATGTACGGTAACATGTTGACCATATGGCAGAATCAACGGATGCTCCCCGATGTACGGTAACATGTTGACCATATGCCCATCTCCCCTAGATGATGAAGCTTCCCTTTAAGTTTCATTGAATTCTGATTGGTGGTTGCTGACAAATAGCGCGGACAGTACGCCCATAAGGACAGAAGAAGCCATGGCTGTATTCTCTACGGGAGGCATAAAAAGTAGCTGAATGTAGCAGGAATGCATACAAGACAAAAGAAAGCATTTGACTGTGAATAAGGTTCATAGGATACAATTGTATTGTTAAACAAGAGATGTTTGAAAAACATTATGCTCCCCCTGGAAAGATTCAATGTCAGTGAAAGGATTTTAATTAAAATGATGACCTAGAAGAGAGTATGGATGATATACAAGGTTTGATCTTGGTTGTCTTAAAAACTCACATTTTTTAAGCTATTGGGCAGACAAGGATTTCCAATTGATGGTCAATTTGACCTTTGCCCCCATTACTCCAAAATCAAAAGGGTTATCTAAAACCTGGAGGCAAGTTGGGATCAAGAAGAGCAAAGGGTACTCGATTCATAGCACTGACGAGGATTTCAATCAAATGGTTAATTTGACCTTGACCATTGACCCCCATAATTGATAGTGTTCATCTACAACTCACGGGCAATCATCCCACCAAGTTAGGACCCGAGAGTACCAAGAGTACTTAAGTTATGGTGCAGAAAAGGATTACCAACTAATGGTCGGTTTGTCCTTTACCTAAGACCCAGTGACCCCGATATCAACAGGGATGATCTACAACCAGTAGACAATCATCACACCAAGTTAGGACCCGAAAGGCCAAATGGTAGATCTACCGAACGCCATGGAAAAACAAAAAAAACCTTCTTTTAATGGGAGGATTATGATTTACTGATATAAAATCAACATACCTCCACGCCTTTCCCTCGTACCACCTGACCATCTCGGTTCTTATGGTAAAATTCAAGTCTGTTAGGGTATAATTTTAAGTGTTTTTTCTGCCACGTTTGAAGAAAGGGTCCACCAAGCTTCAATACCTCACCTTCCACAATACAATCTGTAGGCCCTGTATGTACAATCAATGAATGAGTAAACAAGAAATGCAGCAAGGTTCAGTATACTACATGTCCAGTGTACGTTTTACATAGGACTTAAACATAAAGTCTGTATTCTATTATAGTACCATGTAAGTATCCTAGTTAAAGGTAGAATAGTCTAATTTTTAATAAAGATAAGCTAAGTAATAACGTGAGAGAATGACATGTTATCAACACACGTCTATCTGTAACAGGCCATATATCATGAAAGCCTTGTTTTGGTTCATAATAAAATACAGAATTATCACGATACCATCTTCTAATTCATCAATTCTTGGTTTCTGTTTCTTCTTCTGTTCTATTTTATCAGTTTCTGTATTGATTGCATCAAAAACAGTTTCAGCCACCTCTTGTTGCCATCTTTCTGATACGACCATCGGAAAATTTTTATACAACTCCTGATCCGACTCTGTTAGCTGCAAGATAAATCCAGATATTCATTATGCAAGCTTCCCCATGAAACAGAGCAAAGAAGCAAAGATGGGCACCATCAGGCTGTCAACCAGTTAGTCAACAAAAGATAGGAATTGGTTGACAGCCTGCACCATGATGCTAAACTCAGAACAAACGCATGTGTTCATGAGTGCAAACCGGCTTTTCCAAGACCAATCATTTGAGTAAGCTGTGTAGAAGGTCACTGAAGATTTTAATTCCGCAAAATCATGATTAAATCCTGACCATTGGTTTAAAGGTAAAGTATTTAAGTCTTTAAACTTGGTTACCATACGTTTAAAAATGACTTAGAATGGTAACACTTCATGGCCCTCAATCCTCCCAATTTGCTCTGACCCCTTCCCCAGAAGTCGAGTGAGGCCCCTACACTTACTTTTATTCCCTTTGTATCCTCCTCATCAAATGAACCAATGTCAAATGCATCCGCAGCATTGACCTCCCCTCTTGGTGGAATTAATGGTGGTGGGTTTTTTTGCAAATAAACCTGGTTCCAGTCAATGGATTTGAAAAATGGGTGTTCTTTCACTTCTTGAGCACTGTAAATATTGATTTCAATGATTGAACAAGAATGTTAGGGAAATCATGCTGAGTCGGTTGATGGAATGACAATACATCAACTCAACCAAGCCCTTTAGAAAAGCTGGATCCATCTGTTCAACTAATGTTACATTTCTATTTCAAAGCCATAAACATTAGATAGGACCATTAACAAAAACATGGACACGTGACCTTGACCTCTAAGATAATGGTCAGAGTCTTTTACACAACATGTCACATTCAGGCAAATATTTCAATCCATAACTTCTTAATGGGTGGCCACATATCTTACTTGGTTAGATATTTTCAACATCTGTAACCTAACCCTACATTAGGCAGTTAACTCATTCATCTTGAGCAGTTTGTCCTTTGTTCTCCTATCTAATGTTACTGAGCAGCCCAGAGACAGTAGAAGCCAAGGCAACACAATGACAGATCAGAGGATAACGCATACAAGGTGAATCAAGTATTACATTGAACACGGCTCAACTTAGCCAAGTGTAAACAATTAAGAATAACTTTCACAAAACCCCAAGAAAGTAAATGAAACCAACCCTCGTCCCTGACATCCTAAACGTTCTTCAACATCTCGTCTTAGTAATCCCTCCAGTAAGGATTTCATCTCAGGTGACATAGAATCTGGGAGATCTACATTCTGAAGTTAAAACAAACAGACACTAGAGGTAAAAATCAAACAGACGCTTTCTGCAGATTTAAACCATACAAATATTGAGAACATATGTCATATGAATGAACTAATGCTTTATAGTTCACTTACTTACAGTGAAATCTGTCATAACCGAACCCTTTATAAACCCAGAATACTGTCATAACCGAACCCTTTATAAACCCAGAATACTGTCATAACCGAACCCTTTATAAACCCAGATACTGTCATAACCGAACCCTTTATAAACCCAAATACTGTCATAACCGAACCCTTTATAAACCCAGATACTGTCATAACCGAACCCTTTATAAACCCAGATACTGTCATAACCGAACCCTTTATAAACCCAGATACTGTCATAACCGAACCCTTTTGTCTATCCCGATGTTTTCGTTATTTGTTAAAAACCCTGAAAATACCACACAGATGAATTTTGTATTATTTTCACTTAAAACTACCTGAGAGTACCGAACAGGCAAATCTGGTTTGTATACTTGTCAACCATTACACTTTTGTAATAAAAACAGACTAATAAGTTATTTCTACAAAAAAGCGAACAATGTATCTGGACAAACTGAACATCTGTTTAAACCGATCGATCGACCCGGTCCAGAAGAGATTCGGTTTAGACAGGTTTCATTGTATTGAACTGACATGGGAAGATTCATATAACTACCAGTGAATGGTGTTGATATTATATAAGACAATCATAAACATGTGAGTACCACTTAAGCACTTCCTCTAAATGATTTCAACATGTCTGCAGTATCATACACCTTATTTGTTTTGAATTAACTCAAGTTTAGCTTCTGTTTATGAGTTTATTTTATATTGTAAATTGATAAGATGTCCACATTGTTTGAAACTGATAAATTGTAAGTGGTTTCATGTTGTAGTAAGTGTTGGTGCATGTAAGCTTGTGATTGTATATAAGTTGTTTAGGCCTAAAAAAAATGTGTGTTTCAAGTTTCATGCCAAAAACAAAAAGGGTAGGACGGTCGGAATTTTTTTTGTGGAGATTTTTTTTTCCAACGAAGCAAATTAAACATAGATTTGAATGAATATATGTTAAAAGACAGATCCCCTTTTAACATGAATAATGCTTAATCAAGGTGAATATAACGCTCTATACTCGTAAAGCGTCTAATAAATGGACAGAAATATGAACCTAAAGAAAAATTCAAACAAAGAAATTTTACCAAAAAGAAAAAAATGTTAATATGCAAAAATAATTTCTAGGGTCGGGGCAAAAAAATAGGGGATAGCAACCTGAAACAAACATATTTTTTTAAACCTTATTCAAGATGACTTCAGTTAGTTAAGTCACTGGCTTATCAAGTGCATATCTCTAAGTACAAGTATTATAATTACTATAATCTTTGTATAAAATCATAACTCCAAAATAATATTAGTAATAATGATGATAAATGATTTAACCATGGTTAACATACAAAGTTAATAGAAACATACACATCACACACACCTAGATTGTACCAGGAGATAAAACTAAACTGCAAAACAATATATGTATACAATCACTTACCATTGTCATAGTCATCCTGTCTATTTCGTGTTTATCTTTGGTTTTATGTTGTCTAAATGGACTGTGTCTGTAGAAAACAATAACAAAAATATAAATAACATGAAAATAAAGACAAAGGGAATGAGACTCAAATTGCAGGCTTGTCATTGGTCAATCTTTAAGGCTGTAGTTTGAACTAACCAATCAGAGGCATCAGTTTTGTCTCCTATCTCAGATTTGTAAGAACATTATCTGTGTACTTTCCCCCACTGTTTGAAGTTGGCAAAATCTCTCCATTCCTCATACTTTATAAGTAGAGTATGCCAAGTATTATCGCAGTTCTAATACATGATAGATTACTATATTTCAACATAAGGTTTCAGACCAAATGGCTTCATAGTCAACTGCTACAGACCACAGTCCCTACTATAACACAGTGTCACTGTGGGGGGAATAATAAATGATAGATGTCACATAAAAGAAGAAGAATAGTTTCATTAAACATGTTTCAATTTGTTAGGGAATGAAATATATCAACAAGCATGCTAAGTATTAGGGGCGAGACAATTAATCAATCCATCGATGCATCATGATGCAACCTCTCTCAATACAAGTATCAAATTTGATATGTTTGAGACAAATCAATGAATATATTTGCTATTTTCATTCATTGAATGTAACGAAAAATGTTATGCTTCTCTGCGATCGTGTGTGAACTTGCCTAGAACTCATAAATCCATTGCAAAAATCGAAACTGTCACGCATTAAATGCAGCACATTGAAACCATTGCAATTCTAAATACTTCAGTCATGTTTAGTCATTTGTGTTTTTTCATAACAGGAAAAATATACTTGTAGCTGTAAGTTAATAGGGATTATAGCTTTGGCGATAATACTAATTTATTTTTGCTAAAGGGCAGTTAAATATTCTCAATGTACTTAATTGGTTCAAATTAAATTGAGAAAAAATAAAATAAAAAATGGGTTGAATAATATTGAGTACAGAAAGTTGTCTTTGTTAGCTCCCTTTGCATACACCAATTATCTTCCCTTGTCTTCTGACGTCTGCTGAGCAAACAGCACAACAATTTGTGGTTTGACAAAATCACATCATCATGTCCGCATTAAGACGGAGATAAGACAAGACTTGCTAATGTGGAAACATTTTTTTTAAAAATTTCAATGGGGTCACAATTTTCCACGATAGGTTTTGGGTGTCAAACAATGATGTTGATTTGTATACTGACAGTGCTGGGGGTGCAGGATTAGGTTTTGGCATTTATTTTGCAGGAAAATGGGCATATTCAGCTTGGCCTCAGAGGTGGCACTCAAAAGGCTTTACAAAGGACATAACAGTGTTAGAGTTATTTCCAATAGTGGCTGCCGTGTATATCTGGGGAAATGAATTAAGAAATAAAAAGATCTGTTTTAGAAGCGATAATATGTCTGTGGTACACATAGTGAATTCAATGACTTCAAAGTCAAATGCTGTTATGATGTTAGTACGTAATTTAACTATCCAATGCCTGCAGTTTAATTTGGTGATCAAGTCACAGCATGTTAGCGGGGTAAAAAATTCAATTTGTGACGCTTTATCTCGTTTACAGTTGCAGCGATTCAAACAACTCGCACCAAAGGCAGACTCAGAGCCAACAGAGGTGCCCGACCTTCTTTGGAATGTATTAGACAGAGAGTTAGCACTTTGTTAGAATGCAGCATGGCAAAGAACACTCGTTCAGCTTACAAGACTGCATTAAATTCCTTTGAGTCGTTCCGCTATTATTATCATTTATCACAATTATGGCCCGTACCTGATGAACATATTGTACTTTTCATTTCATTCTGCTTTGAAACTGGTTATGCACCAGCTACTATTTCATTGTACATTGCTGGCATAAGATTCCAGCACAAATTGCACAATTGGCCAGACCCTACTCAGTTTTTTGTGGTTAAAAAAATGCTCGAAGGTTGTAGGAGGCTGAAACAAAGCAAGGATAGCAGATTGCCTATTACGTTAAATATATTAAAATCCATTTGTAAAAAACTCCCTGAGGTCTGTTATTCCATTTATGAATCTAAACTATTCACAGCAGTCTTTACACTGGCTTACTTTGGTTTACTTCGGGTTGGTGAAATAATAGTAACAAAACAAGATATGCAGCAGAGAGCTCTAAGGTTTGATGATCTTGGAATAGAAAATAATAATGAGGCGATAATACTTAAATTACGAGAAACAAAAACCAATCAAAATGGCCTGCCAATTAAAATAAGACTGCCAAAAACTCAAGACAGTAGTTCATGCTGTGTTAATGCAATGATCAAATTTCTAAGGGTAAGAAATCAGTCATCTGTGTTTCTGTTTTGCCATGCTAATGGAAGTCCGTTGATGAGATCGCAATTTTCTGCAGTGTTATCTAAAGTCCTGACATCTATTGGGATAACAAATCAAAAGTATCGCTCACATAGTTTTCGTATTGGACGTGCCAGTGAGCTGGCAGTCCAGGGAGTTTCTGAGTTGGCAATTAAGCAAATGGGCCGGTGGTCATCTGATGCTTACAAAAGATATTTACGATTATAACTGAATTCCCAGTAACAGTCATTGCTTTAGAATGGGTCGAAGTTAATATGATTTTTTTTTGTTTTTTTTTGTTTTGGCTTGTTAATGCACCAGTTTAATGCTGGTTATATTGGTGGCAAAATACTATTTTATTTGACAAACAGTGAATTATATCAATTTTTCAGAAGTATGGGTATTAGGTGATTCAATAGTAAGATGGGCTGGTGTGAGGGCAGAATCTCGTGGTGATAAAAATTTAAAGTTGAAAGATGTTAAGCTGACATGGAATGGTAGACCATCACTGAGGGCTCAAGATCTAAATTCCATAATACAACATGGAATTTTATGTGGTATAAGGCCAAATATTATAATTATTAATTTAGGGGGGAATAATATGACATCATCTCACACCTGTCAAATTGTAAATTACTTGGAAAAATCAATAGCTTATCTAAAAGGTAGTTTTCCAGAAGCAACAATTGCCTGGACTTATATCCTCCCTAGATTAAAGTGGCGAAATTCGTCTAACACTCCAGAATCTGCCAAGGTCCTTGACTTAAAACGTAAGAGAATTAATCGAAAGGTAAAACAAATTATATTAAATGACCCCCGTGGAAGAATAATAGTGCATGATATTGACAGGACAACCCCAGGTTTCTATAGACCTGATGGAGTACACTTGTCTGATGTTGGAAACGATATGTACTTGCTAACAATAAGTGAAGCTATAAATACTTTTTTGTCAAATGACACTAGTAGGATAATTGGTCAAAGTTAGAATTTTGGAGGACAAATATGTAATTTCAATTAAATATTTGCTGTGGCGTAAAATTCTGGTCAGCCGTTGGTCACATTAATTCTAGGGTCTCTACTTGTGTCGGGTAGACTCGATTAACCAAGGGAGACTACTCAATCAAGTTACATTTTCATAGTTGTCCCTTGATCTGGTTCATGCTTCATGAAATAACGAGGCAAGGGACACATCTAATATTCTAAATTTAAACTGTAACAATTAGAGGTGAGGGTACAGCCCAAACAGCGCTTATATGCTAGGTAGTCCCATGTACACCTCTAATTTTTTGGCATCTTCATGTAGAGCGGTAAATAATGTTATAGCGGAATATACTGTTAGAGCCAATTAGCATAGCAAAGTCAAATGGCGAAGAGTTTGTGGTTTTTTGTTGCATAGCACAGTAATCTAACAGTGTGTGGTTTTGTTGCATAGCAGTCTAATGGCTAATTGCGTGTGGTTTGTTGCATAGCAGAATAATGTCTTAAATCGTGCACGGTTTTTCTCGCGTAACAGAATAATGTATAACACTAATAGCGTGTGTTATTGTTGCATAGCAGAATAGTTTCTCTGGCAAGTGGTTTTTGTTGCATAGCAGAAGTTGGCATAACAGTGAAATTAGTAAATGAGTTATTTTCAGATATATACTATAAATAAATATATACATGGCCTTCGGCTGGCCAGGGTTTTACTGATTCTCTACTTGGCAATGGCAACATTGTGTACGAAGGGAGAATATTGCGGCCACAAGTATCCAAACATTAAATAAGGTTTTAACATGTTGTTGTTTTGTTGCTGTGTAGTAATGGCGTTAATTGAAGATATTATAATAGTGAAATTCAGATAAGTGTTGTTATCTTTGCCCGACTTTTCATAAAATAATAGGGATTATAGCTTTGGCGATAATACTAATTTATTTTTGCTAAAGGGCAGTTAAATATTCTCAATGTACTTAATTGGTTCAAATTAAATTGAGAAAAAATAAAATAAAAAATGGGTTGAATAATATTGAGTACAGAAAGTTGTCTTTGTTAGCTCCCTTTGCATACACCAATTATCTTCCCTTGTCTTCTGACGTCTGCTGAGCAAACAGCACAACAATTTTACCCACCCACCTCCCAGTAATAATTGAATTGGTTCACATTGTATATATATTATGAATGTCAATCTAGTTGGTGAACGTGTTACTGCCAAGTTTTTTAATTATTTCAGTTGCTACCATCCAGAATTGTTTATACGAAGTACATGGTCGCTGCATTGAGTTAAGAAACATTCAAAGAAGTCATTGGAGTCGACGAATAACTTAACGTTCATTTGAAGCAGCATCCGACGAAGAATTTCAACTCCAAGCGGCATAAGTCGAAGTAGATGTGTTGATTGGACAATAACAGTACGCAAGATACAGTCGTCATTATTTTGTGTTAAGCAGTGATGAATATATAACTATTGTGAACATTGTGATCTGATTTTATTAACTATCTTGTGAACAGTTGAACTCTGTCGGAAACCCTGATAAGCAGGAAAGAGAATGAATCATGTGGACAATGACAATAAGAGTTATTCTTATCGTGTGATGATTTATATGTAGTGACCATGTACATAGTATATTGCTTGTTTATTTTTAATCCTCTTGAAATCTAATTTTGTCGCAAATTGTAAAATTCTGGTCAGCCGTTGGTCACATTAATTCTAGGGTCTCTACTTGTGTCGGGTAGACTCGATTAACCAAGGGAGACTACTCAATCAAGTTACATTTTCATAGTTGTCCCTTGATCTGGTTCATGCTTCATGAAATAACGAGGCAAGGGACACATCTAATATTCTAAATTTAAACTGTAACAATTAGAGGTGAGGGTACAGCCCAAACAGCGCTTATATGCTAGGTAGTCCCATGTACACCTCTAATTTTTTGGCATCTTCATGTAGAGCGGTAAATAATGTTATAGCGGAATATACTGTTAGAGCCAATTAGCATAGCAAAGTCAAATGGCGAAGAGTTTGTGGTTTTTTGTTGCATAGCACAGTAATCTAACAGTGTGTGGTTTTGTTGCATAGCAGTCTAATGGCTAATTGCGTGTGGTTTGTTGCATAGCAGAATAATGTCTTAAATCGTGCACGGTTTTTCTCGCGTAACAGAATAATGTATAACACTAATAGCGTGTGTTATTGTTGCATAGCAGAATAGTTTCTCTGGCAAGTGGTTTTTGTTGCATAGCAGAAGTTGGCATAACAGTGAAATTAGTAAATGAGTTATTTTCAGATATATACTATAAATAAATATATACATGGCCTTCGGCTGGCCAGGGTTTTACTGATTCTCTACTTGGCAATGGCAACATTGTGTACGAAGGGAGAATATTGCGGCCACAAGTATCCAAACATTAAATAAGGTTTTAACATGTTGTTGTTTTGTTGCTGTGTAGTAATGGCGTTAATTGAAGATATTATAATAGTGAAATTCAGATAAGTGTTGTTATCTTTGCCCGACTTTTCATAAAATAATATATTCTTACCATTAATGCTAACAAGTGTGGCATTTTAGAGCACTTTAGTTATTCTTTGTGATATATCGTGAAACATATCGTATCGTGAGAGGTATATCGTGATATGCATCATATTGCTTTACGACCATATCATCTCATCCCTACTTAGTAAACTCTTACCCTTTTAAAAGTTTATAAAGCATGCAACCAAATGAAAACCAGTCAGCACTTGAGTCATACGCTGTTCCCTTCTGTAACACTTCCGGAGCCATATAACCATGAGTACCACTGAAATACAATACACATATAACCATGAGTACCACTGAAATACAATACACATATAACCATGATTACCACTGAAATACAATACACATATAACCATGAGTACCACTGAAATACAATACACATATAACCATGAGTACCACTGAAATACAATACACATATAACCATGAGTACCACTGAAATACAATACACATATAACCATGAGTACCACTGAAATACAATACACATATAACCATGAGTACCACTGAAATACAATACACATATAACCATGAGTACCACTGAAATACAATACACATATAACCATGAGTACCACTGAAATACAATACACATATAACCATGAGTACCACTGAAATACAATACACATATAACCATGAGTACCACTGAAATACAATACACATATAACCATGAGTACCACTGAAATACAATACACATATAACCATGAGTACCACTGAAATACAATACACATATAACCATGAGTACCACTGAAATACAATACACATATAACCGTGAGTACCACTGAAATACAATACACATATAACCGTGAGTACCACTGAAATACAATACACATATAACCATGAGTACCACTGAAATACAATACACATATAACCATGAGTACCACTGAAATACAATACACATATAACCATGAGTACCACTGAAATACAATACACATATAACCATGAGTACCACTGAAATACAATACACATATAACCATGAGTACCACTGAAATACAATACACATATAACCATGAGTACCACTGAAATACAATACACATATAACCATGAGTACCACTGAAATACAATACACATATAACTGTGAGTACCAATGAAATACAATACACATGTATAACTGTGAGTACCACTGAAATACAATACACATATAACTGTGAGTACCAATGAAATACAATACACATATAACTGTGAGTACCACTGAAATACAATACACATATAACCATGAGTACCACTGAAATACAATACACATATAACCATGAGTACCACTGAATTACAATACACAACATATCTGTAATCTTAAACCTTCACAATTATCATATCCACAGGCTTTCCAGCAGTATATACCAACAAACTAGGAGAAAACTGGGAATGAAAGTCACAGAAAACAAGGAAAAAGTAGGAAGACAATGATAAAGAGTAGGAACTATTTGATTACCATACACCAAGGGAATTGGATCAGTTAGTTGACAGGTTCTTTGTTTCCACAGCCACTTGCAGGTATCACTGAATCATAGGCCAACCGTTTCAGTCATCAGTTGAGAAGGTTGGGCTATGCACCAGTGATATCAGACCACCAGATCACACTTTCAGCAAAGGAGTCTGTCAACTACACATCCTCATGTCTACTTCAGCAAGAAAATCTCCTAAGCCATGGTTAAAAAATTCCAACATGCTATTTTGCTGATGGAAAAGTAGGAATACTAGGAGCTTTTTTGGAAAACCAGGAAAAAATAGGTACACTTTCAAAAAACTATGAACGCTGGAAAGCCTGGATCCATAGGACGAAGGTTCCCCCATCTTATGGTATTACATTGTCAAACTGGCTGGATATATAAAATGATACCGTTTAACAAAATATTGCCGATCATAACTCCAGTAATATGTCCACAACATGGGATTATTTTATCTATAACTGTAAGAATGTTCAATTAACTGATTAAAGTGAATTTTTTCACTGAAAGCAATTGGGACGAAGATCTAAAAATTCACTAATTATTTCTCTCCTGACTTGGTAATGAGCAGCAACTCTGGTTATACTGACTGAATTAAAAGTTCAATTTTCCGGTTGCACAAAATTATGAGAATTATTATTTTGCTCATTAATTTTCCCATGATGCTTCACATCTCCAAGCCGTTTTTTTCAGACTCTCTGACAGATCAATTATACCAATCAAACATTTCAAATTCGAATAGTCTCCAAGTTCAGTTTTTCAAGAAAGTTAAACCAGTCTACTTACACACTAGCATGAGGTTTCTTTTTGGAAAAATCACAGGCAAGTCCTAAATCGGATATTCGTACATGACCGTTCTCATCAAGTAAAATATTGGCGGGCTGAAATAACAATGGGTATACGATAGATATTAGGTTTCGGAGCTGCTAGTACATCGTAGTGACCGTGCCTGCTATCACTATAAATGAAGTCGGATTGTACCAAACACAAAATAGACGTCTCAAAATAATGGCACAGTATATTGTTGGACAATATTGACTTGGGCCCTTTTCACTAACGTTTTAAGACTTTAAAATTGCAAAAGTTAAATTTACAAGCATTTCGTTTTCATTATGTTCAAACGTATACATTTTTGCCTGAATATTTCTTGTTACTCACCGTACACTTTTGCCATGTTTTATCAAAATATATTGAGTAATAATTACGTAGGAACAAAATGAAATTTACCATTTTAAAGTCTAAGTCTGAGAATCAAACAAAATGAAATTTACCATTTTAAAGTCTAAGTCTGAGAATCAGTCTTAAATCTTTTGTTAATACAGGCCCTGGTACTCATTAATGTGCATAACAATCTGTGAATTATTGTCTGCAAAGTATGAAGAACGACTTTCAATATATGAATAATTGTCACATGCCCAGCGGATGATCGAAGATTGTTCATGAAGAGAGTGGAGGAAATGAATGAGTGCGAGTGTAATGTTGTCTCATACTACCTACCTTTAAGTCTCTATAAACAACGAAGCGACTATGCATATGCTCTAAACCCAGTATGACTTCCGCTGCATAGAAGCGGACCTCCTTTTCGAGGAAGACACCATGTTGTGATAGGTGATAGTGTAAGTCACCACCATTCATTAAGTCTAATATAAAGCACAGTTTTTCTGGAGTCTGAAAGGCATACGTCATACATACTATGAATGGACTCCCCTCCTGAAATAGACAAAGAGTTTATGTTTACTCAACAAATAAAACAATTGCTGTGTTATAGTTTTACACCTTTGTCGAAAGTATTCATTCATGCATAGCAGTCAGGTGTCGTAATCAGTGTACAAGGTAACCAACTATAACTACAGTAAAACTTTGAAACCTCAAACTGCCGTCAGACCCAGCAATTAGTTAGAGCCATCTATTGTTTGAGGCATCTACGTTATACGTAGTATGTACGACTTACTCACTGTCCCTGGTACAAGTGTTCTAAGCATGCTGAATACTAGGCATTAAGGTCTTGTTAGTGTTTTCATACTGAATGCATTTGTATATCGTACAACTGTCAAGTAATTATCCTTTGATCCTCGTTTTTGACAAATTGGGGGTCTTTAGTAAACTTGTAGGGTCCCAGACATGCAGTTTATACTAACCTTGACAAAGGTTGATTTTAGGGGTCCCAGGGATGCACAGTCAGTGGAAAATGGGAGTCCCTAGAAAGAAAAGGGAGTCAGGGCCTCAAGATTCCTGCATTAGGGAAATCCCATTTTTCATAGATGATTTTGATAACCATCAGCCAATGAACGCAAGATTGTTTACTATACAAGTACATGTTACAACTGTTCTGGTATAACTGGATAAAAATACTGTTATAGAGTCTTCAACTCAAAGCTTCAACTTCAATGTCAGAAAACAGGATGACAAGTTAATACAAACTTGCAACAGATCAGGAAAAATACGTATTATCAAACATGTCCATTATTTATTTATCACGATACATATTGCATGTCAGATAATACATAATACTATCATAGCTCACAGACCAGTCTCAAAACTAGATTCTGATTGGTCGATTCCCAGCTCAGGTTTTGGGTACAAGTAAGCTGCTTATATATAATTTTTTCAGAACTATGATAGCTTAAGATTTATTCAGTCAAACAGTCAAACATTGATCTTTGGAATCACAGTCAAAGTCAAACATCAAGTAACCACATAAAGACAAAAAAAGGAGATTTCCTTGTGCTAAGTATTTTCCTGTCCACATTGAACCAAAGTAATATATTGTGTGCATCAGACAGACTAGCCAGGAAAATATATCAGCCTTGATCACTTCAAGTCAAGTCACATAATTACTTCAGACAATGCGTCAAGAGTAAAAAGCTGCTTATTTCAACTGTCACGAACAATTTTGATTTTTCTCCGTAACATACACTGTTGTATTCAATTTGATAAGTGTATCGTAACCCTAGATATGAAACCTGGAGATGTCCACATATAAACCTAGAGATGTCCACATATAAACCTAGAGATGTCCACATATAAATCTGGAGATGTCCACATATAAACCTTGAGAAGTCCACATATAAACCTAGAGATGCCCACATATAAACCTAGAGATGTCCACACATAAATCTGGAGATGTCCATATATAAACCTAGAGATACCCATATATAAACCTAGAGATGTCCACATATAAACCTAGAGATGTCCACATATAAATCGGGAGATGTCCATATATAAACCTAGAGATGCCCATATATAAACCTAGAGATGTCCACATATAAACCTAAAGATGTCCACATATAAACCTAAAGATGTCCACATATAAACCTAGAGATGTCCACATAAAAACCTGGAGATGTCCACATATAAACCTGGAAATGTCCACATATAAACCTAGAGATGTCCACATATAAACCTGGAAATGTCCACATATAAACCTAGAGATGTCCACATAAAAACCTGGAGATGTCCACATATAAACCTGGAAATGTCCACATATAAACCTAGAGATGTCCACATATAAACCTGGAAATGTCCACATATAAACCTGGAAATGTCCACATATAAACCTAAAGATGTCCACATATAAACCTGGAGATGTCCACATATAAACCTGGAAATGTCCACATATAAACCTAGAGATGTCCACATATAAACCTGGAAATGTCCACATATAAACCTAGAGATGTCCACATATAAACCTGGAAATGTCCACATATAAACCTGGAAATGTCCACATATAAACCTGGAAATGTCCACATATAAACCTAAAGATGTCCACATATAAACCTGGAGATGTCCACATATAAACCTAAAGATGTCCACATATAAACCTGGAGATGTCCACATATAAACCTGGAGTTGTCCACATATAAACCTGGAGATGTCCACATATAAACCTAGAGATGTCCACATATAAACCTGGAGATGTCCACATATAAACCTAGAGATGTCCACATATAAACCTGGAGATGTCCACATATAAACCTAGAGATGTCCACATATAAACCTAAAGATGTCCACATATAAACCTGGAGATGTCCACATATAAACCTAGAGATGTCCATATATAAACCTGAATGTTCACACTTTTTTTTCTAATCCTCCAATCTATTTCAGTGTGTAGTACATGAAGACTATTAAGTTGACATGAAAGAATTTCCCAATTCCATATGACACTAAAATTGCCCCTTCTTTGAAATAAAATTACAAACATGAGTACCTACCCCCGTGCTGACCAGTGACAACATTATTCGTTCATTTAATGCCAAGGTTTCTCCGCCTTTCATCTTTATTCGTTTCTTGTCTAAACACTTCATAGCATACCTGAGAATTATGTAAAATAGTTTATATAAAAAGTAAACCACAAATGCCTGATAAACAATCATCTATTTCAATGCTCAAATATTGAACAGTAAATACGGTAAACCTCACATAAAAACCACCTTAATAATAGGACCACTTCAAAACTACAGAAGAATCCCGTTGGCTGTTACTCGGTTGCGTCGAACACTCTTCTTGACTCGAACTGATTATGAAGTCCCAATTGAATTTCCTGTATAATCTATATTGTTCTACTACTTTTGGTTCAAACTGCCCAGCCTCGAACTCTCGAACCAATTATTCGGTCCCTTGATCATAAAATGCACTATTATTCGCACTTTTCGGTCAAACAATACTTTTTCTCACCTCATAATCGGATTTGCTGGCGAATGAGCTCAAACAGCATTGATAAATTTGTTTGCTTCTGTTTGAAGATTGATTAATGCAATAATTTACAATTAAAGTGTCATGTATGTATAATTTAATTTTCTATGCCTTGTAGCTTGATACTAGGGGACCCAGAGACCGTATAGCTGCTATTGATTCTGTCTAGTTATACGTGTGTTTTCTGTTTATGCTTTATTAGCATTATTTATTATCATATTTATTATGATTATTCATATGAAAGGTATACATTACTATGGACTTAAACACACTTTGACAAGACATACCCACCATAGAACGCACACATGCTAATTATTTCACAACCACAGTTGACTAGAACAACCTTTTACTCGAACAAATTTGTCAGTCCCGACGAGTTCGAGCCAACGGGATTCCACTGTACGATCACAAGTTTTAAGTCCATACTCACTATTTTGCTCTCTATTCAACCTCAACAGGTAAATATGACTTAAGGACTGGATAACCTGACTCATGGACAGGTAAATATGACTTAAGGACTGGATAACCTGACTCATGGACAGGTAAATATGACTTAAGGACTGGATAACCTGACTCATGGACAGGTAAATATGACTCAAGGACTGGATAACCTGACTCATTGACAGGTTAATATGACTCAATGACTGGATAACCTGACTCATTGACAGGTAAATATGACTCAATGACTAGATAACCTGACTCATTGACAGGTAAATATGACTCAATGACTGGATAACCTGACTCATTGACAGGTAAATATAACTCAATGACTGGATAACCTGACTCATTGACAGGTAAATATAACTCAATGACTGGATAACCTGACTCATTGACAGGTAAATATGACTCAATGACTAGATAACCTGACTCATTGACAGATTAATATGACTCAATGACTGGATAACCTGACTCATTGACAGGTAAATATAACTCAATGACTGGATAACCTGACTCATTGACAGGTAAATATAACTCAATGACTGGATAACCTGACTCATTGACAGGTAAATATGACTCAATGACTGGATAACCTGACTCATTGACAGGTAAATATAACTCAAGGACTGGATAACCTGACTCATTGACAGGTAAATATAACTCAAGGACTGGATAACCTGAATCATTGACAGGTAAATATGACTTAAGGACTGGATAACCTGACTCATTGACAGGTAAATATAACTCAATGACTGGATAACCTGACTCATTGACAGGTAAATATAACTCAAGGACTGGATAACCTGACTCATGGACATGTTAATATGACTCAAGGACTGGATAACCTGACTCATGGACATGTTAATATGACTCAAGGACTGGATAACCTGACTCATGGACAGGTTAATATGACTCAAGGACTGGATAACCTGACTCATGGACATGTTAATATGACTCAAGGACTGGATAACCTGACTCATGGACAGGTTAATATGACTCAAGGACTGGATAACCTGACTCATGGACAGGTTAATATAACTCAAGGACTGGATAACCTGACTCATGGACAGGTTAATATGACTCAAGGACTGGATAACCTGACTCATGGACAGGTTAATATGACTCAAGGACGTGATACCATGGCTAATGATCTGGAGATTTCAAGCGTTTCAACAGTAGTTTGAATGAACAAATAGACTTACATTTTTCCTGTATCTGCCTTTCTGCAACCATAAACCTCTCCAAAACCACCTCTACCAATTATTCTGTGCACACTGAAATCATTCATGGTCAGCTGGAAGAGAAGATATGTTATGCTGGATGTTACATCATGTTTCAGTAGTATTTCATGTACATATGTCATTTGACCTAACTAACGTTCTTGGATTACCAAATAGTACTACACTGGCAAGCAACTTCCCCACATGTATCGGAGGTGGAAGACAAACCGTACTACACTGGCAAGCAACTTCCCCACAGGTATCGGAGGTGGAAGACAAACAGTACTATACTGGCAAGCAACTTCCCTACATGTATCGGAGGTGGAAGACAAACAGTACTACACTGGCATGCAACTTCCCCACATGTATCGGAGGTGGAAGACAAACAGTACTACACTGGCAAGCTTCTTCCCCACATGTATCGGAGGTGGAAGACAAACAGTACTACACTGGCAAGCAACTTCCCCACATGTATCAGAGGTGGAAGACAAACAGTACTACACTGGCAAGCAACTTCCCCACATGTATCGGAGGTGGAAGACAAACAGTACTACACTGGCAAGCAACTTCCCTACATGTATCGGAGGTGGAAGACAAACAGTACTACACTGGCAAGCAACTTCCCCACATGTATCGGAGGTGGAAGACAAACAGTACTACACTGGCAAGCAACTTCCCCACATGTATCGGAGGTGGAAGACAAACCATACTACACTGGCAAGCAACTTCCCCACATGTATCGGAGGTGGAAGACAAACAGTACTACACTGGCAAGCAACTTCCCCACATGTATCGGAGGTGGAAGACAAACAGTACTACACTGGCAAGCAACTTCCCTACATGTATTGGAGGTGGAAGACAAACCGTACTACACTGGCAAGCAACTTCCCCACATGTATCGGAGGTGGAAGACAAACAGTACTACACTGGCAAGCAACTTCCCCACATGTATCGGAGGTGGAAGACAAACCATACTACACTGGCAAGCAACTTCCCCACATGTATCGGAGGTGGAAGACAAACAGTACTACACTGGCAAGCAACTTCCCCACATGTATCGGAGGTGGAAGACAAACCGTACTACACTGGCAAGCAACTTCCCCACATGTATTGGAGGTGGAAGACAAACCGTACTACACTGGCAAGCAACTTCCCCACATGTATCGGAGGTGGAAGACAAACAGTACTGCACTGGCAAGCAACTTCCCCACATGTATCAGAGGTGGAAGACAAACAGTACTACACTGGCAAGCAACTTCCCCACATGTATCGGAGGTGGAAGACAAACAGTACTGCACTGGCAAGCAACTTCCCCACATGTATCGGAGGTGGAAGACAAACAGTACTACACTGGCAAGCAACTTCCCCACATGTATCGGAGGTGGAAGACAAACAGTACTGCACTGGCAAGCAACTTCCCCACATGTATCAGAGGTGGAAGACAAACAGTACTACACTGGCAAGCAACTTCCCTACATGTATCAGAGGTGGAAGACAAACAGTACTACACTGGCAAGCAACTTCCCCACATGTATCAGAGGTGGAAGAAAAATTCATTTGGATGTATCATCTTCAGTCAAATTGTCACAGAGAACTAGAGGTGACATGATTAATCAATACATTGATGCATCACAATGCAAATCTCCCATGCTATTGGTATGTTTTGAGAAAAATCGAAGTATTGATCTGTCATTTCTATTCATTGAATCACGAAAAATGTTTACGCTCGGCCTCGTAGGCAAGTGTTGTTTTCTAGTTTTAAGTAGTTAATCCAATGTTCTTGTGTAAACTCATGAGTATGTTGAAAAACTAATGAAAACAGGGTTCTGTTCAAAATCGAAAACCCAAAACACAACTGGTACACAAGGAAATACACGAATTGCAACTCAGTGCGGAGATTTGTTACGATTTTAGTAATTAAAATTTGGAGGAGTGCAATGAAATCGTTGCACTTCTAAATACTTCTTCACATTTATTTTAGAATTAGTCACGTTCCTAAGCGATCCTTACTGGTTGCTGTGCAAAATTAGATTTAAAGTCATCACAATGTAAGTTGCCATGTCAAATATTAACGTGTAAACTCAAAAATAACTAGAATGCGTCCATAGGACACATATGCCCCCACTTGCAACCTTTGTCACAAAAGCAAATGCTATTATTCTGCTCATAGTTTGTGAATGGATATCAAAATTACCAAGTGAACAACTGTACTGATTATGATGATAAGTCAAGGGCCATAACTTTGCCCTTACTGGACACAGGCAAACACGAAACCCCAGGTGCACAACTATACAGGTTGGTGAACATTCCTGTACAGTTTGGTGAGTGTAGCTGATATACTGTTGGAGATATGCGCGACACAAAATTGCACGCTCTGTATGCTATATTTTCAACAAATCAAGGGCCATAACTTTTCACTTAATGGGCTCAGCTAATTATGAATCCCCAGGTGCAATATAACACATGCATGTGAACATTTCTGTAAACTCTTATAACTCTAGCTCATATACTTTCGGAGATATGTGCGACACAATTTTGCATACTCTGTAGGCTATATTTTAACTAAGTCAAGGGCCATAACTTTGCACCTACTGGGCACAACCAAACATGAAACTCCAGATGCACACCTTCACATGCTGGTGAACATTCCTGTAAAGTTTATTGACTCTGGCTCATATACTTTTAGAGATATGAGTGACACAAGATTTTGTGACGGACGGAAGGACGGACGGACAAGGGCAAATTTATATGCCCCCCCCCCCCCTTTTCAGACATCACAACTTGGAGTTGAACTAAGTAGTTATAATAATTTTTGTTTTCTTGGAGCAAATAATTATTATGAAATGCAAACAAGTGTACCATTTGGAATACCTTTGTTATTCTTTATGTTATATTGTGATACATATCATATCGTGAGAGGCTTATCGTGATTGTATCATGTTACAGTATATACCAAAGTCCTAGGAGTAAACTACAAATGAAAATCACAGAAAACTAAGAAAAAAGTAGGAAAAAATAGGGAGTCAATGATAAAAAGTAGGAATTACTGAAAGGAAATATGTTAACTTTGCAGCTTTTTTATTTGTATGGGAACTGCAAGGTAATTTGACCATTTAGTTGCCAAGTTATTTGTATCCACAGCCACTTACAGGTATCATAGGCATAGGCCAACCTTTTCAGTCATCAGCTGAGAGATTGGACTATGCACAAGTGATACCAGACCATTAGATCACTGTCAACTAAACATCCTCTTGTCTTCTTCAGCAAGAAAGTCTCAAAAAAATGTTTAAAAACGTCTAGACCTTATCCAATATATTACTCTGCTTATGAAAAAGTAGGAATATAAGGAGCTTTTTTTGGAAAACTAGGAAAAAACTAGGAATGCTGGAAAGCCAGGTGTTACATCTGTATAACCCCTACATACTCCCCACCAAGGTGTCCAACCTATGAACTCCAGAATTGAAGTCCAAAAAATTGTGATATCCAAACAAAACCTGGTCAAATGACAATCAGTCTCAAAAATGAGAACATATCTTATAATAAACAAGAAATATTGTGAAAAAAGATGGTCAGCGCAATTTGAAGGTTAAGATTTGTTGTGCAACATAAAAAATGCCGAGATGTTATGGTTGCTGGTCAGAAATTCAGTGGATTTCGGTAAGGTAAGGTATCCTTAAGCGAAAGGCTAACCAATCTCCTTCAATGTTGCAAATGTTTTTCGGTTGAAGAGAAATTGCCTTGGTATTTAATGTAAGATTTGATTAGTTTACACAACACTGATATGCAAATAGCAAAATAATGTTAATACAACTGTGCCAAAAAATTTCCATAACCATTTCTTACCTGTATGTTAAGCTCTAGATTTTTCCATTGACAAAATCTTGTATACTTGTCACTGAAAAACAGAACATAGTTCATTCACCCAACATGACAGAAATACTTGAAGAGGATAACATAAAACAACAAGATTAAACTGACTAAGGTTAATTAAAAACTGAAGATGTCAAAAACAATCCACAAGAAACAGTTAACTTGCAGAGAATCAATTACAACTTGCTGACATTAGACATTTCAGGTAATCGGAGGCAACAATTCTCACTGGCAAACAAGAGGTAGTCTTCGAAGAGGCTAACACCCCCCCCACCCCCCCCAATATGTTTAGAGAAAACAAGAGGGCCATGATGGTCCTGCATCGCTCACCTGAGCGCCTGAAATGTTGGGTACTATGATCCTGTGTCATAAGATGAAAATTATAGATTCTCACTAAGATAGCAAAATTTTGATTTCCAGCATGTTAAGAATATCACCATACCTGGGCTGTCTTTCTACTTTTGGGGAATGGGGCCAGGGCCGTGAGAAAGGGGAATTTCGTGTTGTTTTTTTAATAAAAAGGGGAATTTTACCAAGCTCAAATAATCAATACCAAAATAATTTTAATGTAAATTTCACATTTCCACATTCCAAAATGTAACTTAAAGTGAGTGTTTGAGAGTGTTTTCGATCGAGCAAACAAAAATTTAATTCATTTTGTTTATGATTCTGGAGGAGAAATTTGACCCAAATTAGGGGGAAAATATACATTCTTCTTTGCTTCCAGCAAAGTTTCATGAAATTCTGCCTTGTTGTTTCAGAGGAGATGTTTTTAACAATTGTTGACGGACAGACGGACGGACAGACGGACGGACGACGAACAAAGTCCGATCAGAAGAGCTTGCCTTGAGCACTTCATCCTCAGGTGAACTACAAACATGAATTGATCTATCTGTTTTATTATTAAATAATAATGAGAAAGATAGCCAAATCAGTATCTGAAAACTTCAAAATGGCTGAAAGGCTATGACATCAGTCAAGCCTAACTTCAAGAACAAGCCTCAACAATCCACAATAGTGCATCCATGAACACTTCTAAATAGCTAGGAAAGAAATCATGATCAACTAGATTGTTTTTTACCTTGATAAACTCTTCTCAAATATTCTTCCCCGCAATGAATTCTTTATTTCTTCTAAATATGGCTGAAAACAGAAAACATTGAATGAAATATACCCAACAGGTTGAAGTAAAGGTAAAAGTTGTATCATAAGTTATGTATATCATAAATACATCATGTCTACGCTGAATTCTCTCTTTTAGTTATGGTCAACAGTACATCTTGTCTACGCTGAATTTACTTTTTTAGTCATAATCAACAGTGCATCATGCCTTCGCTGAATTCTCTCTTTTAGTTAAGGTCAACAGTACATCATGTCTACGCTGAATTCTCTCTTTTAGTTATGGTCAACAGTGCATCATGTCTCAGAGAATTCTCTCTTTTAGTTATGGTCAACAGTACATCATGTCTACCCAGAATTCTCTCTTTTAGTTATGGTCAACAGTGCATCATGTCTACGCAGAATTCTCTCTTTTAGTTATGGTCAACAGTACATCATGTCTACCCAGAATTCTTTCTTTTAGTTATGGTCTACAGTTCATCATGTCTACCCAGAATTCTCTCTTTTAGTTATGGTCAACAGTACATCATGTCTACACAGAATTCTCTCTTTTAGTTATGGTCAACAGTACATCATGTCTACACAGAATTCTCTCTTTTAGTTATGGTCAACAGTACATCATGTCTACACAGAATTCTCTCTTTTAGTTATGGTCAACAGTACATCATGTCTATGCTGAATTCACTTTTTTAGTTATGGTCAACAGTGCGCAGAATTCTCTCTTTTAGTTATGGTCAACAGTGCATCATGTCTACCCAGAATTCTTTCTTTTAGTTATGGTCTACAGTTCATCATGTCTACCCAGAATTCTCTCTTTTAGTTATGGTCAACAGTACATCATGTCTACACAGAATTCTCTCTTTTAGTTATGGTCAACAGTACATCATGTCTACACAGAATTCTCTCTTTTAGTTATGGTCAACAGTACATCATGTCTACACAGAATTCTCTCTTTTAGTTATGGTCAACAGTACATCATGTCTACACAGAATTCTCTCTTTTAGTTATGGTCAACAGTACATCATGTCTACACAGAATTCACTCTTTTAGTTATGGTCAACAGTACATCATGTCTATGCTGAATTCACTTTTTTAGTTATGGTCAACAGTGCGCAGAATTCTCTCTTTTAGTTATGGTCAACAGTGCATCATGTCTACGCTGAATTCTCTCCTTTAGTTATAGTCAACAGTGCATCATGTCTATGCTGAATTCTCTCTTTAAGTTATGGTCAACAGTACATCTTGTCTATGCTGAATTCTCTCTTTTAGTTATGGTCAACAGTACATCATGTCTACGCTGAATTCTCTCTTTTAGTTATGGTCAGCAGTACGTCTTGTCTATGCTGAATTCTCTCTTTTAGTTATGGTCAACAGTACATCATGTCTACGC
Organism: Mactromeris polynyma; assembly: GCA_032209605.1. Lineage (NCBI taxonomy): Eukaryota > Metazoa > Mollusca > Bivalvia > Venerida > Mactridae > Mactromeris > Mactromeris polynyma. Next base: position 4,863,735 of record JASFXZ010000028.1, read on the forward strand.
TGAATTCTTTCTTTTAGTTATGGTCAACAGTGCATCATGTCTACCCAGAATTCTCTCTTTTAGTTATGGTCAACAGTGCATCATGTCTACCCTGAATTCTCTCTTTTAGTTATGATCAACAGTACATCATGTCTACGCTGAATTCTTTCTTATAATTATGGTCAACAGTGCATCATGTCTACGCTGAATTCTCTCATTTAGTTATAGTCAACAGTGCATCATGTCTACGCTGAATTCTCTCATTTAGTTATAGTCAACAGTGCATCATGTCTACGCTGAATTCTCTCTTTTAGTTATGGTCAACAGTGCATCATGTCTACGCTGAATTCTTTCTTATAATTATGGTCAACAGTACATCATGTCTACGCTGAATTCTCTCATTTAGTTATAGTCAACAGTGCATCATGTCTACGCTGAATTCTCTCATTAAGTTATAGTCAACAGTGCATCATGTCTACGCTGAATTCTCTCATTTAGTTATGGTCAACAGTGCATCATGTCTACGCTGAATTCTCTCATTTAGTTATAGTCAACAGTGCATCATGTCTACCCTGAATTCTCTCTTTTAGTTATGGTCAGCAGTGCATCATGTCTACGCTGAATTCTCTCTTTTAGTTATAGTCAACAGTGCATCATGTCTACGCTGAATTCTCTCTTTTAGTTATGGTCAACAGTGCATCATGTCTATGCTGAATTCTCTCTTTTAGTTATGGTCAACAGTACATCATATCTACACTGAATTATCTTTTAGTTATGGTCAACAGTACATCATGTCTACACAGAATTCTCTCTTTTAGTTATGGTCAACAGTATATCATGTTTACACTGAATTATCTTTTAGTTATGGTCAACAGTACATCATGTCTACACTGAATTCTCTCTTTTAGTTATGGCCAACAGTACATCATGTCTACACCGAATTCTCTCTTTTAGTTATGGTCAACAGTGCATCATGGCTACACAGAATTCTCTCTTTCAGTTAAGGTCAACAGTACATCCTGTCTTCGCTGAATTCTCTCTTTTAGTTATGGTCAACAGTATATCATGTTTGCACTGAATTATCTTTTAGTTATGGTCAACAGTACATCATGTCTACGCAGAATTCTCTCTTTTAGTTATGGCCAACAGTACATCATGTTTACCTTGAATTCTCTTTTAGTTATGGTCAACAGTGCATCATGGCTACACAGAATTCTCTCTTTTAGTTAAGGTCAACAGAACATCATGTTTACGCTGAATTCTCTCTTTTAGTTATGGTCAACAGTACATCATGTCTACGCAGAATTCTTTCTTTTAGTTATGGTCAACAGTATATTATGTCTACACAGAATTCTCTTTTAGTTATGGTCAACAGTGCATCAAGCCTACACATAATTCTCTCTTTTAGTTAAGGTCAACAGTGCATCATGGCTACACAGAATTCTCTCTTTTAGTTAAGGTCAACAGAACATCATGTCTACGCTGAATTCTCTCTTTTAGTTATGGTCAACAGAACATCATGTCTATGCTGAATTCTCTCTTTTAGTTATGGTCAACAGTACATCATGTCTATGCTGAATTCTCTCTTTTAGTTATGGTCAACAGTACATCATGGTTACGCAGAATTCTTTCTTTTAGTTATGGTCAACAGTACATCATGTCTATGCAGAATTCTCTCTTTTAGATATAGTCAACAGTACATCATGTCTACGCTGAATTCTTTCTTATAATTATGGTCAACAGTGCATCATGTCTACGCTGAATTCTCTCATTTAGTTATAGTCAACAGTACATCATGTCTACACTGAATTCTCTCTTTTAGTTATGGTCAGCAGTGCATCATGTCTATGCTGAATTCTCTCTTTTAGTTATGGTCAACAGTACATCATATCTACACTGAATTATCTTTTAGTTATGGTCAACAGTACATCATGTCTACACAGAATTCTCTCTTTTAGTTATGGTCAACAGTATATCATGTTAACACTGAATTATCTTTTAGTTATGGTCAACAGTACATCATGTCTACGCAGAATTCTCTCTTTTAGTTATGGCCAACAGTACATGATGTCTACACCGAATTCTCGCTTTTAGTTATGGTCAACAGTGCATCATGGCTACACAGAATTCTCTCTTTCAGTTAAGGTCAACAGTACATCCTGTCTTCGCTGAATTCTCTCTTTTAGTTATGGTCAACAGTATATCATGTTTGCACTGAATTATCTTTTAGTTATGGTCAACAGTACATCATGTCTACGCAGAATTCTCTCTTCTAGTTATGGCCAACAGTACATCATGTTTACCTTGAATTCTCTTATAGTTATGGTCAACAGTGCATCATGGCTACACAGAATTCTCTCTTTTAGTTAAGGTCAACAGAACATCATGTCTATGCTGAATTCTCTCTTTTAGTTATGGTCAACAGTACATCATGTCTACGCAGAATTCTTTCTTTTAGTTATGGTCAACAGTATATCATGTCTACACAGAATTCTCTTTTAGTTATGGTCAACAGTGCATCATGGCTACACAGAATTCTCTCTTTTAGTTAAGGTCAACAGAACATCATGTCTACGCTGAATTCTCTCTCTTAGTTATGGTCAACAGTACATCATGTCTACCCAGAATTCTTTCTTTTAGTTATGGTCAACAGAACATCATGTCTACGCTGAATTCTCTCTTTTAGTTATGGTCAACAGTACATCATGTCTATGCTGAATTCTCTCTTTTAGTTATAGTCAACAGTACATCATGTCTACCCAGAATTCTCTCTTTTAGTTATGGTCAACAGTACATCATGTCTACGCTGAATTCTTTCTTTTAGTTATGGTCAACAGTATATCATGTCTACGCTGAATTCTCTCTTTTAGTTATGGTCAACAGTACATCATGTCTATGCTGAATTCTCTCTTTTAGTTATGGTCAACAGTACATCATGGTTACGCAGAATTCTTTCTTTTAGTTATGGTCAACAGTACATCATGTCTATGCAGAATTCTCTCTTTTAGTTATGGTCAACAGTATATCATGTCTATGCAGAATTCTCTCTTTTAGTTATGGCAAACAGTACATCATGTCTACCCTGAATTCTCTTTTAGTTATGGTCAACAGTGCATCATGTCTATGCAGAATTCTCTCTTTTAGTTATGGCAAACAGTACATCATGTCTACCCTGAATTCTCTTTTAGTTATGGTCAACAGTGCATCATGCCTATGCTGAATTCTCTCTTTTAGTTAAGGTCAACAGTACATCATGTCTACGCAGAATTCTCTCTTTTAGTTATGGCAAACAGTACATCATGTCTACCCTGAATTCTCTTTTAGTTATGGTCAACAGTGCATCATGCCTATGCTGAATTCTCTCTTTTAGTTATGGTCAATAGTACATCATGTCTACCCAGAATTCTGCCTTTTAGTTATGGTCGACAGTATATCATGTCTACACAGAATTCTCTCTTTTAGTTATGGTCAACAGTACATCATATCTACACAAAATTCTCTCTTTTAGTTATGGTCAACAGTATATCATGTCTACACAGAATTCTCTCTTTTAGTTATGGTCAACAGTATATCATGTCTACACTGAATTCTCTTTTAGTTATGGTCAACAGTACATCCTGTCTTCGCTGAATTCTCTCTTTTAGTTATGGTCAACAGTACATCATGTCTACACTGAATTCTCTGTTTTAGTTATGGTCAACAGTACATCATGCCTACGCTGAATCCTCTCTTTTAGTTATGGTCAACAGTACATCATGTCTATGCTGAATTCTCTCTTTAAGTTATGGTCAACAATACATCATGTCTATGCAGAATTCTCTCTTTTAGTTATGGTCAACAGTACATCATGTCTACCCAGAATTCTCCCTTTAGTTATGGTCAACATCAGAATCTCCCCATTAATATAAATATTCAGACAAGCAGATTTTCTGTGTAGGTCTCTTAAACAGTTTGTTACAATGTTGGAAACAAAGCACATACTTCATATTGCTGATCTAAATATAAGTAAATATGGACTTTGAGGTTGATAATAATTTGCATTATACATCTAGAGCACATGCATGATAAAAACTTCCTTATATACAAGTGGCTGACTTTTGTTATCAAACTGAAAATATCGTCCTTAAAACAGGACAGAAAACATCATTTCAAAATTAAGAAAAATGTTAATAAGCTCAAACCTATGCCTTAAGATGAAACTACTCATTAAAATGAAAAAGTACAAACATTTCATCTCCAAACAATTTTGCCCCATTCTTCATTTCTGATGTGTAAAAGGCAACAGCAGGGTCACAGTTTACAAGATAAATATCAGCAAGCACACATTGTATTTAATCAATATCTGACAGCAAACAGTTGTCCAAGAGGAAAGCAAGACAAAATCAACACATGTACAAAGTACCAGTTAGTCTTGTATTGCTTTCACACCTCAATATATATACATAAATTGCACAAAAATTGGGTGGCGGCGTGTATAAATATAAATGTATGTAATTATCATTACATGTTACAAAATATTAACAACACAGAATCTCAGAAAATACTTGGCCACAAACACACACAGGATTACAACACAGAATCTCAGAGAATACTTGACCACAAACACACACAGGATTACAACACAGAATCTCAGAGAATACTTGACCACAAACACATACAGGATTACAACACAGAATCTCAGAGAATACTTGACCACAAACACACACAGGATTACAACACAGAATCTCAGAGAATACTTGACCACAAACACATACAGGATTACAACACAGAATCTCAGAGAATACTTGACCACAAACACACACAGGATTACAACACAGAATCTCAGAGAATACTTGACCACAAACACATACAGGATTACAACATATAATCTCAGAGAATACTTGACCACAAACACACACAGGATTACAACACAGAATCTCAGAGAATACTTGACCACAAACACACACAGGATTACAACACAGAATCTCAGAGAATACTTGACCACAAACACATACAGGATTACAACACAGAATCTCAGAGAATACTTGACCACAAACACATACAGGATTACAACACAGAATCTCAGAGAATACTTGACCACAAACACACACAGGATTACAACACAGAATCTCAGAGAATACTTGACCACAAACACACACAGGATTACAACACAGAATCTCAGAGAATACTTGACCACAAACACACACAGGATTACAACACAGAATCTCAGAGAATACTTGACCACAAACACACACAGGATTACAACACAGAATCTCAGAGAATACTTGACCACAAACACACACAGGATTACAACACAGAATCTCAGAGAATACTTGACCACAAACACACACAGGATTACAACACAGAATCTCAGAGAATACTTGACCACAAACACACACAGGATTACAACACAGAATCTCAGAGAATACTTGACCACAAACACACACAGGATTACAACACAGAATCTCAGAGAATACTTGACCACAAACACACACAGGATTACAACACAGAATCTCAGAGAATACTTGACCACAAACACAAACAGGAAGTTATACTGAACAATACAATATTCGACCTACATGAACTAGGCTACTAATATAAAGAAAAATAATAAACTAATAGACTAGTATTTTCCACAGATTTTAAGCTCAAATTGAGGGTGCCCACAATACACATGTGTATAATGCTCAACAAAGTCAGCTGACATTTACAATCTTGAGTTACTTCATGTATACTCAAACATGTGGTAGTAGAAGACTACTATATTTAAATATAAGATAAGCAAGCTTATGGTTAGTTTATTTAACACAATAACTTCCAGTAAATGACAGAACTTATCACATGCTTCAAATAAGCCTGAGTTCTAATCAAATGCACATACTGAGAACATCTATACCCACAATGTACACATCTCCCCCCTCCCAAATAAGTTAATACTACATACATAGTCCCCCATACAGCAGCCACTATATACATAGTTCCCCATTCAGCAGCCACTATGTACATAGTTCCCCATACAGCAGCCACTATGTACATAGTTCCCCATACAGCAGCCACTATGTACATAGTTCCCCATTCAGCAGCCACTACATACATAGTTCCCCATTCAGCAGCCACTATGTACATAGTTCCCCATACAGCAGCCACTATGTACATAGTTCCCCATACAGCAGCCACTATGTACATAGTTCCCCATTCAGCAGCCACTATATACATAGTTCCCCATACAGCAGCCACTATGTACATAGTTCCCCATACAGCAGCCACTATATACATAGTTCCCCATTCAGCAGCCACTATATACATAGTTCCCCATACAGCAGCCACTATATACATAGTTCCCCATACAGCAGCCACTATGTACATAGTTCCCCATACAGCAGCCACTATATACATAGTTCCCCATTCAGCAGCCACTATATACATAGTTCCCCATACAGCAGCCACTATGTACATAGTTCCCCATACAGCAGCCACTATGTACATAGTTCCCCATACAGCAGCCACTATATACATAGTTCCCCATACAGCAGCCACTATGTACATAGTTCCCCATACAGCAGCCACTATATACATAGTTCCCCATACAGCAGCCACTATGTACATAGTTCCCCATTCAGCAGCCACTATGTACATAGTTCCCCATACAGCAGCCACTATGTACATAGTTCCCCATACAGCAGCCACTATGTACATAGTTCCCCATTCAGCAGCCACTATGTACATAGTTCCCCATACAGCAGCCACTATGTACATAGTTCCCCATACAGCAGCCACTATGTACATAGTTCCCCATACAGCAGCCACTATGTACATAGTCCCCCATTCCGCAGCCACTATATACATAGTCCCCCATTTAGCAGCCACTACATACATAGTCCCCCATTCAGCAGCCACTATGTACATAGTCCCCCATTCCGCAGCCACTATATACATAGTCCCCCATTCCGCAGCCACTATATACATAGTCCCCCATTCCGCAGCCACTATGTACATAGTCCCCCATTCTGCAGCCACTACATACATAGTCCCCCATTCCGCAGCCACTACATACATAGTCCCCCATTTAGCAGCCACTATGTAGTGTACACAATCCCGAATTTAGCAGTCACTACATACATAGTCCCCTATTCAGCAGCCACTACATACATAGTCCCCCATTCAGCAGTCAATACATACACAGTCCCCCATTCAGCAGCCACTACATACATAGTCCCCCATTCAGCAGTCACTACATACACAGTCCCCCATTCAGCAGCCACTATGTGCATAGTCCCCCATTTAGCAGCCACTAAGTACATAGTCCCCCATTCAGCAGCCACTATGTACATGGTCCCCCATTCAGCAGCCACTACATACATAGTCCCCCATTCAGCAGCCACTACATACATAGTCCCCCATTCAGCAGCCACTAAATACATAGTCCCCCATTCAACAGCCACTACATACATAGTCCCCCATTCAGCAGCCACTACATACATAGTCCCCCATTCAGCAGCCACTATGTACGTAGTCCCCCATTCAGCAGCCACTATGTACATAGTCCCCCATTCAGCAGCCACTATGTACATAGTCCCCCATTCAGCAGCCACTATGTACATAGTCCCACATTCAGCAGCCACTATGTACAAAGTCCCCCATTCAGCAGCCACTATGTACATAGTTCCCCATTCAGCAGCCACTATGTACATAGTCCCCCATTCAGCAGCCACTATGTACATAGTCCCCCATTCAGCAGCCACTATGTACATAGTCCTCCATTCAGCAGCCACTATGTACATAGTCCCCCATTCAGCAGCCACTACATACATAGTCCCCCAATCAGCAGCCACTATGTACATAGTCCCCCATTCAGCAGCCACTACATACATAGTCCCCCATTCAGCAGGCACTAGGGTCCCCTACATGTACAAAGTACATGGAGAAAATTCTCCAAAGTAGCAGCAGTACTAATAAATTTGTTTAGAAAATAAACTCACCCACTTATTTGCACAAACTAATTCTGGTCTAGTATCTATTTGGATTGCCATGGTAACAAGGTTTTAGAATATATCAAATTTGTACAAGCACTTGAACAGCATAGCACCAATCCAATGAAGATTGAGCAAGAATAGCTAACTTGTTAGATAGTAATTTCCATTTTTAACCACAGTAAAGGACAGACAACTGACTGAGAAAACAAAGTGGCAGCAGCTAAAATCTTTCCTAAAGTGGTATAACTGACATTGTATCCAATCAGGTAACACATTCATACACATATATGGCTCCAGGGAATAACTGAATAACACCAAAACAAATGAAGAGTTGGTAAAATTACTCAAGGACACGGTTTTACAATCTGAAATTGTAGAATAACAGACATTAGCCAATATATAGTATAGGCAGCAAACACTGGACCACACGTTCTATTTGAAAGAGAGAGATAAGACTTTCATTTTATGCTTAATCACTTACAGCAAATTTATAGTAACAAGTTCCCTGTCACCCCTCATAATGCATGTTGCTTTTATCACTTAATATTTAATTGCCCAGCTCTGTGACACCTTCCCCTCACCTAGTGGCCCTACATTGATCATCTCAGTGAAACCTTCCACTCACCTAGTGGCCCTACATTGATCATCTCAGTGAAACCTTCCCCTCACCTAGTGGCCCTACATTGATTATCTCAGTGAAACCTTCCCTCACCTAGTGGCCCTACATTGATTATCTCAGTGAAACCTTCCCCTCACCTAGTGGCCCTACATTGATCATCTCTGTGAAACCTTCCCCTCACCTAGTGGCCCTACATTGATCATCTCAGTGAAACCTTCCCCTCACCTAGTGGCCCTACATTGATCATCTCTGTGAAACCTTCCCCTCACCTAGTGGCCCTACATTGATTATCTCAGAGTAACCTTCCCCTCACCTAGTGGCCCTACATTGATTATCTCAGAGTAACCTTCCCCTCACCTAGTGGCCCTACATTGATCATCTCAGTGAAACCTTCCCCTCACCTAGTGGCCCTACATTGATTATCTCAGAGTAACCTTCCCCTCACCTAGTGGCCCTACATTGATTATCTCAGAGTAACCTTCCCCTCACCTAGTGGCCCTACATTGATCATCTCAGTGAAACCTTCCCCTCACCTAGTGGCCCTACATTGATTATCTCAGAGTAACCTTCCCCTCACCTAGTGGCCCTACATTGATTATCTCAGAGTAACCTTCCCCTCACCTAGTGGCCCTACATTGATCATCTCAGTGAAACCTTTCCCTCACCTAGTGGCCCTACATTGATTATCTCAGAGTAACCTTCCCCTCACCTAGTGGCCCTACATTGATTATCTCAGAGTAACCTTCCCCTCACCTAGTGGCCCTACATTGATCATCTCAGTGAAACCTTTCCCTCACCTAGTGGCCCTACATTGATTATCTCAGAGTAACCTTCCCCTCACCTAGTGGCCCTACATTGATTATCTCAGAGTAACCTTCCCCTCACCTAGTGGCCCTACATTGATCATCTCAGTGAAACCTTCCCCTCACCTAGTGGCCTGACATTGATCATCTCAGTGAAACCTTCCCCTCACCTAGTGGCCCTACATTGATCATCTCAGTGAAACCTTCCACTCACCTAGTGGCCCTACATTGATCATCTCAGTGAAACCTTCCCCTCACCTAGTGGCCCTACATTGATCATCTCAGTGAAACCTTCCCCTCACCTAGTGGCCCTACATTGATCATCTCAGTGAAACCTTCCCCTCACCTAGTGGCCCTACATTGATCATCTCAGTGAAACCTTCCACTCACCTAGTGGCCCTACATTGATCATCTCAGTGAAACCTTCCCCTCAGCTAGTGGCCCTACATTGATCATCTCAGTGAAACCTTCCCCTCACCTAGTGGCCCTACATTGATCATCTCAGAGTAACCTTCCCCTCACCTAGTGGCCCTACATTGATCATCTCAGTGAAACCTTCCCCTCACCTAGTGGCCCTACATTGATCATCTCAGTGAAACCTTCCCCTCACCTAGTGGCCCTACATTGATCATCTCAGAGAAACCTGATCAACAATAACATGAATCAAAGGAATTGTTAATTGAAGTTGATAAGTAGTTTTAAAACAAAGTCTTATCATAGGTCAAATTGAAGAGCTCATAAAACAACCAATCAGAGATTTGGAGCTCATAAAACAACCAATCAGAGATTTGGAGCTCATAAAACAACCAATCAGAGATTTAGTACCTCAGAAAGTCAGAAATAGGACATGGAGAGATCATACCAGCTCATCTACCCAAACATCACACGAACATTAATTATTTGACATACACATGAAAAGCTGACAGCAGCAAATAAATAATATCAACCTATTCTATGCAAAAGTAATTCCTTATTTATAAGCAATATTTTTTCAATGAACTTGAGATAGCATTTTTAACCTTAAACACATCAGGGAACTTAACTTTACCTGAAATAAATTTGCACTTATTTTTCTTGTGCGCTGTGCTTGAGTGAATTGATCTTTGACACTTTCAAATGCCTCATTAGAATATTTCTGAAAATACAAGCATACTCATTTTACGATACGAAACAACATCACTTCACAATATAGGAGCAGAATTTGAAAGAAAACAACATCTCAATATGTCAAAGTAAGCAACTGACATGCAAGAGGTACAGAAAATTGCAGTATACTTTTTTCTCTATGCTAAGAACCAATGCCATATAATTATGAGGAGACAATGGCCAAGGAAATGATTTCCAGCTCGGATACCGGTCTCAGTTGTCACAAGGGTCGGGATGTGAACAGTTGTTACTGGGGCCGGGATGTGAACAGTTGTCACAGGGGTCTAGAAGTGAACAGTTGATACAGGGGTCGGGATGTGAACAGTTGTTACGGAGGTCGGGATGTTCTCAGTTGATACAGGGGCCGGGATGTTCTCAGTTGTTACAGGGGTAGGGATGTTCTCAGTTGATACAGGGGCTGGGATGTGAACAGTTGATACAGGGGTCGGGATGTTCTTAATTGATACAGGGGCCGGGATGTGAACAGTTGATACAGGGGCCGGGATGTGAACAGTTGATACAGGGGCCGGGATGTGAACAGTTGTTACAGGGGTCTAGAAGTGAACAGTTGATACAGGGGCCGGGATGTGAACGGTTGTTACAGGGGTCAGGATGTGAAGAGTTGATGCAGGGACCAGGATGTGAACAGTCACCACAGGGGTCTGGATGTAAAGAGTTGTTACAGGGGCCAGGAAGTGAAGAGTTGTTACAGGGGCCAGGAAGTGAACAGTTGTTACAGGGGCCAGGAAGTGAACAGTTGATACAGGGGCCAGGAAATGAACAGTTGTTACAGGGGCCTGAGGAAGTGAACAGTTGTTACAGGGGTCGGGAAGTGAACAGTTGATACAGGGGCCAGGAAGTGAACAGTTGTTACAGGGGCCAGGAAGTGACAGTTGTTACTGGGTCGGGAAGCGAACGGTTAATACAGGGGCCAGGAAGTGAACAGTTGTTACAGGGACCAGGATGTGAGCGGTTGTTACAGGAGTCGGGATGTGTACGATTGATACAGGTGCCAGGAAGTGAACAGTTGTTACAGGGGCTGGGATGTGAACAGTTGATGCAGGGGCTGGAATGTAAACAGTCATCACAGGGGTTGCGATGTGAACAGTTGATGCAGGGGCCGGGATGTGAACGGTCATCACTGGGGTTGGGATGTGAAGAGTTTTTACAGGGGCCAGGAAGTAAAGAGTTGTTACAGGGGCCAGGAAGTGAAGAGTTGTTACAGGGGACGATATCAACCTCTCTCTTGATTAAAACTAAAATGGATTATTTCAGTCTTTGTCCAAAAAAGAAATCAGCTGAAAAAAGGAAGATTATCATCCCTGCAGGTCAGTTATAGGGATGTAAGTTATACACCATCAGCAGACATGAAATCTTCACCATGGTAACTGCACCAACATGTTGTACTCTACTGTTGCTATTGAGATGCTGTTTGATTTCACTGCTTACTACACACAATATACAAGTTACCTCAAAGATGTCCTTATCAAGAGTTTTAGTTCGTTGTGCCATAGTTAATGCTTCCTGTACATGCTCGACAGCTTCTTTTGAATATGTCTGAAAATATGGAGGCAGGTCAAATAAATGTGTGATTATATGGAAGCTTAAACCTTGTTATACCGTCTGAAATTGAGGTAGCATGTCATTTGATTAAATCTGAAAATAAGGCAGCATGTCATTTTGTAATATCTGAAAATAAGGTAGAATGTCATTTTATTAAATCTGAAAATAAGGTAGCATGTCATGTTATTATATCGGAAATTAAGGTAGCATGTCATGTTATTATATCTGAAATTAAGGTAGCATGTCATGTTATTATATCTGAAATTAAGGTAGCATGTCATGTTATTATATCGGAAATTAAGGTAGAATGTCATGCTATTATATCTGGAAAAAAGCCACAAATTGAATTAAATGATGAAAAAAGGAGACAAGTAATATTATGGCTGAAATAGATCTAATAATTCCATAATTCTGTCCGGGCCTTATGATATGGGAAAGAAATATGGTTCCATTTTACTGAATTTATTTTCTCCCATTTTATGTTAATTTCCACTCTTACATCATCACTGATTCTTTCAGCCAGAAAAGCTGAACCATTGACTCGTACTGTCACATACCTCCATATATTGATTAGTTTCGTTTCTTAAACAGTCACATAAACAACCAGGGTCATCTTGTGACTTATCCAGCAAGGTGGAGGAAAGACCCTTAGTGGCCCCTTCTTGTATTTTTGGGGGCTAAAGTAAGCACCTGCATAGAACCCTCTACCTTCCACTAAGCCAGCAGGATCGCCTACGTATTTGTAGGTGTGAACGTTGAGTTGTGTTAACAGAGATGAATATTCTGCCATGTCAACTATTTGCCACTCACAACATGATCCCCTGTCAGTGAGGCCTGCCACCATAATAATTATTCCCCTAGAAGTGAAAAAAAACAACCACAGATTTCTGGAAAAGATAAATGCATCGTGTAGAGATTACTGTAGCATTATCTGAAGGAAACAAACAGGATTTCTAGGAGGAAGGATTGCAAGTGTAACTTTCATTACATAAAAATTAGTGCAGACAATTCAGACATAAAAACGCTTGTCATTATTACTGTTATATTACAGATATAATATGGCTCAAAACCTTTAAAAACTACTATAGCTGTAGATGATAAACAAGCTGTATCAATGTGAAGTTGAAACCTTTAAAACATGTCTGCATGGTCTGAAAAAGTATAATCTCCTTTCAGGATTATCGAATCAAAGTAGACATTTTAAGAAGACAACATCTGATATTTCAAAAAGACAGACTAGTCATTAAATATTTATTCTATAGTGGATGCAATTGGGTCGCAAATGGGTCGCAAATGGGTCGAGAATTTTTTTAAAATTTATTACACTTGCATTTAGCTTATAAATGGAAAATGTATTTTTATCAAATATTCGAATGACGAATCTGTATTCGAATACTCTTGACATACAAATGAATATCCGAATATTCGTTGACATCACTACTTTTTTATCTATCAATTCTATAAATGTCAATGCGTAGGTGTATGTTCTGTAACCCACATTTCCTATGTTTTCATCCAGTTCTAGCTCTCTATACTTCAGACACTGTTCTACATGCCTATATACCAGGTAGCCTATGACTTCTACATAAATATCGAAGTCACGTTCGCAATAATTGCACAGATATGTTAATCTTCATTTTGGAAAAAAATTAAGATTTTATAAGTAATTGCCATGTTGTTAATTTTGTATGCTGGTTTGCTTTAACTGGGCAACAATTTGAGTTGCAAAAGACACTTTTGGTGCTATGGCACCGTACATATCCACAATGATACACAGTATTCATCCTATCTAAGACAGAACATGCAAGCAATGAAAGGAGACATTCGTATAAAGAGAGAATTTCTAACCAGCACAATCTGTAAGAGTGTATTTGGGAGAAGAATTATATGCACAGACATTTTCAGTATTGATTTCGACATCAGCAAAGATCTGCCTCTCGTGTGATCATCTGGAGACAACAAATTGAGAGGTGACGGCAAAACAAGTCTAAATAATTCTGTATCTATATGCAGATAAACTTGTCTCTATTTCCCCCCTCCAAATGATTCTTCACAAAAGTCAAGCAATAATGACAAGCAGAAAAACAAATGAATGAATCTGAATATTGATGCTGGTCACAAGAATTCCAAACAATGAGTAAACCAGGTTTCAGTCCAGTCTCAGTCCAGTCCGGTCTCAGTCCAGTCTCAGTCCGGTCTCAGTCCAGTCTCAGTATCTAAGCATCTGATTGGCTGTTCCTGAGCTCCGTCTTAAAACACCACTGCATTTTGACACTTGTCTAAAAACTAAGTTTTTTTTGGCTTAGCTGTATAACATTGATTTTGACCTACATTTTTGACCAAATAAATGTTGTTCTCGAAGTGGGCTTTTTAAAATCTGACCAATCATATTGTCACCCAAGAGGCAACAAATGGAGTTTTAGTTTACCCAAGAGGCACCAAATGGAGTTTTAGTTTACCCAAGAGGCACCAAATGGAGTTTTAGTTTACCCAAGAGGCACCAAATGGAGTTTTAGTTTACCCAAGAGGCACCAAATGGAGTTTTAGTTTACCCAAGAGGCACCAAATGGAGTTTTAGTTTACCCAAGAGGCACCAAATGGAGTTTTAGTTTACCCAAGAGGCACCAAATGGAGTTTTAGTTTACCCAAGAGGCACCAAATGGAGTTTTAGTTTACCCAAGAGGCACCAAACGGTTTTCAAAGACAACAACATTCATTGGAAACTAATATTCACTCTTAATATTGATTTCAATTTAAAAGCCCCTTTCAATAAGAAGAAATATCATCCTTCACAATAATACATAGTACAGTGCAACATTCCACAGCAAAGCCATTTTGAAGATGCATATATCAACTGTTGTCAAGAGGTTGATACTCTTGACAGAGGCTAAATAGGAAATATTTTTACATTGGGAACATTAATAATGTCGTTGAAGAAAGGGTGTTGATAATGATAGGACCAATCTGTAGATGACTCCCTGTACATCAAGTATTGGCATATTTCTTACCATTATAATTATCATGATATAAAAATCATAATGCCTTCTTCTAAAAAAAGTTCTTACAATTAACAACTGTACAGAATGATGTGTGTTGGATATAATTAGCAAATTAATGTGTCATTCATTTGTCAACAATGGTGTGTGTAATAAAGCTATTCTACTGTCCATTCAAAATAAGTTGAATATATAACTCGAATTTGCTCATTCTTTCATTATTGTGTTTACCTTAATATCGATTCTACAATTTCTAGGGGTGTTGTATACAACCTGTTCATCCGTTCATAATTGACAATATGATTTAAACAACCTTCCCACCCTATACTCAATATCATGGATAAATCAATAATGAAAGCCTTATCAAATTTGGTTTATACTAGTCTATTATTATGTTCTGAAAGCCTATTGCGCAATATTTTGCAAAACACATTTTCATTGGCTGAGGACCACAAAGTTTGTATACAACCATTTTAAAGTACATAAAAAAGGACAATCACCAGGTATGACTTATTGTAAAGTCTTAATATCATGTTTTCTTCTCTTCATTAAACTGAAGCCAGAGAGTAGGATAGATACAGTCGCATATGACTGCTTGGTGACAAAATACAGGATATAATGCAGTCTATGAAATCCACCCCTGACTAGCATTTCGCCCTTACCTCATACAATTTTTGTTTGCAGTGTATGTAAGCTATAATCAACTGGATTTGATTTAGTCTCAGTAACACAGCTATACTGAAAGATGATATTGAAACTGCTTCTACTTCTACATTAATCAGCAAGTTAAGACTCAGTCCAGCTTCCACCCCTCCATATATAGTATCTCATTACAAGACTATTCCAGCTTCCACCCCTCCATATATAGTATCTCATTACAAGACTATTCCAGCTTCCATCCCTCAATATATAGTATCTCATTACAAGACTTTTCCAGCTTCCACCCCTCCATATACAGTATCTCATTACAAGATTTTTCCAGCTTCCACCCCTCCATATACAGTATCTCATTACAAGACTATTCCAGCTTCCACCCCTCCATATACAGTATCTCATTACAAGACTATTCCAGCTTCCACCCCTCCATATACAGTATCTCATTACATGACTATTCCAGCTTCCACCCCTCCATATACAGTATCTCATTACAAGACTATTCCAGCTTCCACCCCTCCATATACAGTATCTCATTACATGACTATTCCAGCTTCCACCCCTCCATATACAGTATCTCATTACAAGACTATTCCAGCTTCCACCCCTCCATATACAGTATCTCATTACAAGACTATTCCAGCTTCCACCCCTCCATATACAGTATCTCATTACATGACTATTCCAGCTTCCACCCCTCCATATACAGTATCTCATTACATGACTATTCCAGCTTCCACCCCTCCATATACAGTATCTCATTACATGACTATTCCAGCTTCCACCCCTCCATATACAGTATCTCATTACAAGACTATTCCAGCTTCAACCCCTCCATATACAGTATCTCATTACAAGACTATTCCAGCTTCCACCCCTCCATATATAGTATCTCATTACATGACTATTCCAGCTTCCACCCTCCATATACAGTATCTCATTACAAGACTATTCCAGCTTCCACCCCTCCATATACAGTATCTCATTACAAGACTATTCCAGCTTCCACCCCTCCATATACAGTATCTCATTACAAGACTATTCCAGCTTCCACCCCTCCATATACAGTATCTCATTACAAGACTATTCCAGCTTCCACCCCTCCATATACAGTATCTCATTACAAGACTCAGTCCAGTTTCCACCCCTCCATATACAGTATCTCATTACAAGACTATTCCAGCTTCCACCCCTCCATATACAGTATCTCATTACATGACTATTCCAGCTTCCACCCCTCCATATACAGTATCTCATTACATGACTATTCCAGCTTCCACCCCTCCATATACAGTATCTCATTACAAGACTATTCCAGCTTCCACCCCTCCATATATAGTATCTCATTACAAGACTATTCCAGCTTCCACCCCTCCATATACAGTATCTCATTACAAGACTATTCCAGCTTCCACCCCTCCATATACAGTATCTCATTACAAGACTCAGTCCAGCTTCCACCCCTCCATATACAGTATCTCATTACAAGACTCAGTCCAGCTTCCACCCCTCCATATACAGTATCTCATAACATACATACAGTCACACCTGTTCATGTGCTCAATCTCATACATATGTAGTTATCCACCTGTTTGTTGTCAATCTAATAGCACTATACAATACTGATAAATCTATATACTGGTAGATATATACCCAAGGTAACTACTGTATTATAACGTAAACATCTATTCGTTTGCTATAGACAAACCTATACATCTAAAATTACCAAAATACATCAACTAATTGATGGCAATCATTCAATTAATTAGTAAAAACAAATGAGAAAACCGAAGACAGTAACACAAGCCCCAATTTCCCAAAAAATCTCAACTGAGATCTGTTACAAACTCAAATATTCATGGCACCTTATTTTGCAATATAGAGGATGTTCGTGTAAGTCAATCAAAAGAACTAGTAATTTATATATCAGAATTTTTACTTAAACAGAAGTTTTCTTGTCCAAGATTCAGCTTTTGATGGCAAAACTGTAGTGCAGATAATTAAATCAATCCTCTTTTTTCTGAAAAAAAATGAACAAATAAACTCACATCAAAAGGCACTTTGCCAGATAGTATTACACACCATGTCTGGCTTGAAATCATACACATGCATTGTTTCATTCATATCCAAGTTTGGCCATTATTTTGTTATTAACCATATTTTGCAATATTTTTTATATTTATTATACATGCCACTAAAAAATAGAATCATGTAACATAACATCAATAATTCAGTGCAACAAACAGTTCCTGGCGTACAATTCCCCTGTCAATGTTTAATTTGAGTTCCCAGTACGCAAATAACCTATTGTTCATGCATTATTGCATCCCGTTACTACACACCGTCTGTCGCAGAATGACCACAGCCTCTACAGCCCACACCGTCTGTCGCAGACCTATCACAGCCTCTACAGTACACCCACCATATGTTTTTATATTTACAAGGAAAATCAACAAACCAACATTTTCGCAATTGATTTCAGCTGCCAGGTCTACATCTAGTTTACAGATCAAATATTTATGTAACTCAAGATTATTTTTCCCAAATCCTAGTTATAGACAAATCTCAATAAAGATCTCTTAGAACACTAATACTTGATTGGTTGGTTCAGATAGCAGTTTTATGATTGACTAATAGCAAGAATGCATTCTTTGTAGACTAGATTGAAAAATTTATCCAAGAACATATTTCACTCTGCAAATGTTTCACGTTAGGTAGAACATAGCAATAAATATGTGTATCAAGACACTGTGTCACAGGCAAGAATTAGGAACAAAGGTCAAGAGGCCCTTCATAAGGTCAAGAGGCCCTTCATACAGCAGTAAAATGACGGACTCTTACATGTCATGACAGGGGTGTTATGTTATGATGAATATTTATGCAGACAATTAATAATCTTCTCAAAGATGGCTGCGTTATGAAATGGATACCAAACTTACAATGTACAGAACAATTATGTGACAGATGGTCAATGCAATTTCCACACGCCAATTAAAGAAATAATCGGATGAAGATTTTCAAAACGTTTGATAGACCAATCAGAGATCACTGTGGTAAGCCGGCTATGTATAGACCAATCAGAATTAACTGTCATATATGCAGACTATGTATAGACCAATCAGAGATTCACTGTCATATGCAGGCTATGTATAGACCAATCAGAATTCACTGTCATATGCAGGCTATGCATAGACCAATAAGAATTCAATGTCAAACGCAGGCTATGCATAGACCAATCAGAATTCAATGTCATACGCAGGCTATGCATAGACCAATCAGAGATTCACTGTCATATGCAGGCTATGCATAGACCAATCAGAATTCACTGTCATATGCAGGCTATGCATAGACCAATCAGAATTCACTGTTATACGCAGGTTATGCATAGACATATCAGAATTCACTGTCATATGCAGGCTATGCATAGACCAATCAGAATTCACAGTCATATGCAGGCTATGCATAGACCAATCAGAGATTCACTGTCATATGTAGGCTATGCATTAGACCAATCAGAATTCACTGTCATATGCAGGCTATGCATAGACCAATCAGAATTCACTGTCATATGCAGGCTATGCATAGACCAATCAGAAACCACTTGTCTGTCTCTGGTTCTGCATCACTTAGCCACCAAACATCAATATGTTTATAGCTCAGAGGTAAAAAAAACTAAGCTTTTGTGGAGATTGATTGATCATAATCACTAGGAAGCTTCCCAGGGCGGTCAATTACTACAGTATAGTTGGCAGTTATCAATATCGCTACTATTACCCTGGATGGCTTTGTATAGGATTGTGTGTGGAGGAAGGTTTCATGTTCACTGTATGCAATGGTTAAAAGCCATATATTACTACAATACTTAGTGTGGTGTGTCATATTTTATGATATTTCTATAGGAAGGCTTGAACGTCCATAGATATGTTATTATCTAGAGTTCAGCAAGACTTAAACACACTGACATGTTTATAAATGCCAGAATGAGACATAAACATATAACCTCAAGTCTAATTGGCAAAAACACAATGACACTGCAACTGACTTTAAATCATTTGAAACAAGTAAGTAGGCAGATATCTGTTCATTGAGCATGTAAAATGTATGTACAACTATCAAAATGCATCTTCACAAACCCTTACAAATCTCATGACCTACAACATGACTTAAATACAATACTAAATAACAAGAGCTGTCAAGTATTCGATACAGTCTGTCACTATATGCTGTTGTCATTGATATATATTAGTTTCAAACATAAAATATACAGTCAAACCTGTCTGTAAAGACCACCCATGGGAACAGCAAAATGTGGTCTTTGTTTACAGGTGGTCTCTATTAACAGATTAAATATCATTGAAAATGGTCTGATGGGAGATAAAATTGGTGGTCTTTGCAGACAGGTTTTGCAATAGTGGTCTTTGTTCGCAGGTGGTCTTTAACACAGGTTTGACTGTATCTTCCTTACTTCAGTGGGCTAAAGAGTCTGTATAACATTTCACAGCATGTTACATAGGATCTTATATGAACAGACTCTTATAGAACAAGCCCAGCTTTAACTATCCATATATTCAAGGAAGAGTTATCTGACTTAGTTATTGTAGTAAGTTTGATGACTGGGAAGCCTTATGTGAAGTATCAATCCAATACATGCAGTGGTAACTCTGCTAGGACCTAGATGGTACTTGTACACACAACTTTAACTTACTCAGTCAACAAGAGCCACAACTTGGCATTATATTCATGCAAGAGTTATCTAACTTAGATTTTTTTTTATGTTTTATAACTGTGAAGTTCAGAATTAATTACATGCAGTGGCTACTGAGATATGGCATTGATAGCAACAATACACATAAAACTTTAACCAGGGTGTGACATCGACACCAAAGTGAGTAGAATAGCTCTCACTATTCTGTGAACATTTGATATAAAAAATGACATGTGGTTCTAGTAACACAGCAAGAAACAGCATTCAGGTTGACAAGTTCACAAAATATTTTAATTTTCAATCTTAATTTGGAACTTTAGGGTTTTGGTAAGCTTGAGAAGGAATGGGAGCAGATGGGGTAGTGGGTTTGCTAAAAATAAAACTATAGTATTTTTTTATGAGTCTTAGTTTAAAAGAGAAATGGCAATTATGATTCAATCAAGGGCCATAACTCAGTTCTTACTGGAGCAATCTTATAATTATCAAACTTGTCTTTTGAGCATAACTTTTACACTTAAGTTGAAGAAATAAGGCCTTTAATACTTTAACACTGTGTAAAATTGCCATTCAAATACATTCAAGGGCCATAACTCAGTTCTTATTGGAGCAAACTTATGATTATCAAACTTGTCTTTTGAGCATAAAGGACCAACATTTAGAGATCACTTCAGCAACAGGGCTCAAAATTAAACTTGGCCAAGTGTTTAAGGAATTATTTACATTATACTTAGATTTCATGACGATTAAAGAACATGCTCTCTAATGCGTTAAACATGGTGATTCTAATTCCAAGGGCCATAACTTGGACGCTATTGCAGCAATCGATCCAATAATCAAACTTTTGGTCAAGTTCCATATATACTGATGAAGAAATGATGAAGAAATATGGTCAATGTGTTAGAACTAGAAGTAAAATTGTTGATGGATGACAGACATACTTTAATACACTTCGTGCTCAGGTGAGCTAACAATTCATTCCTTTTAGATAAGCTTCCATAACAGCAGAGATAAGCAGAAACAATAACAATATGAGGACAGAGAAGGTATGTGAATTACATATATAATATTGCATCATCAATGTCAGACAGAGAGGGTATGTGAATTACATATATAGTATTGCATCATCAATGTCAGACAGAGAGGGTATGTGAATTACATATATAGTATTGCATCATCAATGTCAGACAGAGAGGGTATGTGAATTACATATATCATATTGCATCATCAATGTCAGACAGAGAGGGTATGTGAATGACATATATAGTATTGCATCATCAATGTCAGACAGAGCAGCATTTGAAGATAATAAAGATCAGAGATAGTTTGATGCATTTGTTAAATATTTCATCATGACCTTGACCTACCATAATTCGTTGACGGTAAGTGGGCTGAAAGCAAATACAAATAACTCTTCATTGCATGAAATGTATGAAAACAAAACTGAATTCTGGTTGATATATGTCAACCAAAGAGATAAATAATCCAATACAATACTTAATTAAAGGGTCCTACTCCACTAATCATCTGTGCATAGTGAACTTTTAGACCAAGTTATTTTAAATCCTTCAATGCGAAACAAGAGATGTTTGTAAAACATTATGCCCACTGTGACCTTGACCTTTGACCCCAAAATAAATAGTTTCTCTGCTACCCAAGATGAATGTTGGGACTAAGTTTGAGGATGATAGGTCAAGGGGTTCTTGAGTTATTGATCGGAATTGAAAAGGTTACGGACGGACCGACCAACAGACATCTTCGATGGGGAGACCTGAAGAGATGTTCACACACTATCACAGGCAGGTGCAGGGGGAGGCGGAGACCTGAAGAGATGTTCACACACTATCACAGGCAGGTGCAGGGGGAGGCGGAGACCTGAAGAGATGTTCACACACTATCGTTTCATTGTTTCATCGGGTTTAATTCCGTTTCTCAACGATATTTCAGTTATATATGGCGGCCGGTTCACCTAACCAGTTTTTCCTGGAATGAAATCTAACCCGTACTAACTGACCCTTCCACAAGGAGCCGGCAACTTCTCCACATGAGGAGGAAAATCAACATTTTTATCAAATTTTCATGGAAGGGTATGACCTGCCGCGACCAGGAATCGAACTCGGATCGCCGGGTTACAAGTCCAGCGCACTAACCACTGGACCACGGCTCACACACTATCACAGGCAGGTGCAGGGGGAGGCGGAGACCTGAAGAGATGTTAACACACTATCACAGGCAGGTGCAGGGGGAGGCGGAGACCTGAAGAGATGTTAACACACTATCACAGGCAGGTGCAGGGGGAGGCGGAGACCTGAAGAGATGTTCACACACTATCACAGGCAGGTGCAGGGGAGGCGGAGATCTGATGAGATGTTAACACACTATCACAGGCAGGTGCAGGGGGGCAGAGACCTGAAGAGATGTTAACACACTATCACAGGCAGGTGCAGGGGGAGGCGGAGACCTGAAGAGATGTTAACACACTATCACAGGCAGGTGCAGGGGGGCAGAGACCTGAAGAGATGTTAACACACTATCACAGGCAGGTGCAGGGGGGCAGAGACCTGAAGAGATGTTAACACACTATCACAGGCAGGTGCAGGGGGGCAGAGACCTGAAGAGATGTTAACACACTATCACAGGCAGGTGCAGGGGGGCAGAGAACTGAAGAGATGTTAACACACTATCACAGGCAGGTGCAGGGGGAGGCGGAGATCTGAAGAGATGTTAACACACTATCACAGGCAGGTGCAGGGGGAGGCGGAGATCTGAAGAGATGTTCACACACTATCACAGGCAGGTGCAGGAGGGCAGAGACCTGAAGAGATGTTAACACACTATCACAGGCAGGTGCAGGGGGAGGCGGAGATCTGAAGAGATGTTCACACACTATCACAGGCAGGTGCAAGGGGAGGCGGAGATCTGAAGAGATGTTAACACACTATCACAGGCAGGTGCAGGGGGGCAGAGATCTATAGAGATGTTAACACACTATCACAGGCAGGTGCAGGGGGAGGCGGAGACCTGAAGAGATGTTAACACACTATCACAGGCAGGTGCAGGGGGGCAGAGATCTATAGAGATGTTAACACACTATCACAGGCAGGTGCAAGGGGAGGCGGAGATCTGAAGAGATGTTAACACACTATCACAGGCAGGTGCAGGGGGGCAGAGATCTATAGAGATGTTCACACACTATCACAGGCAGGTGCAGGGGGGCAGAGACCTGAAGAGATGAACAAAGACACAATGCACAAGATTGAAGTCCTCTAATGTATCCATAGATGAAATCCTGAATTTGCTAAAAATGAATATATACCAGTGGTACAAACATATTCAACTTCTGATCTATTGTAGTTCAGTCTGATCAGATGCTTAATTTCTATTGCGATTCAAGCACAATGTTAACAGTACATTAAATCTCATAATTATACCTAGGGGTGAGACGATAAATCAATCCATCGATGCATCATGATGCAAGCTCTCTTGATACACGTATTGATACGTTTAGAGAAAATTGATGTATTGTTCTGCCATTTTTATTCATTGAATGTAACAAAAGTGTTACGCTCTTCCTCGTTCATGTATAACTCATAAATTCGTTGCAAAATTCAAAACCGAAAACACAACTGGCACACATTTGGCAAAACACAAACGACAACTAATTTACAGGACAATGGATGACGGTTGTCATGGTATTACTGCTTTCTGAGACTTCTGTTTTATTCCTGGAATAATCCCTTTATTTTACTGGCTCCCGGCTTTTATTGATACCCCTGCTAACAGTGTGTAGTTGATGCCCGGCTTTTATTGATACCCCTGCTAACAGTGTGTAGTTGATGCCCGGCTTTTATTGATACCCCTGCTAACAGTGTGTAGTTGATGCCCGGCTTTTATTGATACCCCTGCTAACAGTGTGTAGTTGATGCCCGGCTTTTATTGATACCCCTGCTAACAGTGTGTAGTTGATGCCCGGCTTTTATTGATACCCCTGCTAACAGTGTGTAGTTGATGCACACAGTATTTGCAGTTTATGTTTTTTTTAAAAGGGAGAAAGAAGACAAGAAGTCACATGTCCTTGGTTACTGAGATCAGGGAACTGTTTATGAAGCCGAGGCAGAAGATACCCCAAATTGTCGATGACCTGTCTAAAAAACGCAATCATCTAATTTAGAATATAAATGGTTGGTAATGACAGAAGTCTTAAAATTGGCTAATGTAAATGCAGAGATTGGGCACGATTTTTTTTAAATTCAGTTCATAAGCTTGGACCCTGGCCGTTATTTTCATACCAGACAAGTGTTAAACACACAATGTTACAAATTATTTTTCCACAGGGAATTGTAAATATAAACAAATTCAATCAAATTGATTTACAGTGAATATTTAATGAATGATACTGGGTTTTACGTGGAACAGTAAATGATACATGTAAGGCCACGCTCAACCGACGACAATATTACCCGCTACAATATGATAAAACAGAAACAACAATTTGCAATAGGGGAAACAAAACAATGTGTAGTTCAGGTACTCTGACCCCGGATTCCTTGCCAACCCTTTATTACATATCACCTTAAGAAATTATTACTATTAAATCATTTGGAAGAAGTATCGTTTCATTTAGCCTGTAACATGTACGTACAAACTACCAAAATTAATCTTAACGAACCCTTAAAAATCTTATGACCCACAATTCCAAATAAAACCGACCCACAATTCCAAATAAACCAATCAAAATGCAGTAAAAATATTTTTCGACAAGTAACAGATCTTAACTCAATTTTGAGCCATGATACCCGAACCACATATTTTTTCATACCCTTAATACATCCAAACTCAAAAACAAACTTAAATGCTTACGTGAGCCTGTGAGAGAAGTTCCTTCATAATGTATTGGTCGTATATGTCTTTTCCTTTAGTTATTCTTTCCTCGTCAGTCTCTAAATTTTCAAACTTTCTTATCTGAAAATACATAAATCAACAAATACATAAAATTACAAGATATTTCACTACAAGATGCCCAAGGGCAACACGTCGAGCTGCCAGTTGTCAAGATATGAAGAGAATACGGTTATAAAATGCTATACAGTGCATAGCTATTATAACCAATTTTAACCTTTTAACTCAAAATGTGATCATGATCTTTGAGCTACTGGTACAGGTCTTTAGTGTGACACACCGTCTCATCATAGTGAACATTTGTGCCAAGTAATTTAAATATTCCTGCGATAAATGACATTGTCATATTTAACTGGAATACTCGCTACATGATCCAGGCTGTTAATCAGACTTTTTTAAAGCTCCATCACTGATCAATATTACCATGCAGATCAAGGGAATACAAACCACCATACTTCATTATTCATATGCGAATAAATGAGTTTCACTTTCATCACTTGGCGATGGACCGAGTATTTATTACATTTCCTCAAAAACTATTTTGATACATTTAGTAAACACATAATCAAATAAATTATTGGTAATACCAATTTCCAGGAACCATATTTGCAGCAAAGTACTCATGACGAACTAGGGCTGGGTACCTTGAGCCAGATCACGGTTCGGTACGTACCTAGATACGCTAGTCAAGGTTCAAGGTACAAACCTACCGGTAGGTTCGTCTTTATACTGTAACTTGTTTTATTGCAGTACATAATTATTTAGTTCATTTCTGTTATGACATATTAATGTAATGGAGGCGGACAATTTATTGTTTTTATAGCTCGTATTTTCCAAGAAGACGAACATAAAACTGACAAAATACAAACAGTAAAGGTTTACAGTAGCACAAATATATACCGAATATGTATTCTGCCTAACATAACCAACTTTACTTAACGATGTTAAATGTTTAAGGTGAATAATATGTCAAGGTGTCATAAGAAAGTTTCAACTAAGAACAATTAAAACTTAACAAATTCCGTGGCTGGCATTTTCAAGAGAACGTGGTTGAACACAATACATTTTAATATATGAAAAAGTCAAACACAAGTCAAACTCTGTTATCTCTGCTAGCCAGTGCTGAGCCCAATCCCTGTTACATGTGTACTTGACTAAAGATTTTTGTGATGTCTGCTTAAATGTGTGTTCATATTCGATGTTCCTTCCTCGTATTTTATTCTTGTTTGCAAACCAATTTCTTCTCTTGCTTTTGGAAAATCCAAAGTGTTGCCAAACTTTGGACTTGTATTTGGCAGGAGCGTTTCTGTATGGCAAATCGTCTGCCTTTTTAAGTAAAAAAACAGGGAGGAGCCAAAGCGAGAAGAGCGCATAGTTTCGATTCACTATATTTCACGAAGGCGTATCGTATACGCCACTAAAATATGTTTCTCTATTTTTATTTCATTTATTGAGTGGTTTATTGTTGAATATGGACTTTCAGAAAAGAATTCGGGTAACGAGCATTTTCCCTGTCACCGCTAGCTCTGTATGTCAAATTATACATGATGTCAACAAACAGCCTTGGTACGTTTTTAACGTTATTTAATCATGGATCTTTTGTTTTAGACCGTAGCAACAGTAGTTGTGGCACATGGTTGTATTAATTGATTTCTACTAAACTAGCATAAAATATTTGGGTACACACGGTATTCTAGGTCGCGGTACGGTATAATCGAACTGTAGTCATTTGGTTACGGTTCCATGATGATTCGGTGAACCGTTGCAGCCCTATGACGAACAGGTACTGCTATGATTTTATGCCACCATCTACATGTCTATTGAGTATAATCTTGTTCCATTAACAGAACAAGATGTTACAGTTGACAGTGATAAATCAAACATACGTCCCCCAAGAGTGTTGAAAAATCATTACAACATCTTGCCACAGAAATAATTTTACTGTGAGACCAAAACTGCCGTAGTCAATACAAGTCATAAAACAGACTTTTCTCTAATTTTGGCATGAAAAAGGATATCTCTTTACAGGCATTTTTCTGACCATTTTGGGAAAAGTATCCTAGTTAATTGGGAAAATTTGCATCGTAAAATTTGCCAATTTGGGGAAACTGTAATCGTTTGAACTCCAATATTGGGAATTTTCATAGTTAAAAGAACACGCATTTCATATCTAAATTATATATAAATATGCATTATAATCTACATTTCTTGTATTATATCAACTGTTAAAAAGACACAAAATGTCCACAAACATTTATGACACAAGGGACTTTATCTGATTATTGGCTTTGGAAATTAATCAGACAGTTCATCAAACACAGCCTATAGACAGCAAAAACTAAATCTTATTAACTCAAACAAGTGAACATATATGGTCTTTTTTGTAATGGAGTTTTAAGTCACATAACCAGCCAGAGTCATGTAGTGACTTTTGCAGCTATTATGTTAAAGTAAAACTCTTAGCATTATTTTCAGCATAGACAGGCAATATTGGGTAGAACCATGAACCTTGCAAGCCAACTGGATTCTTCACATACAAAGGTTTTCCATCCCAGTTGGAATTCCAACTCGCAGCGGTGAGGGGCAAGTGATTTTAATTCAGCAACATCAAAAATACAACATGCCTCTTTTAAAGAAATAATTACTGCAAAAAAGAGGGCAATGATGGCCTTATCTATCGCCTAACTGAGTACACTGCAAACAAGAGGGCAATGATGGCCTTATCTATCGCCTAACTGAGTACACTGCAAACAAGAGGGCAATGATGGCCTTATCTATCGCCTAACTGAGTACACTGCAAACAAGAGGGCAATGATGGCCTTATCTATCGCCTAACTGAGTACACTGCAAACAAGAGGGCAATGATGGCCTTATCTATCGCCTAACTGAGTACACAGCAAACAAGAGGGTAATGATGGCCTTATCTATCGCCTAACTGAGTACACAGCAAACAAGAGGGCAATGATGGCCTTATCTATCGCCTAACTGAGTACACAGCAAACAAGAGGACAATGATGGCCTTATCTATCGCCTAACTGAGTACACTGCAAACAAGAGGGCAATGATGGCCTTATCTATCGCCTAACCGAGTACACTGGGCAATGATGGTCTGATCTATCGCCTAACCGAGTACACTGCAAACCAGAGGGCAATGATGGCCTTATCTATCGCCTAACTGAGTACACAGCAAACAAGAGGGCAATGATGGCCTTATCTATCGCCTAACCGAGTACACTGCAAACAAGAGGGCAATGATGGCATTATTTATCGCCTAACTGAGTACACAGCAAACAAGAGGGCAATGATGGCCTTATCTATCGCCTAACTGAGTACACTGCAAACAAGAGGGCAATGATGGCCTTATCTATCGCCTAACCGAGTACACTGGGCAATGATGGCCTTATCTATCGCCTAACCGAGTACACTGGGCAATGATGGCCTTATCTATCACCTAACTGAGTACACTGGGCAATGATGGCCTTATCTATCGCCTGAGTACTCTGGGCAATGATGGCCTTATCTATCACCTAACTGAGTACACTGGGCAATGATGGCCTTATCTATCACCTAACCAAGTACACTGGGCAATGATGGCCTTATCTATCGCCTAACCGAGTACACTGGGCAATGATGGCCTTATCTATCACCTAACTGAGTACACTGGGCAATGATGGCCTTATCTATCGCCTAACTGAGTACACTGGGCAATGATGGCCTTATCTATCACCTAACTGAGTACACTGGGCAATGAAGGCCTTATCTATCGCCTAACCGAGTACACAGGGCAATGAAGGCCTTATCTATCACCTAACCGAGTACACAGGGCAATGAAGGCCTTATCTATCACCTAACTGAGTACACTGGGCAATGATGGCCTTATCTATCACCAACCGAGTACACTGTCATTTTGGCTGAATTAGACTTATACACCAATAAATGGGTCTAGGTTCAGTCAAAATATACTTATTTGTTTAGGAGATGTTTAGGTTTAGTTTCCACTACATGTATATTCATATAGGGAACAAGGCTGAGCCCCCTATAGCAGCCATGTGTTTTTACAAAACTAAATATCTATACTATCTTGTAAGAGAATTACTAAACTAATGCTGACACCCCAATTAACAAAGCTCTACACCCTATGGTTTTGGACAAGAAGATTTAAAAGTTTTCACTTCCAGTGACCTACTTATATAATTCTACAGACCTGAATCATTTTTATGTAACTCTGAAAGAGGACCACTGAAGGATCATTCCTGTTAAGTTTGGTCAAAATCTAATTAGTGGTTTAGGAGGACATGTCGTTTGAAGAAACTGTTGATGAAAGACGGATGACGCACACCAACAGACAAAGGACTACGTCATGCTCAGGTGAGCTTAAAACAGACTGCCCTGCAATCCAGTTTGTCACGCGTTTCAGACATATCAATCTAATCATGACAGGTAATTACTGACCTAATTAAGGTCTAGAACTTGGAAGATCATTATCTCAGCCATTCTTACAATGGAAGTCATACATTATTCAACAAATTCCCTGCTACAATAATTGTCTTTAATACAATACTAAGCACGATATGCAGCTTATTACGGCAGGTGTCAGAAGTCATGCAATGGTACACGAACATTTCTACGATGTTTAGTTTGACACGAGGTAGACATGCATATCATCATTAATATTTAAGGCTTAAATGATAGGTTTGTTTCTGGTTATCCTACTAACCCTTAGTGTTTACCCCCACCCCAAATATTGTAATGTCTTAAAAATGTCATTAGATAAAACAGCTTTAAACAACCCAAACATAGAGCTCACTTTGGACTTGTTGTTATAAAATTCAGCGAGCGCCTGCCTGCACTGAACATGCCTGCACTGGGCAGACACACAGGGACCACATACCTGCACTGGGCACACACACAGACCAGATGCCTGCACTGGGCAGACACACAGAGACCACATGCCTGCACTGAACATGCCTGCACTGGGCAGACACACAGGGACCACATACCTGCACTGGGCACACACACAGAGACCACATACCTGCACTGGGCAGACACACAGAGACCACATGCCTGCACTGAACATGCCTGCACTGGGCAGACACACAGGGACCACATACCTGCACTGGGCACACACACAGACCACATGCCTGCACTGGGCACACACACAGAGACCACATGCCTGCACTGGGCACACACACAGAGACCACATGCCTGCACTGGGCACACACACAGGGACCACATGCCTGCACTGGGCACACACACAGGGACCACATGCCTGCACTGGGCACACACACAGAGACCACATGCCTGCACTGGGCACACACACAGGGACCACATGCCTGCACTGGGCACACACACAGAGACCACATGCCTGCACTGTGCACACACATAGAGACCACATGCCTGCACTGGGCACACACACAGGGACCACATGCCTGCACTGGGCACACACACAGGGACCACATGCCTGCACTGGACACACACACAGAGACCACATGCCTGCACTGGGCACACACACAGGGACCACATGCCTGCACTGGGCAGACACACAGGGACCACATGCCTGCACTGGGCACACACACAGAGACCACATGCCTGCACTGGGCACACACACAGGGACCACATGCCTGCACTGGGCACACACACAGGGACCACATGCCTGCACTGGGCACACACACAGGGACCACATGCCTGCACTGGGCACACACACAGAGACCACATGCCTGCACTGGGCACACACACAGGGACCACATGCCTGCACTGGGCAGACACACAGAGACCACATGCCTGCACTGGGCAGACACACAGGGACCACATACCTGCACTGGGCACACACACACAGACCACATGCCTGCACTGGGCAGACACACAGAGACCACATGCCTGCACTGGGCACACACACAGAGACCACATGCCTGCACTGGGCACACACACAGGGACCACATACCTGCACTGGGCACACACACAGAGACCACATGCCTGCACTGGGCACACACACAGAGACCACATGCCTGCACTGGGCACACACACAGAGACCACATACCTGCACTGGGCACACACACAGAGACCACATGCCTGCACTGGGCAGACACACAGACACACAGACACCATATACCTGCACTGGGCAGACACACAGACACCACATGCCTGCAGTGGGCAGACACACAGAGACCACATGCCTGCACTGGGCACACACACAGAGACCACATGCCTGCACTGGGCACACACACAGAGACCACATGGTTCCTGCTGCCATTAAACTATTTCAAGTTCATTGTAAACAAACCTAAATGAATTATTGAAGGCATGTATCAGTAATCACTGACATGAATTTAGAATTTTCTGCATGATTGAAATACGCTTTGCCCTGAATTAACAACAACTCTTGTCCTTTTCAGCTATTTAAATCAGAAGTACTTGTCAGACAAAAATCCTTCCCACTGATTTGCATCTAAGCGAACAAAACCCCTACCAGCAAGGCATTAGAGTTTTGTCCTATACTCCTTGTCATGACCTGAGTTTTGTCCTATACTCTTTGTCATGACCTGAGTTTTGTCCTATACTCCTTGTCATGACCTGAGTTTTATCCTATACTTTTTGTCATGACCTGACTTTTGTCCTATACACCTTGTCATGACCTGACCTTTGTCCTATACTCCTTGTCATGACCTGACTTTTGTCCTATACTCCTTGACATGACCCAAGTTTTGTCCTATACTCCTTGTCATGACCTGACTTTTGTCCTATACTCCTTGTCATGACCTGACTTTTGTCCTATACTCCTTGTCATGACCTGACTTTTGTCCTATACTCCTTGTCATGACCTGACTTTTGTCCTATACTCCTTGTCATGACCTGACTTTTGTCCTATACTCCTTGTCATGACCTGACTTTTGTCCTATACTCCTTGTCATGACCTGACTTTTGTTCTATACTCCATGTCATGACCTGAGTTATGTCCTATACTCCTTGTCATGACCTGACCTTTGTCCTATACTCCTTGTCATGACCTGACTTTTGTCCTATACTCCTTGTCATGACCTGACTTTTGTCCTATACTCCTTGTCATGACCTGACTTTTGTCCTATACTCCTTGACATGACCTGACTTTTGTCCTATACTCCTTGTCATGACCTGAGTTTTGTCCTATACTCCTTGTCATGACCTGAGTTTTATCCTATACTCCTTGTCATGACCTGAGTTTTGTCCTATACTCCTTGCCAGAACCCGAGATTTGGAAGTTATCGACTATCAGACTACCCTAAATATTCAGCCCTGAAAATGTATGCCAGAAATAATGATATTTCTACAAGAAATAATATAATTGTCAAAGTGATTAAATTTCACTTAAAATTAATCATTTCTGCAGCTCTCTTATTTGATGAAAAATCAGTGATACCAAAATTACACAGAACTTTTCATTCCATTTATTACATCTCCCAACAGCGAAACATGACTAACACAAAAAGCTTTGACAGTATCACAATACGCTGAAGGCAATCATAGCGACAAATTGACGCAAACTGATGAATAAATATTGATATTAGTTTCAGGTCACAAATCTGTCAGTTAATGCCAAACAGAGGAGAATACTAGTATGGACAATATATGGAAGCTAAGCAAATCAATATATGCTATTACAAATTAATGGACTGAAACTAGCAGTATACTCGTGTCATACTGTAAACATCCATGTCTGTAAGGCATCCATCTCACAGACACTCTCTACTGCACACTTTATACAGGCAAGTTTGTTTTTTTCACTTAATGGAATTTACGTGTGAGGGTGGGGGGGCCTGGAAAGTCAGCCTTTGCAATCCCTACATTTTTGCAATGCAATGCATATTCGTGAAATTTAATGTACTCATTTTTGGAGAAAAAAACAGTGAGACCCTTGAATAAGGGACCCCCCACCCTGAGTCAGATATGGACAACCCTAACTTGTCAGAATCTCAGGGGTGTGCAGATCTCGGTCCCCTCTCTAGTGTGCACATGCACCTATAAGGGAATGGTGGTAAGTTGATTGAGAGGGGTAAATAATGTCACATGGGTAAAACTGGACTATAATACACTACATAGTTGACATTTCTGTTTCCAGACCTTGTAAACATGTACATTACAGATCAGTACCACAACATATGTCATACTATAGGTCAATGTGTCTGGTTTTATAAGTGAAAATGTCAACAATGCTGCCAGGAGAAAATTTTGAAATAGAATAGGGGAAAATATATACTTATCTGAACATAGAACTTGGTCCAATTTCAGCCCTAAGTCCAGAAAAAATTGTAACAATTGTCCAGTTATGTTCATAGTAGGATGTGAACAAGTACCCAAATAGGAACTCTGTATTCATCTGATCACTCATCCCAGTGCTTGGAACCCCATGAAATATGTATCACATACCCCAGTGCTTGGAACCCAATGAAATATGTGTCACATACCCCAGTGCTTGGAACCCCATGAAATATGTATCACTTACCCCAGTGCTTGGAACCACATGAAATATGTATCACTTACCCCAGTGCTTGGAACCACATGAAATATGTATCACCGCAATGCTTGGAACCCCATGAAATATGTATCACTTAACCCAGTGCTTGGAACCCCATGAAATATGTATCACTTACCCCAGTGCTTGGAACCCCATGAAATATGTATCACTTACCCCAGTGCTTGGAACCACATGAAATATGTATCACCGCAATGCTTGGAACCACATGAAATATGTATCACCGCAATGCTTGGAACCACATGAAATATGTATCACCGCAATGCTTGGAACCACATGAAATATGTATCACCGCAGTGCTTGGAACCACATGAAATATGTATCACCGCAATGCTTGGAACCACATGAAATATGTATCACCACAATGCTTGGAACCCAATGAAATATGTATCACCGCAATGCTTGGAACCCCATGAAATATGTATCCCAGCAATGCTTGGAACCCAATGAAATATGTATCACCACAATGCTTGGAACCACATGAAATATGTATCACCACAATGCTTGGAACCACATGAAATATGTATCCCAGCAATGCTTGGAACCAAATGAAATATGTATCCCAGCAATGCTTGGAACCCAATGAAATATGTATCACCGCAATGCTTGGAACCCAATGAAATGTGTATTCCTTATCCCAGCGCTTGAAACCCCATGAAATATGTATCACTGCAATGCTTGGATACCCATGAAATGTGTATCACCACAATGCTTGGAACCCCATGAAATATGTATTCCTTATCCCAGCGCTTGAAACCCCATGAAATATGTATCACCGCAATGCTTGGAACCCAATGAAATGTGTATTCCTTATCCCAGCGCTTGAAACCCCATGAAATATGTATCACCGCAATGCTTGGATACCCATGAAATGTGTATCCCTTATCCCAGCACTTAAAACTCCATGAAATATTTATCACCGCAATGCTTGGAACCCCATGAAATATGTATCACCGCAATGCTTGGAACCCCATGAAATGTGTATATCCTATGTAAAAGCTTCATCAACTAGGTTTTAGTATACAATTTATCTAGTGTCCTCATTGTGGTGTTTTGTGTATATAACCAATGACATATATACCAATACAACTCTGTATGTGTCCATCACAGATCCAGGTATAACCAATGACATATATACCAATACAACTCTGTATGTGTCCATCACAGATCCAGGTATAACCAATGGCATATATACCAATACAACTACAACTCTGTATGTGTCCATCACAGATCTAGGTATAACCAATGGCATATACCGTAAAATCCTTATTTATCGCCCCCACCCTTATTAACGCCTCCTGCCCTTTTTTGAAAATGTATTTTCCGAGTAACCAGAAAAAGAATTTCATTACATAATATGTAACATGAAACACTTCCAGTTTATCACCAGTGAATAGCACAAACACATTAATATCTATTGTATGTGAACATGTCAAATTTCTGTGAAAAAAACGACAATATTAAACTGTATCATCACATTTATTAACACAGTAGTCCACTTGTTTACAGCAACAGGTGCATGACCTATTTTTGACAGTGGTGCAAGTTATTTTTATATCCAAGAATGTCTTGGATCACAATGATTTAGGTCACAATGACATAAGTCACAGGCTTATCTCTTGATATGTGTCCGTCATACATCTAGGTATAACCAATCATGGCATATATACCAATACAAGTTGAACACTATATGTGTCCATATTAGATCTAGGCCTTATGGTCTTGGACGAAGGTTTTCACTTCTAAAATCTGTTTGGCTCCTAGTACAGACCAGAATGATTCATGCAACTTTGAAAGAGGCACACCTTAGGATCATTCCTGTAAAGTTTGGACTAAATCCATTCACTAGTTTATGTGATGTTGTTTTAAGAAAATGTTGATGGACTACAGATAGCCAAAGATCCCAATAGCTCACCATGAACACTTAGCGCTCAGGTGAGCCAAACAAAGGTGCAAGAACACTGGCTTTGGGCATGAATCAACAGATCCGACTCTTGGGTAACTGTTTTAGTGGGAATGAGGCTCGACCTAGATATTTCTATACGCACCATAAGCCAGTGGAAATTCTAATATTGGACAGACTGGATGAACGACACCTCACATACCATTTACACAACAAAGTCTGCTAGAGGAAATACGGTCAAGTAAAATTATTGACCAAACAATATACGAGGGCTTACATGCTTACCTCATCATAAAATTTTAACTGGGGGACTTGTTCATCACACTGCTCTTCACAGAATTGCTTGAATAGTAAATATCCTGCAATAGAGAAAAAACAAAATGTGCGTTATTTTTCGGCGTGGCTGTACAACATTGATTTTGACCTGCATTTTAGACCAATCAAATGTTGTATATTGAAGGGCACTGTTTAAATGTGCAACAATTTAAGACGATTTGATTAGTTCATATTTTAAGTTTAGAGGCACCAAACAGATAATTCAGTTTCATGCAGCGTACCCCTCTGGTAATAGTTCCGAAATAGGGCGATGCTTTAGACATCTTTCTATCTATGCTGTTAAATCTTTTTTAAAGATATTTCTTGTTTATAGGCAATATGGATAAGAATTGGATGTTCAGGTAGGAAGTGAATAAGGTAAAATTTCAGAGATCTCATTGGGATAATTCTGCAGCTGTTCATATATTATATATGGGCATCATATCCCCACTAAATTTAGGTATGGGTAGGAAATTTCTAAGCTCAATATAATATATGCTACAGCAATATCATGATCTGCATCACAAAATAAATAATTTTCATTTAATGCTTTCAAGCTTGTTTTCTGTCTGGACGTCGTGACCATCACAAAGGCTCATTGGATGGCCATATGGAAACATTGTATACTGCATTCCTTGTGCACCCCTTGTATGCATTGGAAGAAATTGGAGCAAGATTGTGGATGCAGCATGCCAGAAAGCTGGAAAAAGGGCTGGACAAAGAAGGCCAGAAAAAGACAGCCAGAAAAATCAACCAGAAAAAGACGGCTAGACAAAGAAGGCCAGAAAAAATGGGCAGACAAAGATGGCTTGACAAAGACAGTCAGACAAAAAGGTCGTAAAAAGATGGCTAGACAAAGACGGCTAGACAAAGACTGCAAGAAAAAATGGGCAGACAAAGATGGCTTGACAAAGACAGTCAGACAAAAAGGTCGTAAAAAGATGGCTAGACAAAGACGGCCGGACAAAGACTGCAAGAAAAAATGGGCAGACAAAGATGGCTTGACAAAGACAGTCAGACAAAAAGGTCGTAAAAAGATGGCTAGACAAAGACGGCCGGACAAAGACTGCAAGAAAAAATGGGCAGACAAAGATGGCTTGACAAAGACAGTCAGACAAAAAGGTCGGAAAAAGATGGCTAGACAAAGACGGCCGGACAAAGAGGGACAAAAAAGAATGGACAATGACTTATAGAGTAGTAAAGGTTTCTGATTAGGTAACTGAATTATCAGACAAAAACAGAAGTAAACATAAACACAGTCAAAATTAACTTCCATATAAGACTTCAAATTTCAATTCAGCATAAGCATTAAATTTCCACTTTGGACATTTATATACCTGTATGTTTAAATTATAATTTGACATTGAAATATGGGACAGATATAAAATGCAGTTTTTATGATAACTCTTCAACATTTCATTGCAGGATGTGAAAGCAAACCATTGTTTTATTTATTACTATTCAAGCACACTGAGTTTTACTTCAATTTCTTAAACATCAATTTCATTTCGTAATTACAGCAAGTTTAAATATATCATTATATGTTATTTTTTTGCCTCATAATTTTGATACAAGACAACTGTAATGGTATATACAGTAACACTATCATGGTTGATACAACTATTACACAATGTTTTATCTACAATAATTCCCAGATGATGACTGGTAGACTAAGTGTATAATATTATATAGTATATATATGCATTTCCACAAAACATGTTTGAACATTAAATTGTACTCCTGACAACTATCTAAGACAGCTTTTCAAATTGATATGGTATTAAGATCACTAGTTACAGCGAGAGAGGAGGATAAAACTGTTACAGCGAGAGAGGGCGATAAAACTGTTACAGTGAGAGAGGAGG
Source organism: Mactromeris polynyma (assembly GCA_032209605.1). NCBI lineage: Eukaryota > Metazoa > Mollusca > Bivalvia > Venerida > Mactridae > Mactromeris > Mactromeris polynyma. The sequence goes on from JASFXZ010000028.1 coordinate 4,901,637, forward strand.
ATAAAACTGTTACAGCGAGAGAGGGCGATAAAACTGTTACAGTGAGAGAGGAGGATAAAACTGTTACAGCGAGAGAGGGGGATAAAACTGTTACAGTGAGAGGGGGTAAAACTGTTACAGTGAGAGAGGGGGATAAAACTGTTACAGTGAGAGAGGATGATAAAACTGTTACAGTGAGAGGGGGTAAAACTGTTACAGCGAGAGAGGGCGATAAAACTGTTACAGTGAGAGAGGATGATAAAACTGTTACAGCGAGAGAGGGGGATAAAACTGTTACAGTGAGAGGGGGTAAAACTGTTACAGCGAGAGAGGGCGATAAAACTGTTACAGTGAGAGAGGAGGATAAAACTGTTACAGTGAGAGAGGGGGGTAAAACTGTTACAGTGAGAGAGGGGGATAAAACTGTTACAGCGAGAGAGGAGGATAAAACTGTTACAGCGAGAGAGGGCGATAAAACTGTTACAGTGAGAGAGGGGGATAAAACTGTTACAGCGAGAGAGGAGGATAAAACTGTTACAGCGAGAGAGGGGGATAAAACTGTTACAGTGAGAGAGGAGGATAAAACTGTTACAGCAAGATAAGAGGATTAAACTGTTACAGCGAAAGAGGGGGATAAAACTGTAACAGCGAGAGAGGATGATTAAACTGTAACAGCGAGAGAGGGGGATAAAACTGTTACAGTGAGAGAGGAGGATAAAACTGTTACAGTGAGAGAGGATGATAAAACTGTTACAGTGAGAGAGGAGGATAAAACTGTTACAGTGAGAGAGGGGGATAAAACTGTTACAGTGAGAGAGGAGGATAAAACTGTTACAGTGAGAGAGGAGGATAAAACTGTTACAGTGAGAGAGGGGGATAAAACTGTAACAGCGAGAGAGGGGGATTAAACTGTAACAGCGAGAGAGGGGGATAAAACTGTTACAGTGAGAGAGGATGATAAAACTGTTACAGTGAGAGAGGAGGATAAAACTGTTACAGTGAGAGAGGGGGATAAAACTGTTACAGTGAGAGAGGGGGATAAAACTGTTACAGTGAGAGAGGGGGATAAAACTGTTACAGTGAGAGAGGAGGATAAAACTGTTACAGTGAGAGAGGAGGATAAAACTATTACAGTGAGAGAGGAGGATAGAACTGTTACAGTGAGAGAGGAGGATAAAACTATTACAGTGAGAGAGGAGGATAAAACTGTTACAGTGAGAGAGGGGGATAAAACTGTTACAGTGAGAGAGGGGGATAAAACTGTTACAGTGAGAGAGGAGGATAGAACTGTTACAGTGAGAGAGGAGGATAAAACTGTTACAGCAAGATAAGAGGATTAAACTGTTACAGCGAAAGAGGGGGATAAAACTGTTACAGTGAGAGAGGGGGATAAAACTGTTACAGTGAGAGAGGGGGATAAAACTGTTACAGTGAGAGAGGAGGATAAAACTGTTACAGTGAGAGAGGAGGATAAAACTATTACAGTGAGAGAGGAGGATAGAACTGTTACAGTGAGAGAGGAGGATAAAACTATTACAGTGAGAGAGGAGGATAAAACTGTTACAGTGAGAGAGGAGGATAAAACTGTTACAGTGAGAGAGGAGGATAAAACTGTTACAGTGAGAGAGGAGGATAAAACTGTTACAGTGAGAGAGGAGGATAAAACTGTTACAGTGAGAGAGGAGGATAAAACTGTTACAGTGAGAGAGGAGGATAAAACTGTTACAGTGAGAGAGGAGGATAAAACTATTACAGTGAGAGAGGAGGATAAAACTGTTACAGCGAAAGAGGGGGATAAAACTGTTACAGTGAGAGAGGATGATAAAACTGTTACAGTGAGAGAGGAGGATAAAACTGTTACAGTGAGAGAGGAGGATAAAACTGTTACAGTGAGAGAGGAGGATAAAACTGTTACAGTGAGAGAGGAGGATAAAACTATTACAGTGAGAGAGGAGGATAAAACTGTTACAGCGAAAGAGGGGGATAAAACTGTTACAGTGAGAGAGGAGGATAAAACTGTTACAGTGAGAGAGGAGGATAAAACTGTTACAGTGAGAGAGGAGGATAAAACTGTTACAGTGAGAGAGGAGGATGAACTGTTACAGTGAGAGAGGAGGATAAAACTGTTACAGTGAGAGAGGAGGATAAAACTGTTACAGTGAGAGAGGAGGATAAAACTATTACAGTGAGAGAGGAGGATAAAACTGTTACAGTGAGAGAGGAGGATAAAACTGTTACAGTGAGAGAGGAGGATAAAACTGTTACAGTGAGAGAGGAGGATAAAACTGTTACAGTGAGAGAGGAGGATGAACTGTTACAGTGAGAAGGGAAGATAAAATTGCTTGAGTGGAACATAGATTAATTTCCTGCAATTTCTAGCAGGTCAATACAACACCGTTTCAAAGCCTCCTAAGTATACACCTTGTAAAAGTAAACATCCTCATTAATAAGATAAGAATCTTCATTATTGGTAACTAATTACCGCCAACAGAATCATCATTTCAGACATCAATATTGCCTGAATACATGATGAACTAAATTATCTATACAACATAACTCACTAATCTTCCAATCAATCTTTGCTCATTTGTTCTAACGTCAGTGAAAACCAGTGATGCATAGCTTGAAGATATCCAAGTAGTGCTGGGGTATCATTAAGCAGAACAAAATCATATCAAAGAGGTGACTTTTATAAAGCTGTCTACTTTATATCCAGTTCTTATGTTACATACACACTACATGTCAAGTATATATCAGCATTCAAAATCCACCTAAAAATTATCCACTTTCTAAGAACAAATAATGAAAGTATCATTACTGATCTATTTCAAGAAACTTTTAGATGTAGGTGAAATGGTACAAAGGCTAGCCTGTCGTTTTCAAATACCCAATGATTTCCAGTGTCCACTTATACTTGTCAATGAGGAAAAGAAATTGTTTTGGTCTGTTTACACATTATAAAGGTTTTAACTTGACATTATGGTGAAGTATAGCTAAAAATAAACGGAGATTTGCAACTGTAATAATTTTGTATTTTAAATTCTGAACCATTAGGTCAACCTAAAACAATTGTTTGTTTGACATAACCCTATTTTAACACATTTTCGATAAGGGGCCATTTTCAGGGGTAGGTAGCCAAACAAACAAATTTAAAGGATGGTTTAATACAACTTTTACAGTTACAGTGAGAGAGAGGGGGATAACACTGTTACAGTGAGAGAGAGGGGGGATAAACTGTTACAGCAAGAGAGGGGGATAAAATTGTTACATTGAGAGAGAGGGGGATAAACTGTTACAGTGAGAGAGGAGGATAAACTGTTACAGTGAGAGGGGAGGATAAAACTGTTACAGTGAGAGGGGAGGATCAAACTGTTACAGTGAGAGAGGGGGATAAAACTGTTACATTGAGAGGGGAGGATAAACTGTTATAGTGAGAGAGGAGGATAAAACTGTTACAGCAAGAGAGGCGATAAAATTGTTACACCAAGAGAGGGGGATAAAACTGTTACAGCGAGAGAGGAGGATAAAACTGTTACAGCGAGAGAGGAGGATAAAACTGTTACATTGAGAGGGGAGGATAAACTGTTATAGTGAGAGAGGAGGATAAAACTGTTACAGTGAGAGAGGAGGATAAACTGTTACAGTGAGAGGGGGTAAAACTGTTACAGTGAGAGGGGGTAAAACTGTTACAGTGAGAAAGGGGGATAAAACTGTTACAGTGAGAGAGGAGGATAAAACTGTTACAGTGAGAGAGGAGGATAAACTGTTATAGTGAGAGAGGGGGATAAACTGTTATAGTGAGAGAGGAGGATAAAACTGTTACAGTGAGAGAGGGGGATAAACTGTTATAGTGAGAGAGGGGGATAAAACTGTTACAGTGAGAGAGGAGGATAAACTGTTATAGTGAGAGAGGAGGATAAAACTGTTACAGTGAGAGAGGAGGATAAACTGTTATAGTGAGAGAGGAGGATAAAACTGTTACAGTGAGAGAGGGGGATAAACTGTTATAGTGAGAGAGGAGGATAAAACTGTTACAGTGAGAGAGGAGGATAAACTGTTATAGTGAGAGAGGAGGATAAAACTGTTACAGTGAGAGGGGAGGATAAAACTGTTACAGTGAGAGGGGAGGATCAAACTGTTACAGTGAGAGAGGAGGATAAAACTGTTACAGTGAGAGAGGAGGATAAAACTGTTACAGTGAGAGAGGAGGATAAAACTGTTACAGTGAGAGAGGAGGATAGAACTGTTACAGTGAGAGAGGAGGATAAAACTGTTACAACAAGAGGGGAGGATAAAACTGTTACAGTGGGAGAGAGGGATAAAACTGTTACAGCTAGAGGGGAGAATAAAACTGTTACAGTGAGAGAGAGGGGGATAAAACTGTTACAGTGAGAGAGAGGGGGAGATAACACTGTTACAGTGAGAGAGAGGGGGATAAACTGTTACAGTGAGAGAGGAGGATAAACTGTTACAGTGAGAGAGGAGGATAAAACTGTTAACAGTGAGAGAGGAGGATAAACTGTTACAGTGAGAAGGGAAGATAAAACTGTTACAGCAAGAGAGGGGGATAAACTGTTACAGTGAGAGAGGGGGATAAACTGTTACAGCAAGAGAGGGGGATAAACTGTTACAGTGAGAGAGGGGGATAAAACTGTTATAGTGAGAGAGGAGGATAAACTGTTACAGTGAGAGAGGAGGATAAAACTGTTATAGTGAGAGAGGAGGATAAACTGTTACAGCAAGAGAGGGGGATAAACTGTTACAGTGAGAGAGGGGGATAAAACTGTTATAGTGAGAGAGGAGGATAAACTGTTACAGTGAGAGAGGAGGATAAAACTGTTATAGTGAGAGAGGAGGATAAACTGTTACAGTGAGAAGGGAAGATAAAATTGCTTGAGTGGAACATAGATTAATTTCCTGCAATTTCTAGCAGGTCAATACAGCATTCTAAGTATACACCTTGTAAAAGTAAACATCCTCATTAATAAGATAAGAATCTTCATTATTGGTAACTAATTACCGACAACAGAATCATCATTTCAGACATCAATATTGCCTGAATACATGATGAACTAAATTATCTATATAACATAACTCACTAATCTTCCAATCAATCTTTGCTCATTTGTTCTAACGTCAGTGAAAACCAGTGATACATAGCTTGAAGATATCCAAGTAGTGCTGGGGTATCAGTGAAAACCCGTGATACATAGCTTGAAGATATCCAAGTAGTGCTGGGGTATCATTATGCTGAACAAAATCTTTCATAATGCTGTCTACTTTATATCCAGTTCTTATGTTACATACACACTACATGTCAAGTATATATCAGCATTCAAAATCCATCTAAAAATTAACCATTTTCTAAGAACAAATAATGAAAGTATCATTACTGATCCATTTCAAGAAACTTTTAGATGTAGGTGAAATGGTACAAAGGCTAGCCTGTCGTTTTCAAATACCCAATGATTTTCAGTGTCCACATATACTTGTTAATGAGGAAAAGAAATTGTTTGGTCTGTTTACACATTATAAAGGTTTTAACTTGACATTATGGTGAAGTATAGCTAAAAATAAACGGAGATTTGCAACTGTAATAATTTTGTATTTTAAATTCTGAACCATTAGGTCAACCTAAAACAATTGTTTGTTTGACATAACCCTATTTTAACACATTTTCGATAAGGGGCCATTTTCAGGGGTAGGTAGCCAAACAAACAAATTTAAAGGATGGTTTAATACAACTTTTAGTTGTGAAGTTCTCTATACAGTATATAACCTTGTGATGTTCTCTATACACCATATAACCATGTGATGTTCTCTATACAGTATATAACCTTGTGATGTTCTCTATACACCATATAACCATGTGATGTTCTCTATACACCATATAACCTTGTGATGTTCCCTATACACCATATAACCTTGTGATGTTCACTATACAGTATATAACCTTGTGATGTTCTCTATACAGTATATAACCTTGTGATGTTCCCTATACACCATATAACCTTGTGATGTTCTCTATACAGTATATAACCTTGTGATGTTCCCTATACACCATATAACCTTGTGATGTTCTCTATACACCATATAACCTTGTGATGTTCTCTATACACCATATAACCTTGTGATGTTCTCTATACAGTATATAACTTTGTGATGTTCTCTATACACCATATAACCATGTGATGTTCTCTATACACCATATAACCTTGTGATGTTCTCTATACAGTATATAACCTTGTGATGTTCTCTATACAGTATGTAACCTTGTGATGTTCTCTATACAGTATATAACTTTGTGATGTTCTCAATACACCATATAACCTTGTGATGTTCACTATACACCATATAACCTTGTGATGTTCTCTATACAGTATATAACCTTGTGATGTTCTCTATACACCATATAACCTTGTGATGTTCACTATACAGTATATAACCTTGTGATGTTCTCTATATACCATATAACCTTGTGATGTTCTCAATACACCATATAACCTTGTGATGTTCACTATACACCATATAACCTTGTGATGTTCTCTATACAGTATATAACCTTGTGATGTTCTCTATACAGTATATAACCTTGTGATGTTCTCTATACAGTATATAACTTTGTGATGTTCTCAATACACCATATAACCTTGTGATGTTCACTATACACCATATAACCTTGTGATGTTCTCTATACAGTATATAACCTTGTGATGTTCTCTATACAGTATATAACTTTGTGATGTTCTCAATACACCATATAACCTTGTGATGTTCTCTATACAGTATATAACCTTGTGATGTTCTCTATACAGTATATAACTTTGTGATGTTCTCAATACACCATATAACCTTTGATGTTCTCTATACAGTATATAACCTTGTGATGTTCTCTATACAGTATATAACCTTGTGATGTTCTCTATACACCATATAACCTTGTGATGTTCACTATACAGTATATAACTTTGTGATGTTCTCTATACACCATATAACCTTGTGATGTTCACTATACAGTATATAACTTTGTGATGTTCTCAATACACCATATAACCTTGTGATGTTCACTATACAGTATATAACTTTGTGATGTTCTCTATACACCATATAACCTTGTGATGTTCACTATACACCATATAACCTTGTGATGTTCTCTATACAGTATATAACCTTGTGATGTTCTCTATACAGTATATAACTTTGTGATGTTCTCAATACACCATATAACCTTGTGATGTTCACTATACAGTATATAACTTTGTGATGTTCTCTATACACCATATAACCTTGTGATGTTCACTATACAGTATATAACCATGTGATGTTCTCTATACAGTATATAACCTTGTGATGTTCTCTATACAGTATATAACCATGTGATGTTCTCTATACACCATATAACCTTGTGATGTTCTCTATACAGTATATAACCATGTGATGTTCTCTATACAGTATATAACCTTGTGATGTTCTCTATACACCATAATTATTTATAACCTTGTGATGTTCCCTATACAGTCTACAACCTTGTGATGTTCTCTATACAGTATATAACTCTGTGATGTTCTCTATACATCATAATGACCTTGTGGTGTTCACTATACAGCATATAACCTTGTGATGTTCTCTATACACCATATAACCTTGTGATGTTCACTTATAATACAGCATATAACCTTGTGATGTTCTCTATACATTACATAACCTTGTGATGTTCTCTATACACCATAATAACCTTGTGATGTTCACTATACAGCATATAACCTTGTGATGTTCTCTATACACCATATAACCTTGTGATGTTCTCTATATATACAGTATATAACTTTGCGATGTTCTCTATACACCATAATAACCTTGTGATGTTCACTATACAGTATATAACCTTGTGAAGTTCCCTATATATACAGTATATAACCTTGTGAAGTTCTCTATACAGTATATAACCTTGTGAAGTTCCATATACAGTATATAACCTTGTGATGTTCTCTATACAGTATATAACCTTGTGAAGTTCTCTATACAGTATATAACCTTGTGAAGTTCTCTATACAGTATATAACCTTGTGAAGTTCCCTATATACAGTATATAACCTTGTGAAGTTCCATATACAGTATATAACCTTGTGATGTTCTCTATACAGTATATAACCTTGTGATGTTCACTATACAGCATATAACCTTGTGAAGTTCCCTATATACAGTATATAACCTTGTGAAGTTCCCTATATACAGTATATAACCTTGTGATGTTCTCTATACAGTATATAACCTTGTGAAGTTCCCTATATACAGTATATAACCTTGTGATGTTCTCTATACAGTATATAACCTTGTGAAGTTCCCTATATACAGTATATAACCTTGTGAAGTTCCCTATATACAGTATATAACCTTGTGAAGTTCCCTATATACAGTATATAACCTTGTGATGTTCACTATACAGCATATAACCTTGTGAAGTTCCCTATATACAGTATATAACCTTGTGATGTTCACTATACAGCATATAACCTTGTGAAATCCCTCTATACAGCATATAACCTTGTGAAGTTCCATATATACAGTATATAACCTTGTGAAGTTCCCTATATACAGTATATAACCTTGTGAAGTTCCATATATATACAGTATATATCTTGTGAAAATCCCTATACAGTAAATAACAAACACCATATCTCACACTCCAGGCAGCCTTGTTTTATGCAACATTAAACTCGTTTTAAAGAGAATTGCCTGATAATCATTTCTTGTAAAGCATTCAAATTTCAAAAGTTTTGTGTATGAGAAGATTTTTATCTATTTTCCTGTTTATTTCTATGGTTGCTATGACAACATCAATTCAATTAAATGAAATTTATGTCAGCAACTAGTAAAGGACATTGCAAAAATCATTCTTTTAAAACTTGAATATGGTCGACACAGTTTCCGAGAAGATGTGATTTAGAAGTAAAAGCTGACACACAAGGTCAAAGGTCATATGTATAACTCCATTATCTCATTTATTATAAATACTAGTCAGTTCAGAAAGGTCATATATAATGGCATGTAATTGACAATGAAAGGTGTGTGGTGCTAAACATGGTGAGATGCTTTGACAAAAGGGCAGATAGCTGCTCCCAGTATATATTTATGTCTGCCTGGAACACTATATAGTAATCATGAATCTTTATACCAAACAATGACAGCATTGTTACATTTTCTTACATTAGCCCTTAATGAAAGAAGTACAGGAGTGATTTCATACCTGATGACTTCACTCAATACTTTTATCTTTCATATGATCATGTAACACAGTAAGCCATGGGTAATTCATATATTGAATAATATAGCATCTAATCTTTCAGGCGTAGGTGGGCTAACTATGTCAGCAGTGAAACAAATACATCTCAAAGTAAATACAAAAACTCAATCATTTACATCATACTGTGGAGGAAGAAATAATATGGAAAGTATTTAAACTGCAAGTTAAAACCAAATACCCCTGCCTCAGGGATGAGATTGAGGTCAAACACAAGGGGCAGACAATATTTTGTTTAGGGCTTTTGGCGCTGCCCGAGGCAAGGCCCTGGTGAACGTTACAGGGGATGCAATCCCTAAAGCAATAAAACAGTATTGTCAGACCTGTGTCTGATCAGAACAGATCCATGTTTTGTGGAACAAGAGAGGAAGCCCCCACACATTACACATTCTTATGCTTTCAGAAGGCCTTCACATCACAAGCCCTATTTGGGGGCTATTCGTAAAACTGCTGTGTTTTACAATGTTTGCGGACTTGGGAGAGGAGAAAACCTACTACAATGTAATCTGAAACCTGTTTCAAAATGGAGATATTAATAAAAATCCTTAAAAAGAAAAACCTTCATCCGGTTTCAACTTTATTCACATTGAAAAGAGTTGTGCTAGATAGTGTTATATAAATTGACCCGCTATAGTTATACAATAAGGCCAATGCAATCAACTTATTCCATATATCTTCTTATTATTCTATAATATTGCCTCTATCGCCCTGTGAAAGAGAGTTCCTCAAATCATGAACTTTTCAAGATTCTAACCCTGCGAAAATTACCATTGCAGGTTAACCATGGTCTTAACATTTACAACAATTGGCACTAAGGCTGACCATGGTTGGCACCACAGTCTACCACAATCAACACGACCTTGGTTGGAAATGGTTAACCATGGTTGTCATATAACCATGACGATGGTCAACTGGTAGTCCACTGAAAATACCATACTTCAAAATATTTTAAAAAATGTTAGAAGTCTTGGAAGTGACATAATTTGGCAACAATGTCAATGTTTTACAACTACACTGAACTTCATTTGCCATAAATAAATCATACTTTTGAAAGAAATAAGCAAAATTGCAGAAGCATATGTAAAATTTAGGCAGCATTCTGTTCAAAATGAAATTTTGCAAAAACCAGATGGTAAATGTCTCTGAAAATTGAGTGAAAGTAGAAAATACTTGGATTAACTATAACCTGTACACATAATGTTGTCTTGAATGCATTAATTTTATTAGAATAAGTATTTTTAAGGATATAAAATATTAATTTTTAAGTGAATGATTAATACTGACATATATTCAACCAATGTCAACCATGGGCACAGTGGTTATGACCATAGCCAACCATGTCCACAATGTTTTCAACCATGGTCAGATGACAGTCAACTATGGTGGGTCTATATTTCAAGAGTGACCATGGTTAAACATGGTTGACCATGATTGTTTAACGATGGTTAACCATGGTTTACATGTATGTCCGAGTACAAATACGAAAATATACACTTAAATTTAATAGCTTATGACCTAAAAAGGCTGCTCTCCCCTGAAAGTGCTCTTTAGGCGGACATTAATGATTAACTGTTGCCTCCTCAATATGACTTTGAGTTAGTTCTATAGGTTTATGGTATAGGTTTATGGTATAGGTTTATGGTATAGGTTTATGGCACAGGTTTTAATCAAAATACAAGTCGAGGCCTAGAAATGCTGTTTGTATGATGCAGTGCAGGCCTTTTTCTGTCCATTTGGGGAAAAAGACCCTAGATAAATTGGGAAAATTTGAGTCGTAAAATTTGCCAATTTGGGAAAACTGTGATAGCTTGAAGTCCAATTTTGGGAATTTTCATAGTTAAAAGAACAGGATTTTCGTGTCAAAAGTATATATAAATAAGCATTCTAATCTACATTTCATATATTTCAAGATAATAATATTAAATAAAATAATATGGTTGTTAAGTAATGTCTATAATGTACGTTGTCTGTATTAACTCAAAAATAAATTTCCTTTGGACCATCAGATTAAAAGTTTTTGCCACTGAATATTATGAGATGGTCATGAACGCTTCATGAACGAGAAAAGGTCAGAATTTTTCTTGAGCTTCCTGGGAGTGATTATATCATGAACATTTCATGTTGTTAAGTTTTCATTCACAGTTGATGAATGGCAAATTTTCCAAGAATCAGAATTAAAGAACAGTAGAATCCCGTTGGCTAGAACTCGGTTGCGTCGAACACCCTTGTTGACTCGAACTGATTATGCAGTTTCAATTGAATCTATATTGTTCTACTACTTTTGGTTCCCAGCCTCGAACTCTCAAACCAATTATTCGGTCCCTCGTTCATAAAATGCACTATTATTCGCACTTTTTTGGTCGAACAATACATTTTCTCACCTCCTAATCTGATATGCTGGCAAATGAGCTCAATTGTGACATGGCGTGTGTTGTTCACGCGTTTGTGAAAATTGTGCGCAAACAACAAACTGCATTGACAAATAAGTTTGCAGCTGTTTGAAGATTGATTAATGCAATAATTGATAATTTAAGTGTCATATGTATATGTATAATTTAATTTCTATGCTGTGTAACTTGATACTACAGTACTACGTATAGCTGCTATTGATTCTGTATGACTATACGTGTATATATTCATTTGTGTGTTTACTGTTGTGTTATTGAATAAAATGTATAAAAAAACACGATTTTGTTCTGTTATTATCATGCATTGTGATTAATTATTTGAGAGGTATACATTACTATGGACTTAAACACTCTTTGACGAGATATTCGCGCCATATTACACACACATGCTAATTTCACAACCACGGTTGACTAGAACAACCTTTTACTCAAACAAATTTTGTCAGTCCCGACGAGTTCTAGCCAACGGGATTCCACTGTATAGAGTTCTTGAACTAATGCAGAATTATGGGTCATGAACTGATCAATGGCAGTATGTGAACAGAAAATGGGAAATTGAAAAATAGACGATAATAGTTCATAGTGACACCCCTTATCAAGTGTATATTTTCCTGATACAGATCAGCTGACCCATACAACAAACAGGGAAGACACAATAAACACCTAAAACAACACTTGAAATAGCTTTATAATAATAAGTGTGTGTGTGAATAGTACCATATTTACCACATATGTACATGTATAAGAAGTATACTCTTACATTCAACAATACAAGATCTTATCAACAGGAAGTTAGTAGGCGAGATATATTCAAACCTGTACAAAGTTGTATCTGATAAAAAAAAGGAATAAAGTGTTTCCATTCAGACTGCAGGAGGATTATGTGCTTCCCTTCCCCAAGATAGCAGGAGGTTTATGTGCTTCCCTTTCCCAAGATAGCAGGAAGATTATGTGCTTCCCATCCCCAAGATAGCAGGAGGTGTATGTGCTTCACTTTCGCAACATAGCAGGGAGATTATGTGCTTCCCTTCCCCAAGATAGCAGGAGGTTTATGTGCTTCCCTTTCCCAACATAGCAGGCAGATTATGTGCTTCCCTTCCCCAAGATAGCAGGAGGTTTAGGTGCTTCCCTTTCCCAAGATAGCAGGAGGTTTAGGTGCTTCCCTTCCCAAAGGCAGCAGGATGTTTAGGTGCTTCCCTTCCCAAAGGCAGCAGGATGTTTAGGTGCTTCCCTTTACAAAGACAGCATGATGTTTAGGTGCTTCCCTTTACAAAAACAGCAAGAGATTTAGGTGCTTCCCTTTACAAAGGCAGCAGGATGTTTAGGTGCTTCCCTTTACAAAGGCAGCATGATGTTTAGGTGCTTCCCTTTACAAAGACAGCAAGAGGTTTAGGTGCTTCCCTTCCCAAAGGCAGCAAGAGGTTTAGATGATTCCCTTCAGAAAGGCAGCATGATGTTTAGGTGCTTCCCTTCACAAAGTAAGCAGGAGGTTTAGATGCTTCCCTTCCCAAAGGCAGCATGATGTTTAGATGCTTCCCTTCACAAAGGCAGCATGATGTTTAGATGCTTCCCTTCACAAAGACAGCAAGAGATTTAGATGCTTCCCTTCCCAAAGGCAGCATGATGTTTAGATGCTTCCCTTCACAAAGGCAGCATGATGTTTAGGTGCTTCCCTTCAGAAAGACAGCAAGAGGTTTAGGTGCTTCCCTTCACAAAGACAGTAAGAGGTTTAGGTGCTTCCCTTCACAAAGACAGCAAGAGATTTAGATGCTTCCCTTCACAAAGGCATCATGATGTTTAGGTGCTTCCCTTCAGAAAGACAGCAAGAGGTTTAGGTGCTTCCCTTCACAAAGACAGCAAGAGGTTTAGATGCTTCCCTTTACAAAGGCAGCAGGATGTTTAGGTGCTTCCCTTTACAAAGGCAGCATGATGTTTAGGTGATTCCCTTCACAAAGACAGCAAGAGGTTTAGGTGCTTCCCTTCCCAAAGGCAGCAAGAGGTTTAGATGATTCCCTTCAGAAAGGCAGCATGATGTTTAGGTGCTTCCCTTCACAAAGTAAGCAGGAGGTTTAGATGCTTCCCTTCACAAAGTAAGCAGGAGGTTTAGATGCTTCCCTTCCCAAAGGCAGCATGATGTTTAGATGCTTCCCTTCACAAAGGCAGCATGATGTTTAGATGCTTCCCTTCACAAAGACAGCAAGAGATTTAGATGCTTCCCTTCCCAAAGGCAGCATGATGTTTAGATGCTTCCCTTCACAAAGGCAGCATGATGTTTAGGTGCTTCCCTTCAGAAAGACAGCAAGAGGTTTAGGTGCTTCCCTTCACAAAGACAGTAAGAGGTTTAGGTGCTTCCCTTCACAAAGACAGCAAGAGATTTAGATGCTTCCCTTCACAAAGGCATCATGATGTTTAGGTGCTTCCCTTCAGAAAGACAGCAAGAGGTTTAGGTGCTTCCCTTCACAAAGACAGCAAGAGGTTTAGATGCTTCCCTTCACAAAGGCAGCATGATGTTTAGATGCTTCCCTTCACAAAGGCAGCATGATGTTTAGGTGCTTCCCTTCAGAAAGACAGCAAGAGGTTTAGATGCTTCCCTTCACAAAGGCAGCATGATGTTTAGATGCTTCCCTTCACAAAGGCAGCATGATGTTTAGGTGCTTCCCTTCACAAAGACAGCAAGAGGTTTAGATGCTTCCCTTCACAAAGGCAGCATGATGTTTAGATGCTTCCCTTCACAAAGGCAGCATGATGTTTAGGTGCTTCCCTTCAGAAAGACAGCAAGAGGTTTAGGTGCTTCCCTTAACAAAGGCAGCATGATGTTTAGATGCTTCCCTTCACAAAGGCAGCATGATGTTTAGGTGCTTCCCTTCACAAAGACAGTAAGAGGTTTAGGTGCTTCCCTTCACAAAGACAGCAAGAGGTTTAGGTGCTTCCCTTCAGAAAGGCAGCATGATGTTTAGGTGCTTCCCTTCACAAAGACAGTAAGAGGTTTAGGTGCTTCCCTTCACAAAGACAGCAAGAGATTTAGATGCTTCCCTTCACAAAGGCAGCATGATGTTTAGGTGCTTCCCTTCAGAAAGACAGCAAGAGGTTTAGGTGCTTCCCTTCACAAAGACAGCAAGAGGTTTAGGTGCTTCCCTTCACAAAGACAGCAAGAGGTTTAGGTGCTTCCCTTCACAAATGCAGCATAATGTTTAGGTGCTTACCTTCCCAAAGGCAGCATGATGTTTAGGTGCTTCCCTTCACAAAGACAGCAAGAGGTTTAGATGCTTCCCTTCCCAAAGGCAACAAGAGGTTTAGGTGCTTCCCTTCCCAAAGGCAACAAGAGGTTTAGGTGCTTCCCTTCACAAATGCAGCATAATGTTTAGGTGCTTACCTTCCCAAAGGCAGCACAAGGTTTAGATGCTTCCCTTCCCAAAGGCAACAAGAGGTTTAGATGCTTCCCTTCCCCAAGACAGCAAGAGGTTTAGATGCTTCCCTTCCCAAAGGCAGCATGATGTTTAGGTGCTTCCCTTCACCAAGACAGTAAGAGGTTTAGGTGCTTCCCTTCACAAAGGCAGCAAGAGATTTAGATGCTTCCCTTCCCAAAGACAGCAGGATGTTTAGGTGAATCCCTTCACAAAGACAGCAGGAGGTTTAGGTGCTTCCCTTCACAAAGACAGCAGGAGGTTTAGATGCTTCCCTTCACAAAGACAGCAGGAGGTTTAGGTGCTTCCCTTCACAAAGGCAGCAAGAGTTTTAGATGCTTCCCTTCACAAAGACAGCAGGAGGTTTAGGTGCTTCCCTTCACAAAGGCAGCAAGAGGTTTAGATGCTTCCCTTCACAAAGATAGCAGGAGGTTTAGGTGCTTCCCTTCACAAATATAGCAGCAGGTTTAGATGCTTCCCTTCACAAAGATAGCAGGATGTTTAGGTGCTTCCCTTCACAAAGGCAGCAAGAGGTTTAGATGCTTTCCTTCACAGAGATAGCAGGAGGTTTAGGTGCTTCCCTTCCCAAAGGCAGCAAGAGTTTTAGATGCTTCCCTTCACAAAGATAGCAGGAGGTTTAGGTGCTTCCCTTCTCAAAGGCAGCAAGAAGTTTAGATGCTTCCCTTCACAAAGACGGCAGGATGTTTAAGTGCTTCCCTTCCCCAAGATAGCAGGAGGTTTGGATGCTTCCCTTCACAAAGACAGCAAGAGGTTTAGGTGCTTCCCTTCAAAAAGACAGTAAGAGGTCTAGGTGCTTCCCTTCCCCAAGGCAGCAAGAGGTTTAGGTGCTTCCCTTCCCCAAGGCAGCAAGAGGTTTAGGTGCTTCCCTTCCCCAAGGCAGCAAGAGTTTTAGGTGCTTCCCTTTTCCAAGACTGCAAGAGGTTTAGGTGCTCTCCTTGTCTGTTTGTTTCTTTAGTAGGTAATTTCCATTCCAGAAACTCGGCTGTGAAAAATTCATCTCTGCTGATTTTGTAAAGCCACATCTGATTGGATAAAAGACTACTGCCGTCCAATGAGCACTTATCTTTGTTACGGATTTTGACACGAGTGTTGCTTACATGAACACATTTCGGATGACACATTAAGCCTGTCATAAGTTCATAAGGATCACCCGTGGAAGGTGCATTATTGCAGGGGAATATAGGGATGGGGACTTTGATTAAAGCAATTAGGGCAAATTTGTTTAGCTTTTTCACCATAAATGCCGACAATATAGTAATGTAGTCAAATATTTTGATGTTATGCCATATTGTTTTGATGCTACGCCATATTGTTTTCATGTATTGTGTAAGGAAGATCAAAATGTAGTTTGAAAAGACAGTATCATATTAATTAATAAAGAGTTTAAACAGAGTGCATATTATTTGTCCCTACTAAGGACTTTTATCTGAGAATATAGTAATAGTTTACTTATTCTTTCTTTTAAACCAATTTTCAGTCATGGCGAATACCCATCGGTCAGTCGGACCTGACCGATAAAAAACGGCCAGGTCCGATTCAGAAGGCCTGTGCGTCGGTCTGTATGTCCGATACGGTACGGGTCAGACGGGTTTTTAAACATCCGTTGCTGTTTACACAATGCGGTCTTCTTACACGCACCAATTGTCTATACATTCGCTTGTCTTTCGTACATTTGAACTTTGATTGTGTCGTCAAAAAGGCATTTCAGAAGTGAATGTTAAAGTAAATAATAATTTTTAACAGTTATTTAACGAAATACACCAATTATTTGCCCATTTGTGTTTGATTTGTTTACATTCAATTTGAAATTAGCGGTAATTTGTTAACAACATGTTTTCGATCCGACAAGTTTGCATTCGGTCCGACAAGTTTTCCAAGGTTGTCAGACCGAATGACTGACAAGTCTTGGAAGTCATTCGCCATGACGGCATTTTTATCCTAATTTTATTCTTATTAATAAAATTTTATTCCTGACTATTTACTTTTGATGGCTTCCTGAAATTCTTTTATACTGAAGGTAAACAGGCCATAGGAATTAATATGACTGTGGAGTAAAAGTTTATATAAAATATTACTTAAGAGACTTTTTTAACCTTGGTGGATCCAAACAAATAATTCATTTAACTACACATCTAAAAACCAAGGCTTGTATCTACACTTCATAGATTTCTTTTGTTACTGACTGGAAACATGCTAATTTTGTATCACATATGCAGGTCTTTTTCTATAGTTCCCATGGCTCATGGCCCATCGTCTACAACAGCAACCTGGTATATTACGTAGGTGTACGTTCACTGTGAACAGGAACCGTAAAAAATGTTGCACAACAGTTAATATTACTGTGCCAACTGCCAAAATAATAAAACAAGATTCTAAAGGATCAAAAACAATTGATTCCATGTTTGCAGCAGCGTTGAGCACCCCTGAGTCTAACCTCTCACAGTCAGATGGATATTGATGTTGACACAGACATATAAACCATGGTTTATGTGTATATGTTCGTGAAATCGCATTTTGAAAACAAGCGTTTCAGATAGATTGGTGTCAATGATAGGAATGACTGTATCCATGGTAGAATGGTATACCCATTTGTCCACTGCTGACATCTTGAAGCTCTTTAAATAATTCTGGCCATTATTGTCCTTTGCATCATAAATGTTTGCAAACATTTTATGTGTATTTTTTGACAGTTGATATAAGAAATGTAGATTAGCCTGGTTTCTCATGCTTCCGCAGCACTTAACGTTCCCAGAACGATCAATCATTTTTCAATGCTTGTTTTATATAAGACTTGGATAAGAAAAGCCTGTTCTTATAACTTTGAAACATCCTAAAAATTGGAGTTGTAGTAATTAAATTTCTTCCCAAATTGGCAAAGTTATGACCCAAATTTTCCCAATTTATCTCGGGTCCTTTTCCCAAAATAGACACAAAAAGACTTGTTATTACATACGTGAAGCTACATAAAATATCAACCAACAAGACGCTATGCACTTTTTGTTAAATTGTATGTACAATGTATCACACATGGAACAAGTTTCTAGGTGACTTGGGGAAGAAGTTGCATGTTTGGTGAAAATTTCACTGTAAATTTCTGGGGCACGTCATTCAAACAAATTAAGTTTTAAGTTTTCATTTGGGTCATTCATTCACCAACTGGTACAGAACTCTGGTTCCATACGTAAGGACATGTTACCCTGATTCCAAAGGTAAGGGCATGTACCCTCGATTCCATAGGTAGGGCAGACTTCCCGAAAGCCGTCGGTCCGACGTACATGACCGACAAATTTTGATCCAGTCCGACGATTTCTGAACAGAAATCAGTCCGACTGTCCGGCTTTTTTTATTCCCGGTAACCGGCATGGCATCGTTAAAATTTTACGATGGTGCCACGCTGTTTTTACTTTGTTTTTATTCCATCTGTTTCGAATGTCGGACACTTTTTTTTAAACTTTCAGGAACTCTGGTAGGGGCATGTACCCCCCGATTCCATAGATAGGGGCGTGTACGGGTCACACGATTCACCGGAATACTACCGAAATACCTGAATACCCGTACATTTTACATAGAAAATCAATACATTAAGGCCATAATAAACCCGTAAATTAATCCATTGTTGCAGTGTTGTATAATATAATATTGTCAAAATAAAGTATTAAAGCAGCTAAATAATATAGTGTGAGTGTATTAGTTGTTGATGATATTAAATTAATAGTACATTATACTGCTCGTCCGTAATACTTCCGAAATACCGGAATACCCATAAATTTTACATAGAAAAATGAATACGTAAAGGTGGTACCGCGTAAAGGCTATACTAAACCTGTCAATTAATCCATTGTTGAATCGTTGTATCATATGATATTGTCATAATAACTTATTGAAGCAGCTAATTTTTAAGTTTGTGTGCGAGTATTAATCGAAGAACTTTGATATTAATTTAATAGTACCGCTCGTGCGTAATGAAAATTACCCGAACTTTATCCAATGTGACATGGTTCATGTCTTCTTTGAATTCGCACAGTTGCCTCGGGCATAAATTCCAAGAATTGTCTGACCACACACGCGAGAAAATAAAAGGTAAATCACAGACGCACACATTTACACACAGCTTTCAGTCTATAAATTAATACTCAGCACAGTAACACGAATCTGCACGTGGGGTGACGTCATGGATGCAGTGATGACGCAGTATAGACAGCTATGAAGTAATTAACCGGAATATTACTCAAATAGGCGGACAGAAATAAGTATTTTTTTCATAAAGCAATGATTTACAGTGTGTTATTAAGGATTACAATTTGATCGTCACATTCAGAACATAAGTTTTGAACCTAGAGTTAAATTATTCGATTTTTTTTGTTGCTATTTTCATTCTCTCAGTAAGTATAAAGTTTATTGACATTACAATCGTTCAAGTAAAGATAAAAGCGGGTGATTCGGCACTAACATTACATCTTGCATATATTTCTTCACGGAACATCAAAATGTAAAAAACTGCTGATCACAAACAACATTGTCTAGGTCGCTTAGCAACGACGTTATATGAACTTGATTCTTGTACAAAATATGATGTGTGTCTCTGAATATTTACCTGGTCGTATTTATCACGGCTTATATTGTTAACTCAATTGTTTAAAGGACAATGCATGAATGCAACCGTGATTTACGCAGGTGTGAAATGACCGATGTGATTAAGTATAAGCAGATGTTTAATGGATTTATTAACTATACAATATCACAAATTATTTTGACAAAATCAAATGCTATGATACAACACTTCAACAATGGATTAATTAACGGGTTCATTATGGCCTTTACGTATTGATGTTTTATGTAAAATGTACGGGTATTCTGGTCGTATTCCGGTTAGGCGTGTACCACCGATTCCATAGGTAAGGATGTGTACCCCCCCATTCCATAGGTAGGGATATGTACCCCTAATTCCATAGGTGGGGGCGTATACCCCAGACTGTTTCCTGTATTTAGGACTTATGAAGGACATAATTGTTACCTTCAAGACATAAAATGGAATTATATAAAAGTAATGCATTTACACCTGTCCTACATTTCCGTTTCAAAATCACAAATGAGTAAACAACTTCAGATACTGAGTTAAGTTATTCAACATATCAAAGTAGGGTAGGGCAAATTTAACGGGTAGATATTTATCAATACACTCACCTAATTTCTGATTAAAGATCTTATCAAAAGTAACCTCTCCCATTTTCATTAGATGCTTGTACATAACGCTTCTTACACTGAAATAGAAATATTGAATGCAACGAATTAAATCGCAATAAACAGAAACGAAAATCAACATAATTAGATTTCAATTTTATCATTTAATCAACGGTGCGATGGTAAAATTCTCCCATCTGATCCGAAGAAATGTCATAATTTTACGTCCGTATTTATGCGCTTCTACAGCGAGTCAAACTCATTATTACTGATATAAACACCCACCTGGGATCTGGAAGCACTATTTTCTTGCTTGCACGAGCTGCGGGAGTCGATTTACTTTTTTCCATAGCCATTAAATAGCTGACATCCGCGAGTACAGCTTCGAGATCCGCCATTTTGACGTATATTTACTGGCTCACTCGTCGTATAGTATTCCACTGTAAGGGGATATTTAATCGCCCCTGAAAATCACCTTATGTCTTCACGAACACATATGTTCCATAGCTAGCTAATGTACCCCAAGTATATTTAAGTACCCCGCAAATTACATGAGTAAGAGTAAATTGAAAATCCAAAACAAACTCAAACTGATAGCTTCCGCGTAATATATGCAAATGTATTAATGATATGTAGCTCAGCAGAGTGCTCTAGAATACTCGCTTCTCATTGGTCCATTCTGGTACAGAAAATACTAGGATCAATTGTGCAGCATCCTCGCACCACGGTTAGCCAATATTTCTATTTTCGATCGGAATTTTGTTGACGAAAGGTTCAATTCGCCTCATGTATAAACCTCCACGAGTTGACCCAATTAAGTAATCACTTTCAAAATTAATTAATGCGCTAATTTAAATAGTATGTCGTGACGGTTATTACCGTCAATATTTCATTTTTACTCGGTGAGTGGTCATGCAAGACCAGACAGAAATAGATGTTCTATCGCTCTTAGTATTGTGCGACAACCGAGTGACAAAATATGCTCGTAAATATTACGTTGCATCAAAGAAAATTTGTAGATAAATCCCCCCTGTAACACTACGTACGTTGAGTGTCATTGTTTCAAAATCATAAAGTCGTATTATAATTATATGAAACTGTTAATGTCAATTCTTGGCAATGTATTAATTAGGCCTACTAAGCCCAAACGTCTGTCTGGCGTGTAGGCATACATTTGTCCGCGCATGTCGTCAGGATATAAAACACCGCCTCTTCAAATATATATATAATCATATGATGTGTTGAATCATTTTATAATTACAATTAATACCCAAAGATTGCTAATGAGGCATATATTTTAAATTCAAAATCCCCAACAGAAGACAGCCATCCTTATTTCAAGTGAGACATCGTAATATATGCTTCATAGAATAAGGTCATTCATGCTGGGACGTAGCAGGCGAAGTAGGCTTAGATCGAACACTAGCAGAGTAGGCCTACACTCCAGAATGTAGGTCTACGTGCAGCGAGGTCTTCATTGATTCTCCGCGAATTTATTTGTTTTTAACCTGCGTCGATGGCGTCATCTGTAACTAGAGTCATTTCCACATAAAATTTCATTTTGACCCTCAGATTTGTGAAAAATATATACGCTAAACAACATTACGTAAAATGATGGTGAAAACTGCAAATGACATTATACTATATTCCGACTTGCCAAATACCACAGATTGATCGGCTGAATATTTGCGCGATGTCTTTTAAATGGCGATAGTTGTAATTAGCCCTAATATTAATTTACATCGATATTCATGAACTTAAAAATATACAGACGGCATATTAATATGCTAGCATTATCTTTTTCATAACCGCATGTATTTGTCGTTTGACTTCCAGCGTTGATCATTTTATATTTGGATGTATACTTACTCTGAAATTAACAATCATTCGGGCAATATTCAAATATTGGTCGCGTCAGAACACCTGGACCCGGGATTATAACGGATACGTACACCCAACACTCAAATCTCAAACCACACCATTTACTATTATGAGTCTGATAGTCTGACATTGAGTGTGAAAATGTATTATAATGTTTTAAATGAGTGGCGAATATCCTTTTTGGTCCATTTCTTAGTCAGTTGAGTGTAATATGAGAGCTTGGAGTAATTATTAAGTCTTAGAGTGGAGTGTGACACTCAAGCTGCAATAATTAGTCTTAGAGTGGATAGTGACACTCAAGCTGCAATAATTA
This sequence comes from Mactromeris polynyma, assembly GCA_032209605.1. Lineage (NCBI taxonomy): Eukaryota > Metazoa > Mollusca > Bivalvia > Venerida > Mactridae > Mactromeris > Mactromeris polynyma. The sequence goes on from JASFXZ010000028.1 coordinate 4,924,125, forward strand.
GTCTAAGAGTGGAGTGTGACACTCAAGCTGCAATAATAAGTCTTAGAGTGGAGTGTGACACTCAAGCTGCAATAATTAGTCTTAGAGTGGAGTGTGACACTCAAGCTGCAATAATTAGTCTTAGAGTGGAGTGTGACACTCAAGCTGCAATAATTAGTCTTAGAGTGGATAGTGACACTCAAGCTGCAATAATTAGTCTTAGAGTGGAGTGTGACACTCAAGCTGCAATAATTAGTCTTAGAGTGGAGTGTGACACTCAAGCTGCAATAATTAGTCTTAGAGTGGAGTGTGACACTCAAGCTGCAATAATTAGTCTTAGAGTGGAGTGTGACACTCAAACTGCAATAATTAGTCTTAGAGTGGAGTGTGACACTCAAGCTGCAATAATTAGTCTTAGAGTGGAGTGTGACACTCAAGCTGCAATAATTAGTCTTAGAGTGGAGTGTGACACTCAAGCTGCAATAATTAGTCTTAGAGTGGAGTGTGACACTCAAGCTGCAATAATTAGTCTTAGAGTGGAGTGTGACACTCAAGCTGCAATAATTAGTCTTAGAGTGGAGTGTGACACTCAAGCTGCAATAATTAGTCTTAGAGTGGAGCGTGACACTCAAACTGCAATAATTAGTCTACTCCCATATCTCACAAAAATACACAAGAAAATATACCAAAAAGAATATCCAGCAATAATTTAAAAGTAGGCCTATCATACATGATTCAGACTTATTAGGGTAGATTGAGTGCCGAGTGCTGAGTGTAAGTATCCGATATATCCCGGGTCCTGGTGAAGACACGTCATAGTGATATACAAACATTACCCACATCTACTATATACAGGTACTTCTACGTTACTAAGTAGACTGAACTGTGAACTTTGACATTATTTCAAGTTTGGAGTGAAGTATGCATGCCAAAATGAACTATCCCACATTTTTTTAAATAACAATTTATTGCTATATCATCAAATAACGGCATGAATACTTCATATACGTCCAGAAATTATCGTCTTTTATGGGGAATTCAAAATACTTTAAAGTCAATTTTCCAAAAATGACTAATGTGGCTTAGTTCACTTTGGCATCAGACCACCCGTATCATCTTATTATCAGTCACTGTGCATCAATTCCGCACGTGCGCCGCTTGCAAGTACACCGAACATCAAAGGTTTGCCCCGCTTCGCTTTTAAACCGCACTTTCCCATTAATGGAATATGAACCTGCCGGAACCTCATGGGGCCTTATCGGAATCATCACTCCGTAATATGTTTATAATAAACCGGACGCTATAAAACAATAAATGTCGTAATTGTTTGTCTCATTTAATGCATTAAGTTAGTCGAACGTTACTTAGCCTCGCAATAAAAAGCATTTTATTACAACTGTTCTCATGTACATGTATATTCGTCAATCTAACTCTGGTTGAAAGACTCCATCAAATTGTATGCTGAAAAGGATTTTAAACAAATAACGCGCCGGTTACATATTTACAATTTAAGTAATTCATTTTTCTGAACAATTAGTGCCGACTTGTTTCTGGTGAAGTTCTAAGTCGATGTTAAAGCCATTTTAAGGATCAGTAGAGCTTATAACTATTCGCCGTTTATGTCATCCGATTAAGCTTGATTTTACTTGGTTTTCTAGTTGTCGGAACACCTCGGTAATTTCCGTTAAGCTGCAGTTATTTAACGTTATTTCAACTGGACAGATTTGGCCGATTTGTTCCGATTGGTTGTATAGCTCACCTCTCAGGTCACTAGCTGGGGTCATTGTTTTTCCTGCTATTGTTTCAAGCATCCGATTTCACTAGCGGATCCAGGGGGGGGGGGGGCGCACCCGGCACGCCCCCTAAAATTCCCCAACGTCTGAGTATGAATACGAAAATATACAAAGATCTGTAATTATATATAATATTTTCATATAAGCGATTCTGATTTATTGTAGTATTATATTCTAGAATGATGATGTTTATACATATGTTATATAATACCAAATATGTGACAAACCTCTGCCTCTCAACCCTGCGGTGTAGTATACTATACAAGAAATCGCTTGAATTTAATGTTAGTTCAATAACTTCTTCATCCTCTCGCATTCAAGGGATAAGCTTGTGCGAAGAAATACTGTACCGCTATTTCTATTTGCCTTATACGTGCCATCTATCAACTATACGGAAGAGGAATACGTTGAATGTATAGACATTATCCAAGGCCTGGTTGACACATAATCACCTGAAGGAACAGTTATGTTTTGTGGTGACCTTAATGCAGACATAACTGAAACATCAAATTTTACTCAACGTTCAAATAGTGTAATTCGATTTCTCACATGGAACAACTTTAATGCAGTAACACTTAATAATACCAGTTATACATTTACATTGAAGCCGACGAGAAAAATGCTAGACTACGTATACCTACTGTTAGGCGGGTGGCAAATGGATTTAATTAAACGACACTCAGTTATATACGATGATCTCTGCAACTTATCAGATCACCTGCCGCTCTTAACTACCATTGGCATTTGCTTGTCGGTAAATGAAGAGTCTAGTGAACTACATATCGCATGGTCCAAGTGTCGACACGGTGACCTCTCAAATTATTAAGATCTCTTAAGTGCATACCTGCTGTTTTTGAACACTGATAACTTACAGCCAATAGACAGTGATATTAAATTAATATACTCACATATACATAAGTGCATAAGCTCAGCTAGTAAATCGCTACCTGTTAGCAAATTCAATCAACACGCCAAACTGTACTGGACTAGCGACGTCAAAGCGCTGCGCACGTGGATACAAAACGGACGAATAAGCGACAAAAATAACCCGTCCTATTGTGCATATAAACAGTCATAAAGAAAATTCGTTAATGTGCAAAAGAATGCTATATCAAAATGCAATGACGCTTTCTATAGTGACCTTCATTCTGCGGCAACATGTGATTTCCGCTTGTTCTGTAGACTTGTTCACAACGCTAAGAACAAAGGTAAATGTTCGATAACTGAAATATCACAAAACGGTATCACAGTCCGGGACCTTGTCTTGATAAGTGACACCTTCAAAGAATATTTCCAGCAATGTTTCGTACCTAAGTATGGTACATCTATGAATGCTCAATTCCAAACACATATCCAATCAATGGTTAAAAATTTCATAGCATCACAAGACTTTTCGTCTGACGAAATACTGACAAGCAATGTCACAACCAAAGAACTTGAGAACATAATAAAACAACTTCAAAAGCGAAAAGCCCCGGGAATTGACCAAATAGTGAATGAACATATAATCTGCGGCGGTGAAACTTTGTTGTTCTATCAACAAACTTTATTTAATCTAATGATACTAGCACCGTATGTTCCCAAAGACTGCAAATTAGGCATCATAATGCCAGTACACAAAGACGGAAAACCTAAAGACTTGACTAAAAGTTACCGCCCAATAACTTTATTACCGGTTATGTAAAATGTTTGAAAAGCTTTTGCATGAACGAATGATCTGTTGGTGTTCACGGCACAATAAAATGTTTTCGAACTGCCACAAAACGCCTACCAAAAACATCTTGGATCGATAACCGCATCTTTCATAGTACAAGAACAGTGGCAAATTTGCTTACAAAAAGATCATATGACTTCCGTCTTCAACTATTTATAGAGCGTGGCAATAAACATCAGTGCGGATTTATTCCTGACATATTATACTCTTTGTTACAAAAATATTCTCTTACAGATTATGTCAAAGGTTACTTAGAGAAAGCTGAATTGCCATCAAAACATGCATGGAAACAATTAATTCGAAAATAATTTGATAACTTTTATACTAAATGCTTGGAAACACAGAACTGCCCGTGATCCTGATATTAACCGACTCTTGGCATCACAAGCAGAACTTACACAATCTCCAATCTGGTTTACAGCAACAGATCGTAACGCCATACTGAATGCGATGTCAGCCGCTAGGGTAATTACGTACTCGTACAACAGGTTCTCAAATCAATGTTGTGCTGCCTGCTCCGATCAAACAATGGACATTTATAGACATGTGATCGGTGAATGTCACTCTCGAGCCGACAACGTGTAGCCGAAAGGCTTTTCCACCGACTTAAGTTCGCTCATTTCACAACAGGAGGGTGAACATTTCGTGGAGTGCATATTCAGTGTAATTTTATTAGAACAATTTATTGCAGATAAATTTATTAAACTCTCTTGTAGTTTTGTGCATCGTGCGCTTAGAGGCGGGAACACTAATTAAACATGATTACATACTGATCTTATTGAGTTATACAATCACACTGTGTATTTCCTTATTGCGGCATGCTATGTATGTAGTTTGCTATATAACATGTATGAATAGTTTGGATAAGTTAGATTTGATGTATAATTTATGCTGCTCTAAATGATGTTGTTTCTTCTCACAATCATTTCTTGTGTTTCGTTTCGACAGGACCTGACTGAGTGAAACGTTACATTACAGTATTGTATTGCAATAAGTAATTTATACCAAACAAAGAACACCTGTGTATATGTTGAGGACAAACCAAATTACAGTTTAGTAATGTATATGTATAAACATACTCACCCCCCCCCCCCCGATGTTCCTTTTTCTAGATCTTTTTCTTCACTTTATTACATTGCACACTTAACAAAATTTATAAGTGTGCAGTTTTTAACTCTCAATAACGTTTTTATTTATATGAATATTTGCATGAAATTTTCTGCATTGGTTCTTGGTAAAATGAAGATGATGATTCTTAGTTCGAATATATCAACTTTATTAAGGCGGTTCGTTGAACCATGAAACGTCAAAAATGTCAAAATTGGCGTTAAAATGATGCGTTTGAGAACTATTGGAACAAGGTAGAGGAATAATAATGTTTGACGATAACCACGTCCGAAAAAACACTAAATAGGAGGGTTGCCAATTTGCAAACGAAACACAATGGTCAGGTTGGGCTTCACTAATGTACTCCAATTTAAGGTTTTCATTAGATTTGAATTATTTTATAATTAAATGTAGGTGGTATTCAGTTTTATCAAAATGATCCAAAGTATATTTGTTTTGGATAAATTATTATCAAATGCTATCAATATCGCCAATCGTCAATATGGCGCAATCAATCATAATCTACGGTCAAATATGAGATATAGTTTTGTGAAAATATTTATTATGCTGTTCAATATGGCAACTAGTAGTGTTGATTACCTCCCTTGACAACAACGTGGACATTCTACAATAGCCACTTATATATTATGATCATTAGTAAGGTCTCACAAACGCCCTCTCAGACTCTTTTATATGGTGGCATATTACTGCCACCAGTTAGCATGATAGTGTTCGCGAATTGTTTCGTGTTAACCACTTAATTATTACGATAATTATCTAGCTATCTAGTTAATATTCGTGATAAATTTTCGGTAAGATAAATATCATACAACTAGAAACATGCTTGATCATTTAAGTGGTAACACGAATCTTAAGTGAAATTCGCGAATTTGAGTTATTAAGTAACATAATAAGTGGTCAACTAGATAAGATTCGTGTTGCCACTTAAATCTAGTGAAATACATTATAAAAAGGTACGAGGTGGCAGTTCTGGGCACTTTCAAGCCTGTTTCTAGTTGCATGATATTTATCTTACCGAAAATGTAACACGAATATTAACTAGATAGCTATATAATTATCGTAATAATTAAGTGGTTAACACGAAACAATGCTAACTGGTGGCAGTAATATGCCACCATACTTTTAATCATACAGATCATCATTAACTTAGATTTGCAACATTAACATTTTGGCGCATGACCGCATTACCGATTTTCTTTCTTAAATTTGTAGTTAAGTAAATTAAAAGAAGTGAAATATCATGCCATGTACCTAAGCTATACTTGTTGTAAATTTCAATAGAATCAGACCAATATTGACTGTGATATGGACATTTGTATATGTGCACACTTATAAGTTTTGTTAAGTGTATATATGTCTACATGTATGTCATGTTCTCTTTGTTTAGTGTTGTTGTTGTTTAATGTCATCTCATGTATACTCACTGAAAAGTGGAAATAAAGAGTATAGTTAACAAACATGGATGCGCCCACGAGTGCTAAACGCTCTAAAATTAAAGAAACTCAATATATATGCCAGCAAATATCCTCGCTGTATGCTACTTTTAGATCATCTATCAGAATAAAGATGTGTCTATGTACATGAACTTAACTTATACATCGACGAAGTCATGTTTTATACTGTATATTGTTTACTCGCTCGCTCCACCGCTGTTAACGCATTGTACTCAATAAAGTCCTTCTGAATTGGTTTTGTGTTCAATACTTCAAAAACAAAGAACAAACCACAGTCATTGCCGTTTTATAAGGCTTGAGCACCACCAAAAAATGACCAAAAAGTTACTCCCCCTAAGACTTCATCCTGGAACCTCCCCTGAATGTTATACCGCGGTATCATTGTAGTCTGTCAATCTCCTCACGACGCTTGTTTCCCCTTGCAGTACATTTAATAACTGTCTTCACGCATGTCACAGGTATATACAGGTAACTGGTTTGTATGTGTATGAATATATGTCACTTGTTGTGTACATATACAGGTAACTGGTTTGTATGTGTATGAATATATGTAACTTGTTGTGTACATAAACGCTCAACGTCTATACACGCGACGCCTATACACGCGACGTCTATACACGCGACGTCTAAACACACAACGTCTATACACGCGACGTTTATACACAGAACTTCTATACACGCGAAGTTAATACACGCGACGTCTATACACGCGACGTTTATACACAACGTCTAATCATGCGACAACTATACACACAACGTCTATACACACAACGTCTATACACACAGCGTCTATACACGCGACGTCTATACACGCGACGTTTATACACGTGACGTCTTAACACGTGACGTCGATATACGTGACGTTTACACAATCGACGTTTATACACGCGACGTTTATACACGCGACGTCCATACACGCGACGTCTATACACTCGACATCTATATACACAACGTCTATACACGCGACGTCTATACACGCGACGTTTATACACGCGAAGTCTATCTACGCGACGTTTATACACATAACGTCTAATCACACAACGTATATACACGCGACGTTTATACACACAACGTCTAATCACACAACGTATATACACGCGACGTTTATACACACAACGTCTAATCACACAACGTATATACACGCGACGTCTATACACACAACGTCTTGTACCCGCCAAACGTCGCATCCACGATCCTTGTACCCGCCAAACGTCGCATCCACGATACTTGTACCCGCCAAACGTCGCATCCACGATCCTTGTACCCGCCAAACGTCGCATCCACGATACTTGTACCCGCCAAACGTCGCATCCACGATCCCTGTACCCGCCAAACGTCGCATCCACGATACTTGTACCCGCCAAACGTCGCATCCACGATCCCTGTACCCGCCAAACGTCGCATCCACGATACTTGTACCCGCCAAACGTCGCATCCACGATCCTTGTACCCGCCAAACGTCGCATCCACGATACTTGTACCCGCCAAACGTCGCATCCACGATCCCTGTACCCGCCAAACGTCGCATCCACGATCCTTGTACCCGCCAAACGTCGCATCCACGATCCTTGTACCCGCCAAACGTCGCATCCACGATACTTGTACCCGCCAAACGTCGCATCCACGATCCCTGTACCCGCGAAACGTCGCATCCACGATACTTGTACCCGCCAAACGTCGCATCCACGATCCCTGTACCCGCCAAACGTCGCATCCACGATCCTTGTACCCGCCAAACGTCGCATCCACGATCCTTGTACCCGCCAAACGTCGCATCCACGATCCTTGTACCCGCCAAACGTCGCATCCACGATACTTGTACCCGCCAAACGTCGCATCCACGATACTTGTACCCGCCAAACGTCGCATCCACGATCCTTGTACCCGCCAAACGTCGCATCCACGATACTTGTACCCGTCAAACGTCGCATCCACGATCCCTGTACCCGCCAAACGTCGCATCCACGATACTTGTACCCGCCAAACGTCGCATCCACGATCCTTGTACCCGCCAAACGTCGCATCCACGATACTTGTACCCGCCAAACGTCGCATCCACGATCCCTGTACCCGCCAAACGTCGCATCCACGATCCTTGTACCCGCCAAACGTCGCATCCACGATCCTTGTACCCGCCAAACGTCGCATCCACGATACTTGTACCCGCGAAACGTCGCATCCACGATCCCTGTACCCGCCAAACGTCGCATCCACGATCCCTGTACCCGCCAAACGTCGCATCCACGATCCCTGTACCCGCGAAACGTCGCATCCACGATACTTGTACCCGCGAAACGTCGCATCCACGATCCTTGTACCCGCCAAACGTCGCATCCACGATCCTTGTACCCGCCAAACGTCGCATCCACGATCCTTGTACCCGCCAAACATCGCATCTACGATCCTTGTACACGCGAAACGTCGCATCCACGATCCTTGTACACGCGAAACGTCGCATCCACGATACATGTACCCGCGAAACGTCGCATCCACGATACATGTACCCGCGAAACGTCACATCCACGATCTTGTACCCGCGAAACGTCGCATCCACGATACATGTACCCGCGAAACGTCACATCCACGATCCTTGTACCCGCGAAACGTCGCATCCACGATACATGTACCCGCCAAACGTCGCATCCACGACACATGTACCCGCGAAACGTCGCATCCACGATCCTTGTACCCGCGAAACGTCGCATCCACGATCCATGTACCCGCGAAACGTCGCATCCACGATCCTTCTACCCGCGAAACGTCACATCCACGAGCCATATACCCGCGAAACGTCACATCCACGATCCCTGTACCCGCGAAACGTCGCATCCACGATCTTTCTACCCGCGAAACGTCGCATCCACGATCCATGTACCCGCGAAACGTCGCATCCACGATCCTTCTACCCGCGAAACGTCACATCCACGATCCATGTACCCGCGAAACGTCACATCCAAGAACATTTCTATGTGGACAGTAGCTAAGAATAATAATTTAAAAACGTTTCATAAAGAGTGTTTATTTAAATTCAAAAAGATAGATTATTAAGCGTCTTCAGTCCTATGATGAAGAGACTCTTGCCGACTGATACAAGAAGCGAGAAGGGGCGTTTGTTCGTATGTACATTATCATTCAAGTCTTTTTCCACCTCTTCATGTTTAAACTTAGGGCTAAATGTGGTTTGGACAAATGTCCAATATTTTAATACATGATAATAAATCAAATCACAGATGTATACAGGTTTTAATTAATGGAGACGTAGGAAACTAGATTATTAATTGGATATGTCTGTATTTATATATACTTACATCCATCGACTTCGTATTTTTCAAAATAGGAAAATTAAAACTAAATTCCATTGTGATTCTTTACAAACGATAAATGGTACTATTTCAATACACAGAATAAAACCCGAAGGCAATCACATACACCCAATGATTTATTGTCATCTTGCACACTCTAACATCCGATGTTTACAAGTAGCGTATACATCCAGATACAGCAGTCGAATACCACTAAATATTGATTACTTCTATTAGTGTTATTTTAAACCTACGTTTGATTATTGTTGATACATGATCTTATCGAACATTATACACCATACAGTATCTCTTACCTTGCTTCCGAACACTAACTACTTAGTGTAGAATTTAAGAAACAGTCAAAACATTAAATGCACATCCCTATAATATTATTTAATAAATTGACTTGAAAAAAAAGGAATATAATAAAATAAGGATGGCAAACGGTGGAAAATGTGCTTTAATAAAAATGGTTATCTTAATGGCTTTCTGTTACGCAAGTATGTATATATCTGTATGTGTGTAGTTCATGTAACACGCTAGTAGAGATTCAATCAATTATAAACTGATTTACTTATACTTTCTTAGTGTATGACAATTATAAACTGATTAACTAATACTTTCTCAGTGTATGCCAATTATAAACTGATCAACTAATACTTTCTCAGTGTATGACAATTATAAACTGATCAACTAATACTTTCTCAGTGTATGACAATTATAAACTGATGAACTAATACTTTCTCAGTGTATGGCAATTATAAACTGATGAACTAATACTTTCTCAGTGTATGACAATTATAAACTGATCAACTAATACTTTCTCATTGTATGACAATTATAAACTGATCAACTAATACTTTCTCATTGTATGACAATTATAAACTGATCAACTAATACTTTCTCATTGTATGACAATTATAAACTGATCAACTAATACTTTCTCAGTATAAATATAGAATAGTATAGTCGACACAGCAGTTGAAAAGGACAGTTCATGTATACGCACGTGTGAACAAACTGTCAGTTAGATAAAAGTGGACCGTCAACCGGGGATGTTAGGTTTATGCACTTCTAACCGTCTACTAGATTGTAAAATATATTATCCTTAACCTATGCATTTGATGTACAAAAAATGAACTTACGTACCCGATTTGACAGCAGACAAGTGGAGCAAAGATAACGATGTCCTGTTCTATTTTTTCAGATGTGTGGTCAGAGGAGGTTTGCTACTCTGAGAGTGAGACTATATACTATTGTGATGATGATTTCAATTGCTGTGATGGAGATGAAAAGTGCTGGTAATGTATTAAAGCAGCAAATACTGCAAATTAAGATATTTTCGCACAGATGATAGTTCGCAAAGATAACACGACACTATTTAGCGAGCAGACGGACCACCGGACGAACGGAAAGTCTACAGACTCACACACACAGCCAGACAGACGGACCGCCGGAGGAACGGGAAGTATGATAGACACACACAAACACAACCAGACAGACGGACCGCCGGAGGAACGGGAAGTATGATAGACACACACAAACACAACCAGACAGACGGACCGCCGGAGGAACGGGAAGTATGATAGACACACACAAACACAACCAGACAGACGGACCGCCGGAGGAACGGGAAGTATGATAGACACACACAAACACAACCAGACAGACGGACCGCCGGAGGAACGGGAAGTATGATAGACACACACAAACACAACCAGACAGACGGACCGCCGGAGGAACGGGAAGTATGATAGACACACACAAACACAACCAGACAGACGGACCGCCGGAGGAACGGGAAGTATGATAGACACACACAAACACAACCAGACAGACGGACCGCCGGAGGAACGGGAAGTATGATAGACACACACAAACACAACCAGACAGACGGACCGCCGGAGGAACGGGAAGTATAATATACACATACACAAGCAGACAGACGGACCGTCGGAGGAACGGGAAGTATAATATACACATACACAACCAGACATACGGACCGCCGGAGGAACGGGAGGTAACGTTTGAAACAGGCACACGAAAATTAAGCAAGACACGAGCTAAAACAAATAGACTATGGACGTGATATCTATATCGACTTTCCGACATATGCATGTTGTATTTCGCTCATTCATACCTTCGCACGTAAAATGTTATATGAATTGTAATTGCCTCTCGATTTTAATCACTTCAAAAAGAAATTTTATTTTGTATTCCCTATTGAACGTACGAGTATAGAGTATTTTAAGTTCAATCATGTATTGTATTTCCTCATATTTACACGACAAGTCTAAAAATAACTAACAGATACATACACTTTTAGGGTTTGTGTATTTATTAATTAGAACGTACAGTTAGCTCTTTTTTACTTGAGCCCACGGATCAAAACTAATAAATACATACACAATGGTTGGTCAAAAAGTTTTCACAACATTACACGAATTTTTTGTTTTGTAAGCAGTGCAGAGTTGGACACGTGGGCGATATTTGGTATAGCTGTTGGTGGTGTTGTTTTTGTTGCCCTGGTGATTACTGTCATGTGTATCATACTGAAGAAAACAAACAAACCTAAAGTTCGAGTGATTCAATCCCGACCTGGTAAGTAAAGTGTGCCGTGAATAAACCTGCAGTAAACCTCACTTAAAGACTGTTTCAATACTGAGACCACCTCATTAATATGATTGTACTTTCAGGGAGAAGTTTTCCATTTCTCTTTCACATGTTGACTCAATACTGAGACCACCTCATTGATATGGCCGTACGTTCAGGGAGCAGTTTTCCATTTCTCTTTCACATGTTGACTCAATACTGAGACCACCGCATTGATATGGCCGTACTTTCCTTCAGAGAAAATAATGACCTCATTGTTGATGGTTCACGGTGTACAGCGTAGTATCTAGAAATGAGCGACATTTCCAGAAAACGTCACGTGTGACGTCACCATGTACTGGCAGTAAGAAATATTAATTTTATCCCATATGGCAATATGAAAACGAATAGACCATTTGGAGTAAATATTGTTCCCTGCTTGCACATAGTGACACCACATGTGGCGTTTTCGTGTAATGACGTCACTTACTGAAGAGGTTGGAAATCCCACAACAGCGCTCAAATACTCGGTGTTGCATCTCAACTGTCAATTTTGAGGCCGCAGACCGTGCAAACCTTGGATGAGGTATATGATCTCTATGGCAATTGCCTGAAAATAATTCACCCAAAGTCATTTGTCCTCCACGTCCGATTCATATTAGGAAGCTTTTATTTGATTGTTGAAAGACGTTCGTACTGGTTGGAAACAGAGGAACACATCGTAACATTACGAAATATCAGCGCACTTCAGCTTTGAACTGTAACTTAAATAGCATTGTTCTCCACCACATAGGGTTGTACCCGATTAGACAAAACAATTTGTTATTTATTTTTGCCATGAAAACTTTTCCCCACAATTAGAAACACAACATTTTGAGCAATTTTCACTACTGGTTCGATTATTTCGTTACATGATACTGTTTATCATTTATATGATTTTGGGTATTTAATTCAATGAGGAGATTAGTTTTGTCCGGTTAGAACAAGGAGGCATTTTGTCTCAGTAGAGTAAGGATGTAGTTTGTCTCAGTAGGGTAAGGATGTAATTTGTCTCAGTAGAGTAAGGATGTAATTTGTCTCAGTAGGGTAAGGATGTAATTTGTCTCAGTAGAGTAAGGATGTAATTTGTCTCAGTAGAGTAAGGATGTAATTTGTCTCAGTAGAGTATGGATGTAATTTGTCTCAGTAGAGTAAGGATGTAATTTGTCTCAGTAGGGTAAGGATGTAATATGTCTCAGTAGAGTAAGGATGTAATTTGTCTCAGTAGAGTATGGATGTAATTTGTCTCAGTAGAGTAAGGATGTAATATGTCTCAGTAGAGTAAGGATGTAATATGTCTCAGTAGAGTAAGGATGTCATATGTCTCAGTAGAGTAAGGATGTAATTTGTCTCAGTAGAGTAAGGATGTAATTTGTCTCAGTAGAGTAAGGATGTAATTTGTCTCAGTAGAGTAAGGATGTAATTTGTCTCGATAGAGTAAGGATGTAATTTGTCTCAGTAGAGTAAGGATGTAATTTGTCCCGGTAGAGTAAGGATGTAATTTGTCTCAGTAGAGTAAGGATGTAATTTGGCACGGTAGACTAAGGATGTAATTTGGCACGGTAGAGTAAGGATGTAATTTGGCACGGTAGAGTAAGGATGTAATTTGGCACGGTAGAGTAAGGATGTAATTTGGCACGGTAGAGTAAGGATGTAATTTGGCACGGTAGAGTAAGGATGTCATTTGTCTCAGTATAGTAAGGATGTAATTTGTCTCAGTAGAGTAAGGATGTAATTTGTCTCAGTAGGGTAAGGATGTAACTTGTCTCAGTAGAGTAAGGATATATTTTGTATCGGTAGAGTAAGGATGTAATTTGTCTCAGTAGAGTAAGGATGTAATTTGGCACGGTAGAGTAAGGATGTAATTTGTCTCAGTAGAGTAAGGATGTACTTTGGCACGGTAGAGTAAGGATGTAATTTGTCTCAGTAGAGTAAGGATGTAATTTGGCACGGTAGACTAAGGATGTAATTTGGCACGGTAGGGTATGGATGTAATTTGTCTCAGTAGAGTAAGGATGTAATTTGGCACGGTAGAGTAAGGATGTAATTTGGCACGGTAGAGTAAGGATGTAATTTGGCACGGTAGAGTAAGGATGTAATTTGGCACGGTAGAGTAAGGATGTAATTTGGCACGGTAGAGTAAGGAGGTAATTTGGCACGGTAGAGTAAGGAGGTAATTTGTCTCAGTATAGTAAGGAAGCCATTTTCTTCCAATCAACAAATAAATTGCATAATACTTGTCTACGTTTATTACAGCTATGCAGGATTCAAGAACAAACTACATGCCGCATCCAATGGGAGGTATGATGATACCAGGTCAAGTATTACCTCCTCCACCAATGTATGACCCGATGGGTGCTGGCTCGTCTGGTTACGGATATGCTCCAGCATATGATATGGATGCCGAGTTTGAACGATATGGGGCAATGAAAAATAACGATAAATTCAATAAAAACGGAAAGAAGGGTGCTTCTTTAGGTCCAGATATGACGCCCGCTCCGCGACCCCTTATGATTGGCAGGCCCATGAATGGTGCAGCGGGAGGTCCGATGTCGATGATGGAACCGCCACCATATCGCTCACCCACACCAAGTTTGTCACCAAGTCCTGAGCCACCGGAAGTACCGAGTTTTGCGCCACCGGAAGAACTGGAAGAAGATCAACCCACGCAGTCATAATGACGTCATAAGTAAATACAAGCAGAAGATAATAAAATTATAACGTTATGTTTTGTTTATGATTAAAAATTGTGTATGTGTTTTCACAAAATAATTAAACTGAAAATGTATACCAATTTACTGTCAACTATTGAACTGACTGATAATTCATTTTGACGAGAAGAATTTTTTCTTTACATTTTTATATTTGCACTTTCGGTACATTTATGAAGCATCCGATCTTAATATGTTGTGTGGTATACTTTAATGCATTCATGGGATGATGTCACCGTCCCTGATTTCCGTAACCACAATATACGCCGTTTTTAGTTTGTTTTCATGTTGCAAATTATCCCGATGGACTTATACATTGAGAATAAACAACTACAGTTACTATTCAAAAATAGTAAAGAAAACCTCCATTGTGTGACTTTTGTCTGTTGGTCAAAATGAGTGCTGCTATGGGATTTACAACTTCTTCTGTAAGTGACGTCATTTCAAGAAAACGCAACGTGTGATGTCACTATTTGCAAGCAGGAAAAACAATATTTACTCGATGTGGCATTTCGTTTTCCTATTGCCATAGCCTACCCTTGCAAATGACCACGTAAACTTGATGTTTGTTAATTCCTTCGCAATGTGGCAAATATTGCTTACTGTCAGTACATGGTGACGTCACATGTGACGTTTTCTGAAAATGACGTCACTTCAAGAAGAGGTTTGAAATCGTACAGCGGCGCTCATATTTATCTAAACATGTTGTCATTGGCTGATTACCTCAAGCCTCGTTTACAACTGTTCTCAAGTACATACAATCGGACTATTATACATACACAAGCTTGATATGGTTGTAAGTTCAGATTGTGTGTGGTACTCAATGTTATTCCATACAAACACTCAAGTTCTAGATGATCCAATATATCATGGAAGAGAAAAGTGTTAATTGTATACGCATTTAGACTGGGCGGTGCAATTTTTCAATATTTGGCGTTTTGCGATGTTTTTATTTTGGCGTGGTATCGGAATGGATCATGTTTGGAAACACATGCTGAGACTACGCACCATTGATGTACAGATTTACACCAGACTGTCAAAACTCTTTGGAAATGACGAAATATATTTATTATGTGACATTTTTAAAATTGACAACACTTGTGAATTATGGTACATGGTGAAATGTCATTCTAAAACGTCTGATTTATGCAAGAATTATTGGTTTACTCTACTCAGCGAGATTTATACAGATGTGCTTACATTGCTCAAATATGACAAATGATATAGTAGTACACCATATGGTGGCATATTACTGCCATCAGTTAGCATGATAGCGTTCGCGTTAACCACTTAATTAGTATATATCATAAAACTAGAAACAGGCTTGAAAGTGCCCAGAACTGCCACCTCTTACCTTTTTATAATGTATTACACTAGATTTAAGTGGTAACACGAATCTTATCTAGTTGACCACTTATTATGTAACTTAATAACTCAAATTCGCGAATTTCACTTATGATTCGTGTTACCACTTATTTATAAATGCATGTTTGGCTTCTACATGTAAGTGGTAACACGATTGTTATCTAGTTAACCACTTATTATGTTATTTAATAACTCAAATTCGCGAAGCATAACTAGATAAATAATAACACGAATCTTAAGTGAAATTCGCGAATTTGAGTTATTACCTAAACCATGTATTAGCTTAACGTGGGAAAACAGCAATGGAGTGCAGCGTCTTTGACGGGAACAAGTCCGAACAACTCGTACAGTGAGTTCGTATAAAACAATGTGTGGAGTTACTTCCCTTGCATTAGTCAGATTTATTAAGGCGATATAGCCTTGCCATATGTTTCGACAAGTTTATCAATATACACATTTATGGATTAACTCTATACACTGTATAGTAAATTTGTACATGTAGAATCACTTTAAATGATGTTTTACATTCCGGAAATGCACATAAAATTTACTTTTTAAATTTTTAACATCAATAGTATTATTGGGAAGGAGGGAAAGTATGCTATCGATTTTTTTTTCAAAATTATATCAATAAAAATATAAGTCCTAGATTTTCCGTATTTCCTCCTTGTTTCTGTTGTTGTTATTTTGGAATAAAAACCTAATTTTATGTTGTTTGAAAAATTCTCGATATCAGAGGAAGGTTTGATTATTATCTTTGTATACATGTGTTTCTTTTCCAAAATTAACGCTTGTGCAATTGGCCTCATTTACCGGACAGCATGTACAATTTAACAGGACTCAAAGTTCAAATAGTTTTATTATTTTTCAACAATTTTACAAAAATATCGCAGTATAAGTTGAAGTTAGATAATTATTGCTAAAAAGCAAATATGGCTATTTCTTTCTGCCTATATCACGTTAAGTTCAGATAAATTGGAAATGTCAACTTTCTCCGAGAAACAATTTTACTAATCATGATGCATTTAAAACTCTAACGGCATTTCTCGACAACTTGCCGGATTGATGAGCCTAGTTCGCTCATACAAACATGATTTATACCTTCCTAAATTGATTCCATTTCCTTAGTTCTACATTTATACATCTGTCATCTCCACCGATTAGGGGATAGATGATTTAGCGATTAGGTTACGTACCGGATACCTACCGGATGTATACCTGACAGGGACAAACAGAAACCCGGAGGGTACAGACATTTTCGTATCGTACGGTGTCCGTATACGCATGCCAGTCAATGCTCGGATTGACATCCTATGACATCTACCGGTATCCGGCGGATGCCCGTCCAGCACCCGGTCGAAACATTTTCACACATTTCGGCCGAATATCGTGGGGTCGCCGAAGGGGCATCCGGAATAGGGTGACCACTACAAGGATTTGTCACCGGTTTCTTGCAGATTCTCACCGACAAAAGTTTCGACTAATTTTTAATAAATTACTGCGTTAATAGCAAACTGTGTTTCTACAGATTTCAACAATATAAAGCAATACATAACATTTCGTCCGTCAACTTTCTGAAGACTGTCCATGTTAAAGAAAAACAAATTACGTGAGAACTAGTGTAAGGTGGGTGGGGTAAAAGGTCCACACGAGGTAAAAGGCCTACGCAAAAAATTCTGACATAGTTAGATTTACCGTGCCGCGCAATATTCTTTTTTGACGTCTTACGCAGGTGTGAATACCGCGAAAAATGTAAAAAATGAATCTTCAAATGTAAGTTTTTAATTCTCATTTTTGTATTTTTTACACTTTTTTGTGTTAACGCTGATCTGTTAATATTTATTATTGCCTCGTACACCTTGTATTCTCGATTTTTGCCATTCGTGCGTTTGTTTGACGGTATTTATGCAGTGCGTACATGATCGCGAAATTATACTTCGTTGTATCAGAAGTTATTTATAGATATATAATGTTAGAGGCTATTGCCCCTTATAAATGATGCATTTTGCCCCGATCAATGGAGGCAACCTACCATGCAATTGCATGTTGCTTTTTACAACACTCAAATAGACGATATTCGTTTAAGCTGATAGTCAAATCACTTTCTACGCTCCACACAGCGCTTTGATTCCACTACCGTTCCATTCATGAATATGAAGGTACCGGAATAAGCGCCCGATGCTAAAGGAAAGTAATCACTTTCCTGCGGAAGCGTGTACGAGCCAAAATTTTGACAAAAGAGGAAGAATGTCGAAATATTCATTTTATCAACGTACGAGTCTCTGAAATATAATGCAATTTATTTATAATCATTATTTTCATTTTAGGCCGCAAATGTACCATTCTCGTAGCATGCTATAAAATATTGATGTAGTTTTCTGCGAAACAGAACAAAGCAAGACAATTACGCCGTATCTTAACTTTTTAAATGAAAAAATAATGCATGCAAAATATTGAAATATTATGAAGCTACGTATGCGACAAGGAAGTATAACCATCCTATTGTCAGGCTACAAAAGGTATCATTCATCAAAGAATAACATTTTTATCTGACAACAAGAGATTTATACTTCCAAATTCGTTCGCCTATGATGGTTGTTCTCTTTGGAATAGCTTACAACAGGAAGTAAGGGACACCATCGTCTGTCTTGTTTTAAGTCCAATGTTAAAACACACCTAATGTACATGTATCTGTAGGTCTGTATTTTTATTTTAAGCAATTCTCTTAACTAAAAATACTTTAATTTAATATTTTTTTTAAACAGGACATTTCTTAACGATCCAGTGCATTTTATTGATCTCATAGTTGTCGATAGATTCATATTTATTATTATTTATTTAATATCATGTTTTCCTATGTCACTAGATCTACATGTATATTGTCAAGGACCACAATGTGTTATCATGGTTTTATGTTTTTTTTTATATTTAAATGCCATGTGATTTGTGCTATTTTTTGTGAAATAAAAAATAAAAATAAAATAAAACAATTCAACTAAAGGATTCACCGGATCTTCACCGTGTACATACAAAAAGGAACATTCCCTCAATAACAGAGACAACGGTTGTAGTGTATTACACAGTTCAGGTAATGCTGATACCATTGTGACTTAAATTGCAGTTGATTGTGTTTCACCTTGTGATGTAATCGTTGTGGTGAGGATATATGTGTCCTAATTGTATTATGCTGTTTGTCTGACATTAACAATACAAATACTTGGTACTTGGTGCAACTACATGTATAATTTATATCAAGTGTAAAAATGCTTGGTACATCGCTCGTACTAACACTCATTATGGAGCAGAATTGTGGAGTATCCTACCATGCATTCGTTCATTCATTTACTGGATGTGAAACAGCCTCATGCCTATTTGGTATAGGTGAAGGTATTGTCTTATAGAAGTTCCTGAAGAACTAGAACTTGAGAGATCAAGCAAGACAGTGAGTGTATTCCTTCATCCAAGTGTAGCACATCAAGAAAGTGAGTGTATTCCTTCATCCAAGTGTAGCACAGCAAAACAGTGAGTGTATTCCTTCATCCAAGTGTAGCACAGCAAGACAGTGAGTGTATTCCTTCATCCAAGTGTAGCGCAGCAAGACAGTGAGTGTATTCCTTCATCCAAGTGTACCACAGCAAGACAGTGAGTGTATCCCTTCATCCAAGTGTAGCACAGCAAGACAGTGAGTGTATTCCTTCATCCAAGTGTAGCACAGCAAGACAGTGAGTGTATTCCTTCATCCAAGTGTAGCACATCAAGACAGTGAGTGTATTCCTTCATCCTAGTGTAGCACATCAAGATAGTGAGTGTATTCCTTCATCCAAGTGTAGCACAGCAAGACAGTGAGTGTATTCCTTCATCCAAGTGTAGCACAGCAAGACAGTGAGTGTATTCCTTCATCCAAGTGTAGCACAGCAAGACAGTGAGTGTATTCCTTCATCCTAGTGTAGCACATCAAGAAAGTGAGTGTATTCCTTCATCCAAGTGTAGCACATCAGACAGTGAGTGTATTCCTTCATCCTAGTGTAGCACATCAAGACAGTGAGTGTATTCCTTCATCCTAGTGTAGCACATCAAGAAAGTGAGTGTATTCCTTCATCCAAGTGTAGCACATCAGACAGTGAGTGTATTCCTTCATCCTAGTGTAGCACATCAAGACAGTGAGTGTATTCCTTCATACAAGTGTAGCACATCAAGACAGTGATTGTATGCCACCATACAAGTGCAGCGCATCACGACAGTGAGTGTATTCCTTCATACAAGTGTAGCACATCAGGACAGTGAGTGTATACCTTCATACAAGTGTAGCACATCAAGACAGTGAGTGTATTCCTTCATACAAGTGTAGCACATCAAGACAGTGAGTGTATTCCTTCATACAAGTGTAGCACATCAAGACAGTGAGTGTATTCCTTCATCCAAGTGTTGCACATCAATACAGTGAGTGTATTCCTCCATCCAAGTGTTGCACATCAAGACAGTGAGTGTATTCCTTCATCCAAGTGTTGCACAGCAAGACAGTGAGTGTATTCCTTCATCCAAGTGTAGCACAGCAAGACAGTGAGTGTATTCCTTCATCCAAGTGTAGCACAGCAAGACAGTGAGTGTATTCCTTCATCCAAGTGTTGCACAGCAAGACAGTGAGTGTATTCCTTCATCCAAGTGTTGCACATCAAGACAGTGAGTGTATTCCTTCATCCTAGTGTAGCACAACAAGATAATGAGTGTATTCCTTCATACAAGTGTTGCACATCAAGACAGTGAGTGTATTCCTTCATCCAAGTGTTGCACATCAAGACAGTGAGTGTATTCCTTCATCCAAGTGTAGCACAACAAGATAATGAGTGTATTCCTTCATCCAAGTGTTGCACATCAAGACAGTGAGTGTATTCCTTCATCCAAGTGTTGCACATCAAGACAGTGAGTGTATTCCTTCATCCTAGTGTTGGACATCAAGACAGTGAGTGTATTCCTTCATCCTAGTGTAGCACATCAAGACAGTGAGTGTATTCCTTCATCCAAGTGTAGCACATCAGACAGTGAGTGTATTCCTTCATACAAGTGTTGCACAGCAAGACAGTGAGTGTATTCCTTCATCCAAGTGTTGCACATCAAGACAGTGAGTGTATTCCTTCATCCAAGTGTAGCACATCAAGACAGAGAGTGTATTCCTTCATACAAGTGTTGCACATCAAGACAGTGAGTGTATTCCTTCATCCAAGTGTAGCACAGCAAGACAGTGAGTGTATCCCTTCATCCAAGTGTTGCACATCAAGACAGTGAGTGTATTCCTTCATACAAGTGTTGCACAGCAAGACATTGAGTGTATTCCTTCATCCAAGTGTAGCACAGCAAGACAGTGAGTGTATTCCTTCATACAAGTGTAGCACAGCAAGACAGTGAGTGTATTCCTTCATCCAAGTGTAGCACAGCAAGACAGTGAGTGTATTCCTTCATACAAGTGTAGCACAGCAAGACAGTGAGTGTATTCCTTCATCCAAGTGTAGCACAGCAAGACAGTGAGTGTATTCCTTCATACAAGTGTAGCACAGCAAGACAGTGAGTGTATTCCTTCATCCTAGTGTAGCACATCAAGAAAGTGAGTGTATTCCTTCATCCAAGTGTAGCACATCAGACAGTGAGTGTATTCCTTCATCCTAGTGTAGCACATCAAGACAGTGAGTGTATTCCTTCATCCTAGTGTAGCACATCAAGAAAGTGAGTGTATTCCTTCATCCAAGTGTAGCACATCAGACAGTGAGTGTATTCCTTCATCCTAGTGTAGCACATCAAGACAGTGATTGTATGCCACCATACAAGTGCAGCGCATCACGACAGTGAGTGTATTCCTTCATACAAGTGTAGCACATCAGGACAGTGAGTGTATACCTTCATACAAGTGTAGCACATCAAGACAGTGAGTGTATTCCTTCATACAAGTGTAGCACATCAAGACAGTGAGTGTATTCCTTCATCCAAGTGTAGCACAGCAAGACAGTGAGTGTATTCCTTCATCCAAGTGTAGCACAGCAAGACAGTGAGTGTATTCCTTCATACAAGTGTAGCACAGCAAGACAGTGAGTGTATTCCTTCATCCTAGTGTAGCACATCAAGAAAGTGAGTGTATTCCTTCATCCAAGTGTAGCACATCAGACAGTGAGTGTATTCCTTCATCCTAGTGTAGCACATCAAGACAGTGAGTGTATTCCTTCATCCTAGTGTAGCACATCAAGAAAGTGAGTGTATTCCTTCATCCAAGTGTAGCACATCAGACAGTGAGTGTATTCCTTCATCCTAGTGTAGCACATCAAGACAGTGATTGTATGCCACCATACAAGTGCAGCGCATCACGACAGTGAGTGTATTCCTTCATACAAGTGTAGCACATCAGGACAGTGAGTGTATACCTTCATACAAGTGTAGCACATCAAGACAGTGAGTGTATTCCTTCATACAAGTGTAGCACATCAAGACAGTGAGTGTATTCCTTCATCCAAGTGTAGCACTTCAAGACAGTGAGTGTATTCCTTCATCCTAGTGTAGCACAGCAAGACAGTGAGTGTATTCCTTCATACAAGTGTTGCACATCAAGACAGTGAGTGTATTCCTTCATCCTAGTGTTGCACATCAAGACAGTGAGTGTATTCCTTCATCCTAGTGTAGCACATCAAGACAGTGAGTGTATTCCTTCATCCTAGTGTTGCACATCAAGACAGTGAGTGTATTCCTTCATCCTAGTGTAGCACAGCAAGACAGTGAGTGTATTCCTTCATCCAAGTGTTGCACATCAAGACAGTGAGTGTATTCCTTCATACAAGTGTTGCACAGCAAGACAGTGAGTGTATTCCTCCATCCAAGTGTAGCACAGCAAGACAGTGAGTGTATTCCTTCATACAAGTGTTGCACATCAAGACAGTGAGTGTATTCCTCCATCCAAGTGTAGCACAGCAAGACAGTGAGTGTATTCCTTCATCCAAGTGTTGCACATCAAGGCAGTGAGTGTATTCCTTCATCCAAGTGTAGCACAGCAAGACAGTGAGTGTATTCCTCCATCCAAGTGTAGCACAGCAAGACAGTGAGTGTATTCCTTCATCCAAGTGTTGCACATCAAGACAGTGAGTGTATTCCTTCATCCAAGTGTAGCACAGCAAGACAGTGAGTGTATTCCTCCATCCAAGTGTTGCACATCAAGACAGTGAGTGTATTCCTTCATCCAAGTGTTGCACAGCAAGACAGTGAGTGTATTCCTTCATCCAAGTGTAGCACAGCAAGACAGTGAGTGTATTCCTTCATCCAAGTGTAGCACGGCAAGACAGTGAGTGTATTCCTTCATCCAAGTGTTGCACAGCAAGACAGTGAGTGTATTCCTTCATCCAAGTGTTGCACATCAAGACAGTGAGTGTATTCCTTCATCCTAGTGTAGCACAACAAGATAATGAGTGTATTCCTTCATACAAGTGTTGCACATCAAGACAGTGAGTGTATTCCTTCATCCAAGTGTTGCACATCAAGACAGTGAGTGTATTCCTTCATCCAAGTGTAGCACAACAAGATAATGAGTGTATTCCTTCATCCAAGTGTTGCACATCAAGACAGTGAGTGTATTCCTTCATCCAAGTGTTGCACATCAAGACAGTGAGTGTATTCCTTCATCCTAGTGTTGGACATCAAGACAGTGAGTGTATTCCTTCATCCTAGTGTAGCACATCAAGACAGTGAGTGTATTCCTTCATCCAAGTGTAGCACATCAGACAGTGAGTGTATTCCTTCATACAAGTGTTGCACAGCAAGACAGTGAGTGTATTCCTTCATCCAAGTGTTGCACATCAAGACAGTGAGTGTATTCCTTCATCCAAGTGTAGCACATCAAGACAGAGAGTGTATTCCTTCATACAAGTGTAGCACATCAAGACAGTGAGTGTATTCCTTCATCCAAGTGTTGCACATCAAGACAGTGAGTGTATTCCTTCATCCAAGTGTAGCACAGCAAGACAGTGAGTGTATTCCTTCATCCAAGTGTTGCACATCAAGACAGTGAGTGTATTCCTTCATCCTAGTGTTGCACATCAAGACAGTGAGTGTATTCCTTCATCCTAGTGTTGCACATCAAGACAGTGAGTGTATTCCTTCATCCTAGTGTTGCACAGCAAGACAGTGAGTGTATTCCTTCATCCTAGTGTTGCACATCAAGACAGTGAGTGTATTCCTTCATCCTAGTGTTGCACAGCAAGACAGTGGGTGTATTCCTTCATCCTAGTGTTGCACATCAAGACAGTGAGTGTATTCCTTCATCCAAGTGTTGCACATCAAGAAAGTGAGTGTATTCCTTCATCCAAGTGTTGCACATCAAGACAGTGAGTGTATTCCTTCATCCAAGTGTAGCACAGCAAGACAGTGAGTGTATCCCTTCATCCAAGTGTTGCACATCAAGACAGTGAGTGTATTCCTTCATACAAGTGTTGCACAGCAAGACATTGAGTGTATTCCTTCATCCAAGTGTAGCACAGCAAGACAGTGAGTGTATTCCTTCATACAAGTGTAGCACAGCAAGACAGTGAGTGTATTCCTTCATCCAAGTGTAGCACAGCAAGACAGTGAGTGTATTCCTTCATACAAGTGTAGCACAGCAAGACAGTGAGTGTATTCCTTCATCCAAGTGTAGCACAGCAAGACAGTGAGTGTATTCCTTCATACAAGTGTAGCACAGCAAGACAGTGAGTGTATTCCTTCATACAAGTGTAGCACAGCAAGACAGTGAGTGTATTCCTTCATACAAGTGTAGCACAGCAAGACAGTGAGTGTATTCCTTCATCCAAGTGTAGCACAGCAAGACAGTGAGAGAATTCCTTCATCCAAGTGTAGCACAGCAAGACAGTGAGTGTATTCCTTCATACAAGTGTAGCACAGCAAGACAGTGAGTGTATTCCTTCATCCAAGTGTAGCACAGCAAGACAGTGAGAGAATTCCTTCATCCAAGTGTAGCACAGCAAGACAGTGAGTGTATTCCTTCATCCAAGTGTAGCACAGCAAGACAGTGAGTGTATTCCTTCATCCAAGTGTTGCACAGCAAGACAGTGAGTGTATTCCTTCATCCAAGTGTAGCACAGCAAGACAGTGAGTGTATTCCTTCATCCAAGTGTAGCACAGCAAGACAGTGAGTGTATTCCTTCATCCAAGTGTAGCACTGCAAGACAGTGAGTGTATTCCTTCATCCAAGTGTAGCACAGCAAGACAGTGAGTGTATTCCTTCATCCATGTGTAGCACAGCAAGTCAGTGAGTGTATTCCTTCATCCAAGTGTAGCACAGCAAGACAGTGAGTGTATACCTTCATCCAAGTGTAGCACAGCCAGACAGTGAGTGTATTCCTTCATCCAAGTGTAGCACAGCAAGACAGTGAGTGTATTCCTTCATCCAAATGTAGCACAGCAAGACGGTGAGTGTATTCCTTCATCCAAATATAGCACAGCAAGACAGTGAGTGTATTCCTTCATCCAAGTGTAGCACAGCAAGACAGTGAGTGTATTCCTTCATCCAAGTGTAGCACAGCAAGACGGTGAGTGTATTCCTTCATCGAAGTGTAGCACAGCAAGACAGTGAGTGTATTCCTTCATCGAAGTGTAGCACAGCAAGACAGTGAGTGTATTCCTTCATCCAAGTGTAGCACAGCAAGACGGTGAGTGTATTCCTTCATCCAAATGTAGCACAGCAAGACAGTGAGTGTATTCCTTCATCGAAGTGTAGCACAGCAAGACGGTGAGTGTATTCCTTCATCGAAGTGTAGCACAGCAAGACAGTGAGTGTATTCCTTCATCCAAGTGTAGCACAGCAAGACAGTGAGTGTATTCCATCATCCAAGTGTAGCACAGCAAGACGGTGAGTGTATTCCTTCATCCAAGTGATACACCAAACATACCATCAACTAATTGTACAGTATGGTGTAGGAATACGGTGGCTTAATACATCAAACATACCATCAAACAATTGTACAATGAGGTGTAGGAATACTGTCGCTTGATACATCAAACATACCATCAAGCAATTGTACAATGAGGTGTAGGAATACTGTGGCTTGATACATCAAACATACCATCAAACAATTGTACAGTATGGTGTAGGAAAACAGTTGCTTGATTCATCAAACATACCATCAAACAATTTTACAGTATGGTGTAGGAATACTGTGGCTTGATACACCAAACATACCATCAACTAATTGTACAGTATGGTGTAGGAATACCGTGGCTTGATACATAAAACATACCATCAAACAATTGTACAGTATGGTGTAGGAATACCGTGGCTTGATACATCAAACATACCATCAAACAATTGTACAGTATGGTGTAGGAATACTGTGGCTTAATACATCAAACATACCATCAAACAATTGTACAACGAGGTAGAGGAATACCGTGGCAGGATACATCAAACATACCATCAAACAATTGTACAATGAGGTAGAGGAATACCGTGGCAGGATACATCAAACATACCATCAAACAATTGTACAATGAGGTAGAGGAATACCGTGGCAGGATACATCATACATACCATCAAACAATTGTACAATGAGGTGTAGGAATACTGTTGCTTGATACATCATACATACCATCAAACAATTGTACAATGAGGTGAAGGAATACTGTTGCTTGATATATCATACATACCATCAAACAATTGTACAGTATGGTGTAGGAATACTGTTGCTTGATACATCAAACATTCCATCAAACAATTGTACAATGAGGTGTAGGAATACTGTTGCTTGATATATCATACATACCATCAAACAATTGTACAGTATGGTGTAGGAATACTGTGGCTTAATACATCAAACATACCATCAAACAATTGTACAGTAAGGTGTAGGAATACTGTTGCTTGATACATCAAACATACCATCAAACAATTGTACAATGAGGTGTAGGAATACTGTTGCTTGATACATCAAACATACCATCAAACAATTGTACTGTATGGTGTAGGAATACTGTCGCTTGATACATCAAACATACCATCAAACAATTGTACAATGAGGTGTAGGAATACTGTGGCTTCATACATCAAACATACCATCAAACAATTGTACTGTATGGTGTAGGAATACTGTTGCTTGATGCATCAAACATACCATCAAACAATTGTACAATGAGGTGTAGGAATACTGTGGCTTCATACATCAAACATACCATCAAACAATTGTACAATGAGGTGTAGGAATACTGTGGCTTGATACATCAAACATACCATCAAACAATTGAACAATGAGGTGTAGGAATACTGTTGCTTGATACATCAAACATACCATCAAACAATTGTACAATGAGGTGTAGGAATACTGTTGCTTGATACATCAAACATACCATCAAACAATTGTACAATGAGGTGTAGGAATACTGTGGCTTGATACATCAAACATACCATCAAACAATTGAACAATGAGGTGTAGGAATACCGTGGCTTGATACATCAAACATACCATCAAACAATTGTACAGTAAGGTGTAGGAATACTGTTGCTTGATACATCAAACATACCATCAAACGATTGTACAGTAAGTTGTAGGAATACTGTTGCTTGATACATCAAACATACCATCAAACAATTGTACAATGAGGTGTAGGAATACTGTCGCTTGATACATCAAACATACCATCAAACAATTGTACAGTAAGGTGTAGGAATACTGTTGCTTGATACATCAAACATACCATCAAACAATTGTACAATGAGGTGTAGGAATACTGTTGCTTGATACATCAAACATACCATCAAACAATTGTACAGTATGGTGTAGGAATACTGTTGCTTGATACATCAAACATACCATCAAACAATTGAACAGTATAGTGTAGGAATACTGTTGCTTGATACATCAAACATACCATCAAACAATTGTACAATGAGGTGTAGGAATACTGTTGCTTGATACATCAAACATACCATCAAACAATTGTACAATGAGTTGTAGGAATACTGTTGCTTGATACATCAAACATACCATCAAACAATTGTACAATGAGGTGTAGGAATACTGTTGCTTGATACATCAAACATACCATCAAACAATTGTACAGTATGGTGTAGGAATACTGTTGCTTGATACATCAAACATACCATCAAACAAGTGTACAATGAGGTGTAGGAATACTGTTGCTTGATACATCAAACATACCATCAAACAATTGTACAGTATGGTGTAGGAAAACAGTTGCTTGATACATCAAACATTCCATCAAACAATTGTACAATGAGGTGTAGGAATACTGTTGCTTGATATATCATACATACCATCAAACAATTGTACAGTATGGTGTAGGAATACTGTGGCTTAATACATCAAACATACCATCAAACAAGTGTACAGTAAGGTGTAGGAATACCGTGGCTTCATACATCATACATGCCATCAAACAATTGTACAATGAGGTGTAGGAATACTGTTGCTTGATACATCAAACATACCATCAAACAATTGTACAGTATGGTGTAGGAATATTGCTGCTTGATACATCATACATACCATCAAACAAGTGTACAATGAGGTGTAGGAATACTGTGGCTTGATACATCATAAATGCCATCAAACAATTGTACAATGAGGTGTAGGAATACCGTGGATTGATACATCAAACATACCATCAAACAATTGTACAGTAAGGTGTAGGAATACTGTGGCTTGATACATCAAACATACCATCAAACAATTGAACAATGAGGTGTAGGAATACCGTGGCATGATACATCAAACATACCATCAAACAATTGTACAGTAAGGTGTAGGAATACTGTTGCTTGATACATCAAACATACCATCAAACAATTGTACAATGAGGTGTAGGAATACTGTTGCTTGATACATCAAACATACCATCAAACGATTGTACAGTAAGTTGTAGGAATACTGTTGCTTGATACATCAAACATACCATCAAACAATTGTACAATGAGGTGTAGGAATACTGTTGCTTGAAACATCAAACATACCATCAAACAATTGTACAGTATGGTGTAGGAATACTGTTGCTTGATACATCAAACATACCATCAAACAATTGAACAGTATGGTGTAGGAATACTGTTGCTTGATACATCAAACATACCATCAAACAAGTGTACAATGAGGTGTAGGAATACTGTTGCTTGATACATCAAACATACCATCAAACAAGTGTACAATGAGGTGTAGGAATACTGTTGCTTGATACATCAAACATACCATCAAACAATTGTACAGTAAGGTGTAGGAATACTGTGGCTTCATACGTCAAACATACCATCAAACAATTGTACAGTAAGGTGTAGGAATACTGTTGCTTGATACATCAAACATACCATCAAACAATTGTACAATGAGGTGTAGGAATACTGTTGCTTGATACATCAAACATACCATCAAACGATTGTACAGTAAGTTGTAGGAATACTGTTGCTTGATACATCAAACATACCATCAAACAATTGTACAATGAGGTGTAGGAATACTGTTGCTTGATACATCAAACATACCATCAAACAATTGTACAGTATGGTGTAGGAATACTGTTGCTTGATACATCAAACATACCATCAAACAATTGTACAGTAAGGTGTAGGAATACTGTTGCTTGATATATCATACATACCATCAAACAATTGTACAGTATGGTGTAGGAATACTGTTGCTTGATACATCAAACATACCATCAAACAATTGTACAATGAGGTGTAGGAATACTGTTGCTTGATATATCATACATACCATCAAACAAGTGTACAATGAGGTGTAGGAATACTGTTGCTTGATACATCAAACATACCATCAAACAAGTGTACAATGAGGTGTAGGAATACTGTTGCTTGATACATCAAACATACCATCAAACAATTGTACAGTAAGGTGTAGGAATACTGTTGCTTGATACATCAAACATACCATCAAACAATTGTACAGTAAGGTGTAGGAATACTGTTGCTTGATACATCAAACATACCATCAAACAATTGTACAATGAGGTGTAGGAATACTGTGGCTTGATACATCAAACATACCATCAAACAATTGAACAATGAGGTGTAGGAATACCGTGGCTTGATACATCAAACATACCATCAAACAATTGTACAGTAAGGTGTAGGAATACTGTTGCTTGATACATCAAACATACCATCAAACAATTGTACAATGAGGTGTAGGAATACTGTTGCTTGATACATCAAACATACCATCAAACGATTGTACAGTAAGTTGTAGGAATACTGTTGCTTGATACATCAAACATACCATCAAACAATTGTACAGTATGGTGTAGGAATACTGTTGCTTGATACATCAAACATACCATCAAACAATTGTACAATGAGGTGTAGGAATACTGTTGCTTGATACATCAAACATACCATCAAACATTTGTACAGTATGGTGTAGGAATACTGTTGCTTGATACATCAAACATACCATCAAACAATTGTACAATGAGGTGTAGGAATACTGTTGCTTGATACATCAAACATACCATCAAACATTTGTACAGTATGGTGTAGGAATACTGTTGCTTGATACATCAAACATACCATCAAACAAGTGTACAATGAGGTGTAGGAATACTGTTGCTTGATACATCAAACATACCATCAAACAATTGTACAATGAGGTGTAGGAATACTGTGGCTTCATACATCATACATACCATCAAACAATTGTACAATGAGGTGTAGGAATACTGTTGCTTGATACATCAAACATACCATCAAACGATTGTACAATGAGGTGTAGGAATACTGTTGCTTGATGCATCACACATACCATCAAACAAGTGTACAATGAGGTGTAGGAATACTGTTGCTTGATACATCAAACATACCATCAAACAATTGTACAATGAGGTGTAGGAATACTGTGGCTTCATACATCAAACATACCATCAAACAATTGTACAATGAGGTGTAGGAATACTGTGGCTTCATACATCAAACATACCATCAAACAATTGTACAATGAGGTGTAGGAATACTGTTGCTTGATATATCATACATACCATCAAACAATTGTACAATGAGGTGTAGGAATACTGTTGCTTGATACATCATACATACCATCAAACAATTGTACAATGAGGTGTAGGAATACTGTTGCTTGATACATCATACATACCATCAAACAATTGTACAATGAGGTGTAGGAATACTGTTGCTTGATATATCAAACATACCATCAAACAATTGTACTGTAAGGTGTAGGAATACTGTTGCTTGATATATCATACATACCATCAAACAATTGTACAGTATGGTGTAGGAATACTGTGGCTTAATACATCAAACATACCATCAAACAATTGTACAATGAGGTGTAGGAATAATGTCGCGTTATTCATCAAACAAACCATCAGACTAGTGTATAGTACGGTTTGGGAATACTGTGGCGCGATGCATCAATCATACCATCAAGTGATTGTACAGTATGGTGTAGGAATACTGTGGCGCGATGCATCAATCTTACCATCAAGTGATTGTACAGTATGGTGTAGGAATACTGTGGTGTGATGCATCAAACAAACCATCAAGTGATTGTACAGTATGGTGGAGGAATACTGTGGTGTGATGCATCAAACAAACCATCAAGTGATTGTACAGTATGGTGTAGGAATACTGCGGTGTGATGCATCAAACAAACCATCAAGTGCTGGTACAGTATGGTGGAGGAATACTGTGGTGTGATGCATCAAACATACCATCAAACAATTGTACAGTATGGTGGAGGAAAATCAAAGCGCTGAAAGTACTGAAATTGAACATTGGATTTGTATTCAGCACAGCCCGAATCATTATTGTCCATTGTTGAACTATTAAATTTAATTGCGCCGTCAAGATTTTTACCTGTATTGAGTTTGTTATGCAGCTTACGCCCTGATGTTGTGTCGTTAACTATTTATGTATCCAATGTTGAAATTGGATGAAGCCATTGAACAAATTAATTTTCTAGCTTTGAGACGTTACAACATTTATGATGATTAAACTGTCGCATTTTCTAAATATAAATCAAATACACCATTTTTTACTGATCGTGTTTGTGTGTTTATTAGATTTATGTAGGACTTTATTAATTAATTTTAAAAAGTGTCGCCAAACTGCTGTAAAATATAGATTCCTCTTTTGGTACATATGTGAATATTTCACATTGTAATACATGTATTTTAGTTGCTCTTTGCGTTATTGCAATGTCTACAGTTATACAAACAGAATAAATATTATAACATAAATGAACTAAAATTTAAACATGTGTTATCTATACCCGACTGGAACATCATTATCAATGGCGAAATTGTCAACAGTGACATCTGTGCTATACTGTACTTTTAACCCCCCCCCAAAAATGTATGATGTTTTTTTTTACCCGCAACCAGGTGTGCCCACCCAGGTGTGCCAATTAAGCGAACGAGATGTTAGCACGATACCAATCTACAGAGCTAAATGTAATTGGAATAAATAAAAAAGTATCTGATAATTTTGCCAATTACGTATTTTTTGCAGAGTGCGGCAGCTTGATTCGTCGTTGCTAGGCAACATTATCACGGCTTCAGGTTTCGGAATAATACGTCATGAATATTTCTCTGCAATGACCGCTGTATGGCGAACTAGCCTAACTTTCAATTCTGAACTTTTCTTTGTATTTTGCTTTCGACATTTACGTATAATAACTGCTTTTCCCATTCCGTTACTTTAGGTTTATACAATAACACTGAGGTGGAGTGCATTCTTAAGCTAGATTTAACGAACAGGTGTCTATTCTGCCATTACCGTTAAAAGTACTGGAGATTGTTACGACTTCTTGCCTTTTCACTTCTAGAGTTGTCTCCCTTTGCTCTTCTATTGTATATGTATATATAAAGGGAGATAACTCTAGATTGGATAAAGGGAAAGAACTCATGACAAGCTCCTGTGGTTCAAAGACGGTGCTATCGTTTCCACACACTATTATGTTTGTATTTATTTACTGGTACAGTAAAACCTGAATACTAGTAACTAAACCACCGTTGGGAGACTTGAAAACTGGTCTTCTTATTAAGGTTGAGTAATGAGCAAAACATTAAAAATTGACTTGAAAATTTTATATGTGGACTTTTAAATTTGTAGTTCCTTGTATACAAAAACTACTGTGTTTTCAAAAACTACTGTGTTTTCATTCGATAAAAAACGCGAGGTTCTACCACAAAATCGCGTGTTTTTTTCCAACCACCCTGGTTGTTTCAGAGCAATGAAAAAGATGCGCCTAAGTAAATGTCAAACTTCGCATTTTTTTTAATCGAATTTCAAATGAAAACACAGAAGATTTTGTAGACAAGGTATTACAAATTTTAAAGAAAACAGATGCGAGAATGTAACAAACGAATCTCGCGTTTTTTCTTGGTAGATTAAAAAAGCGAGGGGCGAGATCGCGAAGGTCCTAACATGATTCCGTAACAATGTATTTGATGTGTCATTAAATATCAAAATGTGATAGCTAGTTAAAACTATAAAGCTGTGTATAGATACATTCATTAAGACAGTTTTGATCTATTCTACTCCTCGCAAATAAAACTGTACCTCATACGTTTTACATCTAATACATACACTCAACAAAATTCCTTAACGATCACTTCAATAATTTGTTCTTACAAAAACTATAAATACAATTTCATGAATTTATTGAAAGCATAAGAAAGTGGAATTAATACAAATCGACCAAAACAATTTCATTTAAAATAAATTAAGAGTTGACATATTCTGCTGGAATAAAGAAGGCGTACCGATAATTCAAAAGTCACAAAGGCATATTAGTTTACGACTGTTATATGTCAATAACGTGTGTGCCCTCCACCGGCAGCAATCACGGCTTGACAACGACTCCTCATTGAAACAATATATCAGCTGCTGAGGACGGGCCCGTATCCTTCGTTTCAATAAGTCCCAGACATGCTCGATTGGGTTAAGGTCTGGACTTTTAGCGGGAAAAGGGATGACTCATATGTTATTGACCTGTAACATAGCTAATGTTGCTCTGGCGACGTGGCATGGAGCGTTGTCTTGGACTAGTTGCATGCCACGGTTTGCAGCAATGTGCAATATAAGCACAGGTTGAATGATGTCCGTCTGATATCGTCGCGCATTCATGTTGCCTTGTAGGGACACAATCGGTGTTTTGGTGTTTTTGGTGTGCATCGAAATGCCCGCCCATATCATAATGGATCTTCCTCCTAAGTGTTTCTCTCACCACGTCGGCCGTCGGCACAACGCAATGTTATCCTTGTCTCGTCGACAAAAAGAACATTTGCCCAGTCGGCCCTGGTGAACCGTAAATGTTGCCTAGCCCAAGCTAACCGAGCTTTGCGGTGTCTTCTCGTTAAGATAGGACCTTTCTGGGGTCGACGGCATCGAAGTCCGACGTCACGTAACCGGTTTCGTACGGTTTGAGCTGATACATGACGCCCATGTGTCCCCTTGGTATGCATAGAGGTCGTTGTAGCTGATA
The DNA here is from genome assembly GCA_032209605.1 of Mactromeris polynyma. Classification (NCBI taxonomy): domain Eukaryota; kingdom Metazoa; phylum Mollusca; class Bivalvia; order Venerida; family Mactridae; genus Mactromeris; species Mactromeris polynyma. The sequence continues at coordinate 4,958,693 of JASFXZ010000028.1, forward strand.
GAAACCGATCACGGAGATGTGATATGATCATGTATATGTCCTGCTGTGGTGTTGTGACCCACTGTTTCAATCGTCGGGGTCGATCAGCCACACTTCCGGTTTGGTTGAATTTCACCCAAAGAGCTTGTATGGTGGATAGCCGCCGATTGAAGGTTCTTGAGATTGCCACCTGAAATAAGTTGAAAACGGAAATAACCACCAATATAATGGCTACAAACAAATAATGTCAATATTCTTATGAAATTTCAAAAAATAAAACCCACCTGTCGTAAATGAGTTCCGGCCTGTATCATTCCGATGGCTCGGGCGCGTTCTTCTTCAGTCACTCTCACCATGTTTTGTGTTTTTCAAAAAGGATTTTCATCAGCAATGACAAAAGTGTACACGAACACGTGCAATTTTGCGTCCATGCCCCACACGTGCAAAACGTGCTATAAACGTCAATACGCCTAATACGATTAATATCATAGCGAGCCGGCTAAAAAAATCAATAATTCGCTGCATTACCTGTTCAAAAATCGGTATGTGAAATTTTGTGTGAATACGTGCATTATTAGAAAAATGATAATACAATATAAACTGACCGAACAGGAATTTTGTTGAGTGTAGTATTATGTTTATAATTACAGTGTCGTATGGAAGGACACTGTTCTACAATCTGACGGAGTAGGTAATGTTGTGGATCATTTCTTGGAGGAAAAAGTGGATGCAATATTCGGATCGCCATCGTCAAGAAGTTAGTACTGTCGGACCTCGTTTATTCGACAACCTTCTATTCGAATACATAGTATTATCCGAAATTAATGTCCCGCTGTATCGTCTTAAGCAGCTCGTAAAATGGGAAATTCAAAAACCTTATCAGACGGCAGTGATTCGTTCCAGCGTCGTGAATTGTGTAGTGATATGCATTAAACACATTGTGGTGACTTTTTAAGTACCTCCGAATGCTCAGTCACTTGATGACTCATATTAAAAAAACACATGTTCCGCAGCACAGACGGCTGTAAATATGGTTTGTATCGGAAACAATTTGGACATGTCGACGTGACATTTGTTTTCTACCATTAAACTTACATTGTCTAAGTGTTATTTACTGTTGCAGTGAATACTCTCTACTCGTTAAACACAGTCGCTTAATCTGTATTTACGTATTGTTGCTGTCATATTTTAAGGCATAAACCATTCGTTCCTCAGCTGCCTTGATGACTGGCTATATACAAATGCCGATTCGCCTACCTAACTTAGAAATATCAGTTGCTCAATAGTTATAATGCACTGTGTGATACTTGATGAAGCAAGATAAGAGTCCGATGGTGAAGTCAAGTAGACTTTGTAGATTTGTTCTTAATTTGAGGATATCTACATACATTATGTATTCGACCATACAAATGTATCATTTCTTCTTCACCAGACTTATATGTCTATGTCTCGCTGTGCTAAACTTGGATGAAGGAATACACTCACTGTCTTGTTGTGCTATACTTGGATGAAGGAATACACTCACTGTCTTGCTGTGCTACACTAGGATGAAGGAATACACTCACTGTCTTGCTGTGCTACACTTGGATGAAGGAATACACTCACTGTCTTGCTGTGCTACACTTGGATGAAGGAATACACTCACTGTCTTGCTGTGCTACACTTGGATGAAGGAATACACTCACTGTATTGCTGTGCTACACTTGGGTGACGGAATACACTCACTGTCTTGCTGTGCTACACTTGGATGAAGGAAAACACTCACTGTCTTGTTGTGCTATACTTGGATGAAGGAATACACTCACTGTCTTGCTGTGCTACACTTGGATGAAGGAATACACTCACTGTCTTGCTGTGCTACACTTGGATGAAGGAATACACTCACTGTCTTGCTGTGCTACACTTGGATGAAGGAATACACTCACAGTCTTGCTGTGCAATACTGGGATGAAGGAATACACTCACTGTATTGCTGTGCTACACTTGGATGAAGAAATACACTCACCGTCTTGCTGTGCTACACTTGGGTGAAGGAATACACTCACAGTCTTGCTGTGCTACACTTGGATGAAGGAATACACTCACAGTCTTGCTGTGCTACACTTGGATGAAGGAATACACTCACTGTCTTGCTGTGCTACACTTGGATGAAGGAATACACTCACAGTCTTGCTGTGCTACACTTGGATGAAGGAATACACTCACTGTCTTGCTGTGCTACACTTGGATGAAGGAATACACTCACTGTCTTGCTGTGCTACACTTGGATGAAGGAATACACTCACTGTCTTGCTGTGCTATACTTGGATGAAGGAATACACTCACAGTTTTGCTGTGCAATACTGGGATGAAGGAATACACTCACTGTATTGCTGTGCTACACTCGGACGAAGGAATACACTCACAGTCTTGCTGTGCTACACTTGGTTGAAGGAATACACTCACAGTCTTGCTGTGCTACACTTGGATGAAGGAATACACTCACTGTCTTGCTGTGCTACACTTGGATGAAGGAATACACTCACTGTCTTGATGTGCTACACTTGGATGAAGGAATACACTCACTGTCTTGCTGTGCTACACTTGGATGAAGGAATACACTCACTGTCTTGCTGTGCTACACTTGGATGAAGGAATACACTCACTGTCTTGCTGTGCTACACTTGGATGACGGAATACACTCACTGTCTTGCTGTGCTACACTTGGATGAAGGAATACACTCACTGTCTTGCTGTGCTACACTTAGGAAAACTGTTGCTTGATATATCAAACACACCATCAAACAATTGTACAGCACGGTGTAGGAATAATGTTGATTGATACATCAAACATACCATCAAACAATTGTACAATGAGGTGTAGGAATACTGTGGCCTGATACATCAAACATGCCATCAAACAATTGTACAATAAGATGTAGGAATACTGTGGCCTGATACATCAAACATGCCATCAAACAATTGTAGAGTACGGTGTAGGATTACTGTCGCTAGATACATCAAACATGCCATCAAACAATTGTACAGTATGGTGTAGGAATACTGTTGCCTGATACATCAAACATACCATCAAACAATTGTACAGTATGTTGTAGGAATACTGTGGCTTGATACATCAAACATACCATCAAACAAGTGTACAGTATTGTGTAGGAATACTGTTGCTTGATACATCAAACATACCATCAAACAATTGTACAGTTTTGTGTAGGAATACCGTGGCTAGACATATCAACAATACCATCAAACAATTGTACAGTATGGTGTAGGAATACTGTGGCTTAATACATCAAACATACCATCAACCAATTGTACAGTATGGTGTAGGAATAATGTGGCTTAATACATCAAACATACCATCAAACAATTGTACAGTTTGGTGTAGGAATACCGTGGATTGACATATCAAACATACCATCAAACAATTGTACAGTATGGTGTAGGAATAATGTGGCTTAATACATCAAACATACCATCAAACAAGTGTACAGTATGGTGTAGGAATAATGTTGCTTGAAATATCAAACATACCATCAAACAATTGTACAGTACGGCGTAGGAATAATGTTGCTTGATACATCAAACATACCATCAAACAATTGTACAGTATGGTGTAGGAATACTGTTGCTTGATACATCACACATACAATCAAACAATTGTACAGTTTTGTGTAGGAATACCGTGGCTAGACATATCAACAATACCATCAAACAATTGTACAGTATGGTGTAGGAATACTGTGGCTTAATACATCAAACATACCATCAACCAATTGTACAGTATGGTGTAGGAATAATGTGGCTTAATACATCAAACATACCATCAAACAATTGTACAGTTTGGTGTAGGAATACCGTGGATTGACATATCAAACATACCATCAAACAATTGTACAGTATGGTGTAGGAATAATGTTGCTTGAAATATCAAACATACCATCAAACAATTGTACAGTACGGCGTAGGAATAATGTTGCTTGATACATCAAACATACCATCAAACAATTGTACAGTATGGTGTAGGAATACTGTTGCTTGATACATCACACATACAATCAAACAATTGTACAGTATGGTGTAGGAATACTGTTGCTTGATATATCAAACATACCATTAAACAATTGTACAGTACGGTGTAGGAATACTGTCGCTAGATACATCAAACATACAATCAAACAATTGTACAATTAGGTGTAGGAATAATGTCGCGTTATACATCAAACAAACCGTCAAACAATTGTACAGTACGGTGTAGGAATACTGTCGCTAGATACATTAAACATACCATCAAACAATTGTACAGTATGGTGTAGGAATACTGTCGCTAGATACATTAAACATACCATCAAACAATTGTACAATGAGGAGTAGGAATAATATCGCGTTATGCATCAAACAAACCATCAAACCATTGTATAGTAGGGTGTAGGAATACTGTGGCGCGATGCATCAAACATACCATCAAGTGATTGTACAGTATAGTGGGATGAAAATCAAAGCGCTGAAAGTACTAAAGTTGAACATTGGATTTGTATTCAGCAAAGCCCGAATCATTATTGTCCACTGTTGAACTATTAGATTTAATTGCGCCGTCAAGATTTCTACCTGTATTGAGTATGTTATGCAGCTTACGCTCAGATGTTGTGTCGTTAACTATGTATGTCTCCAATGTTTAAATTGGATGATGCCATTGAACAAATTAATTTTCTAGCTTTGAGACGTTACAACATTTATGATGATTAAACTGTCGCATTTTCTAAATATAAATTAAATATACCATGTTTACTGATCGTGTGTTTATTAGATTTATGTAGGACTTTATTAATTAATTTTAAAAAGTGTCGCCAAACTGCTGTAAAATATAGATGCCTCTTTTGGTACATATGTGAATATTTCACATTGTAATACATTTTGTATTTTATTTGCTCTTCGTGTTATTGCAATGTCTACAGTTATACAAACAGAATAAATATTATAATATAAATGAACTAAAATTTAAACATGTGTTATCTATACCCGACTGGAACATCATTATCAATGGCGAAATTGTCGACAATGACATCTGTGCTATGCTGTACTTTTAACCCCCCAAAAAATGTATAATGTTTTTTTTTTACCCGCAACCAGGTGTGCCCACCCAGGTGTGCCAATTAAGCGAACGAGATGTTAGCACGATACCAATCTATAGAGCTAAAAGCATTTGGAATAAATAAAAAAGTATCTGATAATTTTGCCAATTACGTATTTTTTGCAGAGTGCGGAAGCTTGATTCGTCGTTGCTAGGCAACATTATCACGGCTTCAGGTTTCGGAATAATAAGTCATGAATATTTCTCTGCAATGACCGCTGTATGGCGAACTAGCCTAACTTTCAATTCTGAACTTTTCTTTGTATTTTGCTTTTCGACATTTACGTATAATAACTGCCTTACCCATTCCGTTACTTTAAGGTTATACAATAAGACTGAGATGGAATGCATTCTTAAGCTAGATTTAACCAACAAGTGGCGTTTCTGCCATTTACCGTTAAAAGTACTGGAGATAGTTACGAGCTCTTGTCTTATCACTTCTAGAGTTGTCTCCCTTCGCTCTTCTATTGAATATGTATATAAAGGGAGATAACTCTAGATTGGATAAAGGGAAATAACTCGTGACAAGCTCCTATCGTCTCCACACACTATTATGTTTGTATTTATTTACTGGTAGAGTAAAACCTGAATACTAGTAACTAAACCACCGTTGGGAGACTTGAAAACTGGTCTTCTTATTAAGGTTGAGTAAAGAGCAAAACATTAAAAATTGACTTGAAAATTATGTTCTTTTTATTTTGAGTTGGTCTTATATGTGGACTTTTAAATTTGTAGTTTTCAAAAACTACTGTGTTTTCATTTGAAGTTTTTTTCCAACCACCCTGGTTGTTTCAGAGGAATGAAAAAGATGCGCCTAAGTAAATGTCAAACTTCGCATTTTTGCATGTATATATACATTCATTAAGACAGTTTTGATATATTCTACTCCTCGCAAATAAAACTGTACCTCATACGTTTTACATCTAATACATACACTCAACACAATTCTTAAACGGTCACTTCAATAATTTGTTTTTACAAAAACAATAAATACAATTTCATGAATTTATTGAAAGCATAAGAAAGTGGAATTAATTACAAATCGACCAACACAATTTCATTTAAAATAAATTAAGAGTTGACATATTCTGCTGGAATAAAGAAGGCGTACCGATAATTCAAAAGTCACAAAGGCATATTAGTTTACGACTGTTATATGTCAATAACGTGTGTGCCCTCTACCGGCAGCAATCACGGCTTGACAACGACTCCTCATTGAAACAATATATCTGTGAAGATACTGCTGATGGATATTTGTCCAAACTCGGTAAACTTCACGATCCAATTCCCGTAGATTCAGCTGCTGAGGACGGGCCCGTATCCTTCGTTTTAATAAGTCCCAGACATGCTCGATTGGGTTAAGGTCTGGACTTTTAGCTGGAAAAGGGATGACTCGTATGTTATTGACCTGTAACATAGCTAATGTTGCTCTGGCGACGTGGCATGGAGCGTTGTCTTGGACTAGTTGTGTGCCACGGTTTGCAGCAATGTGCAATATAAGCACAGGTTGAATGATGTCCGTCTGATACACCGGGTGATAGTATGCTCTCACATGGCTAAAAATAGACAATTCTGGTTTCCCAAGTTCATGATTGTAGACGCTTATTGAAATGCGTTGTAAATCAGTAACTTCCGGCGCTTGCAACTATTTCAAACGACAAAATGACGACAACCGTAAGTAGAGTTGAAATTTTTCATTTATATTTTGGTCGATATGATAAAATAGAATAGGCTTCGTCTCGGGTAATAGTATTTCCATCATGTCGACAATATGTACTGTCACATAGGAAGCCATCTGATATATATATTATCATACTTTCTTTGTTAAGTGTTTGGTTAGCATTCAAAGTTCTGAATGAGAGAAGAATTATTTGTGCCAAAATAGTTAATCAAATGCAATAGAATTATTTTTGATTACACAACAAAAACGAATTGGACATAAGGGGAACATAATTTGATATCCGTCGACCATCCATGCTCACACGTTGACACACAGTTCGGACCTCGAAACGTAAATAACCTCTAAGAAACGTATATAACCTCAACGAAACGAAAAGAACCTCAAAGAAACATAAAAAACTCTAAGAAACGTATATAACCTCAACGAAACGAAAAGAACCTCAAAGAAACATAAAAAACCTCAAAGAAACGTATATAACCTCAACGAAACGAAAAGAACCTCAAAGAAACATAAAAAACCTCAAAGAAACGTATATAACCTCAACGAAACGAAAAGAACCTCAAGGAAACATAAAAAACCTCAAAGAAACATAAAAAACCTCAAAGAAACGTATATAACCTCAACGAAACGAAAAGAACCTCAAAGAAACATAAAAAACCTCAAAGAAACGTATATAACTTCAACGAAACGAAAAGAACCTCAAAGAAACATAAAAAACCTCTAAGAAACGTAAATAACCTCAACGAAACGAAAAGAACCTCAAGGAAACATAAAAAACCTCAAAGAAACGTATATAACCTCAAAGAATCGTAAAGTATCTCAATGAAGTACTAAGGAAGTACTCACAGAGGAAAACCACTTGTACTTTAGTACTACAATTAACAGTATGAAAAGTGCAGTCGTTATGTATATCCTGAAGTCATAAACACAATTATCAGGTTAATTAGAAGGAGTGCGTGTTTTGTTGAAAGTCACCAGGAAGTGCTGCGAAACAAATTGATCGTTAACAATTGAACGACTCGTAATAAAAAGAAATCAGATATACAACGTAAAGTGCATACTGTGATTCAATATCTAAGTACGTATTAAGCTGTGGGTCCAACACTGTTGTAACTCCAAGAAGTACCATCCGCTTTGCATAAAACATTTGAAATGTAATACAAAAGGGAAACCCCGTCATACTGAACATACGCATAATAAACATATGACACTCACATAAACTGGGGGATTCACAGTTTAATCATCATTGTAGTAAACGGGGGACATTCGTTCATTCCCCGTAAAACAACTTCTACAACATATTTGTACACGACCGACAAAAATTCAGAAGAAATAGATGCAGTCAGCAATGATTTTAAAAATTTAAATCCATAATCTAAACACTTAAAACCGATTATGATTAAGATAAGTCCTCGGTGTTCAGAACTGATTTGTGTTTAATAAAACATAACAATAAAGAATCATGCAAACAAATAAGAAAATTTAAGACATATCCACGGTGTTCGCCTGGATCTCTCAGTCGGTCGAGCACTGGACGATCAAACGTGTTAGAACCTCGAATGGACTGTATGTTCTTCGTGACAATTTGACTGATAATCTTATATTAAACAAATTGTGCGCCACCTTATCCTTATGTTCATAAACTTTACAAATGTTCGTTTGTCTTATCCTGCCCTACTCACAGTTGTTTCATTTGTTGCCATCCATATGGTGCTGGTTATGTGCTATTCCCAGTTCGAGGAATCTTAAAATCGACCAACCTACCAATCCCAACAATGTGAATAGGGGTATAAAAAACATGCAATTCTAAGGATGACACGTGGTTATAGTTTAGCACAGATATGCCAGTGTAAAACGCGCTATTTTATCTGACAAACAATATCGTTATTTACATAATGTCTTGGTCTCGTATGAGCGCTGCTATGGGATTTACAACCTCTTCTGTAAGTGATTTCATTTCAATAAAACGCAACATGTGATGTTACTATTTGCAAGCAGGAAACAATGATTACTCCATATAGTCACTTCATTTTCATATTGCAATATGCTGCAAATATTGCTTACTGTCAGTACATGGTGACGTAACACGTGACGTTTTCTGGAAATGACGTCACTTAAAGTAGAATGGTAAAGCGGCTCTCATATTTTAAAGAATACAGATTGTTTCACTGATGTTTGCAAAAGACAATTTCCCCTTGTTAACTAAATACATGAGGACATTGCTAGCGCTAAACATAACTGCTACAAAGATTTAAAACTTCGAGGAGAGATTCCAACGCAACATGAGATAATTAAACGGTATTCAAAATAAAGACTCTAGCGCGCACGCCCGGTTAACTCGGTCGGTAGAATGCTAGACTTTCACCTAGCAGTTCCGGGTTAGATCCCCGAGTTGGGCAGGTTATGTTCTTCCGTGACATTGGCTACAGTCATATCCTCCAACTGGGAGAAGTTGTCAGTTGCTTGCGGAAGAGCAAGTTTGTACTGGTTGTCACATTTAGGTAAACTGGTTAGGTCAACCGGCCGACGCATATGACTGATTTTTGTTTTGGAAAACGGTGTAAAACCCGATGAAAATAAACAATACGACTCTCATGGCACTAGGGTTAATGGAAATATTAAACGAAAAAGAAGACATTATATGACTATTCAGGAATTAAACAATATTCTAAAAAATTCAGGCAGACATACTATGTTAAGCAAATTAGCCTCACTACCTGTTTCCTCCATTAAAAAACTGGATGAGGTTGCTGATGATATAATTACTAGATCACACTCTCTTTATGACACAGCTACTTTAATTCAATCTTATACACGTCATTTCTTACGTCCTCATATAGATAATGAAAAAGATCATGTGAGACATTTTTTCAAACTATGTTTTATCAATAAAGGCATTGATTTTATTGATATACAAAGCGTATTAAGAAATAACACAGTCAAATCTTTAATTCCTTTGTATTTTAAAAATTTAGAACTACCTATTATTTCTTATAAATACAATAAACCGATACGCAATGCAGTATTTAACTATAACAAAATTACTACTCATCTTAATATCTCTGATAACAATTCTGGCCAACATGGAAGTAATTCTTGAGACTGTTCAAATTCTAAATATCTATATAAACCGGCAGGACATATAATCACAGGCAACCTTAAACTTATATCTGATAAAAGGGTTAGGAATTTAATTTCTAAGGGCCCAAAATATAGGTACCCTAATAAGATAGATTTTTATAAATGTAAAGAACACATTATTGACTCTCTTAACAATTATGCAAATAAATGGTGTAAAAGGGAACATGCAGATGTGAATGCCCTTACGTCCTGGAAGAATGAAATTATAAAAATCATGGATCAAAGAATTAAGTTTTATCAATCTAATCCTAATCTCCTACCTAAAGATCCGAAAGTGTCCTTCCGTATTTTCAAAAATAAAATTCAAGAATTATACAACAAATTTGTACTTGTGCCAGCTGATAAAGCTTCTAACAACACAGTCATTGTATGACGGTTTTATTATACGGAAGTCTTAAATAATGAACTTAAATGTACTGCAGCTTATAGTTCTATTACATCGTCTGCAGAGGATATAATTGACAGGCACAGCTCAGAATTGTCTAAATTTAATGTAGAAGTCGCATATAAATGTAAAAAGTTACCAACTATGTATTGGTTACCTAAGCTACACAAAATACCATATAAATCTAGATTCATTGCTAATGCGAGTTTCACTACTACTACACAAATTTCGAAACTTCTCACTGGTTGTTTAACAGCTATTAGAGCTGAAGTTGTTAAATATTGCAATAAAACTTTTGAAAATTCCAATATAAACCTTTACTGGGGCATAAAAAATTCTACAGAAGTTTTGAATAAATTTCAATCATTACATTATAGAGCAACACGTATCTCTACCTATGATTTCTCCACTCTTTATACTTCACTTCCTCATGATTTAATTAAAACAAAACTTACACATTTAATTGAAAAAACATTTGGTAGAAATAAACATGTATATTTGGCCAGCAATGATGAAAGGACTTTTTTCACTTCTACTAATTACAAAAACTTTACCATCTGGACATGTGAGGATGTCTGTGAAGCTCTTAATTTTTTACTGAATAATATATTTATTCAATTTGATAACTCAATGTACCAACAGGAAGTTGGTATTCCTATGGGAACTAACTGTGCTCCACTTATAGCAGACTTATTCTTATTCTGTTATGAAAGAGACTTTATGTTATCCTTATCCAAAGAAAATCAGATGGATGTAATTGAAGCTTTCAACAATACCTCCCGTTATTTAGACGATATTTTAAATATTGATAATGAGTTTTTCCCAACCATGATATATAATATATATCCAACAGAACTACACCTATCGAAAGCTAACATCTTGGATACACATGCCTCGTTTCTTGACTTGGACATTTCTATAGAAACTGGTATTATTACTACTAAAATATATGATAAACGAGATGATTATGACTTTGAGATTATAAATTTTCCATGGCTTATTAGTGATATACCGAGAAATACGACATATGGCGTATACCTATCTCAATTAATTAGATATTTCCGGGCGAATACTTATCTAGAGGACTTTAATAAGCGAAACCTTCTACTGACAGGTAAACTGCTAAAGCAAGGCTATCGTTATCATAAATTATGTAAGACGTTTCGTAAGTTTTGCTATAAATATACCGACATTAACTTAAAATATGGCACTAGTGTAAAATCTATGTTAGAGACAGGAATTACTAAACCTAAATTTTATGGCGATTTATTATATAAAATTCGCAAAATTCATAACAGTTGTTACTTTGATCAGTTATTTGTGAAATTAATTAACAAGTTCAAAAGGAAGGGTTATAATCCTGACATAATGAGAACAACTGCAGATAAATTTTTAAGTAAATCAATACTTGATAGATTTGCACACCTATTTTTACTGCACGCCGGACACTAATGTTTTGAGACTAAATGAAGTTATATTTGTAAACCGTACTTGGTACGGCAGGATATTACGGATCACAATGTCTTAGGGGATTATGTTCGGGACTTTGTAGGCATTGACTTTTGCTCTGGAATTAACATGAAGTGTTCCATGCAGTATCTTAAAACTATCGACCAGCCCATTTGTGAATGTTTTGTGTCGTATTATACATACATATTTTTTTGAATTTAAATTAGTGTTGTCCTTGTTTCTTGTTGTTTTGTGATGTTCTCTGTAACCACTTACTTAATTGTTTTTCTCTTGTATATTATCTGTTTATATGGCACAGTCTTGTATAAATAACGTCTCCTTAAGCAGCGTATACTATATCTTTTATTACGTCATTAAATTTGAATGACGTCACCATACCAAGAAAACTTCTATCTACAATACGAATTACATTTAATGACGTCATTTGACTCTACCAAGTAAACTTTTCTTAATATTCGTTGGGTGCAGTCGTGTTTTTGTGTTTTATTTTCTTATTAAACATATTTCTTTTAGTTATAAATTCCATTTCCCTATCAATAATATCTAAGAATTTTTATTAGTAAACACATTATCAAGTTGACTTTTTTTTTTTTTTTTTTTTTTTTTTTTTTTTTAAATTGCACTTTGATTTGACATTTTAAGGTTACTTCTATTCTGATGTTACTATTTTAGTTACGGGGAATAAGGTCAGTATAAGGCTGCTTGTTCCTCCGTGCTCGATTAGTTACTGTATGTCTGTTGAAATGTACGTGATGGTTGGTTTATTTTAATGATTAGTTACTGCCTACTTAGTCAATTTATGTATATATGTTGGAAATCAATGACCATATAGCGATAAGGTGTGAGGTTAGCTAGCTGTTAAATCGATTTAAACCCCCAGTATTTTTTACTGACAGTTCCAAGGCTGTAATTCGCTATATGATTGTTGTTTCTGTTTGTGTTATGAATGTTTTATGTTTCCCTTTCCCCTATGCAATTCTGTCACTTTATACAGTGTTCAGAGTGTTTCCTGCCCAATGTTGGCCTATTGTGGCCAGTTGTCTTGAATTGTCCTGTGAGCTTTTCCATCCATTAATTCCCCCCTCCCCTCCTTTTACTGTCCACTTTGATACTCTTAATTATTCCTTATGGTCTGTTGGGCCGTTCCTTGTGCCTCTGTTCCTTAATATGTGTAACGTTTGACCTCATTAGGTGCGTTATGTTTTGTGGATTGTTGTTTTTCCTGAGGTCTGCGTGGGGAGGTATTGTCTTGTGTATGTGGCGTTCCCCGTAGTTACGTATTCTCTCTGTTCTAGTACCCCTACGATAACATGGTATTACAAACATGCTTATAAGAATATTTCTATTTCCTTTTCAGATGGTTAAAAGCAATGCTGAGCTAAGTCGCTTTACAAACTATTAATTTTCACAATATTCAATGGTCAATTGAAACACGTCTAAAGTGCAGGATTGTTCGTTTACATTACATGAACGCACCGGAAACTCGATATCACTGGGGGCACTAGACTGTCCATACATGTTAAGTAATAAAGTAAACAACACAATGTATAGAACTATGTATGTGATCGTGAGTTTGGATTGATATTACGGAATTCCCCAACGAACTGCGATCTATATATACACGTTACAATCCATTAAAGCAGATTGACGAAGTATAGTTAAACGCATTAGGCAACATTTACTGAAATGATCGCATACAATCAGATTCTTTAGCATTCGTTTGCATTTCAAAAAGAAAGGAAACTACGGTAAAAAGATACGCATAGCCATCAATTAAGTAATTCTTTATGTTTTAATGGAAGAAGCACATTATGTATTTCCATCTATGGTTTACAGTTTCAGTTTTTTAAGATTATCTGCAAATCCGGCTGACATGTTCATCTGTATAAGTCCTTTGTTCTCTATCATCTCTACATTCGAATATCCAAAAACGTTTGCGAACACTTAAGATTGTATAGTCGAATATTTTTCATTCAAATTCATCGGGCCCTAAATTAATTTCGAAAAATACATTGTTTTGAATAACCCATTCTTATTCGAGTGCATAAGAAGATAAATTTGGATCTGAAATTTATTTCGGATTATACCAAGTATTCGGATAAAAGGTTGACGAATAAACGAGGTAAATTAATTAATTATTGAAATCGATAAATATTAGGCGTGTAGGCGTGGACCATAGTACTTTATGAAACAAAATTCTATACAAAACTCATAAGGCTTTTATAAAATCACAAAACATACAATGCCACTATATATAGTAATATATAGTAATATATAGTAATATATAGTAATATATAGTAATATACAGTAATATATAGTAATATATAGTAATACATAGTAATACATAGTAATATATAGTAATATATAGTAATATATAGTAATATGTAGTAATATATAGTAATATATAGTAATATAGTAATATATAATAATATATAATAATATATAGTAATATAAAGTAATATATAGATAGTAGTATATAGTAATATATAGTGGATATTTGTTGATTTCGATTGAAGATCGAATTTTATTTCATCAGTGGTCAAAAGAAATATACTTTTCTTTCGACCATGAGTGAAATAAAATTCGATCTTCCATCGAAATCAACAAATATTCTTTTTATTTTATGTTTTTTATTAAAGAATTAAACTTTATTTTAACCAATAACTACTCGAGCGTCTCTTTTACTACCCTGTGCGGTGCCTCTCCGCGGCCCTTAACACTATATCGATTTTTGATCATCCACTGACAAAATAGTGCGAAATTTTACCAATTTATTCAAGAACACCCCAATGAAAAGTCAATAGAAAAAAATTGATATGAAATATTGTGACAATAAAATCATTTTTCCATATTAAATTATAAATAAAAAAATAGATTTTAGAAATTATTCAACAAATTACGGCGTAGCAATTTTCATATGTTCATCGATAATTAATCGAAGCGCGTCGCCATGTTGGAATGAAAGTGACAACACGTAAAAAAGATGGAATTAATTTGTTAACAAAGAACTTTGAAATTTGGAGAACGTTTTAAACAGTCTGTAGTAACGGACGAGTTTTGCACAGGAATATCAGTCACTGTAACTGTCGGAGATGACACAACTATCTTGAAATTGAATGGTCTGGCGAGAGGGGTTTCTTCGCGTGGGTACGCTTCATCAGAATGCCAGGTACATTCGAATTGTTGACCATTTGGGATAGTCGCATTGATCTAGATTCCGTGCGGTTGAAGTTGAAATTGACGTTTCCATGCAAATAGCTGTTCTATGTTAACTATATTGTTAAATGTTGCAGACGAAAAATAGCGTCTTTAGTTTTCGACGGTACAGGCACGTAAATCAAAATACCCGCATGGCAAGATATCGCTATGTAAATAAATATATATAAAGAACATTCATTTGTTCGAAATTATGTGAAATACAAGCGGAAAACAACCGCATCTTACTTCGAAATGTCAACAAATATACCGGATGATGACGTCATGGTTTTCTAGTACATGTACAAAAGGGAGGTCATTTTGTGATTTACTCTCATTTTAATGCAAACGGAGGCAATTCAATTTAGTTTCTACACAGTGATTTTCATTTTGGGGTTACCAGTGGGGTAAAAAATAGTCCCAAAAATCGGAACAGTGAGAAATATCAAAATACGATTTTCATTTCACTGATAAATCTCTATAAACCATAAAATAAACTTCAATAATGTAACGGGAAACGTCTAATTGTTGTCGAAAAGTACATTTATCAAAACATATCGTGCGGAAAAATCATAAAACTATTAGAAATTATTACAAAGACAAATCACCACATGAATTCATGTCATAACAACGATTGTAAATGCCAAGTATGGTAAAATATGATGAACACGCTGTGAACATTATGTAAAGGAATCAAATGTACTCAAAGTGATTCGTAACCAGAATAGCGAATTATACAGACAAGCCTGCGTTAATCACAACTCATCAAATCGTTTTACCGTGTGTTTACACACTTATCACGATGTGGATAGAAAACAAATTATATTGCTCAGTGCTGTATATTTTTTTAATATAAAAAATGTCTCAAATTCATAGATCCGTATTTTAACTTCAGTAGCACTATCTTCTTTCTAAAAGAGATAATTTGGATATCTCCCAATTCAATTACCATATGTTTAAGGCATGCTCGCACCTGATTGGATACTTCTTCCATTAAAAGTACGATTTGTGTCTTTCTTTTAAACAATGAATTGTGTACTTGAGCGCTGCTATGGGATTTACAACCTTTTCTGTAAGTGACGTCTATAATATATGATGTCACTATTTGCATGCAGGAAACAAGATTTACTCCAAATGGTCAGTTTGTTTTCATATTGCCATATGGGACAAATATTGCTTACTGTCAGTATATGGTGACGTCACATGTGACGTTTTCTGGAAATGACGTCACTTAAAGAAAATGTTGGAAATCGTACAGCGGAGCTCACTTAAGCACTGGTTTGGTTTGTTTGATACATGTTGAACTGCCATTTCGAAGGTAGCTTTACAGAAATGGCCATCTAATGAATACAATCTTCAGCACGCCTTGGCTCGAAAAGGACAACCCACATAAAAGACAACACATGTATTATATTGTCCAGTCATTTCATGCATCAAAAGGAGTATTTGTTTGATCCCTGCTGAGTTTTGTTCTATTCACAGAATGACATATTTTATGTACTTAAATGAACATTAAATGTGCGAAACAGCGATCAAGCAATATTTTGAACAAAACCACATAAAAAGGACATTGCAGTTATATAATCATAGATAAAACATAAACATTGTATTGGAGCAAAATTAACACAATAACTATTACTTACAGTCTTGAGTAGACTCGATGTATAATTACTTAAATTAACATTTCTTCTCTTCATTGAAATGTTAATTTAAATAATTATACATCGAGTCTACTCAAGACTGTAAGTAATAGTTATTGTGTTAATTTTGCTCCAATACAATGTTTATGTTTTATCTATGATTACCTGTATCTACATACACATGCTTAGTTTTGTTTTGGATTTTTGCTTGTATATATTATTCTGCTCTCCGTATTTGGAGGAAATAAAAGAATCTATCTATCTATCTATCTATCTATCTATCTATCTATCTATCTATCTATCTATCTATCTATCTATCTATCTATCTATCTATCTATCTATCTATCTATCTATCTATCTATCTATCTATCTATCTATCTATCTATCTATCTATCTATCTATCTATCTATCTATCTATCTATCTATCTATCTATCTATCTATCTATCTATCTATCTATCTATCTATCTATCTATCTATCTATCTATCTATCTATCTATCTATCTATCTATCTATCTATCTATCTATCTATCTATCTATCTATCTATCTATCTATCTATCTATCTATCTATCTATCTATCTATCTATCTATCTATCTATCTATCTATCTATCTATCTATCTATCTATCTATCTATCTATCTATCTATCTATCTATCTATCTATCTATCTATCTATCTATCTATCTATCTATCTATCTATCTATCTATCTATCTATCTATCTATCTATCTATCTATCTATCTATCTATCTATCTATCTATCTATCTATCTATCTATCTATCTATCTATCTATCTATCTATCTATCTATCTATCTATCTATCTATCTATCTATCTATCTATCTATCTATCTATCTATCTATCTATCTATCTATCTATCTATCTATCTATCTATCTATCTATCTATCTATCTATCTATCTATCTATCTATCTATCTATCTATCTATCTATCTATCTATCTATCTATCTATCTATCTATCTATCTATCTATCTATCTATCTATCTATCTATCTATCTATCTATCTATCTATCTATCTATCTATCTATCTATCTATCTATCTATCTATCTATCTATCTATCTATCTATCTATCTATCTATCTATCTATCTATCTATCTATCTATCTATCTATCTATCTATCTATCTATCTATCTATCTATCTATCTATCTATCTATCTATCTATCTATCTATCTATCTATCTATCTATCTATCTATCTATCTATCTATCTATCTATCTATCTATCTATCTATCTATCTATCTATCTATCTATCTATCTATCTATCTATCTATCTATCTATCTATCTATCTATCTATCTATCTATCTATCTATCTATCTATCTATCTATCTATCTATCTATCTATCTATCTATCTATCTATCTATCTATCTATCTATCTATCTATCTATCTATCTATCTATCTATCTATCTATCTATCTATCTATCTATCTATCTATCTATCTATCTATCTATCTATCTATCTATCTATCTATCTATCTATCTATCTATCTATCTATCTATCTATCTATCTATCTATCTATCTATCTATCTATCTATCTATCTATCTATCTATCTATCTATCTATCTATCTATCTATCTATCTATCTATCTATCTATCTATCTATCTATCTATCTATCTATCTATCTATCTATCTATCTATCTATCTATCTATCTATCTATCTATCTATCTATCTATCTATCTATCTATCTATCTATCTATCTATCTATCTATCTATCTATCTATCTATCTATCTATCTATCTATCTATCTATCTATCTATCTATCTATCTATCTATCTATCTATCTATCTATCTATCTATCTATCTATCTATCTATCTATCTATCTATCTATCTATCTATCTATCTATCTATCTATCTATCTATCTATCTATCTATCTATCTATCTATCTATCTATCTATCTATCTATCTATCTATCTATCTATCTATCTATCTATCTATCTATCTATCTATCTATATATAATCGTGTTCTTCATCTCGTTATTACGAAATGTCTTCATCTCGTTATTTCGAAATGTCTTCATCTTGATATTACGAAATGTCTTTATCTCGTTATTACGAAATGTCTCCGTTAAATGTCAGATTAGATGTACTCGTATGTCAAATTACTCAGTGATGCATAAATGCTAGTAATATAGACAGAACATGATAAGTGTTGTCATAACAACTTATGATTATCCCCCTCCCATTTCTATCTTTGAAGAAATCGACTTAAATCAGATTCGTTTACGACATACAGTCACGTTAAATAACTGTCAACATTTAATATGTTCTTATACATTTTACTGAATAAAACACAAATACAATTCTAGATTATTCGTTCACCGACGTACTCATTTTTTCTATTGTTACCAATGTCAGTAAAGTGTGATATGTTTTTTAGTAGTTCACCGACCCATCCCTCGAAATTAGCTCCGACATAATTTTTACCCTGGATAATTGTTTCCATGTCTTAAAAGTCTTCAACAATGTAATAACGCGAAACAAATGCGATTTTAACTATGCGGGAAGGGGTAAAGGCATGAACAGAAGTAAAATGATTATCCAAGTAAACCAGAAATCTGTATGTTGCTCCGAAAATAAATATCAGGTAGATCAACCCGTGTATAAACAAAACTTAGGTTCGACACATTTGGATACAAAGCACTAATAAGGAAAATAGGCGTTGTTTTTAGTCTACTGTTACTCTCCTTTAGCATCGGGAGCTTATTCCGATACCAGGTGAATGTAACGGTAGTGGAATCAAAGCGCTGAGTGGAGCGTAGTTTACTGTAAGATATAAGAAACACTAAGCTATCTTAACCACCACCTCTCACGTTTGATGGTAGGGGCAAAATGTTTCGAAAGACGATATCGTGTTCTTAAAACATATAGAGCTACACTTAACACAAATTACAAGTGTGCAGGTATATATGACCGTATCTCGGTCAAAATCAGTCTGATCATGCTGCAATTTTCAACAAATATAGCGTAGATACCTGGCATAATATGTTTCATGTCATAAATACTTGGATTGAACATATAACACTAACAAATGTGATGATGCGGTACAAATCAAAACTGCAGCTCCCTCTTAAAGATGATCTTGTTGATTGGAAATGGTCTTATAGCGTGTGTGCATACCCTGAATCAGCGCATCGTGTTATTTAAATCGATAAATTTGAACAGAGCATCATAATCTACACATAGCCAATAGCTAGTATACACAATTTCGTGTGGAAATGTTAATTAATAAAAACGTTATTCGATATTAAAAAAGTGCACACTTATAAGTTTTGTTTTTAAGTGTATATTGCGTGGGATTTTAAACCTGCGAGACAGCGTACAAGTATCGAACGTATTAAGGCGAGTTTACACTTTGGATTTGTTGAAGATTATTTGACATCTCTCAGATGTTTGAACCTCATTCATGTTGCACACACAATTTGTTGGTTTAACTGATATTATCAAATATTAATATGGTGACGATCAAAGCCGAACACAAAGATTATTAAGAGAACAAAATGGCCGACATATGATGTCTTACAGTACATTTTGACTATTGCCAAAAAATACAGATTGAAAAGTAAGAAAGGACGACATCCGTGTCAGAAATGTTGTGCTCTTTCTCGTACTTTACGGACAGTACTTCAAGTAAAAAATTGATTATGTGACTTAAGGAATCCTGGTGAATATCCATACATAGTTTACATCTGAAAGCGTACAACTTCGTGTTTTTTGGAGAGACTGAGATATCTGTTCTGAAGAAGGTAATGGTATTGATATTACCAATGCGATACATTTGTTCAATGGCATCATCCAATTTTAACATTGGACACATAAATAGTTAACGACACAACATCTGAGCGTAAGCTGCAACAGACTCAAAACAGGTAGAAATCTTGACGGCGCAATTAAATTTAATGGTTCAACAATGGACAATAATGATTCGTGCTGTGCTGAATACAAATCCAGTGTTCAATACCGAACAACTTCAGTGCTTTCAGCGCTTTGATTTTCCTCCACCATACTGTACAATTGGTTGATGGTATGATTGATGTATCAAGCGACAGTATTCCTACACCGTACAGTACAATTGTTTGATGGTATGTTTGATGTATCAAGCGACAGTATACCTACACCATTCTGTACAAGTACAATTGTTTGATGGAATGTTTGATGCATTACGCGACAGTATTCCTACACCATACTGTACAATTGTTTGATGGTTTGTTTGATGCATCACGTGACATTATTCCTACACCATACTGTACACTCGTTTGATGGTATGTTTGATGTATCAAGCGTAAGTATTCCTACACCATACTGTACAAGTACAATTGTTTGATGGAATGTTTGATGTATCAAGCGACAGTATTCCTACACCATACTGTACAATTGTTTGATGGTATGTTTGATGTATCAAGCGACAGTATTCCTACACCATACTGTACAATTGTTTGATGGTATGTTTGATGTATCAAGCGACAGTATTCCTACACCATACTGTACAATTGTTTGATGGTATGTTTGATGTATCAAGCCACAGTATTCCTACACCATACTGTACAATTGTTTGATGGTATGTTTGATGTATCAAGCGACAGTATTCCTACACCATACTGTACAATTGGTTGATGGTATGTTTGATGTATCAAGCCACAGTATTCCTACACCTTACTGTACAATTGTTTGATTGTATGTTTGATGTATCAAGCCACAGTATTCCTACACCTTACTGTACAATTGTTTGATGGTATGTTTGATGTATCAAGCCACAGTATTCCTACACCTTACTGTACAATTGTTTGATGGTATGTTTGATGTATTAAGCCACAGTATTCCTACACCATACTGTACAATTGTTTGATGGTATGTTTGATGTATCAAGCAACAGTATTTATACGCCATACTGTACAATTGTTTGATGGTATGTTTGATGTATCAAGCGTCAGTATTCCTACACCGTACTGTTCAAATGTTTGATTGTATTTTTGATGCATCAAGCGACAGTATTCCTACACCGTACAGTACAATTGTTTTGATGGTATGTTTGATGTATCAAGCAACAGTATTCCTATACCTTACTGTACAATTGTTTGATGGTATGTTTGATGTATCAAGCGTCAGAATTCCTACACCATACTGTACAATTGTTTGATGGTATGTTTGATGCATCAAGCAACATTATTCCTATACCTTACTGTTCAATTGTTTGATGGTATGTTTGATGTATCAAGCAACAGTATTCCTACACCTCATTGTACAATTGTTTGATGGTATGTTTGATGTATCAAGCAACAGTATTCCTATACCTTACTGTACAATTGTTTGATGGTATGTTTGATGTATCAAGCGTCAGAATTCCTACACCATACTGTACAATTGTTTGATGGTATGTTTGATGCATCAAGCAACAGTATTCCTATACCTTACTGTTCAATTGTTTGATGGTATGTTTGATGTATCAAGCAACAGTATTCCTACACCATACTGTACAATTGTTTGATGGTATGTTTGATGTATCAAGCCACAGTATTCCTACACCATACTGTACAATTGTTTGATGGTATGTTTGATGTATCAAGCGACAGTATTCCTACACCATACTGTACAATTGGTTGATGGTATGTTTGATGTATCAAGCCACAGTATTCCTACACCTTACTGTACAATTGTTTGATTGTATGTTTGATGTATCAAGCCACAGTATTCCTACACCTTACTGTACAATTGTTTGATGGTATGTTTGATGTATCAAGCCACAGTATTCCTACACCTTACTGTACAATTGTTTGATGGTATGTTTGATGTATTAAGCCACAGTATTCCTACACCTTACTGTACAATTGTTTGATTGTATGTTTGATGTATCAAGCCACAGTATTCCTACACCTTACTGTACAATTGTTTGATTGTATGTTTGATGTATCAAGCCACAGTATTCCTACACCTTACTGTACAATTGTTTGATTGTGTGTTTGATGTATCAAGCCACAGTATTCCTACACCGTACAGTACAATTGTTTGATGGTATGTTTGATGTATCAAGCCACGGTATTCCTACACCTTACTGTACAATTGTTTGATTGTATGTTTGATGTATCAAGCCACAGTATTCCTACACCTTACTGTACAATTGTTTGATGGTATGTTTGATGTATCAAGCCACAGTATTCCTACACCTTACTGTACAATTGTTTGATGGTATGTTTGATGTATTAAGCCACAGTATTCCTACACCATACTGTACAATTGTTTGATGGTATGTTTGATGTATCAAGCAACAGTATTTATACGCCATACTGTACAATTGTTTGATGGTATGTTTGATGTATCAAGCGTCAGTATTCCTACACCGTACTGTTCAAATGTTTGATTGTATTTTTGATGCATCAAGCGACAGTATTCCTACACCGTACAGTACAATTGTTTTGATGGTATGTTTGATGTATCAAGCAACAGTATTCCTATACCTTACTGTACAATTGTTTGATGGTATGTTTGATGTATCAAGCGTCAGAATTCCTACACCATACTGTACAATTGTTTGATGGTATGTTTGATGCATCAAGCAACATTATTCCTATACCTTACTGTTCAATTGTTTGATGGTATGTTTGATGTATCAAGCAACAGTATTCCTACACCTCATTGTACAATTGTTTGATGGTATGTTTGATGTATCAAGCGTCAGAATTCCTACACCATACTGTACAATTGTTTGATGGTATGTTTGATGCATCAAGCAACAGTATTCCTATACCTTACTGTACAATTGTTTGATGGTATGTTTGATGTATCAAGCAACAGTATTCCTATACCTTACTGTACAATTGTTTGATGGTATGTTTGATGTATCAAGCGTCAGAATTCCTACACCATACTGTACACTTGTTTGATGGTATGTTTGATGCATCAAGCGACAGTATTCTACACCATACTGTACAAGTACAATTGTTTGATGGTATGTTTGATGTATCAAGCGTCAGTATTCCTACACCGTACTGTTCAAATGTTTGATTGTATTTTTGATGCATCAAGCGACAGTATTCCTACACCGTACAGTACAATTGTTTTGATGGTATGTTTGATGTATCAAGCAACAGTATTCCTATACCTTACTGTACAATTGTTTGATGGTATGTTTGATGTATCAAGCGTCAGAATTCCTACACCATACTGTACAATTGTTTGATGGTATGTTTGATGCATCAAGCAACATTATTCCTATACCTTACTGTTCAATTGTTTGATGGTATGTTTGATGTATCAAGCAACAGTATTCCTACACCTCATTGTACAATTGTTTGATGGTATGTTTGATGCATCAAGCGACAGTGTTCTACACCATACTGTACAAGTACAATTGTTTGATGGTATGTTTGATGTATCAAACTAAAGTATTCCTACACCATACTGTACAAGTACAATTGTTTGATGGTATGTTTGGTGCATCAAGCGACAGCGTTCTACACCATACTGTACAAGTACAATTGTTTGATGATATGTTTGATGCATCAAGCGACAGTATTCTACACCATACTGTACAAGTACAATTGTTTGATGATATGTTTGATGCATCAAGCGAAAGTATTCCTACACCATACTGTACAAGTACAACTGTTTGATGCGACAGTATTCCTACATCATACCGTTGACTGTACTTTGATATTTGTTATGTTTAGCGACCCGAAGAACGGGAAGGGTTCGGAAAGGCTACATTTTACAATAAAATCGAATTAAATGCCGCTATACATGTTATATAATTATACGACCTGTAATTAAGCACGCATTGGATATAATTACGCCCAGGTTAAACACAAAACTACATTTGACGGACGTCTGAACGAGGAAAATGGATGATAATTTCGGACAAAGCTTAATGCCCGGGCCCAATCTCTCAAAACGTCAACTCAACAAAGAGCTAGAGACCATCTTTTTTGGATTTCGGAGAAAAAAAAGATCTCGTTTCTTTTGTATTGTAATATTGTTTTTGAGTCTGGTCTAAGGTGAGAAAAATCTCAACAATTTGAGATAATATTTGAGCTGAGATTGAGCTCAGAATGAGATGTTTCGGGAGGTCGGGGCCAGGTAGGCCAATACAGGCGAGGTGTGAAAGAAATGTAAACATTGTGAACTAGATTTATTTTAAAATAAAATGTACAATTAACATGGCAATATAAAATTAAGACATATATTAGTAACAACAATATGTATGAATCAATAAAGCCATATCAATCAACATTATATGTTAAGGATAACAGAAAAAGAGGTGAAGTAAAAACTCTCATTTCCATTGTGGTCCTTAGTATATAATATTGTATAATTTTAAGTTATATTTTAAGTTATCACAGTCAGTTTGTCAAAGAAAGACATTGTGTTACATAAATTATGAACAAATAGATAAAACGATGAAACAATAAGTTATCTCTGACAGTAATAATGGATGAAAAAGCGAATCAAATAAACTTAACAATGTATTAAGTTACAAATTATTAAACTGTTAAAAAAGAAAGACAATACATTATTGAAGACGAGCTTAAATGGTATTTTTTAACTTTGCATTTAAATGAATAAATACTTTTGGCGTCCCTCACATCTTGTGGCAGACTGTTCCAACGACAACAACCATTGACAGCAAAAGATTTCTTTCCAAAACCTTTGACTTTAGGAATTGCAAAGCTCTTACATTCTGACATTTAATAATTTGTTCCATCAGGGAATGCGTTCCTGTTAATTAATTAAGAAACAGGGTTCCGCCGATATGGCTGACATTAATTTAATGACCGTGTTCAATATTTGACGTGAGCGCCTGCGACTCTGGAGAATGTTGGACGCTTTGTGTAACATCTTCCGATGTCAAGAAAAAATAGCGTGTTCTAGTTGCACAGATATCTGTTAAAAATGCCATAAATGTGACAACCGTCGTTTAATCGAAATTGTTACGGGCGACAAAACATTGATTTATCATTTTGAACCCGAACTATTGCATAAATGAGGTTTTAAGAAAAATGAGATTAATTCAGACGGATGAAACACTAAGAAATAAGACAAAAGCGACGTGTTTGTCTGCGAGACATTTAAGTAACTAAAAATTATCACAAGACGTTACACACACCCTTTATCCCGTGTACTGAAGAAACGACGACCATATAAGCGTCACTTGAACAAGCTTATTTTGGGATTGCCGCGGTGGCGCAGTGGGTATGATTGCAGTAACTTCAGTGCTAGGCGTTGACGTCGTTGCCGGCGCGTAGGAAGGTATTGAGCATTGGGACCGCTGATGGGGTGGGTGCGGGGA
This sequence comes from Mactromeris polynyma, assembly GCA_032209605.1. Taxonomy (NCBI): domain Eukaryota; kingdom Metazoa; phylum Mollusca; class Bivalvia; order Venerida; family Mactridae; genus Mactromeris; species Mactromeris polynyma. The sequence goes on from JASFXZ010000028.1 coordinate 4,984,608, forward strand.
GGATATCCTCTCCCGATGAGACTTTTTTTAGGAAATCACCTTTCACAGCCGCAAAATCTATCGCTTTACATTTACATCTACAGGTTACATCGGCTCAGTCACACTTAACTATTACGCGATGGGTGGTTACTGGTCAGAAGAAAGAGAAATAGTAGTAAGATGGGAAAATAGCTTGACAGATAAAAGGAAGAAAATAAGAAAAGATTTTCCCAGCTGCTTTTTCGCCTTTCTCCATCAAGCCTCTTCGGTTATGGTAGCCATGGCCGACTCAGCCCCGGGGATCATCAGTGGTTTACTTACAGCTGGGACCCTACACTTAAATAGAGAGATTGGACAGCCCCCGCTTAAAGGATGATAAGTCGGCGCCTCTGCGATGGATGCAGGCATGTTGTTCCATGGTGTTTTAGATCTAGGGAAGAAATAATTCTTGTAGTAGGCTGTAAATGTAGATATCGGCCTGTACTTCAGAGAGCGTGAAGCTCTAGTATTAGACTTTGTTGGTGTCAAGAACTGGTCTGCGGGGATGTCCACTTCGCAATTGACTATCTTGAATAACATGTTCATTTGAGCCTTGGTTCTTCTGGCTTCCAATGTTTCCCAGTCCAATTGATCGAGAATAGATGTGACGTTGCTGGTGTTGTGGTAGCGTTTGGTGGTGGCGTGTCTTGAAGCTCTTCTTTGCACCATTTCTAACTTGTGTGTCTGGGTTTTGTTGTAGGGATTCCATATTGTTGAGCAGTATTCAAGGTGAGGTCGTACAATGGAAGTATAAGCATTGCCCTTGACATATTTATTTGATATTCGGAGGTTGCACCGGAGAAAGCCTAAAGTACTGTTTGCCTTTTTGGTGATTTTATCTGTATGGTTTTTCCAGGAGAGATTTTCTGTAAGGTGGACTCCAAACTACTTGGTGACAGTATCCACTTCTAAGATGTGTCCTTTCAGGGTGTAGTTAAATATAGTAGGCTTTCTTTTTTGTTGACTCGTAGAAAACTGCTTTTTTCGGATGAAATGACATGCCCCACTTCTTTACCCATGCTGCAAGGTTTTTGAGGTCATTCAGTAGAATATTGGAGTCATCTAATGTGTTAATTTGTCAGTACACAATACAATCATCAGCAAATAGTCTTGTTTTTGAGGAGACATGTTGAGGTCATTGATGAAGGCCAGGAACAGTATGGGACCGAGGACACTGCCTTGTGGTACACCGCTGATGACATACTCTGGTTCTGAGATGGCACCATCAACCACGACTCTCTGAATCCTGTTAGAAAGGAATGCTTAGATCCAGGCTAAAGTGCTACCTCTTACACCATAATGGTCAAGCTTCGCTAGCAGGCGAGCGTGCGGTACCCAGTCGAAGGCTTTGGAGAAATCCAGAATAGATAGGTCATGTTGCTTCCCTCTATCAAGGGCGGACACCAGTTCATCCACCAGGGTTAACAACTGTGTCTCACAGCTTCATCTTATTCTGAATGTTAGATGTCTGTAATCATGTTATGGTCATCAAGATGATTCATCATCCTGCTTACTATAACATGCTCTAGGAGTTTACAGCAGATACACGTGAGGGAGACAGGTCTAAAGTTGCCGGCATTGAAGCGTTCGCCATTTTTGAAGATGGCGGATACATTTGCAGTTTTCTAGACCTCTGGGATGTCCCCGTTTGCTAGACACTTCCCTGTAAATAATGAAGGAAAGGGGTACACTGGTCAGCTAGTTATTTCAGGAGTCTTGCTGGAATCATGTCAGGCCCTGTCGCTTTCTGAGGGTTGAGCTGCTTTAGAATTCCTTTTGTCTCTACTTCAATGTCAGCGTGGTGAGAATGGTAAACCCTCTGGCTGTGGTATAGATGATGTGTCCTCACATGTAAATACTGATTTGTACTGGATGTTGGCTTTACCTACTGGGTCGTTGAAAAATCTGCCTTTGTCTTTCAGAGGAGACATGCCACAATTGTCTTTCTTTAGCGATTTGATGTAGTTCCAGAAACGTTTTTGTTTGCTTGGTCTCTGGTCTGGGTCATCAACAGGGTCTTCTATGAGTCCGTCAATGTATTGCCAATATTCTTGTCTCTCAAGCTTTTGGGTTTCACTACGAGCTTTTTCGTATGTATCTATCACATAATTTACTGTTTACTGTATAGTTTCTTTAATCTTCTAAGGTTAGGTTTCACCAGTTTGTTATTACCAGAGACTAGTTTTGATGGTACGTGTTTATTCATGAAATTTATTTAAAATGATATTTTCCGAACATTTGTTTTCTACTAGTAAGTTATTACATTTATTCATACAACTGTGTTATTTTTGGAAACTTAAAAGTTCGAGGTTAATTTGGAACATCCATTTCAAAGTCTACTTTAATAATGGAGATTCAGAATATATATCACCTTTCTCATTGTCGTTATTTCAATTAAATTTGAACTTGAATTTCATTTAATTTGTATCTGTGTTAAAATACTTTATGTGGGTATATGAGATTGGTTGGGGTCGTGGGTTCGCACCCCTTTGGGTTCACTACTAAATTTCCAAATGCTCTTGAAAGCTGCTGTCCCAGGCATTCATGACAGCCAAGTGTTGCGCCTGTCTGCAAGACATTTAAGTAGCATGATATATATATTGCCCCCACCCACTCACAAGTATGTAATACTACAAGTATTTATACAAGAATTTGGTTTCACGGTTATAGAGCACCCTCCCAACAACTGCCAACTTTTCTTCGTGTGCTTTTTGACTCTAAAAACCTGAAAATATTCTTTCAGGGTAACGTTTCAAAGTCCTGTGGTATTGACAGCCCATTGTAATGAGGCATATACCTAACAAGTCAGCAACGTGTTAGAAAGTTGAAACAAATGCGTTGCAGTCAGAGAATATTGAGAACGAGTGAATTACAGATATCATCAACTGTATCTATGCAGGTATTGAGGTATGTAATGACACAGAATGTTTATGAGGCATACAGTCAATTATCTGATCTGAATACTTCAAATATAGGTTTATATTACTTTAATTAATGTACATGTACCTGTCTGTGTATCTATCTTAGATGGCAAACATATGGTATAGGAGGAGAGGTATTATAGGCAAGTTGATGATAAGATCATTGTTTGACTTGTTAACTTATAACAAGTGTTCATTAGGCGAGTAGTGTTCAGTGAGTTGTGTTCAGTGAGTTGTTTCAGTGAGTAATGTTGAGTGAGTAATGTTCATTGAGTAATGTTCAGTGAGTGAGTAGTGTTCAGTGAGTAGTGTTCAGTGAGTAATGTTCAGAGAGTGAGTTGTATTCAGTGAGTTGTGTTCAGTGAGAAGTGAGTTGTATTCAGTGAGTTGTATTCAGTGAGTTGTGCGCAGTGAGTTGTGTTCAGTGAGAAGTGAGTTGTATTCAGTGAGTTGTATTCAGTGAGTTGTATTCAGTGAGTTGTATTCAGTGAGTTGTATTCAGTGAGTTGTATTCAGTGAGTTGTATTCAGTGAGTTGTATTCAGTGAGTTGTATTCAGTGAGTTGTATTCAGTGATTTGTATTCAGTGAGTTGTATTCAGTGAGTTGTATTCAGTGAGTTGTATTCAGTGAGTTGTATTCAGTGAGTTGTATTCAGTGAGTTGTATTCAGTGTTCAGTGAGTAGTATTCAGTGAGTTGTATTCAGTGAGTTGTATTCAGTAAGTTGTGTTCAGTGTTCAGTGAGTTGTATTCAGTGAGTTGTATTCAGTGAGTTGTATTCAGTGAGTTGTATTCAGTGAGTTGTATTCAGTGAGTTGTATTCAGTGAGTTGTATTCACTGAACAGTTAATAATTACAACAAATACAAAATTCTCGTTGCGAGACAAAGAAAACAAGGAATCTGATCCAAGAATATTACAATGCAACCTATATAGAGCAGCCCTCTCTTGAGCAACGCAGAACCTCTCTTCAAAAACATTATCCTTTTTCATGTAGTAAAACTTTATTACCTATTAAATCTCTTCAGAACAAGAGCCTCTCAACAACAGACACATTGTTTGCATCCCAAAGTGTGTTGCTCTAGAGAGGTATTCCAGTATATGCGACAAGATTAAAATCTACAGAAGAGCTGTTTACATCATACGTAATACTATCACTGTTCGAGGGTTTAAAGTCAGCAATTCAGAACTGCTTGTTTAATACAGAAAAATACCACAAAACAGGGGAATATAACCAATGCGAACATACTGCACAATCTACGATATATCATGGAGTGCACGTCCTTAGTAATATACACAAATTACGGCCGTAACAGAACTGTTTTCAATGACGAATGTCGTGATTTAACTACTTGCGTAAGACCCTGATTATAAAAGAGGATTCTATGTCTGATAATTTTTAAAACAACCCAAGAAATGTGAATGTTGAGTCTTAAATGAGCTTTCCCCACCAAAGGAACACGTGTGTCTATATAATACAGTAATACACTGGTTTTGCTTTATCCACACATTCACTTCTTAAGTACTCATGACAATTCTAGTTTAAGAGTAAGACTATCAAGAAAGAATATCATCAATGAATTGCAAACGTGCATGGCCTTGAAGAACACATTTTGTTAATCATTGATGATTAAAATGCATTCTTCTAAACACAACATGTTTTACCGGGTATAAAAAACGACCGAAACAGAAAAAATCTGAAATTTTATAAACTGTTTTCCTCGGCCGAAAAAGTCATTCTTATTTTTCATTCCTCAGCCGGCAACGTCATCATTGCAAAATACCATCTGTGGTAAACGTCATCATATTTATGTCAACCAGGAGCCCATTGGAGGGATCAAACATCGGTTTCATAGGACTGACATTCTCACTAGAATTCACTATTACTTTTAATCTGTGGAGTAAAACTATCGCAAAACGCAAGAAATCGAGCACTAGAAATCGATTTTTTACTTTGTTTTTTTATATGCCAAATTCAAACAGACGCTACTAGCTTCATTCCGCAAATGTATCGCTTTGTATCGTTTTTATAATAAATTTAGACTCTCGTGGTCGTTCAGATGATTAAAGATCCTATATAAACATCGACATTACAAACTTTTGGTCAGAAAATCAACACCACTACTCACCCGTCTGGAACGCTTCATTCTGTCGCAAACGCATCACTCGGCGGAATACATATCAGGTTATACATGATGTTAATTGTTTGTTTTCGTCGTTGTTCTTCGAAAACCTCGTAAGTCAACATTTGCTGACTTTTTTATCATCGTATTGAGATGCCTCTACTTTCCTTCCCCTTGTGCAATTCTTTCACTTTAAATAGTGTTCATGTTATTTTCTGCCCAGTTTCGCCCAATTGTTGCCATCTGACTTGATTGTTTCTGTGATATTTTCCATCCATTAATTCCCCTCCCACACTGTTTGTCCTCTTTGATTCTCCTAGTTATTCCTTATGGTCTGCCAGGCCATTCCTTGCGCCTCTGTTCCCTAACGTATGTTACCTTTTAACCTCATCTAGTGCCTTGTGTTTTACGGGTTGTTGTTTTCCCGGGGGTCAGTGTATGGAAGCATTGTCTTATGTATGTGGAGTTCCCTGTAACAACTTAATTATTCCTTATTTTTTCATGTTATTGTCTGCGAAAATACCGGATTTGAAAGCCAATAAAATTTTGTATTTTGGTCATGTGAGAAAATCAGGTGGTAATTTGTTTACTTCTAAACTCACCTATACAGTCACAAAAATTTGTTTCAGTCTCAACCTGGACATTAAATCTGGTCGTTGTTTTATTCTGTGAAAATCTTTAGTTTTGTTATCTCGATTTGATCAAGAACGTTCTAATTCATTTTTAAAGCAAACATGATATCTTCGAACATCAATCCTATTTTGACCGCACTTCATATCAATAGAAAACTTATTAATTACTGTTGACTCTGTCTAATGAACATAACGTTGATTAATATAACATTGTTTTAATTTGAGGTACAAGTATACAAGTACATAACACTGCAACAATAATTCGTCAGTTGTAAAAAGGCTAGTTAGGCCTACAGACCGTAAGGGTGTGTAGCACAAACATAGATACACGGTATGTCTACATTCAGACCTTGATTCGGGAAAGACGAATTTATTTATTACAGGAAAGCGTTTACAGAATTGAAGGACAAAATGATTGGAGCCAAATGTCACAGGACATGACAGTGCAACGTACAAAGGAAACAGAAGAATTTAACCTTAAAACCTATATCCCATTTATATGGATATATCCGAGGTCGGATCTAATGCAGCCACTTATACGCTTTTAACTACAGACACATTGTTCGGGGGAAATTAGTCTTAATGCGCCACTGACGAGGAAATTGCGCAATCTAATCCATTTGTCGTGTTGTTTTTGCGCCAAAGAACAAGTGATTTCGTATTCATTCTCTTTCGTGGTAACTAATTGAAGTCAATTATGTTTGGTCCAAATTCATCAGACAAACTAATAAAGGTATATAACTTCCGATGTTGGATCAGCCCGACATTTCTTTAATGTCAATTTAATGCTAAAGGCGAGGAAACTGCCAGACCAGGCCGTCCTTATCACGTAAAATTATGCTAACTAGAATGTTTTGTAACTATCTCAGAGAAGTTGAGTTAGGTAAAAATCAACAAATACGAACACCACTTGATGCCAATATTATATATCTATTTTGTTTCCCATCTGGTTCCCTTACTACACAAATGCCACATGTAGAATATTTCATCACAAATATGAAAGCAACATTATCTTCAGGAAGTGTGCGCCAAATCCAAAACATCATATTACTTCTGTTTGTCAGGTTTTGTTGTGATATATCTTTTTTCAGAGGTGGAAGACAAATGACTTTGAGTGCGTTGTCTTCAGTCAGAACAGATATATCACATTGAGTGTCACTGAGAACAGATCTATCACATTGAGTGTCACTGAGAACAGATATATAACATTGAGTGTCACTGAGAACAGATATATCACATTGGGTGTCACTGAGAACAAATATATCACATTGAGTGTCACTGAGAACAGATATATCACATTGAGTGTCACTGAGAACAGATATATCACATTGGGTGTCACTGAAAACAGATATATCACATTGGGTGCCACTGAGAACAGATATATCACATTGAGTGTCACTGAGAAAAGATATATCACATTGAGTGTCACTGAGAACAGATATATCACATTGGGTGTCACTGAGAACAGATATATCACATTGAGTGTCACTGAGAACAGATATAACACATTGAGTGTCACTGAGAAAAGATATATCACATTGAGTGTCACTGAGAACAGATATATCACATTGGGTGTCACTGAAAACAGATACCAGTAGTCTATCAAAAATAGGCCACCAAACAGTAGACCGCCAAATAGTAGTCCATCAAACAGTAAATAATCAAGAAGTAGTCCATCATACAGTAGTCCACCAACTCATCAAATAGTAGTCCATCAAACAGTAAATAATCAAGAAGTAGTCCATCATACAGTAGTCCACTAACAGTAGGCCATCGAACAGTAGTCTTTTTAACAGTAGACCATCAAACAGTAGTCTTTTTAACAGTAGACCATCAAACAGTAGTCTTTTTAACAGTAGACCATCAAACAGTAGTCTTTTTAACAGTAGTCCAACAAACAGTAGTCTTTTTAACAGTAGGCCATCGAACAGTAGTCTTTTTAACAGTAGGCCATCGAACAGTAGTCTTTTTAACAGTAGACCATCAAACAGTAGTCTTTTTAACAGTAGACCATCGAACAGTAGTCTTTTTAACAGTAGACCATCAAACAGTAGTCTTTTTAACAGTAGGCCATCGAACAGTAGTCTTTTTAACAGTAGACCATCGAACAGTAGTCCATCAAACAGTAGACCATCAAACAGTAGTCTTTTTAACAGTAGACCATCAAACAGTAGTCCATCAAACAGTAGTCCTTTAAAAAATAGTCCATCAAACGGTAGACCATTAAACGGTAGTCCATCAAACGGTAGTGCATCAAACGGTAGTTCATCAAACGGTAGTCCACCAAACGGTAGTCTATCAAACGGTAGTCCATCAAACGGTAGTCCACCAAACGGTAGTCTATCAAACGGTAGTCCATCAAACGGTAGTCCATCAAACGGTAGTTCATCAAACGGTAGTCCATCAAACGGTAGTCCATCAAACAGTAGTCCATCAAACAGTAGTCCATCAAACAGTAGTCCATCAAACGGTAGTCCATCAAACGGTAGTCCACCAAACGGTAGTCTATCAAACGGTAGTCCATCAAACGGTAGTCCATCAAACGGTAGTTCATCAAACGGTAGTTCATCAAACGGTAGTCCATCAAACGGTAGTCCATCAAACAGTAGTCCATCAAACAATAGTCCATCAAACGGCAGACCATTAAACGGTAGTCCATCAAACGGTAGTGCATCAAACGGTAGTTCATCAAACGATAGTCCATCAAACGGTAGTGCATCAAACGGTAGTCCATCAAACGGTAGTCCACCAAACGGTAGTCTATCAAACGGTAGTCCATCAAACGGTAGTCCATCAAACAGTAGACCATCAAACAGTAGTCCATCAAACGGTAGTCCATCAAACGGTAGTCCATCAAACAGTAGTCCATCAAACAGTAGTCCATCAAACGGTAGTCCATCAAACAGTAGACCATCAAACAGTAGTCCATCAAACAGTAGACCATCAAACAGTGGACCATCAAACAGTAGTCCATCAAACAGTAGTCCATCAAACAGTAGACCATCAAACAGTAGTCAATCAAACAGTGGACCATCAAACAGTAGTCCATCAAACAGTAGTCAATCAAGCAGTAGACCATCAAAGAGTAGTCAATCAAACAGAAGTCTATCAAACAGTAGTCGATCAAACAGTGGACCATCAAACAGTAGTCCATCAAACAGTAGTCAATCAAACAGTGGACCATCAAACAGTAGTCCATCACACAGTAGTCAATCAAACAGTAGACCATCAAACAGTAGACCATCAAACAGTGGACCATCAAACCTGAATTTTATTGCTAACACAATCACTTACAAACTATTTATATACATGTGTACCTAATTGCTACAAATCTACCGATCATTTTATAGAAACCAAATAATTAACGTTATCTGTATAATCAGGTTACACGAAACCTTACATAAATAAACATCCATTAACATCACGAAAACAAATATGACTTATTTCTCTAACAGCTCATTAATCGTATTAAACGAGTATTTTTGTAAAAACCAATTACACATGTCTCTTATTTGTGACAGTAAAATATTTACTATACAATCTACTAATGGATCAACAAATTAAATGTCAGCACTTATTGGCAATATCAAGCTGTTATTTTCCTGTTAAGAAATTCGGTATCTTACAGTACGCGAACGTAAACCTGATAACCAAATTATCGAGCTATTTACGGTATGTAGCTTACACGAACATGTTTGAATACCCTAAATGATTTACTGTATGTAGCTTACACGAATATGTTTGTATACCTTAAATGATGTACTGTATGTAGCTTACACTAATATGTTTGTATACCTTAAATGCTGTACTGTATGTAGCTTACACTAATATGTTTGTATACCTTAAATGCTGTACTGTATGTAGCTTACACTAATATGTTTGTATCCCTTAAATGCTGTACTGTATGTAGCTTACACTAATATGTTTGTATGCCTTAAATGCTATACTGTATGTAGCTTACACTAATATGTTTGTATGCCTTAAATGCTGTACTGTATGTAGCTTACACTAATATGTTTGTATACCTTAAATGCGGTACTGTATGTAGCTTACACTAATATGTTTGTATGCCTTAAATGCTGTACTGTATGTAGCTTACACTAATATGTTTGTATACCTTAAATGATTTACTGTATGTACCTTACACGAATATGTTTGTGTGCCTTAAATGATTTACTGTATGTAGCTTACACGAATATGTTTGTATACCTTAAATGATTTACTGTATGTAGCTTACACGAACATGTTTGTATCCCTTAAATAATTTACTGTATGTAGCTTACACGAACATGTTTGTATACCTCAAATGATTTTCTGTATGTAGCTTACGCGAACATGTTTGTATACGTTAAATGATTTACTGTATGTAGTTTACACGAACATGTTTGTATAACTTAAATGATTAACTGTATGTAGCTAACACGAACATGCTTGTATACCTTTAATGATTTACTGTATGTAGCTTACACGAACATGTTTGTATACCTTAAATGCTTTACTGTATGTAGCTAACACAACAAGGATTGTGTACCTTAAATGAGTTACTGTATGTAGCTAACACAACAAGGATTGTGTACCTTAAATGATTTACTGTACGTAGCTAACACAACAAAGATTGTGTACCTTAAATGATTTACTGTATGTAGCTAACACGTTCACAAGTTCAGTTACCTGATGCATCAACACATTTCGAGGCTTTATTCAATGCGTGCATTTGATCAGGGTTAACACATGCATGAACACCTTTCGAGGCTTTATTCAAAACGTGCGTTTGATCAGGGTTTACACATGCATCAACACCTTTCGAGGCTTTATTCAAAACGTGTGTTTGATCAGGGTTTACACATGCATGAACACCAAACAATGGTATTTTTATACTATAATACAAAACATTGCAATTCGTTTATATCGGCATTAAACATTCTTACAATGTTTATAGCCTTATATGTTATAGCGGTGAGGTTGTTCTAGTTGGTTCTGGTGTTATTGTTGTTATGTTGCTGTATGTTATAATTAAATCGTCCATTCGAATCAAATACTACACCAGGAGTTAAAATTATTTATTTCGTCTAAGGGTACATCGCCGTTCATCGCTCATTTATGCGAAATCCACATCGATTAAGTCATATATTAGTAACAGCAATATGTATGAATCAATAAAGCCATATCAAACAACATGTTAAGGATAACAGAAAAGTAAAAACTCTCATTTCTATTGTGGTCATTAGTATATAGAGAATAATAGGTTAGTGACGTGGAATGAAAATGTTTATCAGGCAAGGCGGAGGAATTTATCGGGTGAGCCGCAGGCGAACCCGATAACTACCGGAGCCGAGCCTGATAAACTTTTTCATTCCACGTCACTAACCTATTATTCTATTTATCCTGTCACTTCTTGTGTTAAGTAAGGGGGAAATACCTTTAATTTTAAATAATACCGAGTTACATCCCCTAAATTGTGACGTTATTAATTTGTGACGTATTGAATCTCTAATGACGTATTGAATATAAGTGTGGTTAGCACCTTACGCCGAGAGAAATATTTCCCATGAGTCTGACTAATTTTCAGTGGCAATATGAATTTATTTGCGTTTGCGAACATCTGATGAATATAAATCAATAACAAATCTAAGAATTTGCAACAATTTCATAATAGTCAAGATTAGACATTACAATTAGTTATTACGCAATTTCCCACGGTTTGTTTACAAATGATGAGAAATGTCAAGTGCCACAGAACGCGTGAAAAGAAGTGATATTTACATTTATTTCATGAATATTTGGACATTAAAAACTGCACAAGAAAACAACGAAAAAAATGCGGATTCAGTTTATCAGTGTCATTTACGATTGCAAAGAATTTTCGGCACAAATGGATGAAACCGGACTTGGATTCTAAAATTGAGATGGGTGGGGTACGTACTGCTATTGCTACTGATCAATGCGTTATTTTATTGAGAACCTCGACCGTATGGTCATCCCTGATGGAATTCAAACGCAGACGAACTCAAATTTCCGACATGATTTTGTTCCAATCAATGGTGTAAACATCCGACAATTTGTTTGACTACGTTGTTTACTACGTGTTCCACTTTCAGTAAGCACTTAAATTCGGGTCAAAATGCAGATCGAGTAACGGATAAGATTAAGCAATGTTTGAATGAAAACAGAACCATTTTGGGGAAATGAACATTTTATGGTATGCATTATACAAAAAATATGAAATTTGCGGTAGAATTCAATTGAAAAATCCATTGTTTTAATAAGTCCGGAAAAAAGATAACATCGCGATACTTTCCCAAAAATAGTCCGGCTAGTCACGTGGTCATGTGACGTGAGATAAAAGTCATGTGACCAAGTGACCTGATAAAGCAAAAAATATCAGGCACCCTGTTATCGGGTCGAAATTACGGCAAGTGACAGGATAAATAGTATTGTATGACATAGGAATAATTTTAAGTTATATATTAAGTTATCATAGTAAGTTTATCAAAGAAAGACATTGTGTTACATCAACTATAAACGAATAGATAAAATGATGAAACAATAAGTTATCTCTGACAGTAATAATGGATAAAAAGCGAATCAAATAAACTTAACAATGTATTAAGTTACAAATTATTAAACTGTTAAAAAAGAAAGACAATACAGTATTGAAGACGAGCTTAAATGGTATTTTTTAACTTTGCATTTAAATGAATAAATACTTTTGAAGTCCCTCACATCTTGTGGCAGACTGTTCCAATGACAACAACCATTGACAGCAAAAGATTTCTTTCCAAAACCTTTGACTTTAGGAATTGCAAAGCTCTTACATTCTGACATTTAATAATTTGTTCCATCAGGGAATGCGTTCCTGTTAATTAATTAAGAAACAGGGTTCCGCCGATATGGCTGACATTAATTTAATGACCGTGTTCAATATTTGACGTGAGCGCCTGCGACTCTGGAGAATGTTGGACGCTTTGTGTAACATCTTCCGATGTCAAGAAAAAATAGCGTGTTCTAGTTGCACAGATATCTCTTAAAAATGCCATAAATGTGACAACCGTCGTTTATTCGAAATTGTTACGGGCGACAAAACATTGATTTATCATTTTGAACCCGAACTATTGCATAAATGAGGTTTTAAGAAAAATGAGATTAATTCAGACGGATGAAACACTAAGAAATAAGACAAAAGCGACGTGTTTGTCTGCGAGACATTTAAGTAACTAAAAATTATCACAAGACGTTACACACACCCTTTATCCCGTGTACTGAAGAAACGACGACCATATAAGCGTCACTTGAACAAGCTTATTTTGGGATTGCCGCGGTGGCGCAGTGGGTATGGTTGCTGTTACTTCAGTGCTAGGCGTTGACGTCGTTGCCGGCGCGTAGGAAGGTATTGAGCATCGGGACCGCTGATAATCACTGCAAGGCTTTTTCGTATGTATCTATCAAATAATTTACCGGAGGATATCTGTTTACTGTATAGTTTCTTTAATCTTCTAAGGTTGGGTTTCACCAGTTTGTTTACCAATGGATTGTTGGTCTTATTGCCAAAGACTAGTTTTGATGGTACGTGTTTATTCATGAAATTTATTTAAAATGATATTTTCCGAAAATTTGTTTTCTACTAGTAAGTTATTACATTTATTCATACAAATGTGTTATTTTTGGAAACTTAAAAGTTCGAGGTTGATTTGGAACATCCATTTCAAAGTCTACTTTCATAATGGAGATTCAGAATATGTATCACCTTTCTCATTGTTGTTTTGTCAATTAATTTTGAACTTGAATTTGATTTAATTTGTATCTGTGTTAAAATACTTTATGTGAGTAAATGAGATTGGTTGGGTCGTGGGTTCGCACCCCTTTGGGTTCACTACTAAATTTCCAAAATGCACTTGAAAGCTGCTGTCCCAGGCATTCATGAAAGCCAAGTGGTGCGTCTGTCTGCGAGACATTTAAGTAGCATGATATATATATTGCCCCCACCCAATCACAAGTATGTAATACTACAAGTATTTATACAAGAATTTGGTTTCACGGTTATAGAACACCCTTCCTACAACTGCCAACTTTTCTTCGTTGTGCTTTTTGTCTCTAAAAACCTGAAAATATTCTTTCAGGGTAACGTTTCAAAGTGCCGTGGTATTGACAGCCCATTGTTATGAGGCATATACCTAACAAGTCAGCAACGTGTTAGAAAGTTGAAACAAATGCGTTGCAGTCAGAGAATATTGAGGACGAGTGAATTACAGATATCATCAACTGTATCTATGCAGGTATTGAGGTATGTAATGACACAGAATGTTTATGAGGCATACAGTCAATTATCTGATCTGAATACTTCAAATATAGGTTTATATTACTTTAATTAATGTACATGTATCTGACTGTGTATCTATCTTAGATGGCAGACACCTGGTATAGGAGGAGAGGTATTATAGGCAAGTTGATGATAAGATCATTGTTTGACTTGTTAACTTGTAACAAGTGTTCATTAGGCGAGTAGTGTTCAGTGAGTTGTGGTCAGTGAGTTGTTTCAGTGAGTAATGTTCAGTGAGTAGTGTTGATTGAGTGAGTAGTGTTCAGTGAGTGAATAATGTTCATTTAGTGAATAGTGTTCAGTGAGTGAGTAGGGAACATAACAAATGCGCAAATCCTGCACAATCTACGATATAGCATGGAGTGGTCGACCTTAGTAGTATACACAAGTTACGGCCGTAACAGGACTGATTTCAATGACGAATGTCGTGATTTAACTACTTGGGTAAGACCCTGATTATAAAAGAGGATTCAAGCGTTCTATGTCTGATAATCTTTAAAACAACCCAAAAAATGTGAATGTTGAGTCTTAAATGAGCTTTCCCCACCAAAGGAACACGTGTGTCTATATAATACAGTAATACACTGGTTTTGCTTTATCCACACATTCACTTCTTAAGTACTCATGACAATTTTAGTTTAACAGTAAGACTATTGCAAACGTGCATGGCCTTGAATAACACCTTTTGTTAATCATTGATGATTAAAATGCATTCTTCTAAACACAACATGTTTTACCGGGTATAAAAAACGACCGAAACAGAAAAATCAGTAATTTTATAAACTGTTTTCCTCGGTCGAAAAAGTCATTCTTATTTTTCAATCCTCAGCCGGCAACGTCATCATTGCAAAATACCATCTGTGGTAAACGTCATCATATTTATGCCTACCAGGAGCCCATTGGAGGGATCAAACATCGGTTTCATAGGACTGACATTCTCACTAGAATTCACTATTACTTTTAATCTGTGGAGTAAAACTATCGCAAAACGCTAGAAATCGAACACTAGGAATCGATTTTTTACTTTGTTTTCTATATGCCAAATTTAAACAGTCGATACTAGCTTCATTCCGCAAATGTATCGCTTTGTATCGTTTTTATAGTAAATTTAGACTTTCGCGGTCGTTCAGATGATTAAAGATCTTAAATAAACATCGAAATTACAAACTTTTGGTCAGAAAATTAACACCACAACTCACCCGTCTGGAATGCTTCACTCTGTCACAAACGCATCACTCGGCGGAATACATATCTGGTTATACATGATGTTAATTGACCTTTCTGCAGATATTGATTGACAGCTCGCGTAAGCCAATCGCGTTGCAGTATTCGAGCACACCTCCGGCATTGTTTTATCGACGCCATTTTGTTAGACAACCGCTACAGTTGTCAACAAATTCGTCTAAGAGTGATAGTTTTCGGGAAAGCAAATTACAGGGTGTTTATTATTGATCTAAGATAATGGTGAAAAGGTGTAGCTTCGGGCATTGTGTGATAGTGACAATAGATGTCCAGACTGATAGGTGGCGTGAAATTCTTACCTTTTTCAAAACCTAAGACAAATGCATGCAGTGGATTAAGTTGTGCGGCAGACCGCATCACGAGTTAAATCCGTCTAAAATTAACGCAAACAGATATGCCCCATTGATAGAAGATAACTTTTAGTTTGGTATGTGTTACTTTTACCTTTAAATATCAGTTTGACTGGGAGGGGACAAACATTACACGTTAATGAAAAGTCTGGCCTTAAAACATGAAAAAACACAAAGTTACAACTTAAAATGTATTTATTTCACATAATTATCCAAGAGATAACATAATCTTATACAATTTATACTTTTAGCTAAAATGTTGCTATATTATGTTATTCCAACCAATCAATTTATTTATGTGAAAATATTTCGAATTAACTATGTTATATCTGCATGTTGAGGGAACATAAAAAAAATTTCAACTAAAATAACTGACTTATGTCAGCATTCAAGCAAGTATTTAGACTTTGTTTTGCTTAGGACGGACATAATTTTATAAATTTGTAATAAGCCTGAGTTTGTATAACTAAACATGACCAGAATCAATTATAAAATCAATAATTATTGCAATTAATGCGACTGAAACATGTATTGCTATAAACATACATGTGGTATACCGGTATTGGTTACTCACTGTCGAGTATTTATTTCGAAAGTAATTTATATGTCAGAAAAGTTCTTATTTCTTCATTACATGTATTTCAATTTCATTGGGGGCTTACTATTTATGTAAGTATAGAAATTAGTAATATATCTGGTTTAACATCCTAAATATCACACCTACGAGTATGTTGATTTTGTTAAATAAATAAACCTATTTTCTAACATTCAACACAAGCCTGATCATTTATTTTTTATAAATGGTCATTTAGGCTATAAAAAATAATTTACATTTCTCAACGTTGCTGTATATATGTGTCGGATGGTGACATCAAAAACTGATTGGATGCATATTGGACTCCCACTGGGCTAGACTGTGAAATGCTGATGGGGCTGGATAAGATTTATATCTAGATAGTGCACACAGGCGACATTATTGTTTATTGCATAGCATTATATAAGTTGTCCAACCTATACAGGTCTTGTGTCTGCCTCTGTTTCTATTTTTATCATAGTATCTTTAAAGTATGATTTCTGGAATTTAGAGAAATGTATGTTGCAGGATTTGAAGATTTGAGAAATAATCCTGATATTCTAATGTCCATCCCTTTTTGTAATGTCCATCTCCACACAAAATAAGGGTGATTTATGTACACAAACACAACTATACCTAAACTTGATGACTAAAATGACTTTCATTCACACTAAATAAAATTATACATAAGGGGACGGACATTACAGATAACGTTTCATGTTTTTTTGGGGAAATACTTCCCCTGTAAACCCGCACTAAACTACAAACATGGACTTACATGGAATAATAATGATCTCATGTAAATGCATTGCATAATAATTGGTTCGAAATGTATTTGATATGAAGGACATTCTAATATAAAATGAAATTCGTCTTCTAAAAAATTACATACATTTGTAGTTTCTTTCTGATCATGGTGTAGCATTAATAAGGGCTATTTCATCTTCCCGTTTCAATTTCCAGTCTAAGGCTTGACACTCTTAATCTAGTCAAAGCAAATCTATATTAAGTAATATTTATTTTGTCAAGATATGGTTTAAAGTCGAAATATCATATAATAAGGAAAAATCCGATGGAATACTATCTACATCAGCCCGTTATTGTTCTTTGCTCGACGCCATATTGGACATGGCTTGTCTAACGTGGTTACAGCGAGAACCTGTTACTAAGGGGGGCGTGGCTACGAAGCGTCTGCAGAAAGGTCAATTGTTTGTTTTCGTCGTTGTTCTTCGAAAACCTCGTAAGTCAACATTTGCTGACTTTTTTATCATCGTATTGAGATGCCCCTACTTTCCTTCCCCTTGTGCAATTCTTTCACTTTAAATAGTGTTCATGTTTTTTCTGCTCAGTTTCGTCCAATTGTTGCCAGCTGACTTGATTGGTCCGGTCCTGTGATATTTTTTTTCAATCCATTAATTCCCCCCACACTGTTTGTCCTCTTTGATTCTCCTAATTATTCCTTATGGTCGGCCAGGCCATTCCTTGCACCTCTGCTCCCTAACGTATGTTACCTTTTAACCTCATCTAGTGCCTTGTGTTTTATGGGTTGTTGTTTCCCGGGGGTCAGTGTGGAGAAGCATTGTCTTATGTATGTGGAGTTCCCTGTAGCAACTTAATTATTCCTTCTTTTTTCATGTTTTTGTCTGCGAAAATACCGGATTTGAAAGCCAATAAAATTTTGTATTTTGGTCATGTGAGAAAATCAGGTGGTAATTTGTTTACTTCTAAACCCACCTATACAGTCACAAAAATTTGTTTCAGTCTCAACCTAGGCCGACATTAAATCTGGTAGTTGTTTTATTTTGTGAAAATCTTTAGTTCTCTCGATTTGATCAAGAACGTTCTATAATTCATTTTAAAGTAAACATGATATCTTCGATCATCAATCCTATTTTGACCGCACTTCATATCAATAGAAAACTTATTAATTACTGTTAACTCTGTCTAATTAACATAACGTTGATTAATATAACATTGTTTTAATTTGAGGTACAAGTACATACCACTGCAACAATAATTCGTTAGTTGTAAAAAGGCTAGTTAGGCCTACAGACCGTAAGGGTGTGTAGCACAAACATAGATACACGGTATGTCTACATTCAGACCTTGATTCAGGAAAGACGAATTTATTTATTACAGGAAAGCGATTACAGAATTGAATGGAGCCAAATGTCACAGGACATGACAGTGCAACGTACAAAGGAAACAGAAGAATTTAACCTTAAAACCTATATCCCATTTATATGGATATATCCGAGGTCGGATCTAATGCAGCCACTTATACGCTTTTAACAACAGACACATTGTTCGGGGGGAAATGAGTCTTAATGCACCACTGACGAGGAAATTGAGCAATCTAATCCATTTGTCGTGTTGTTTTTGCGCCAAAGAGCAAGTGATTTCGTATTCATATCTTCCGTGGTAACTAACTGAAGTCAATTATGTTTGGTCCAAATTTATCAGACAAACTAATAAAGGTATATAACTTCCGATGTTGGATCAGCCCGACATTTCTTTAATGTCAATTTAATGCTAAAGGCGAGGAAACTGCCAGACCAGGCCGTCCTTATCACGTAAAATTATGCTAACTAGAATGTTTTGTAACTATCTCAGAGAAGTTGAGTTAGGTAAAAATCAACAAATACGAACAACACATACGGTGCCAATATTATCAATCTATTTTGTTTCCCATCTTGTTCCGTTACCACACAAATGCCACATGTAGAATATTTCATCACAAATATGAAAGCAACATTATCTTCAGGAAGTGCGCGCCCAACCAAAACATCATATTACTTCTGTTTGTCAGGTTTTGTTGTGATATATCTTTTTTCAGAGGTGGAGGACAAATGACTTTGAGTGCGTTGTCTTCAGTCAGAACAGATATATCACATTGAGTGTCACTGAAAACAGATCTTTCACATTGAGTGTCACTGAGAACAGATCTATCACATTGAGTGTCACTGAGAACAGATATATAACATTGAGTGCCACTGAGAACAGATATATCACATTGGGTGTCACTGAGAACAGATATATCACATTGAGTGTCACTGAGAACAGATCTATCACATTGAGTGTCACTGAGAACAGATATATCACATTGAGTGTCACTGAGAACATATATATCACATTGGGTGTCACTGAGAACAGATATATCACATTGGGTGCCACTGAGAACATATATATCACATTGAGTGTCACTGAGAAAAGATATATCACATTGAGTGTCACTGAGAACAGATATATCACATTGGGTGTCACTGAGAACAGATATATCTAATTGAGTGTCACTGAGAACAGATATAACACATTGAGTGTCACTAAGAACAGATATATCACATTGGGTGTCACTGAGAACAGATACCTCACATTAAGTGTCACTGAGAACAGATATATCACATTGAGTGTCACTGAGAACAGATATATCACATTGGGTGTCACTGAAAACAGATATATCACATTGTGTGTCACTGAGAACAGATATATCACATTGAGTGTCACTGAGAACAGATACCTCACATTGAGTGTCACTGAGAACAGATATATCACATTGAGTGTCACTGAGAACAGATACCTCACATTAAGTGTCACTGAGAACAGAAATCTTACATTGGGTGTCACTGAGAACAGATACCTCACATTGAGTGTCACTGAGAACAGATATATCACATTGAGTGTCACTGAGAACAGATACCTCACATTGAGTGTCACTGAGAACAGATATATCACATTGAGTGTCACTGAGAACAGATACCTCACATTAAGTGTCACTGAGAACAGAAATCTTACATTGGGTGTCACTGAGAACAGATACCTCACATTGAGTGTCACTGAGAACAGATATATCACATTTAGTGTCACTGAGAACAGATATATCACATTGAGTGTCACTGAGAACAGATACCTCACATTAAGTGTCACTGAGAACAGAAATCTTACATTGGGTGTCACTGAGAACAGATACCTCACATTGAGTGTCACTGAGAACAGATATATCACATTGAGTGTCACTGAGAACAGATATATCACATTGAGTGTCACTGAGAACAGATACCTCACATCAAGTGTCACTGAGAACAGATACCTCACATTGAGTGTCACTGAGAACAGATATATCACATTGTGTGTCACTGAGAACAGATATATTACATTGAGTGTCACTGAGAACAGATATATCACATTGAGTGTCACTGAGAACAGATATATCACATTGTGTGTCACTGAGAACAGATATATCACATTGAGTGTCACTGAGAACAGATATATCACATTGAGTGTCACTGAGAACAGATATATCACATTGAGTGTCACTGAGAACAGATATATCACATTGAGTGTCACTGAGAACAGATACCTCACATTAAGTGTCACTGAGAACAGAAATCTTACATTGGGTGTCACTGAGAACAGATACCTCACATTAAGTGTCACTGAGAACAGATATATCATATTTAGTGTCACTGAGAACAGATACCTCACATTAAGTGTCACTGAGAACAGATATATCATATTTAGTGTCACTGAGAACAGATATTGTAACCCTTTGGGTTTGATATGTATCATAGTGAAACAATTTAGTAATCGTATTTAGTTCTAACCATTAGTCTTTTGACGTACATGTATTTAAATATTACCTTCAAAACATACACTGTTATTTTAAGTGGGTGGGGTTTGTTTACAATTATATTTGCAAGTGTTTTGCACGATAATAGTAATGTCATAAACTATATGTATGTTAAGTTTAATAATATAATAATATGTTTAGATACCTGATTAATCGTTATTCCACTCACTTCAAGTATAAACCTTTGTTAATCATGATTTAAGTTTACACTTGTACTTTGAGTAATATTCAACATGGCCGCCACTTGGTGACGTAGTAAGTTGATTACGTCACGAACTAGGTCGTCTGATATAAATATGTAAACATTGGAGAATTGGATTTTGCTGTCATTGTTAAAAGTGATCATAGATTTATAATTAGAGAAACAAACTTCACGATATTTTAGGTAATGATTTATTATGTATTTTTGTATTGATTAGGGGTAAAATCTCATAAACTTCCATTCATGAATAAGTAAAATTTACTGTTTGTTTACGGGCAGAATTCGGCAGAATTCTGCCGTGCATTCGAGATTCTGCGGTTTTCTGCCGCTCGCAGAATTCTGCGAGAGGGGGCTTTGGGGTATAAAAGCTTGGGGCTTGGCAGAATCGGGAGAACTGTAAATTTTTTTGTTTGGTAAACTTCTTTTATTTTTCTTAATTAGTTTCAGGCAATTTTAGTACAATTTTAAATGTAAGATATTAAGAGTAATTTTAAGTAAATAATTATTAGATTTTACCTCGAATATGATATTTGATGTTATACATTAGTGTATTTGTATGATATTAGCTTATTTGATTTTGAATGAATTATAACGTATAAAACTAGAAACTTACTTTGACAATTTTACATATTGAGATATTAAAAATACTTAAACTGTTTATTTGTGTTCTTTTGATGTCAGTTTTATAAATAATGGAATGCCTCCAGTACGCTACCAGGTAACACTTTATTACAGATCTTAAAGGTCGCCACAACTTTTGGTGGCAGCGGTGGGACCTTAAAGATCTATAATAAAGTGTACCACCCACTTAAAATAACAGTGTATGTTTTGAAGGTAATATTTAAATACATGTACGTCAAAAGACTAATGGTTAGAACTAAATACGATTACTAGATTGTTTCACTATGATACATATCAAACCCAAAGGGTTACAATATATCCCATTGAGTGTCACTGAGAACAGATATATCACATTGAGTGTCACTGAGAACAGATATATCACATTGACTGTCACTGAGAACAGATATATCACATTGACTGTCACTGAGAACAGATATATCACACTGAGTGTCACTGAGAACATATATATCACATTGGGTGTCACTGAAAACAGATACCTCACATTGAGTGTCACTGAGAACAGATATATCACATTGGGTGTCACTGAAAACAGATACCAGTAGTCTATCAAAAATAGGCCACCAAACAGTAGACCGCCAAATAGTAGTCCATCAAACAGTAAATAATCAAGAAGTAGTCCATCATACAGTAGTCCACCAACTCATCAAATAGTAGTCCATCAAACAGTAAATAATCAAGAAGTAGTCCATCATACAGTAGTCCACCAACTCATCAAATAGTAGTCCATCAAACATTATTCCATCAAACAGTAGTCCAACAAACAGTAGTCTTTTTAACAGTAGGCCATCGAACAGTAGTCTTTTTAACAGTAGACCATCAAACAGTAGTCTTTTTAACAGTAGACTATCGAACAGTAGTCCATCAAACAGTAGACCATCAAACAGTAGTCTTTTTAACAGTAGACCATCAAACAGTAGTCTTTTTAACAGTAGACCATCAAACAGTAGACCATCAAACAGTAGTCTTTTTAACAGTAGACCATCAAACAGTAGTCCATCAAACAGTAGTCCATCAAACAGTAGACCATCAAACAGTAGTCTTTTTAACAGTAGACCATCAAACAGTAGTCCATCAAACAGTAGTCCTTTAAACAATAGTCCATCAAACGGTAGACCATTAAACGGTAGTCCATCAAACGGTAGTGCATCAAACGGTAGTTCATCAAACGGTAGTTCATCAAATGGTAGTCCATCAAACGGTAGTCCACCAAACGGTAGTCTATCAAACGGTAGTCCATCAAACGGTAGTCCATCAAACAGTAGTCCATCAAACAGTGGACCATCAAACAGTAGTCCATCAAACGGTAGTCCATCAAACAGTAGACCATCAAACAGTAGTCCATCTAACAGTAGACCATCAAACAGTGGACCATCAAACAGTGGTCCATCAAACAGTAGTCCATCAAACAGTAGACCATCAAACAGTAGTCAATCAAACAGTGGACCATCAAACAGTAGTCCATCAAACAGTAGTCAATCAAACAGTAGACCATCAAACAGTAGTCAATCAAACAGTAGTCTATCAAACAGTAGTCAATCAAACAGTGAACCATCAAACAGTAGTCCATCAAACAGTAGTCAATCAAACAGTAGACCATCAAACAGTAGACCATCAAACAGTGGACCATCAAACCTGAATTTTATTGCTAACACAATCACTTACAAACTATTTATATACATGTGTACCTAATTGCTACAAATCTACCGATCATTTTATAGAAACCAAATAATTAACGTTATCTGTATAATCAGGTTACACGAAACCTTACATAAATAAACATCCATTAACATCACGAAAACAAATATGACTTATTTCTCTAACAGCTCATTAATCGTATTAAACGAGTATTTTTGTAAAAACCAATTACACATGTCTCTTATTTGTGACAGTAAAATATTTACTATACAATCTACTAATGGATCAACAAATTAAATGTCAGCACTTATTGGCATTATCAAGCTGTTATTTTCCTGTTAAGAAATTCGGTATCTTACAGTACGCGAACGTAAACCTGATAACCAAATTATCGAGCTATTTACGGTATGTAGCTTACACGAACATGTTTGAATACCCTAAATGATTTACTGTATGTAGCTTACACGAATATGTTTGTATACCTTAAATGCTGTACTGTATGTAGCTTACACTACTATGTTTGTATACCTTAAATGCTGTACTGTATGTAGCTTACACTAATATGTTTGTATACCTTAAATGCTGTACTGTATGTAGCTTACACTAATATGTTTGTATCCCTTAAATGCTGTACTGTATGTAGCTTACACTAATATGTTTGTATGCCTTAAATGCTGTACTGTATGTAGCTTACACTAATATGTTTGTATACCTTAAATGATTTACTGTATGTAGCTTACACGAATATGTTTGTGTGCCTTAAATGATTTACTGTATGTAGCTTACACGAATATGTTTGTATACGTTAAATGATTTACTGTATGTAGCTTACACGAACATGTTTGTATCCCTTAAATGATTTACTGTATGTAGCTAACACAACAAGGATTGTGTACCTTAAATGATTTACTGTATGTAGCTAACACGTTCACAAGTTCAGTTACCTGATGCATGAACACCTTTCGAGGCTTTATTCAATGCGTGCGTTTGATCAGGGTTTACACATGTATGAACACCTTTCGAGGCTTTATTCAATGCGTGCGTTTGATCAGGGTTTACACATGCATGAACACCTTTCGAGGCTTTATTCAAAACGTGCGTTTGATCAGGGTTTACACATGCATGAACACCAAACAATGGTATTTTTATACTATAATATAAAACATTGCAATTCGTTTATATCGGCATTAAACATTCTTACAATGTTTATAGCCTTATATGTTACAGCGGTGAGGTTGTTCTAGTTGGTTCTGGTGTTATTGTTGTTATGTTGCTGTATGTTATAATTAAATCGTCCATTCGAATCAAGTACTACACCAGGAGTTAAAATTATTTACTTCGTCTAAGGGTACATCGCCGTTCATCGCTCATTTATGCGAAATCCACATCGATGCATGTTTTGTTTTCAGTATTGACCAATAATCCCCATTTGTCACAAGTGTTTAAACCGTCTACACTGCGTTGTAGAGCTAAATCATCTATGGAGAGATAATAAGATAATGTAATATTGTTCACCTCAACTAGAGAACAGGTGGTTGAGTATCGAATTAGACAGCTTTCATATTATACTGACATAAGCGATTCCTTTGTTAAACTTTATTTACGTCATTTACGTCCCTTCTTAAATAAAGGAATTCCGTCAATACAAGACTTCAGAAAAAATGGCAACTAAACAATTAATTATTGAATACATCAACTAAACATGATGGTAAAATCTCACCAGCTTCAATTAATTATTCGTTAATAATATCGTTTATGGGTGCAGCTTTTCTTCTCTGAGAGATTTAAGAGCACGATTTACTTCTTCTATAGTTTAAAACGATTGAATTCCTCGACGACAGTGTTAACTGCAGTTAAATCTTTCATCTACATGGCATTTCGACGTTAGCTGACACGTCATTTAGGCATTACCGGCTATATATATATGTGTGTATAAATAGGACTCGAGTTCTAAATGTGGTCAGTAACATAACATGTTTGACATCATTAGTCTTATAGAACATCAATCACTTCCTTATTGGACGTTAATTGTGAAATAAAAGCTAATGCATCGGTTTTGTATGGTTATATAAGGTTATTTGTTGGACTGTAAACTATTTTATTGAAGCGAATGTTTACTTCTTTCATGAGTTTATTTTCTGATAAAACTGCTCTTGTTACATGCATTGTTCATTGCCCAGAAATAATCGATGGTGATCCGGCGAAGCGTTTTACATATTTCTTAGTACACCTTTAATGGCCAACAAGTACAAACAAGCAACCATAACAATGCATTTATTGGCCAACAAGTACAAGCAAGCAGCCATAACAATGCCTTTATTGGCCAACAAGTACAAACAAGCAACCATAACCATGCCTTTAATGGCCAACAAGTACAAACAAGCAGCCATAACCATGCCTTTAATGGCCAACAAGTACAAACAAGCAGCCATAACCATGCCTTTAATGGCCAACAAGTACAAACAAGCAACCATAACCATGCCTTTAATGGCCAACAAGTACAAACAAGCAACCATAACCATGCCTTTAATGGCCAACAAGTACAAACAAGCAACCATAACCATGCCTTTAATGGCCAACAAGTACAAACAAGCAGCCATAACCATGCCCTAAATGGCCATCAAGTACGAACAAACAACCATAACCATGCCTTTAATGGCCAACAAGTACAAGCAAGCAGCCATAACAATGCATTTATTGGCCAACAAGTACGAACAAACAGCCATAACAATGCATTTATTGGCCAACAGGTACAAGCAAGCAGCCATAACAATGCATTTATTGGCCAACAAGTACGAACAAACAGCCATAACCATGCCCTAAATGGCCATCAAGTACGAACAAACAACCATAACCATGCCTTTAATGGCCAACAAGTACAAGCAAGCAGCCATAACAATGCATTTATTGGCCAACAAGTACGAACAAACAGCCATAACAATGCCTTTATTGGCGAACAAGTACGAACAAGCAACCATAACCATGCCCTAAATGGCCATCAAGTACGAACAAGCAACCATAACCATGCCCTAAATGGCCATCAAGTACGAACAAGCAGCCATAACCATGCCCTAAATGGCCATCAAGTACGAACAAGCAGCCATAACCATGCCCTAAATGGCCATCAAGTACAAACAAGCAGCTATAACCATGCCCTAAATGGCCATCAAGTACGAACAAGCAGCCATAACAATGCCTTTATTGGCGAACAAGTACGAACAAGCAGCTATAACCATGCCCTAAATGGCCATCAAGTACGAACAAGCAGTTATAACCATGCCCTAAATGACCATCAAGTATGAACAAGCAACTATAACCATGCCCTAAATGGCCATCAAGTACGAACAAACAGCCATAACCATGCCCTAAATGGCCATCAAGTACAAACAAGCAGCCATAACCATGCCCTAAATGGCCATCAAGTACAAACAAACAGCCATAACCATGCCCTAAATGGCCATCAAGTACGAACAAACAGCCATAACCATGCCCTAAATGGCCATCAAGTACAAACAAACAGCTATAACCATGCCCTAAATGGCCATCAAGTACGAACAAGCAGCCATAACCATGCCCTAAATGGCCATCAAGTAACAACAAGCAGCCATAACCATGCCCTAAATGGCCATCAAGTAACAACAAGCAGCTATAACCATGCCCTAAATGGCCATCAAGTACGAACAAGCAGCCATAACCATGCCCTAAATGGCAATCAAGTACAAACAAACAGCCATAACCATGCCCTAAATGGCAATCAAGTACGAACAAACAGCCATAAACATGCCCTAAATGGCAATCAAGTACAAACAAACATCCATAACCATGCCCTAAATGGCAATC
Source organism: Mactromeris polynyma (assembly GCA_032209605.1). Taxonomy (NCBI): domain Eukaryota; kingdom Metazoa; phylum Mollusca; class Bivalvia; order Venerida; family Mactridae; genus Mactromeris; species Mactromeris polynyma. Next base: position 5,011,729 of record JASFXZ010000028.1, read on the forward strand.
AAGTACGAACAAGCAGGCATATCCATGCCCTAAATGGCAATCAAGTACAAACAAACGTCCATAACCATGCCCTAAATGGCAATCAAGTACGAACAAGCAGCCATAACCATGCCCTAAATGGCAATCAAGTACAAACAAACATCCATAACCATGCCTTTAATGGCCGTAAGTTTATCAGAAAATCCAATAAGGCATTCATTCGGCCACTTTGAATGTGATCGGAAAAGAAAATTTCACATACCACAACTCATCACTTTTTATCTAAGGAAACTATTTTTGCCTATTAATTGTTATTAAACGAAATTATGTACAAAATTGAAACCATCTCTTGTGTGAATAATGTCAAAACAACTTAGTCATCAAATTAGTGAATAAAAATTCATCAAAACTGACCAATGTCATATTTCAAATGATTAGACACATACAGGTATATGTTATTCAGCTTAAAATTGTGGCTTAAAATCAATATCAAAACATTTGAGAACAAAATGGTGTATACATGCTTTCAACCACTTTACTTACTTTTAATTTCAATAAACATGCATCAGAATTATCCAAATAGTGTTTAATTTCAAACCTGTTCTAAAAAATCGTTTTTAAGTGAACATCTTTTAAAAGATCCAAATGAAGTTTTGCAGTGTCATACACTTCTAAAATAGATATATGCCACTGACCAGAGTTCAAGTAGTCAGATACAAATTCAGGATTCAGAATTATGGCTTGAATTACTATTTGGATGTTTTCTCTTACTGGTCAATTCAAATGGCAAAAGTGTTCTAAGTGAGTCATAAACGTGAAATCCGATCAATTTTGTTCTTAATATGCAATACCTTCTTTAGATTGTGTATGTACATTTAAACCAACCTAGTATTTAACATTATGTCAAAAAATTAGCAATACATGTACACACTGCAGATGGTGTATTAGAAGTGGATTTCGGTAATGGAAAATGGATTTTGGTAAATTTCCCGCAATTAAGTGGATTTCTGATAGTTAACGTACCCCTTATTGAAAGGTTAACCAATCCACGTCAAGGTTATAGACGTTGTTCGGTTGAAGAGAAGTTGGTCTAGTGGTCAACGTAAGATTTGATTGGTTTACACAACACTGATATGCTAATAGCAAACCATGTTAGTACGGCTGCGCCGGAAAATACGTATTTATTTATTCAAGTCAAGCGTCTACAATTTACAGATTTAGACCAATCAGCGTCCAGTTTACAAACGAAATTCGGCTGTTTAAGGTTTTCCGACTTTATCTGCCGAATTTAGCTTTAGATTTGATTGGCTAACGCACCGTGGAGACTAAAGTAGCAAAGGCGAGCATAGTATGGCTACATCGAAAACGTCGTTGTTTTAACAGAGTTGACCAGTCAAATTGACCGAACATTATACGCATATTGTCATTTGTCCACTACTTCTGATTCATATGGAGAAGTATTCAATTGCTTGCGGAAGAACAGTATAGCACTGGCTGGCAATCCTAGAACATTTGTTAGGTCAGCTGACCACCGTTTATAAATGAAATACTAGGAAAAAACGGCGGAAACTCTACCACAAAGATAATTCTTCCATCCACACCCTGATTGTGACCGACACGATAGCATATATCCAGGATCATCAGTGATCACTTTGATGTATCATAATATACTCTAACAGTTTCTAGCAATATAATTTAACAAATTTCTGATGAGTACTGTTTATCTGAACAAGTGTAATAAACGTGTATATGCAATGGCAACCTTTGTCAATATCTATTTTACACAATGACTGTAAAATATCTTAATGTGGGTTTAAGGCGATAATGTCAGCGGCGTCTATTGCCAGACAAATGCAGCTCGAGCTTAATGAACAGTAATTTAATAATCTAAATATTATACACAACCTACGTTTGTTGCCATGGAAACCATTTGGAATAATAATGTTTGACACGATGCAGCTGTACACATATTTGGCATAAATAATTGCATGGCATAATAAATGTTCTGAAATTTTCCATGAAATTTCCTGGATCTTAATGGGTGTTGTGTTTAGTTGGAATTACTGAACATAATTTCTGTTTTGCCCTGCGAGGCGAGGAGTCGAACCTTTTAACCAATGAACCACTGGCCCGCCTGTGACTAATACTAGTATAACATTCAAAGTAAAAGGCATTTGTAACATGTGCAGATGTACTAAAAGTTTACGATTAGCAAATTGAGGAGACAGTCTAAAATGCAACCTTATGATCGTCGTTTATCATCTATCAATTATACCAAACTCAACAACCATTACTAACCTGTTCTTTTGCAAGAAACAATCACTAACAACAATCAGACGTAGACAACAATTGACGTGAGAGATACTAGTATACTGAGTATAAACTATGCCAACAAATGACGTGAGATATACTAGTATACTGAGTATAAACTATGCCAACAAATGACGTGAGATATACTAGTATACTGAGTATAAACTATGCCAACAAATGACGTGAGAGATACTAGTATACTGAGTATAAACTATGCCAACAAATGACGTGAGATATACTAGTATACTGAGTATAAACTATGCCAACAAAAGACGTGAGAGATACTAGTATACTGAGTATAAACTATGCCAACAAATGACGTGAGAGATACTAGTATACAGAGTATAAACTATGCGAACAAATGACTTTTGAGATACTAGTATACAGAGTATAAACTATGCCAACAAATGAAGTGAGAGATACTAGTATACTGAGTATAAACTATGCCAACAAATGACGTGAGAGAGTCTAGTATACTGAGTATAAACTATGCCAACAAATGACGTGAGAGAGTCTAGTATACAGAGTATAAACTATGCCAACAAATGACGTGAGAGAGTCTAGTATACAGAGTATAAACTATGCCAACAAATGAAGTGAGAGATACTAGTATACTGAGTATAAACTATGCCAACAAATGACGTGAGAGAGTCTAGTATACTGAGTATAAACTATGCGAACAAATGAAGTGAGAGATACTAGTATACTGAGTATAAACTATGCCAACAAATGACGTGAGAGAGTCTAGTATACAGAGTATAAACTATGCCAACAAATGACGTGAGAGAGTCTAGTATACAGAGTATAAACTATGCCAACAAATGAAGTGAGAGATACTAGTATACTGAGTATAAACTATGCCAACAAATGACGTGAGAGATACTAGTATACTGAGTATAAACTATGCCAACAAATGTAGTGAGAGAGTCTAGTATACTGAGTATAAACTATGCCAACAAATGACGTGAGAGAGTCTAGTATACAGAGTATAAACTATGCCAACAAATGGCGTGAGAGATACTAGTATACTGAGTATAAACTATGCCAACAAATGACGTGAGAGAGTCTAGTATACTGAGTATAAACTATGCCAACAAATGACGTGAGAGATACTAGTATACAGAGTATAAACTATGCCAACAAATGAAGTGAGAGGGTCTAGTATACTGAGTATAAACTATGCCAACAAATGACGTGAGAGATACTAGTATACAGAGTATAAACTATGCCAACAAATGGCGTGAGAGATACTAGTATACTGAGTATAAACTATGCCAACAAATGACGTGAGAGAGTCTAGTATACTGAGTATAAACTATGCCAACAAATGAAGTGAGAGAGTCTAGTATACTGAGTATAAACTATGCCAACAAATGACGTGAGAGATACTAGTATACTGAGTATAAACTATGCCAACAAATGAAGTGAGAGATACTAGTATACTGAGTATAAACTATGCCAACAAATGACGTGAGAGAGTCTAGTATACAGAGTATAAACTATGCCAACAAATGACGTGAGAGATACTAGTATACTTAATATACTATTAGTTATACAGGTTGTTGACAGGGTATATGGGGGAATATAACCTGTCTGTGTGCCATATAACCCGAGGCTTTCAACAACCAGTATAACGAATTTATAATACTGCAAATCGAATTAGATCTGTGCATTTTTGCTGTTTTTTGGTTCATAAAATTGTTTAGAGTGTTTTAGTAATGTATAATATCAGTAATTAAAACGTTTTCCTTTTAAAATATATCGGGAATTACTTGCTGTAGATGAAATATTTTTATTTCACTCACACGTTATATTGCCTGAAAATTAATTGCATTACCCCGTAAGGTACCTTAATACACATGGTTAAGCGCGCGTTTGCACTCTAGTTTTTATTTTCAAGCGTCTGATCTCATGGACTTTATCGAACTGAATTTTGCCCAAACCTTAAAAAATCTATCGTTTTGAATATTAATACTAGCACACATGTAATCTGTTCAATATTTATTGAATCATGTGTGAAGATCAATAGTCAATTTATAGTAACTTGCAGACATCAAGAGATAAAATTTTTCGAGTCGAGTCGTCAGCGAAAATTGTCACGAGGCGCATGAAGGGGAAATTAGTTCGGACGTCATATACCCTGTCAGCGCCGTGTATATAGAATCCTATACGCGAGCCTTTAACCAATGAAATTACTGGATTTTTATTTGCAGTATTATAATATGCCATATAACAATCAGCCTGATTTCGTTACATATATACAAGCCGATGTTCATATTTTTCCTATAAAAAATGATTTATAATTTTGATACTAAATCCAAACGAAGTAAACACTAGTGACATATTCTGCTGAACTTTAAATATATGAGCGCCGCTGTACGATTTCCAACCTCTTCTTTAAGTGACGTCATTTCCAGAAAATGTCACATGTGACGTCACCATGTACTGACAGTAAGCAATATTTGCCCCATATGGCACTATGAAAACGAAGTGACCATATGGAGTTAATATTGTTTCCTGCTTGCAAATAGTAACATCACAAGTTGCGTTTTCTTGAAATGACGTCACTTACGGAAGAGGTTATAAAATCCCATATCACCGCTCCTTAGTGTTTTCATAGAGCAAGTGTTGTTTCAGTGAACAGAGAACTATAAATGGTCGATAGCTTCTTGTGTCTGTCGTTGTATCGGAAAAGTGAGCATTTGTTGCTGGTGCGTATTCATTGCGGGATTAAAGCGCCTATAACCGCACCAAGATATGGTAGTATATGTTTGGGGCGTCACATAGTTATAGGATACACGAAATTACGGTAACGTATATTTATAGAATATATTTTATTATATATTTGTATAAATATTTATTATTTTTTAGGATAAACTCATATTTATTATATACTGGTATAAATATATATTATTTGAGGATAAACTCATATTTATTATATACTGGTATAAATATATATTATTTTTAGGATAAACTCATATTTATTATATACTGCTATAAATATATATTATTTTTAGGATAAACTCATATTTATTATATACTGCTATAAATATATATTATTTTTAGGATAAACTCATATTTATTATATATTTGTATAAATATTTATTGTATGCAGTTAATACATAAATCAGGGAAGCAGATATGTTTCTACCTACTATTTTTTCATTACATATACCGCCTTTATATAAGTATATACTAAGTTCACGTAGATGTGTGAACTCATTTTGTCACGCAATAATACCAACAGTATATCTTTATTTATGATTTATTTATTGATACAAAATGTATGAAATGAGTTAAAGAAATGAATTATATTACAATAGTTAGAGAAATGTACGTTTCATTGATACCCCTTGTTAGTGATGAATAATCGGACAAATTCCATAATCGATTACCGGATTGGTTAGAAAACTCATAATCGATAATCGAATAGGAAATAATCGAAATATTTAGTATGTTTTAGTAAAAGTGTAATGCTGACATTTAAGTTCATCTATACAAGTTTATTTATCTCTTTGTTACTACATTTAACATCTATGGGGTTTTACATTACTCTTATATCATATGAACATTTTATCATTCAATAAATTTATATTGTTTTTGTATGTTTATTTCGTATATTTGTATTTGACTGAAGAAATTAGAAACAGTTATATTTTATTTTCTATGTACAGATAAGTACTAGTGTGGTCTGTTAATAAAGATTTGATCTATAGCTTGAACAAATAGATAGACACAATTTACAGATATAAAAAAAGTCAAAATTTCCGATTATAATCGATTATTGTAGCTCATAATCGATTGTCGCCGATGTCAGATGTCTAGCGACGATTTTTCGATTATCCCCGGCAATCACGCCATCGCTACCCTTAATCCCCTTACTTGTTCATAGTCTGTGCTGAAAATATTGCTTTCCATTCAGTGTGTGGTAGAAAATGGCCAAAGTTATTCAATATGCAGACGATACTTCATTACTTGTAGACAGTTCTGAAAAATCACTGGCAAATTATATTAAAGATGTATCTGGCTCATCTGAATATTACATGTTTGAATTGACTTCATCCAGTATTGTTGTTACATTGGGTAAAACAGCTCTGCTAAGAACCATGGCAATGTATAACAGATTAATAAATATATTTACCATATTAAAAACAGACAATACTTGTAAAATAGCCTGATTGTTAAAAAAATATTTTTTGTAATTTTATGATGTACAAAAACATCTTTCTTTAACAATTACGGATCAATACATTATGAGTTCATTCTTTGTTAATGCATGTTAATTGATGTTTTAACTATAGGAAATATATTTTTCATGTTTATTTAGGTAAACAAATGAACAAAAAGTGAGCATAATATAACTTTAATTTTTTTAAATTATGTACTAACATTTCTGGTTAACGCGTTAATATAGAAAACACTAAGGCAGTTTGGATCAATGAAAAATTGTTAAAGAATAATTTGTCCTGTAATTAGACAAACTTGAGAGAATGAAAATTTAAGTAACAAGTAATTGTCTTCACACTGAATTTTGAAGACATCATCAATACTAACTACGAATTATAAATTGTCAATTTCGTCTCAAAAGAATTTTAACGCTTGTTGGGAAATGTGGTTATAAGTTCTCTAGCATTACCAAAACGGAACCATTAAATTATGAGCCAGGGTCTGTGATTTTGGCTTTAATGGCAAAATTTATTAAAATTTACATTTTGCTTGCATTTGACAGACACATTTCCCCTGATCACAAAAAATAACTTCCATTTCAAAATCTGACGTCGGAAAGTTGTTTTGTGGCCAATTTAAAAACATATGTAAAAAGTCATTTTTATGAATTTCACAATTTATTTCATTTCAATATTTGCATCAATCAATATAATAACATTGAATATTGTGGATAATACAAAAAATAATGTTTATAGAACACTACATATCACCTTAATTGACTTATTGACAAATCTTGATATGTATTTTTCAGAAAACCAGAAGAAAGTAGTTGCCATAGTAACCCTTTTGTAAAAGTAGTACCAATATATAGATAGGCAGTTTATTCTGTTTATAAAATGCAGTTTTTGTATATAAATGAATTTCTATAAAAATATCTACACTTCTAAATAATTGGCTATGTTGAAACTTTAATAGTTCTACTTATACAAAGTTGCATTATTAAAGTTTCAAAATTTGAAGATAAACATCAATCAAAGGAACATTTTACAAATAAATTAATGTACAAAGGTAATTTTAAACAATATAATATTGGAATTATAAAAAAGTAAAACATTTTCTTTCATTAACGATTAAAAACAATTGAGCATTGATATTATTTGCATAACATGAATATTCTTATTGTATATTGTTACAATGACAACTAGTCCAATGTCATAACTTAATGACCAATTCCCTTATTCAGGCTTCAGTATCACACATGTTATCGTCATACATCTAGAAAATACAAGGTTCACTATTATGTAGCAGTATGTTTTCCTTAAATATCCAAAGAATGTGTTAAATTGTAGAATAAACTGGAATAAAATACACTCTTGATCAATTACAATAAGCATTAACTATTGAGCCAAAGCAATTAATATAAAGAACTTTGTGGATATTACAGCAATCATGAAACTTCACTCTTATATATATTTAAGTTAACAATATATACGACAAACCTATTTACCTAACCTATATGTATATACAATTGCCTCTTTTAAATTTAACATTCTGTTTCTATACTAACAATGGCATTTTGTTTTCTTAACATGGAAAGTGAATCCATGTTCGTGTTTATTATACTTCAGGACAGGAATGCCCTTATTACAATCTCTCAGGTTCCGGCTGAATGTTCTTGGCTAAGTAAGCCTTCCTCTCAGCCGAGTAAATGCCAAGAAATGACTTCCACTTAGGTCACATACTCTTTATACTCTTTTTGGCCATTCACCATCCTTCACACAGAGGACAACATCATTGCTTTGACACGATATGTTAATGATATACCCTGAACATATAAAAATAACATCGTGGTATTCTGTTAAAGTCCCAAGAAGGGTCGAACATACATTTTATTCTGAAGCATCTGCATTATACAGAATATTCCCATATTTAAGTATGTCCTAAAACTAAGTTATTAACATATTACCTAATAGTGTTCCATAAAATCTCAGATTATTCAATATCAATGCAAACAATACTTATTTCTTATCTTGTCAACCAGTTTATTTAATATAGTTTCTTGTGTTATTCGAAAATGTTTTTCTTTAATAATTATTAAATTTTATACATTATTAATTGTTCAATACATTGATATAGGTTAAAAATGTTATATCATAACAATCTGTTTTCTTGTATGGATTTCCTAATAACTGGTAGACTATAGAGATACATGGAGTTCTGCAGTTTTATAGCCATTATTCGTCTGTATTCCTAATGCAAAAAGTATATATTTATCCCAATTTGAATGTAAAATTTCCTTAAAGAATCTGAAGAAAAAAATTGGTTCACTTTAGCCAACAATTGACAAAGTTAGAGGCTTTTCTCTCACAGGCAGTTTATAAAAAAAGCAGTTGTTGATTAATTAAGCACTACATGCTTTACTTTAATTGCTAAAATTGTGCTGTAATATCTCGACAAAAAATCCCAATTTGAAGGGAATGGGACATCTTCCCAAAATAAACCCTGAGATATAATACTGCATTTACTCGGCTGTGAGGAAGGCTTACTTAGCCAAGAACATTCAGCCGGAACCTGAGAGATTGTAATAAGGGCATTACATGTCCTGAAGTGTAAGAACAATATATCCCTGTATTTGTCTGTTGTTGAAATATTGTAATCATACTTCAATACATTTATAGTCTGATTCTGTATAAAATTTGTATTGATTTTTTCATTATATGGTTCCAACAATCATACCGTATAATATACTGTCAGATATTAAACAGGAATTTTCAAGTGCACTATTGTGTAATGACTACATCAATTATAATTGTTGTTAATTAGTACCCATAAAATCATGAATAGTCTGTTGAAGATTTTCTTCAGTATCCTCATCTGTGTAAAAACAAAGTCTTCATAAAAACCATCCAGTTCCTGGAGAATGGAAAACAAACTAGATTTCACTAAATATTAAAGCAAGTGTATGCAAGTGCAATATATTAATTGAACAAAACACATTTATTTTTTCTATATTAACTATGATGAATGCATTTTCTTGACAACCGTTGAAGAGATTGGTAATACAAAAATGAACACATTCAAAAAAAATACCACTTCCATCGAGTTTTGAACCGTGATCGCCCGACCACTCGACCTGGCGGCGTGTAGACATACACGTAGTAACCGTCAAGCACTCTTACCGGAATATACCGAGCAGTTCCGTTTTGTTGAATTGATACTTTATGCCTAAAAAAATGTATCTCATACTCATGTCAGTACACAATTGTACTCTAAATATGTTCCCTACAACATACGCTGCATTTATCAAGCAAAATTCATAACTGAAATGTGGTTGAAAGACAATTCGTAAGACAGCAGTCTTCAACAGGTATGTGCACATAATGCGTGCTGGTATATCGAAGTTTCGTCGAAACCTTATCGCCATTTTTCATAAAATAAAAACGTAGCGGTAATTAAAACCTTATTTTGTCAGTTTTGACTATGTTTATGTTTTAAGTACGGGTTTTGTAGACGCAAAAAAAGGAATTAAACCATGTAAACGAAAGTGAAAGTTCAAATCTCAAAATAGAACAAAGTGCAGACGTACATTCCGACATCTGAAAATTGTTTGTGTAAAACACAGATATTGAAAATTACAATAAAAGCAAGCTTACCTGAAAATCATCCATGTGTTCTCCCACTAATCAGTTTAAATCCGACGATAAAAAGTGAATAATATCGATAAATCGCGCGCTTTGTTTTGGCACGAAGTGTTCATGGTGAGCTTTTATGATCCATGGGTCCATCGTCCGTAGTCCGTCGTCGTGAATCGTGCGTCAGCATTTTCTTTAAACGACATCTCCTCCTATACTGCTGTATGGATTTTGTCCAAACTTCACAGGAATGATCCTTGGGTGGTCCTCTTTCAAGGTTGCTTAAATCGTTCCGATGTGCTGCATCAGTAGGTCACAGGAGCTAAAAACATACTTTAAACGTGAAAAGAAAGTGTAAAAATCTTCTTGTTCAAAACCCAATGGTCTAGAGCTTTGATATTGGTGTGTAGCATTGTCTAGTGGTCCTCTTACAAGATTGTATAAATTATTAAGTTCCGTCAAAAAAGGGGGCGGGGCTTTTCCCCTATATGTATATAGTGGAAACTATAAACAACATCTCCTCCTAAACCACTCAATGGATTTTGAACACACTACAAAAGTATGATCTTAAGGTGATCCTCTTTAGAAGTTATATAAATGGTTCCGGTATGTTGCATAAGTAGGTTACGGGAGCTAAAAATAGATTTTAAAAGTGTAAACTTTGAAAATATTCTTGTCCCAAACCATAAGGTCTAGAGCTTTGATATTTGGTGTGTAGCATTGTCTAGTGGTCCTCTTACAATATTGCATGAATTATTATCTGTCTAAAAACATGGCGTCCAGGGGGTGGGCCTTGTTTCCTATATGTATATAGTGGAAACTATAAACGTCATCTCCTCTTAAACCCCTAAATGGATTTTGATAAAACTTTACAGAAAAGATGTAGGTGGTCCTCTTCCAAAGTTTCATAAATAATTTTGGTCTGTTCATAAGTAGGTCTCGGGAGCTAAAAATAGATTTAGAATGAAAAACTTTGAAATGTTCTTGTGCAAAAACCGTAAGGTCTAGAGCATTGATATTTGGTGCTTAAAACTGTCTAGTGATCCTCTTAAAATATTGCATAAATTGTAAAGTTCGATAAAAAACATGGTATTGTACTCGGGTAAGCGATATAGGGCCATCATGGCCCTCTTGTTTATATAATTCTTTGTCCTAATAAATAATTTAGTCTGGAATAAAGTTATCCATTTTCATTATTTACATTGCTCAGTTTTTTTTTTAAATTTTAAAATAATTCTCTTCTACGTTTTTTTTTATTTCAACAACAAAGAAAGGAAAAAAAAGTGATAATGTTTCTTTTTTATGTTGAATGTTACATATTGTTCTGGCTCTGGTTCGGCATATCTGCTATAGTCAAATATCATCTGGACCTTTTACATAAATAGTCTGGTTAGATCTCCCCAAATATCATTAAAAGTGTTAATGTGAGTTTTAGAATAGCTATTTCTTTTACTATGTTAATTGGTATTTAATGTAGTGTTTTGCATTTGAAATAGAAGGGACGGGTTCTTTTACCTGGCAATTACATATGAATCGTTTGGTGTACATAAATAAGAAGTTCTTTTGTCTCGTATACCGAGAATATTTTTTCGCTATTCATATATTTTCTACGGATTCAATATTCATTAACATTTCGTTTATAAATTGTTGGCAGTACCAGTAGAATTTGTAAAAACGTGAATTCTGGAAGAACGTTTGGAACAGCTTTTTTTCCCTTTCCGAATAATATACTATAAAAAGTCATGTTTTTTGTCCCTATCAGTATGGCATAACCGAAATTTCAAAATAACGGGTAATACAATATTTTTGATACAATATATGACAAAAGTTTTTTTTCTTGATACAATAGAATTTCGTAACCTCGAACTGTAAATGATTTTACGCACAGCAATGGTATGTTCTACACCCATAAGGAATTCCAACAGAAATATTATGTAGCTACAAACGTTGTACAATATAATAACATCATCCATTCACTGCGAATATATCCAGACTATATAGACTCATAGAATATGCCACATCTGGAAATAAACGAACATAATCATGTTCAACCATTTATATCTGGATTAATTAATGAGTCTGTACAAGATCAGTTAAAGATGTATCTGGCTAATATGAATCTATTTTTTAATGGGCTTCGTCCAGTATTGTTGTTACATAGTCTAAAACATCATTAATAAGAACTATTGCCATGTATAACCGCTTAAAGCAATATTGTTTTATCATATTACTGACAGACAAATCCAGTATAAAAACACCTGCTTGTTTAAAAAACTGGAAGTTTTTTTAAGTTTATGATAATACAAACGTCTTTTTCTACAAATACAAAGAAATATTTTATAAATGTATTCTGTGATAATGCATATTTATTGAAGTTTGAACTAGATAAAGTCTATTTTTCATGTTTGTTTACGTAAATAAACGAACTAAAACATGAGCATAATATATCTTTAATGAGGCTGAAAAAGACTGCAGAGTATATAACGATATTCTTGTAAAACCCAAGTGCTTCATAAAGCCACCAGCAAGTGGGAAAGACGCATGAATCTTAATTGTATTGATTGGCAATAAATACTGAGTACATTTAAAATCGCATGCTTCTTTAAATTCCATTTCATTACTTTTGAAACTCATTTTTTATAAAACAACGTGTCGATTGTCATGAAATTTAGCTAAGAAGTTGCATACACATGCAATATCGTGTCATTTTTTTACTTGTATCCTAAAAAGTCAGTCAATTAAAATTTAGAAATCCTACATTGTGCGTTTTTAAATGCACTGAGTATGTTTATAAAGTGCCATTAAAATAACAAAATATTCACAACTTGGGTGGTTTCAGTTTATAGTCAATCAAAGAAAGAAGGAACTGATAACGTTTTATACAAAATGGGTATGCGTGACATTTATTGTTTTTCGTATCATTTCCCAGAAACTATTACACATTTATTACATGATTGGGATATCACTTAGAGATTTCGGCAAAACGTCAAGTTATTAATAGGTAACAAATGTCCCAATGTGGATGTTAAGTGGAATAAGTCAGACACAATGTTTGAAAATAAAACTATCTAAACTGCCTTAAACCAATTCATTATAATTGCAAAATATCACATGTATCGAAGTAAAACGAAATAATCTATACCTAACATTGATTCATCCATAAAGCAGTTAAATCTCTTCAATAACGATGCTTCTGGTATTCATTTTACCTATTTCTGAAATTCTCATGAAATATTCGCTATATTTGACATGAAGATTTGTGATCATTTGATATTTTAATGCTTAAAACCTCGGTTTTTAAAGTCTCGTCCGAAAGACTGTTAGTACGGTCAGTGATGGAGCGGGGAATCGAACCAGCGATCCCTGAATTACAAGTCCAGCGCGTTACCACTGGACCACGGATCCCCTACGACTGATCCATGTCAATTTAGGTAAGGAAATGCTCTCGTGCGTGACGCTAAACTGCTATTTGGATTGCTTTTCTATCAAAACAGAACCGCGCCCTTCTCTCCGTCTACGGACAAACATGAACATTTCAATCCATCTATTTTGAAATGTAATGGTCCAGGTAATATATTCATACGTTCGCGGTTAATAAAATGGCTCTATACTATTAGGTTATGTTGTCTTTGAATGAATGTTTTAAATAAATTTGACCGATAATATTTATTCCCATACAAATAATAGATAAATAACTATAAACGGGAAGGAAGAAGGAATTAGAACGCATGTCTCCAAGTACAATACAATTGTTCTCCTTTGAGGACAACACATATGAATAGTTAAGTATTTACTACGAGTTGTTCTGGCATAGGGGAAATTATCTTGAAGACAAAAAAATTAAGAGCAGCCATGACAAAACCTGTCTCGACTATTTCCCAATGGAAGCTTGGACGTCACAAAATATGCTCTTTGTCCGAAGATAGTTTGGAGGCTTAATGGTGATATAAACAAATGAAGAAACTTTATAAGTATAGAGCTATTGCCTACTTTTTATTTCGGTCTGGCTGTATGATATTGATTTTGACCTACATTTTAGACCAATCAAATGTTGTATATGAAGCGCGTTGTTTAAATATGCAACAAATCAGACGATTTGATTGGGCCGTATTTTAAGTAGAGAGGCATAAAACGGGGTGTCTCGAAAAGGTAGTTCACTTTTTACCAAGTCTTTATCAAAACTTTATCAAAGAAGAAACGTATTAATAAGATATGTGTTTCTTTACCAATAGTTGACATGATTTCTATTTCAAAGTTTTCAGTAAATTATGGTGTAAATATACTCCTTTTTCAGTGGATTATCCCTGTTAGTGACAAATATGGCGATTCAATGTTACGAATATTTCAACTAAACTTAATAGATTATGGCGCAAAATTTACTCTTCAGTTTATAGCAAATTGTGTGTCATTTGACTATATACAAAAATATGCAGCAATTAATAATAATTCGTTAGTCAAATTTCTGAAGACAGTCCATTAAAGAATCAAAGCGCTGAAAGCACAGGAGTTGTTCGGTATTGAACACTGGTTTTGTGTTTGACAGATTTACAGAAAGTGCAAAGTAAAATACCAAGGCAACGTCTGGTCATTTTGTACAAAGTTGTGAAGTTTCTTTATTAGGGCGAAGTGATGTTCTCGAAGATGCTCATTTAAATTAATCGAATTTACACAATACATTTTAGTATAGAAATACAAAGCCATTGTGAGCATTTAACAATAATCAAAGACTGGAAAGTGCTGACAGCGAGGGGCTCACTGCAAATCACAGATGTCACTGGACATAGATTAACCGATCACAATAGCCTATCAATAACACTTTAGTTATGTCAGTATATTGGATAATATAGGAGTTGTATACATAAGATCGTATACACATAATTGTTATAGACAGTCAGTTGGATTGATGGGGAAGAAGTAAACAGTACCTTCATGTTAGTTAAAGAATAACCTAAAAATTAAGATCACCATTGGGACTCATGAAAAACGTTCTTTTTGTTGAGGTGATTTTAATATTTAGGTTAAATAAAGAGCAAAACATTGTAAATGAACTTGAAATTTTGTTAATTTGAGGTGCTCACATTATTTAGGTCATCTTTAAGTGAGGTTTGAGTGTATATGTCAAGGTTACTAACTAACGTAGTTTTCAACATAAAATACAACGTTATTACATATATGTTCTGAAAGGAGACACAGTTAAAAGGGACATAATACTAAAAAGATTTGATGGACACAAAGTAAATGTATGTCTTGTACATCTACAAATCATGTATCACGGTACTTGTATTAACAAAGTTCATTGAGTGGCCATCTAACCCCCCACACAGTATATGAGCAATCCTTTGAAAACTGAAGAAGTAGTTAGCCACACAAACTACATATGTTATACATTGGACAGACAAACCAATCGACAGGGTGATTCTAGTATTACCTTGATAAACATTGTTTGAGGGCGTTTAAATACAAGGCATAACATTTTTTTGTAAATCTTATTTAATTAAACTTTTTAACTATTTAGTAAAACAGCCACCAGGAGTTAAAAGTTTGTAAAAGAAGAATGCATAAACTAACCAGTCTCACAGAAAGAAAAATGCTCAGTAACTTAAGTAAGGCACATCGATCAACTTTCTTTCAAAACTTTATTAGTTTCTAGAAAAGTAGTTTTCAATATGATAAGTTGAATAATTGCATGTAACTGTGTACCAATAACAGCCTACTTATCAATGAAAAGTATGTGCAAATGCAGTATCTGCAGTTATGTGTGAATCATAGATTAATAAATAATCTAACAGCTAATAACAGATAAAAAAGGCAAACGTTTTTGAACACAATCAGCCGTTTTACGCAGACACACACAATAAGCCATCTGGCCAAGCTAAAAATTAAAAAGCTTTACCACACAAAACTTGCAAAAAATTAAGTTTCATATTATCATCATAATCAATTTCATAACACAAAATTTTATGTGCAAAAAATTAGCTGAATTTCAATATATGTAGACTAGAAGTATTATTCTTTAAAAACTTTGGATACATATTTGGAGCTGACAAAATAATTTATATTCAGGATAAAACCTGTAAAACTGAGTTTGGCTCACGACCATTGAAGTCCTATTCACTACAGTATGGCATAATTCCACATCTACATTTTTTTTCATTTGTAAAATTATAATACTTCATTTATGTTTCGTTAAGAAGAGAAAATAGCACTAAAATAAATGCAACAAAATTTGTTTTGTCAATACACTAGTCATTTGTAGGAGAGACACCTTCACCAATACTACTATATTTTTATCCATGTTAATAATGAGATGTTTCCTTGACAATGCTTATTTCACAAAAGTTATGACATAAAAAGTTCCATAATATTCTCTTTAACCGATCATGACAGTCGTGCCTTCATGACACAATTTTACGTGAAAATGTGCTATGTCTGGTCAACCAGAGTGAAGAGCAATTTCCAGAAAACTACATAGATCTACATTGTAATATCAGTACATTCTTTTCATGCTTATTATCTAGAGATTAACTCATAAATGTATCACTTTTTTACAGGAAAAATAAATTGGCAAAGATATATTCCCGTAAAAATTATCAAAAATGTGTCCAGCAACAGCGACTGTAATTATAACATAGAAGTATTTAAAGATTTCTGCCACATGTTTATTATTTACGATTTGCAACTGTCAGGCGACAGTGACACATACTGAAAGGTAGACAATCTTTGTCAGAATCATGTTCATGAACACAAATACTATGTCCACAAACACACAAGACATCAGTTATTCAATTACAAATGCATACATCAGTCCACACTTAAGTTTCAGTCTTGAGAACAGCATGTTTTAAATAAGTCACTCCAGGATGGTATTTGCTACACTTCTTGACAACACATTATACAAAGATGGTCAACAGTCAGATGGAACTCTTCTCAGCGTCGAATAACCTTCCTTCAGCAGTATCACTAAATAACAAGAAAACAGAAAATGTTGAAAGTAATTTTCATAAATACAGGCATGTTTACTTTATTTACCAAAGTCATTTTTCAATTTTCTCAGTTTCTAACAAAATTGCAAATGGAAAACATAGGCTGTGGAGCTAAGTACATTTGGCATGATGAAACCAAATGAATCATGCATTAAATTAATTCAAAACATATTTGATCATCTTTTTGTTCAAACTTACCCTGATTTCCATCCTGAAATATATCATTTGCTGCCAACATGGCTGTTTCAACAAAGAATTATGGCTACAAACAGTAGCAGTTATATAAATTATAATGTAGATCATAATTCATCTGCAAAGAAGAATCACAATTAAGAACTTTGAAGCTATGTATAAGAATAGAATTAAGAAGAACTATGCCAAAAGTTGGGAAAATTTATTATCCGGTGCCTTGTTCACAGTACAATAAAGGAAAATGTGTAAACTCCAAATGAATACGCCTTAATGTGTTTGAATACAGTCACTCGTCAGGTACTCTGGTTTGAGTGCTGGAGAGGTCATTGGTTTAATTCCGGGCCGAGTCATGCCCAAGATGTACAAATGGTATTTATATCTCCCTTACTTGGCATTCAGCATATATGTAAAGGATAAAACAGGAGATACATAGGCCCTGATAAGTATACGTTAGTGGTTATTCTCTTGATTGCACATGAGCTATGTATATCACAATATTGGTTGATCATAAATGTGTAGCAGTTTAAGCAAATCAAGGGGAAAGTGTGCCCGATGTGGGCTTCAAAACCACGACCCCCTAAACACTAGGACAGCGCTCTACCGACTGAGCTTACTGGGCCGCTGTCTAACCACACAACACGAAACTTCTCCTCCTTCCGGCATGAGATACTCTACCATGGACCGTCAAACACTGTTGCCACTATATTGAAGGAATGCAAGAGGGAAAGTGCGCCAGATGTTGGGCTCAAACCCCCTAATCACTGGTACAACCATTTACTAACTCAGCAAACGGAGTGGCCATCTAACCCCCACACAGTATATGAGTATTTAGCCTGTTGTAAAGGTCATTTGCATGCATTCTGATATGCATTTTGAAAACATTCAAAAATTCGCTCGATCCGACCTCGGACGACTTAAAAAGATCAGAATCTTACAGAAAATTTGCCTGTATGATGGAGTGTCTGTTATGTCTGTTGTTTTGGCATCATCATCAAGTCAAATTCGACAATCTGTCCCAGGATTACGCGGTTGACAACGTATTTTCTCCTTTGTATTGCGTTTTCAGGGAGGCCGCCATTTTGTTTGCTATCATGGGAAATCCCTACGCAGTGATCTCCCCTTGTAGTATATTGTATTCTCGACAGTTATTTCCTTACCACTTCGTTATTCTAGCATTAATTATTAACTTTTGACAATGACTATTTGTATAGCGTAAGAATTTATTCACTGTTTACGGATGTTCTACTGTATATTGCGCCGTTCAGACAGGGGAAAACTCTTACTGGAGAAGACAAAAAACTCACCCATAGTCATATAACATCACACGTCAGTGTTGGACGAATCACCAGGGCGTATCACATGATAAACGGATATAAATGTATTTAAACACAAACGACTATCACGCAATGACGCCGTGGTAATTACACTTACGGTCCGGCGCATGCGCAGTCTGCACATTTGATGAGCATTCTGCGTAGTTAGCATGGTTTCGACTGTTTCTTAATTTTTATTGAATTACTTCCACCTCCATTTCTTCTTCCAAACCCGGCGGTTGATCGAAGTGTTTCTTTTAGTTAGGACTAGGCGCTATTTCTTGTCCGGCGCTATTTCTTGACCATATATGTTCTAATTAAAACTTACATTGGTATACAATGTCAAACAATGTTTTTGGCTTTAAGAAATAAAGCCCTTTTTCGACAACATGTGTGTCTGTTTTAACTATACCATACTAGCTTCACCAGTCACCATCACCAGAAGGACAATAAATCTTAGCTGTGCTGTGTTTACAATTATATATATTTGGTGACTCGGGTAAAATGTTAGGCTCATTGATATAAAATATGTCTACGATCACTGTAGCATTTTGATCTCTGCCAACTGCTGCTTCAAATGAACGAGTAGAAGCTGTTGGTTATAGTGCTGTGAGATTGACAACGAACATGTGCGTACCTGGACCAATTGAGCTATCGCTACTGTCTACTTCGCATAATATTTCATCAAAATGTAATACTAATCCTGAATATAATAATCATGATAATGACCGTTAGCTGCTTTACATGTATTGGAAAGTGGGTATGGTCGTGTTTACTGTCGACTTATATTAACTTATTTATAAATGCAAACATAGCAGTAAGTGATATAATTATTGACGAAAGTTTGAGAACTTATGCTAGACAGGGAGTCATCAAATATATTACACAAAATGTTTATGGTAATTTGCAACATAAAATTGTTGTGTGAGTTGCTGAAATTGTCCAAATATTATTGTCGTTTTATTTAATGCTTTTCGGTAGTTCACCGCGGAATAACGGTGAATTATTATCCGATAAACTAAATTTATAGAAGCAATATGTTTATCTTCATTACGAACAAATTCAGATACAATATATGACGAGTTTAATGTGCCAAGTATCAAAGATGGCGACCCACGGTTATCGTTGATCACGTGACAGTTTTCAATCTTAATGTGCCTTCTTTCTCTCCATGTTTTATTTAAGATTCGTCCAGTTATTTTAATGTACACATTTTCGCCGCATTACTACAGAAACATTTCGCATCATTTGCATAAAAGGTTTGAGTTTTCATGAATGATACACCGTCATGTTCGTCTTGTTAGGATTTCAGTTATGTCTCCTCAAGTAATGTTGATTGATACATCATAATTTAAACGTGTTGTGAGAATTCCTGTAATGTCTGCATGAGTTATCATGAATGATACACCATCGAGAACGTATTGTGAGAATTCCTGTTATGTTAGCGAGTTATCTCAATTGATACACCGTCATGAACGTGTTGTGAGAATTCCTGTTATGTCTTAGCCGAGTGATACACCGTCATGAACGTGTTGTGAGAATTCCTGTTATGTCTTAGCCGAGTGATACACCGTCATGAACGTGTTGTGAGAATTCCTGTTATGTCTTAGCCGAGTGATACACCGTCATGAACGTGTTGTGAGAATTCCTGTTATGCCTAAGCCGAGTGATACACAGTCATGAACGTGATGTGAGAATTCCTGTTATGTGTAAGCCGAGTGATACACCGTCATGAATGTGATGTGAGAATTCATGTTATGTGTAAGGGAGTTATCTTAAGTGATACACCGTCATGAACTTGATGTGAGAATTCCTGTTATGTGTAAGCCGAGTGATACACCGTCATGAATGTGATGTGAGAATTCCTGTTATGTCTAAGCCGAGTGATACACCGTCATGAACGTGATGTGAGAATTCCTGTTATGTGTAAGCCAAGTGATACACCGTCATGAATGTGATGTGAGAATTCCTGTTATGTCTAAGCCGAGTGATACACCGTCATGAACGTGATGTGAGAATTCCTGTTATGTGTAAGCCGAGTGATACACCGTCATGAATGTGATGTGAGATTTCGTGTTATGTGTAAGCCGAGTGATACACCGTCCAAAAAGTAATGTTTAAATGTGAGCAATGTCTGCACGTTGGTTTGTTTAACTAAAATTAATTTCGGAGTGGTAAATTGTTCGATTATTCTACTTATAATATATTCGAGGTCAAATTCACTTAAAATTTAACAGTAAATGAAATATGTACTTGCAATACAATCATTATGCATTACATGTCACTCATTTGCTACGAAATAATCGTAACTGAAATGGTGGAATATTGATCGACTAGGCTGTCAATGTATGGTACTGGCAGAATCGTAAATGGAATTGAACATATTTATGAAGTAGTTTGTTTCCTAAAGAATTAATACTCTTGTCCGTAACAGTATTTGAATGGCTATGGTACAGATTTAATGGAGACATGACAAGCGACATTTCGTTGTGATACGTAATACAAATTTATCTTTAAATTATTTTTCTAGGTGCAATATCAGAAAACAGCCTAAAGTACAAACAATGTTTTCTAAGAATGAGATATTGTGGCCTTACTTGTTTCACCGTCATATATTCATCATGTACTTTATAGAACACACATTACAGTGTCACATGACTTACTGAACAGCACTTGAGTTTTGTTTACGGTAAAACATATCTGACATGAGTTGTCATTTCATATAATCATTTACTGTAGACGTTCTGGACAAAAGGGTTCATTGAATACGTAGTGGGTATAGCGGCCGTTCCATTTGCCCGCGACATCATGTCAGAACGGAAATAAAATAGTATTGACCTGAATCTTTTTTGACAATTTTATCATTGTGTGTCTAGTCTAGGATTTAAGCTGTATTTTTCTGACATTCCTATATTGTTATATTTTATGTTATTATCTGTACCATTCTCCTGCTAAGTGGTTTTATGTTACAATCTGATTACATTTGTTTCTACTTCCCGCTCCCAATTTTCATATCTTTTTATATAAACCATCATCTAGTGTTAGTTTATTTCGCCTGAGTCGTGATCCGAATATAAGAATTGTGAATTTCGTAATCTAATTCCGCTCTACGCGAGGCTCGAACACCCAATTTTCATAACTCTTAAATTCGGCGCAAGTAGTTCATGGGTAAGTCTCACAGGAAGCACACATTGAGAGTGATTCAGGTAAAAGCTGTAATAAATTGTACCACAACCAATATAAATTAAATAAGTTTGTAATTAATGGATCTGTTGGGCTTGTTTGTGCTACGCTTAAGTATTTTGAGCGGATTGAATTCGCTGAATAAACATCTTCCCACTGTGTTATGAACATGTGTTAGGTTAGTTTTGCCTCAATAACAAAACGTAATAATGGCAAGGAGCTCATGACGTCACTGTCTATGTTTTAGTTATAATAATTATAAAAATAATTGACTGTATTTTTAAGGTAACTATTTAAGATATGCACATATATATATCATATGTTAATGCACATACAAGCAAACGTAGAGCAAACACAACGCGTTGTACAGTGCTTATCCCTCAACCCGATAGGAATGTCGACTTGTTCAAGGAGTACCGAGTCTTTAAAAGTGCTTAAATTTGATATCCATTCTTAAAATGTTATGAACATTGTCGACACATCTTCCTGTGATGCAAGACTGAAAAAAAATATTGAACAGTCCTTAAAACTATAATAACCCTGGCATCGTGCCAAGTTTTGAATTTTGTATCATAATTATGCGAGAAGCTAGAATAATACAAAGTGAATTGGTCAACCTTGATGACTTAAAATTACTCAATAAATTCAATTGGATATCGTTTGAAAATTGCGGTTTTTACTATTCTGCAGTTCTTGTTTACAAAGCTTATTGCGTTGAGAGTCCCCAGTATGTACAATCGTTGTTAATATTTTCAACCAAGAGCAGTGCAAAACAATGACTGTGTCACACTAGCCCCGTATACGTGCCTCTGTACTCCGACTTTAACACGCGTCTTCGTAACAGACAACGTACAGCAACAGTACAGAGATGTGACGTCCGTGGCGGGACTAGTGTCACACCAACTCATAAAACAAACTACATGAAATATTATTTCACAAATTTAAGTGCTATTCACTGGAATAAATTCCTAATAACATAATATCCGCCTCGTATGTCAATGAATTCAAAAGAACATTAAGGTAATATAGTCTTCATTCTAATATGTTTGTACACAATGTAAGGTAGAGTACCCGTTTCAAACGGAAAAATTGGTTTGTTGTAAAGTAAGGCATGTACTGAGGGTAGACCCTTGTCGTCCCAATACCCAAGTCAGAGAGTCCAGTGTATCTTATTTTAAAAGTGTATCTGGCCGAGTGGCGCTGTCCAATTTCTTATTTTGATGGAGATACAGGGTTTTCAAATTGAAGCGGTATAATGTTTTGGCTTACGCTAAGGGCTGTGCCGAATTCACATGGCTAACGGCTAAGACAAATATTATATGCTAACAGCAATAGCAATTTGAATTTATCTGCATTTAGGTGCATTTGAAGAACTTTAATCAATAAAAAATCTAAGAATTTGCAACAATCGAGTAAGAGACAGCAATTAAACATAATAATTAATTCATACACAATTTCCCACGAGGGTTTACAAATGCCTAGAAATGTCAAGTTCTGATGGACACGAGAACACAAAAATGGTAATTAGTACATTTATTACATTAACATATTCAAGTTTTGCAACATTAAACCAGGAATCCATCTGTGCTGTTATTTACGATTGCAAATGCATTTTCGATAAAATTGGGCAACACCGGACAGGAATTCTAATATTGAGAAGATGGGTGAGACGTTCTGCTATTGCTACGTTATTTTCGTGAGAAACTCGACCTCACAGGGCATCACTGATGAGTTGAACACAGATGGACTCAAATATCCGACACGATGTTCTTCAAATGATTAAGACAGTCGATGCTTTGTTAAATACGTTGTTTACTACGAGGTTACAGTAAGTGTTGACATTCGGGTCAAAATGCAGACTACTAACGTTGTCTAAGAACGGATACAATTGTTTGAGTAAGTCCGGAACAAAAGATAACATCGCGACGCTTGACTAATACATAGTCAGGCTAGTCACATGGTCATGTGCCGTGCGATAAATGTCTTGTGAGCAAATGACAAGATAAAGCAAACAAGAAATATCTTGTTAAAAGATGATCGACGCAATTTGAAGGTAAAGATTTGTTGTGCAACATATCAAAATGCCGTGATGTTACGATTGCTGGTCACTCCAGATCCAAATTGTAACGTGCCCTTTATCAAAAGGTTAACCAATCCACGTCAATGTTCCAGACGTTGTTCGGTTGAAGAGAAATTGCCTTGGTGGCTAACGTAGGATTTGATTGGTTTACACAACACTGATATACAAATAGCAAAACCATGTTAGTACGACTGCGCCGAATCGTATGGAGCACCCAGTTATCTGATCGAAATGACTGCAAGTGACAGGGAAACTAGTCATTTATTTTAGTGCAGACATTTTTTCCATGAATCTTTTTAACTAACTGCTATCGCTTGAAATTTATCTGGATTCGCCTTCATACAATTAAATGAGAGGCAGCCAATTAGCATTTTTGTAGAGTAGTAATTAAAAAAATTAAAAAGACAATGTGTTCCATTAGGTATATCAATAAAGACAGTATTATCCACGTTATGTAACGGTAACAAATATCAACACTGTGAACTGCTTTATCTTCGGATAATATGTAATAGGGCAGACACTAATCCCCTGTTGCAGTCTTCCTATATTGCCGATGATTTACGAAGATCACAATTTTCTGGGACATACTCTGATAATGACCAGAAAAATGGCAGACATAACGTCATAAAATCTATATCGCTGATTTATGTGACTACAATATTACATGTCGACATTGACAAGAAAACACTATATGTATACTTCGGCCGATTCATAGAGACTTTTCCCGGGGGGGGGGGGATACTTAAATAAACTTTAATTCAAATTGCTCATCAAAGGATGATAAAAAGGAATTGAAGTAAACTGTGAAATGATCGTTTAAAATTACATATGTATTGATATACCGTGTTTAAATAATAATAATTCCAAATTCAGCAAATCCCTGCATTCTGATTGGCTAATCGGAGGCGTTCATACATGCATGAACGTCCAAATTTCATTGTATTGATGACGTAACTTAATTCTGCATTCTGATTGGCTAATCAAAGGCGTTTACACAAGTATAAACGTCCAAATTACATTGACTGGACTACTCTCGACCTAAATCTGAGGTAAACAATATGAACAAGTAGGGTACAATATTTTCTCAAGCAATGCACATATAGTGTATTTATTTGCAAATTCACCACATATTTTAGAAACAAGTTTAGATCGAGGTATTATTAGTAACATCGTTATTTATGGAAAAAAGACTCACATGACAGACGATTTAATCAAGAGACGGAGTGGTCCAGAATTCTAGAATATTCCATTTTATTCCTCCTACTCCAAGTCCTAGTTTGTTAATTCAGAATCCGTCCGTTCAATAATGAAGCTATTGCTAGAGACAGCACGTGAACGTTGTTGTTGGCATGATTTATATTGCACGACAACAAGCAAACATTACGTAATTTAGCTAGCATTTAATCTAATCTTAGTAATCAGATTTCGCCACCATTTCTTTCGGTTTCACAAAACAGCATATATTATTCTCTTAGAAGCACGTATTGCACATTTATACGAAATCCAGTATGTTTACCAGTTTATCTATCCTAGTTTCTGCTTGAAAGCTTCCTTTAGCGACGTTTTAACGTGAGAATTCCACCCGATGCGCGCTAACCCGACATGTTTATCTAGCGCGACCTTGAACTGCATTACTAGCCTACTGTTTACACGGAATAAATGGTTGGCGTGGAATAATAACTGTTACGCAGAAATGTTATTACATTTTAAGTAAATATCAAATATGGCTCCTGTTATGGCCTGAAAATTATTTTCAAGTGTTGTTTTGGCTGTTCAATTCGGTTCTGTTTTTGTGTGTATTTATCCGCGCATTCAGTTGACACTGGGGTCAAGATGTGTATTGACGAAAAAAGTACTATTTGGAATTATAAGGATTAAACGACCATTTTTTGGCGTTCATGCATGTGTAAACGCCGATCAGTCCGCACACATTTAACATAAAGCCCTTCCAAAGCCAAAAAATGGTCGTTTAATCCTATAATGTTAGCTTTCCGCTGACCGTGCACACGATTGTTTAGTATGTGCTAAAGTGCCAGTTTCAGTTATAACACATTCTATTTAATGGTGATACTTTATGCATTAACTCTAACACAGTATCCTTACATAAACAATATGTAAGGACAACAGCTAAGTAACTATGTACAATTGTAATGGTACAATAATATTGAATCTGTTCTCAATATTATACAAAATGTACATGATAAATATTGGAGTACCATATTTCAAAATCAATCACTATACATTTACTAGGTTCCAAATATGTAATATGACAGAATGTCTGTAAAAGCAATCTATGGAACGAAGGAGTGTACCCCAAAGTTACCCCCATACCGCCATGCCATTATCAATCAATTTCCACGCAGATGTGTCGTTCGTTGCTTTCACATTACCTCTTCGTGATGTGCTCTTTGATGGGATGGGAAAACTTAATTGAGTTGTGTTATATGGTCTTTAACCTCATGTAAATTAAGTAATTGATATTCGCGAGAAAACATTCCATAAATCTGAAATCGCAAACACACCAAATGATCTTAAACGAAAAAAGGAAGGAACTTTTTTCAGGAAACTTTACGAAGCGCTGTTGTTAAAACTTATTTTAAGGTACCAACATTCTTGTTTGAGTCCACTGGCCCTTTAAACTATTTTGTCTACTGACTAAGTGCTGACATATTATCGGAAAAGATAAGCAATAAATATCACGAAATGCTGGTCACTCCAGGTCCAAAATGGATTTCAGTAAGGTAACGTACCCTTTATCGAAAGGTTAACTAATCCGCGTCAAGGTTACAAACGTTGTTCGCTTGAAGAGAAATTGCCTTTGTGGTTAACGTATTATTTAATTGGTGAACGCAACACTGATAATGCAGATACCAAAACCATTTTAGTACGGCTACGCAGAGCCAATGACAGAAGTGAATGTTAAAATACGCAGAAACCGTGTAGTTATCACTGTCATCCATCCACTATCTTGTATACATGCCCTGTCGTGATAAAAACAGTCAATCTATATTCGGTTACTGAATTTTCTTCAGCGTTAATATTATCGTGTGATGAGACTATTTTATAACACGCGGAAACAAATTAACGGTTATAAATTGCGTTTAAAAACAACATACTTTTTTTGCGAGTATTTTTAGATATGCATATGATGAAACTACATTCAACATTAGAAAACTGTTCTTAGTGTCCCACCTGTGTCTCAGTATTACTAATGGTGTTAAATTGGAAGTATAACAGTCAGTCTAACTTATGTAGTTATATACATGAATACATCTTTCTATGTCTCTGTATCGGACAATAATATTCACACTAACCCCAATTTGTAGATCCTATAGAAATGCTTCATTACATCATAGAGGTGCCCAGTCATAAGCATGAAATGTCGTTTAACAAAAATATTACCAGCTTGTAATAAACATTGTTATTCAGGGTTCGCCCACATCGGTGGTAAAAAAAACTGCATCATAAACAGCTTCTTACAAACTGACTCACATGACAGAGGATTTGAACAGGTTGATTCCTACACCTAATCTGAATCCCTTCCTCCAATAACGAAGCACATTACGTTTGTCGTTGGCCTGACTTATACCCCAATTGTTAGATCCTAAATAAATGCTCCATTACATCTCAGACGTGCCCCGTCGTTAGCTTTAAATGTCTTTTTACAAAATACATCATGCACAACCTACAAATTTGCTTCGACGTTTATTACTTTGGATTGATTGGCTTAAGCAGTCCATCATTGGCATAATGTCTGCGATAAATGAACAGTTGTTGTTTCAATATAATAACGCGGATAAAGTTCGAAAAGTTTATAATTTTGTACCGTTCCACAAAAAAATAATGTCCCGTTTTTTTTCTCTGTAAAAAGTTAGCCTTTAAAAATAAACCGATACATTGGAAAATCACATTTATTTTCTTATTTCTTCCTATTTTCATGTAGTGAACCCATCTTTGTACTTAACAGACATGCAAATTGAAGAAAATTGAGAAATATTTGTAAAAATAAGTCTAAACAAATTTTTGGGCGGGACATTTATGTCACAAAATACACACTGTTGCAGTGGGCGGTGGCATTAAATTCCGGCTGGACACTAGTACCATCAAATAGTGTTATTGGTTTTTTTAAAATTAATACTAACGTTGTTTAACAGTTGATATTGACTTGTATTATCAATTGTGAGAAAGGTTATACTTTGATAGCATCGCGTTTCAAGCTGCTAAATGTGTACGGGACGAAACTCGTTCTCCGCCCACTGTATAAGTACTAACATAAACTTCATCTTGATGATGTATCCAAGTCAACTGTTCTAAATAAACAGTTCCAGTCAGTCTTCAGCAATAAATCTCCTCTAGACCTCGCCTCTTACTGCAAAATGAAACTCCAAGATCTATCAGATTTAAACCAACAGTCACCACCTGAAAATAGCGATAGCTACCATAAAATGCCTGATATACTTATCAGTGCAAATGGTATTGAAAAACTACTGTCAAACCTAAACCCACATAAGGCATGTGGCCCGGATAAAATTAAACCCGTCATCGTTAAAATGTTAGCTAAAGAACTGCCACCAATCCTGGAAAAACTTTTTCAAAAATCTATTGATGAGGGATCCCTACCATCCCAATGGAAAGATGCAAATGTTGCCCCTGTCTATAAGAAGCGTGACAGGTCAAACCCAGCCAATAACAGACCCATCTCTTTATTGTGTGTGTTATGTAAGACTCTTGAACACATAGTATTCTCATCAATAACTAAACATTTTACCAATCTTGGTATTCTTTATCAACTCCAACATGGTTTCGGGGAAAAAATATCAACTGTGACTCAACTAATTATGCTGGTTGATGACCTTGTTAAATCAGTATACAACAAAGAAGGAGTTGACCTGATTCTTCTAGACTATAGCAAGGCCTTTGATAAAGTGAGCCATGAGAACGTCCTTCTTAAACTACATAACTATAAAATACGACGTCAAACTCCTAAATGGATATAGAGCTTCCTTCATAATCGCCAACAGTCCGTTATCCTTAACGGTACAAGCTCTGATCCGATCCCAGTTTCTTCGGGTGTCCCACAGGGGTCTGTACTTGGACCCTGCACTTTCTTGCAAACATAAATGATCTCCCATAAAACATTCAGTCAAAAGTCCGCCTCTTTGCAGATGACACTGCAATGTGCATGTCCCTCACCACGGTTAAACAGTCCCAAACCCTTCAAAATGATCTGAAATTACTTGAACAGTGGGAGATCGACTGGGATATGGAGTTCAATCCTTCCAAATGCCAAGTCATCCACATCACCAGGAGAAAACATTCTATTCCCTCACCATACTTCCTTAATAATACCCTCCTTGAATATGTCACCTCAGCAAGGTACCTTGGAGTAGATATCTCCAGTGATCTTTCATGGGACACCCACATAAATAGGTCAACTACAAAAGCAAGAAACTTAAAGACAAATCGACCCCACTGAAAAACATGGCTTACCAGACTCTAGTGCGACCCCAGCTGGTATATGGTACAGAAATCTGGTCTCCCTTTTCCCAGTCCCTTATATATCAGCTAGAGTCAGTCCAAAGAAGGACAGCCCGCTGGGCGATGTCTGACTTTGGACGCACATCTAGTGTTACGGAAATGCTAGATAGTCTGTAGTTAGACTTCAGACGCATTGACTCTAGACTGTCCCTTATGTTCAAAATAAGAAATGATTTGGTTGCAATCCCCATCCAAGGTAATCTCACCCCACTAACTAGAGCATCCCGTCACTTCCATACTCTGTCGTATAGACTACTACAAATACACACTCTTTCCCCGTCCTGTTCATCAGAATTTGTGACAATGTTTAAAATTCGTTTAATTTCAGATGACACGAGTTTAAGTCCAGTGAAAAAGAGAAAGAAATAATTGACGAATTTCCCACTGTGAATAACCCGATATGTACGAGTACTCGGCCGATTGATGCATTTGCGAGTGAAGCGTTTCAGATGGATGAGTAATGGTGTGAATTTCTGACCAATAATTTGTAATTTCGATTTGTAAATTGTGAAACGATACGTAGTGATACATTTGCGGAATAAAGCTGGTATCGTCTGTTAAAATTGGACTCATAGAAAAAATGTGAAAAATCAGACAGACTTGCAACCTCAGTAGAATTGTTCGTAAATGATATTTCTTTTAATATGTGGAGTAACACTATTCATTTCCATCGCAAAACGCTTCAAATCGAGAAGCTGAAGGCGATTGTTACATTTGTTTCTATATGTCAAATTTAAACAGACGATACCAGCTTTATTCCACAAATATGTGGATAAGTATCGTTTTTATAGTAAATTTGGACTTTCACTGTCGTTCTGATGATATAAGACCTAAATAAACATCCACATTACAAATTATTGTTCATGAAATTAATACCACAACTCACCCGTCGCAAACGCTTCACTCTGTCGCAAACGCATCCCTCGGCGGAATACATAGTGGGCTGGCTATACACCTTGTTTCACCCACAAGCAAATCACCCACTTACTCCTCCAATTTGAACTAGACTGGACTTCTTATTGTGCCCTTTGGACTCCTATTTATTCCCTAGGACTTAAAGCCTAGTCATTCCTAGTGAGGATTCTTACTCCTATGTTGATGTCGCATACCAAGATACCTGGTATCGCCGGTTTACTATCTCTGCTTCAGATAATATATGATAGCTGTAAAAGTCGTCTTGTCGAAATACTTAAACATACATGTGTCCAAGCGGAAAAGACGTTAAATAAATACTGTAAGAAACTGTGCTAAATGTAACTTGATTTGCAATGTTGTCAATCATGGAGTCATTGGTTTTACCTTATTGTCGGGACATTAATAAACTTTTCCATTCTTAGAGGAGTATATTTGAAAAGAATAAATGCTGTATTTGTACTTATTATGTGTATGTTATTCATTGCTGTTTGTATAAATTCGTTGATAGCACAATGGAATGAACACAAATTTATTACATTATTAGATCTAAATATAGCTTTTTGATATCTAGACAGTTGAAACAAAATGTTATGTCAGTCTGAGTTAATTAGGAAAAGTATTAATAGTTTACTACTTGAATTGCTAGAACAAGAAACTATGCAGTCACTGTACATCAAATTAAACATAGTACTACCTAAAGAATTTTGGTCATAAATTGTTGAATGTGGGGCTATCTGACATGAAAATGGGTATGAACGTTTATTTGACATACATGTACATGTATATGTAGCCCTATGCTTAAATACACTTTCATGTACATAGATTACTAGAGTTACCAATTAAGGACTATTTAAGAAAAGTCCTGCATTCGCTTTGATGTCTAAAATTAGGTTTTTTCCTGTTGAGAAATGCGTCTTACCGAAAAAGGAAAGTAAATGCAATTTAGATAGTTTGAATCTATTTTATAGATATTAGAGCAGAGAAGAAAAAATGCAACACCGCTTTAAAATATCGTCGGCTCAGTTCCAGTGGGACGTTAATAATGTTTTGGCAATATTGAGTTTTTTATATCGTTTTGTTCGTCTCTTTGAGCTCTAAATGATGGTGAGATTTGTTACCCTGTAGAACTGTTCTAAATAGACTAAACGCCAATTCCACAAAGACGTAAGACGAACAAGTTATTGACTCGTCAATCTTTAAACGTTTATTTCCAAAACTAATAAAATGCTACTTCCGTCAGTATAGAATTAAGGGGACGATATAGCAATGTTTGTGACAGGATGTTGGAGAATAGCTGCTTGTTACCAACCTCATATTTAATGTGATTAACATTTTATAACATTAAATAACACACTTTGCCATTCTTTCTTCACTAACTGGTAGTTAGAGGACAATTATGTATAATTCAGATCAACGAAGTATATTTGTATCATTGTAATAATACACATAAACTATTTAACACGCAAGACTTTGAAAAGCCGTAATCTATAAACAAAGTAATGAGAATAGGAATAATATTAGTTGATTAAAGTTAAAAACATAGATTCGTTGTAAACTCATTTAATATGAACTAGTGATGGCGTGATTATCGAAAATAATCGTAAAATGGTCGCTAGACATCCGACATCGGTGACAATCGATTATGAACAACAATTCGATTATTCTTTTTTACCCGTAAGGTGATTGCAAGATACTCATGCGGTCACAACAAGACAGTGTCGAGGCATATGGCAGAAATAACGGGGTGCCTCTCTTGCACACTAATTTCATGTTTAGTTCTGATTTTCACACAACGAGTTAAAAATATCTGCAATACCAACCCGTGGTAAGGGGCAAAATGAACGCAGCATTCCGAAGAACGAATGCATGTGCCTCTGCAATTTCCCTGGGGTGTCCTTTTCGCCTGACTAGCCCGTTGGGTCGCCTTGATGCCGTTCGCACAGTATTTGTTCGGTATTCGTACGGCGGTTGCCACAAAGAAGCCGATGCATGAACTGTGCACTAATGTGTGTGCGGTCATTATAGCGTGTGGGGTCTTGAAAAACACCTACTTCCCCGCTGCACGGCAACCGAATGTGGCTATATAGCTGTAAGCGTCTTAAACGCATGGATTAAAAAATTAACCGTTAACCTAACTGCCGACCTACTATGGGGCTCTACCAAGTGATCATCATCATACGAAGCGAGCACTGTAGCATTGTGCCCCCAGGATTGTGTTTATGATATAAGTTTTGTATGATTTCAGACAATCGATGTAAAGAAAAAGATAATTGTTCGCTAGGTACAGGGTACAACAACTTGGCGAACATATGACCATGGCTCAGAATGATATCAATACCGATATGTTGCAACCAAGCTATGATTTCAACATTACAAATGCTACTCTTGTCAACGGAAGTCACGGGGAAGGTAACACATATATCTTTTAATTTAAGTGAAAGTTCCTGATAAAAAAAATTAAAGTAATATTATCAATACTGGATTAAACGTACCCATCCCTAGTATAGTCTAGCAATGCGCAATTATTGACAATTGACATTCATTTAGAAGTCTGATATTCGTGATTCGTATAAAACATTCTGTAAATTACACTTAAAAACTAATTCTTTCGGTATAAATGCCATCCTTGATAGGCAAAGATCTCACAGACATTGAAATATGATTTCGGGATATCGATAGGTGTGATGACGTCAGATGTGAGTACGTTTGGTCATTCTCGACAGCTCTCGGATATGTTCGTACCACTTCGTTACTCTACAAACATCCTCTAGTGTATGTCAGGCGGAGCACTATGTGGCAAAAGTCTACATTTTATGCGGTCATTTCTAATTAAAAACTCACATATTTCAGTCTTCATAGCTTAAATATGTGATTTTAATCCCGTTTCACCAAAATTTCAGCGTTCAGGTCGCCATATTGTTTTCATGATATTCGAATGGTATTTCCAAAAGTAGTGCCTAACGAACATCTGAGGCACTTGACGTAGTTGGCCGAGGCTTTCCGAATGTACGTTTGGTGTGAGAATGTTAGATGTGATGACCTTTGAAGTTTTTGGACGTTCCGTGTGAAGACGTTCCAGCACGGGCGGCAAACCGACAATCTTGATTTTGGCGCGTCTGTGTATCGGCGCACCCCCCCTGCCAAACATCTGTTGGTCGTATTGGTGCACTTTATTTATCGTTCTGGTATATGTCAGAGCGAGCGGCAGAATCAGCCATCATCAGAAACGCCGTAGAAGGTCTCTTTTTATACATAAACAATACACATTGATGTTGAATCAAGCTTTCTTTTTATTGCAGATTTGTTGTTACCTGTTTATTCCCAATGGGGATTTTGGGTCAAGTTTATATCTACACCAATCATTGTGTGTGCCGGAATCGTTGGTAACGGCTTGTCTCTGGTTGTCATGAAAACCAAAAACTTACGTCATAAATCATATTCGCATTACTTGTCTTGCTTGGCTATATTCGATACATTTACACTAATTGTGCGTCAAATTGAAAGCGTGGACGAATATTACGTCAATTTCCTGGCTAAACATGGAGTGTTTCAACATTTTAACAGCGTCGGTTGTAAGACATATAATTTTTTCTCACATACAATTACTTTAATAAGTTCATGGCTGGTTGTGTTTATGGCTTTGGAACGACTTATTGCCGTTTGCTTCCCGTTTGAAGGAGTCAAGCTACGGGAGCCAATGAGTGCCGTTAAACTAATGAGCACGCTAATTGTAGTAGCGTGTGCGAGTCAGTCATTCCGGTTTGTGATGGTTGACCATATTCTGTATGACCCGGACAACGGAATCTGGGACTGTCAGTCCGGAGACGGATACGCCGAACTTTATACAAGTCTCGATGTGTATTTCTTCCAGTGGACGTTGGTTTTCATTCTACCGGTTGTTTTGATTGCGTGTTTTAACTCTCTGGTTCTGTACCAAATATTCAAGGTGAAGAGAGAATTTTACCGTCATGAAAATAATTACCGAAAGTATCGTCATGGTAAAATTTCACAAAAAAAGCATCGAAGTACATGTATGTTGTTGGCTGTTACATTTACGTATATCTTAACCTTACTGCCGCTGTTTACACTGAGTTTCATAGTTGATATATCTATAAAAATGGGGAGCTTGGACACGGCCAGATATATGTTTTTGTCACTGAGACCCTACATAGACGTGTGTGTATCAATTTCGCTACTCAATTACGCTATTAATTTCTTCATTTACGTGTTATCGGGAAAAAATTTCCGGTATGAATTTGTCAATTGTTGTAGGAAGAACAACCAGTTTATGAGATCTTCCACTCCGAGAAGCACCAGAGAGGAACTACTGCGCATGTCTACAAATCGGCAATCATAATCCGAATAAACTTTACAGCATGACTCGTAATTTAATATTTGTTTATCAATACATGTGGTTAATCTTGGACGGAATGTTTATGCGACTGCTTATTTCATTTTAATTATCATAAGCCATATAACCCATGCAAAACACACATTATACACATCTATACAAACATACATATACATCATGGAGCAGGAACAGTATAACACATATACAAACATACATATGTGTGATGGAGAAGGAACAGTATAACAAATATACAAACATACATATATGTATGGAGCAGGAACAGTATAGCACTTAAACAAACATGCATATATGTGATGGATCAGGAACAGTATAACACTCATACAAATATACATCTATGTCATGGAGAAGGAACAGTATAGCACCTATACAAACATACATATATGGGATGGAACAGGAACAGTATAACACTTATACAAACATACATATATGTCATGGAGCAGGAACAGTACAACACATATACAAACATATATATATGTCATGGAGAAGGAACAGTATAACACATATACAAACATACATATATGTCATGGAAAAGGAACACTATAACACATATACAAACATACATATATGTCATGGAGAAGGAACAGTATAACACATATACAAACATACATATATGTCATGGAAAAGGAACAGTATAACACATATACAAACATACATATATGTCATGGAGAAGGAACAGTATAACACATATACAAACATACATATATGTCATGGAAAAGGAACAGTATAACACATATACAAACATACATATATGTCATGGAGAAGGAACAGTATAACACATATACAAACATACATATATGTCATGGAAAAGGAACAGTATAACACATATACAAACATACATATATGTCATGGAGAAGGAACAGTATAACACATATACAAACATATATATATGTCATGGAGAAGGAACAGTATAACACATATACAAACATACATATATGTCATGGAAAAGGAACAGTATAGCACCTATACAAACATATATATATGTCATGGAGAAGGAACAGTATAACACATATACAAACATACATATATGTCATGGAAAAGGAACAGTATAACACATATACAAACATACACATATGTCATGGAAAAGGAACAGTATAACACATATACAAACATACATATATGTCATGGAGATGGAACAGTATAACTCATATACAAACATACATATACATCATGGAGCAGGAACAGTATAACACATATACAAACATACATATATGTCATGGAGATGGAACAGTATAACTCATATACAAACATACATATATGTCATGGAAATGGAACAGTATAACACATATACAAACATACACATATGTCATGGAGATGGAACAGTATAACACATATACAAACATACATATATGTGATGGTTAAGGACTATTATAACACATATACAAAGATACATATATGTGATGGATGTTGGACCAGTATAACACATATACAAAGATACATATATGTCATGGAGATGGAACAGTATAACACATATACAAAGGTACATATATGTCATGGAGATGGAACAGTATAACACATATACAAAGATACATATATGTGATGGAAGTTGGACCAGTATAACACATATACAAAGATACATATATGTGATGGTTAAGGACTATTATAACACATATACAAAGATACATATATGTGATGGAAGTTGGACCTTTATAACATATATACAAAGATACATATATGTGATGGAAGTTGGACCAGTATAACACATATACAAAGATACATATATGTGATGGAAGTTGGACCAGTATAACACATATACAAAGATACATATATGTGATGGAAGTTGGACCTTTATAACATATATACAAACATACACATATGTGATGGAGATGGAACAGTATAACACATATTCAAACATACATATATGTGATGGTTAAGGACCATTATAACACATATACAAAGATACATATATGTGATAGAAGTTGGACCAGTATAACACATATACAAACAAACAATGTATTCACAAATTGAGATGTACTAAAGGAAATAAAGCATTATAAATAGTTACGACAGTTATGGTAAAAATGTAGTGTTTTACTGCGTATGAAGTCTTAAAACATACGTACATACAGACAAACAAAAGAACATATCAATTCGTTGAAATACAATACACAATTTAGATTTATATAAAGAAATGCGGGGTTGTTCGATGTTGTAAATCTGACCGTTGTCAATAATGTTACTTTAACAATAAAATCTTCCGACTGCCCAAAACAGGTACGAACGAATATCTATCCTCTTGCCTACAGATATTTCTGGTCTCTTCCCTTGTTCAATGTCACTTTGATTATGCATCATCAGTCTGGTTTAACACAAGATTTACAGCATAAATTGCAAGTCACACAAAATAAACTGGTGAGATTTGTATTGAACTTACATCCTAGATCACATATTGGCACAGAACATTTTTCCCGTTTAAATTGGGTACCCGTAGAAAGTAGAGTGAATCAAATTATGCTATGTCATATTTATAAAATCCATTCCCAATTTTCCCCTTCTTATTTAAATGGTCAATTTACCCCCATCAGTGAAATCCACAAATATCCTACCAGGTTCAGAGTTAAGGCTGATGTTACCCCAGATGGGACAAATTATTTAATGTCAGAATGTAAGAGATTTGCAATTCCTAAAGTCAAGGGTTTTGGAAAGAAATATTTTGCTTTCAATGGTTGTTGTCTTTAGAGCAGTCTGCCACAAGATGTGAGGGACGCCAAAAGTATTTCTTCTTTCAAATGTAAAGTAAAAAAACTCATTTGTAGCTCGTCTTAAATAATGTATTGTCTTTCCTTTTTAATCAGTTTTAGCATTTGTAACCTAATACCTTGTTAAATTTTATTTATTTAGCTTTTTCATCCATTATTCCTGTCAGAGATAACTTATTGTTTTATTGTTTCATCGTTTTATATATTTGTTTATAAACATGTAACACAATGTCTTGACTGTGATAACTTTAATTATAACTTATAATTCTTCCTATGTCACACAATACTATATATTAAGGACCACAATGGAAATAAGAGTTTTTACTTGTTCTCTTTTTTGTGTTATCCTTAACATATAATGTTGATTGATATGGCTTTATTGATTCATACATATTGTTGTTACATGTATATATGTCTTAATTTTATATTGCCATGTAAATTGTACATTATATGTTGAAATAATTCTATCTATCTATCTATTGTTGCTTCATTTGGCAAAACTTGTTATCTAAACTGTAAGCTTCTAAGATATAAAAATCATGTCAGTAAATTTTTTATAATAATTACATTGTTACTTGTTTTCCTTGTCGTTTATTTACAGGTATTTACACAATTGTATATCTTTGTAAAACCTCGATAATCAGACCACCCATAGGACCCTTAAAACCGGTATTTAAATTGAAGTGGTCTTAATACTGAGGTTTAATTAAGATCAAAACAGTGAAAATGGCTTTGAACATTGTGTTTTTAATTTCGTATTGGTCTTATTATTGGGGTGGACTTTAAGTGAGGGTTTACTGTATTTCACCTAGAAAAAAGTCTTAGGTTGTTAATTAAGATATTACATGACCACCGAAATAGACGACACAACTGTATAATCACTGAAACAGTCGACAATATGGAATAATAACGGCAGCAACCGACAAGATGGAATAATCACGGAAACAACCGACAAGACGGTATAATCATGGGAACAACCGTCAATATGGTATAATCACGGAAACAACCGACAAGACGGTATAATCACGGAAACAACCGACAAGACGGTATAATCACGGAAACAACCGACAAGACGGTATAATCACGGAAGAAGCCGACATGATGGTATAATCACGGAAACAACCGACAAGACGGTATAATCACGGAAGAAGCCGACATGATGGTATAATCACGGAAACAACCGACAATATGGTATAATCACGGAAACAACCGACAAGACGGTATAATCACGGAAACAACCGACAAGATGGAATAACCACGGAAACAACTGACAAGATGGTATAATCACGGAAGAAGCCGACAAGATGATATATGAAACGGCCGACACAATTTCATAATCACAGAAAAAGACTACATGATTGTATATAATTGCCGGAGTAGACTACACAAATTTATATACGGAAACATCTACCACGATTCAGGGCTACAGAAAGATCTCTTTCATCTCTACCTGTATAGAATAAAGTATAAAATTACTCCCCTTATGTCTCATGATATTTCAAAACACACAGATACTTTCTTAGCAACAAAACAGCAACTTATGCACATCAGCGGAAAAGTATTGTGAATGTAGAAGTGCTATCCCTGGTGGATGAAACGATAACAGCATAAAGTGCGGGGGAGACTTTTTACGGCCACCACACTGCACAGGCAAAACAACTGTAATAATAAAACAGAGAGAATAAGTTGCTACAGAAACACAAATAACAGTAATCTGAAATACGAAGATAAACATTCAGCTGGCCTTCTTAGTGTGTTCTAAATACATGTAATTACAATGAATCCTATTACTCTGATATGTTTATTATGCGAACTATCGGGAGAGTTTTCTACATCGTCATATATACGTCCAGAAAGCTTTTAACACGCAAATAATGAATTAACTAATGGAAAACCGTGATAAGCTACATGTTAGTTATTACAAAAATAAAATTTGTCCATTTTAGTGTCATACAGTTTTCATGTTTTACATCTATTTCTCAGAGTTTGAAAGTTATTTTGTTTCTACACCTTTGTGTATAGGGCTTGTACATATATTGGTATTAAGTTGGCGCAGCAACACTACCATTAGTAAAACTATCTACAGGTTGAATAAAGAGCCCACACTGAGATCCTTAATGTATAATAGTTCGAGACAGTCGTAAGATGATGCTATGGCTGGCACTGAAAACAGCATTCTTACATATTCGCGGCTAAGGAACGCCGGCACTGCCTTCTGTATTCATGAAGAATTTATTCGGCGCAGCCGTACGAACCAATTAAATCTTACGTTAACCACTAAACCGAATTCTTTTCGAGAGAATAACGTTTGTAACCGTGCCGCTGATTGGTTAAGGCCTATATACGTGTTTAACAAACCTAAAAAAGTTACCTTGTTTATTGTTATGTATATTCACTGCCGGAGTAAGGTAAGAAACACAATCATAGCAATGGTGTTATGTTTGCCGTTAGTCTTATTATTGTAAACATGACAAAACAAATGTTGTATGAAATCCAGACGAACATAATATTGTTTGCCTTAACAATTGTGTCTGAAAGTAGATTAGTAGTATATTTCAAGATTTATTTAGTGAGTAGTATAGTCTGTCAACCCCTCGGTATATTACTCGGCGTTGATAATCTACAATGTACTTGATAGGATTGACAAGTAGATAAATCAACAATGTACTTGATAGGATTGACGAGTAGATAAATCAACAATGTACTTGATAGGATTGACGAGTAGATAAATCAGCAATGTACTTGTAAGGATTGACGAGTAGATGAATCAACAATGTACATGATTGGATTGCCGAGTAGATAAATCAACAATGCACAAGATAGGATTGATGAGTAGATAAATCAACAATGTACATGATAGGATTGACGAGTAGATAAATCAACAATGTACATGATAGGATTGACGAGTAGATAAATCAACAATGTACATGATAGGATTGACGAGTAGATAAATCAACAATGTACATGATAGGATTGACGAGTAGATAAATCAACAATGTACATGATAGGATTGACGAGTAGATAAATCAGCAATGTACATGATAAGATTGACGAGTAGATAAATCAGCAATGTACATGATAGGATTGACGAATAGATAAATCAGCAATGTACATGATAGAATTGACGAATAGATAAATCTACAATGTACATGATAGGCTTGATGAGTAGATAAATCAACAAAGTACTTGATAAGATTGGCGAGTAGATAAATCAACTATGTACATGATAGGATTGACGAGTAGATAGACTACAATGTACTTGATAGGATTGACGAGTAGATCATCTACAATGTACTTGATAGAATTGACGAGTAGATAATCTACAATGTACTTGATAGGATTGGCGAGTAGATCATCTACAATGTACATGATAGGATTGACGAGTAGATCATCTACAATGTACTTGATAGAATTGACGAGTAGATAATGTACAATGTACATGATAGGATTGACGAGTAGATATTATACTATGAACATGATAGGATTGACGAGTCGATAATCTACAATGTACATGATAGGATTGACGAGTAGATATTATACAATGTACATGATAGGATTGACGAGTAGATAAATCTACAATGTACATGATAGGATTGACGAGTAGATAATCTACAATGTACATGATAGGATTGACGAGTAGATATTATACTATGAACATGATAGGATTGACGAGTAGATATTATACTATGAACATGATAGGATTGACGAGTCGATAATATACTATGTACATGATAGGATTGACGAGTAGATAATCTACAATGTACATGATAGGATTGACGAGTAGATAATCTACAATGTACATGATAGGATTGACGAGTAGATAAATCTACAATGTACATGATAGGATTGACGAGTAGATAATCTACAATGTACATGATAGGATTGACGAGTAGATAATCTACAATGTATTGACGAGTAGATAATCTACAATGTATATGAAAGGATTGACGAGTAGATGATATAAAATGTAAATGATAGGATTGACGAGTAGATATTCTAAACTGTACATGATAGGATGGACGAGTAGATAATCTACAATGTACATGATAGGATTGACGAGTAGATAATCTACAATGTATATGAAAGGATTGACGAGTAGATAATCTACAATGTACATGATAGGACTGACGAGTAGAAAACCTACAATGTACATGATAGGATTCACGAGTAGATAATCTACAATGTACTTGATTCGATTGATGAGTAGATATTTTACCCATAACATGATAGGATTGAGGAGTAGATATGCTGCACTGTACATGATAGGATTGACGAATAGATAAGCTACACTGTACTTTATAGGCTTTACGAGTAGATAATCAACAATATGCATGCTTAGATTGACGAGTAGATAATCTTCAATGTACAGGATAGGATTGACGAGTAGATAATCTACAATGTACATGATAGGATTGACGAGAAGATATTATACAATGGACATGATAGGATTGACGAGTAGATATTATACAATGGACATGCTACGATTGACTAGTAGATATTATACAATGAACATGATAGGATTGACGAGTAGATA
The DNA here is from genome assembly GCA_032209605.1 of Mactromeris polynyma. Lineage (NCBI taxonomy): Eukaryota > Metazoa > Mollusca > Bivalvia > Venerida > Mactridae > Mactromeris > Mactromeris polynyma. The sequence continues at coordinate 5,053,623 of JASFXZ010000028.1, forward strand.
ATCTACAATGAACATGATAGGATTGACGAGTAGATAATCTACAATGAACATGATAGGATTGACGAGTAGATAATCTACAATGAACATGATAGGATTGACGAGTAGATAATCTACAATGAACATGATAGGATTGACTAGTAGATATTATACAATGAACATGAAAGGATTGACGAGTAGATATTCTACAATGTACATGATAAGATTGACTAGTAGATATTCTACAATGAACATGAAAGGATTGACTAGTAGATATTCTACAATGAACATGATAGGATTGACTAGTAGATATTATACAATGAACATGAAAGGATTGACGAGTAGATATTCTACAATGTACATGATAAGATTGACTAGTAGATATTCTACAATGAACATGAAAGGATTGACGAGTAGATATTCTACAATGAACATGATAGGATTGACTAGTAGATATTATACAATGAACATGAAAGGATTGACGAGTAGATAATCTACAATGTACATGATAGGATTGACGAGTAGATCTTCTACAATGGACATGATAGGATTGACGAGTAGATAATCTACAATGTACATGATAGGATTGACGAGAAGATCTTCTACAATGAACATGATAGGATTGACGAGTAGATAATCTACAATGTACATGATAGGATTGACGAGAAGATCTTCTACAATGGATAGAGTGTTCAACTGCTAATGTAGAAGGGTCGTCAAGTTGGTTATTCCCTATTCCCTATTCGTTACCTATTCCCTATTCCCTATTCGTTACCTATTCGTTACCTATTCCCTATTCGTTACCTATTCCCTATTCCCTATTCGTTACCTATTCGTTACTTATTCCCTATTCCCTATTCGTTACCTATTCGTTACCTATTCGCTTTTTCTACATTGCATATTTTAACTGATTTCTTTTCATGTCCCTGGTGTTAGCTCGAGGTTTGTAGATATGAAAAAACCTTGTTAGCGCATATGTACCAGTTTCTGCGCTCGGCTGATACCCTGTTACCTATTCGTTACTTATTCGTTCCCTATTCGCTTTTTCTACATTTACATTTTTACATTAATGTAGATGTAGTTGGGTTGAAACCAGTGCGAGACGTTTGTTCATCGGTGTCAATTTGACTGAAGATCCAAAGACATTTGGTCTCCACCACTGGAATCTATGTACATGTATGTGGAGAAGTTGTCAGTCGCATGCGGAGGAGAATGTGGAGTAACGGCGTTAACGCCAAAACGAACAAACTATCCGCTATACAAATTGTTAATCTGGATGAAAGTATATTGATATTTCTTTTTTTGAAGTCGGACACGTAATTTACGTTTTGGCATATAAAACTTTCTCTGGAAGAACGTTCAGGATTGGTTATTTATATATACTCGTGTCTGATAATTGAATTGGTTAGTTCGAAAAAACAATAACGACCATTTGCTTGTCAGACTTCATAAAACCAAAGACCGATTTACATTTATCATGTTTACATAATGAACAGCTGACACGCAATTCTGTAGGAAGAAAGTGGCGCATTTAGTGTATCTGATAAATTCTATCTTATCCACATATGATGCAGCTAAAGAAGAGTCAATTTATAGAAGTTTGGAACCTCTTTCTTAGGTCCAATCATTGCCAGGGTCATTGCCGAGACAACTTGCTGGGAGTATTTACAGGGGAGGACAACTTGCTGGGAGTATTGACGGGGAAGGACAACTTGCTGGGAGTAGATTTGTAACAGATCATTCTAGTGTCGCATCGTCATTACTATGGACTTACGCCGACTCGCGCAACCATATCATAAACTCCATATCTGCGTGTAGTAGTTCATTTATGAAGTAGTTTGTTTCCTAAGGAATAAGTATTCTTGTCAGTACACAGTGTTATAACTCACGGTATTTACATGGCTATTGTATATATTCAATAGAGACGTAACACGCGACATTTCTTTGTGATACGTAATACAAATTTATCTTTAAATTATCAAAAGAACAACCTAAAGCACAAACAATGTTTTCTCAGAATTATATATTGTGACCATACTTGTTTCACCGTCATAAATGCATCATGTAGATCTACTTTATATCAACAATATTACAATGTCACATGACTTACTGAACAGCACTTGAGTTTACGGTAAAACATATCTACCCCTGGACCGCTCCGCCATATTGACAAGACTGATCTCCGCAAACAGATCATTTTTGATCGAAATAAACTAACATTAGATGGTGGTTTATAAAATGAACTTCACAATACCTGAGTCGTGATCCGAATATAGGTATTGTGAAGTTTGTAATCAAATTCCGCTCTACGCGATGGTTTAGATTGTTTCAATAATTCACTAGGGCTGATAGCTACCTTATTACCTTGAAACTCAATATCTGTGAGCTTCATTATATGGAGAGTCTGACATCGCTGTCCCGTCACTAAGAGAAAGAGCATAAAACTTTCCCAGACAATTGAAACAGTGTGGTGTCCCGCAGATTTTCTAAATTATTCAGGACAACTTTGACATCCCAAGTAGATTGATACCTTGGGAGAGCAGGCCGTTTATTGAAAACTCCTTTCTTCATCCAATCTTCACAACTCTTAAATTCGGCGCAAGTAGTTCGCGGGTTAGTCAGTCAGGAAGCAGATATTTAGAGTGATTCAAGCTGTAATAAATTGTATGACAACCAATATAAATTAAATAAGTTTGAAATTAATGGATATGTCGGACTTGTTTGTGCTACGCTTAAGTATTTTGAGAGGATTGAATTCGCTGAATAAACAGCTTCCAACTGACCCTTCCTCAAACGCACTGTAGTCACGCCCACCTTAGCAACAGGTGCTCGTTGTAACTACGTTAGACAAGCGCTTTACAAAATGGCGACCGACAATAATAAACGTAATGTAATTTTGGAGTGTCTTCCAAGCGATTTTGCGTTGAATTATCGTTGTGATCAAACTTTGACTCTTTTACGCCTGTCTGGTTTACTGATAAGAAAGAAATACTCAAAACCGTCTGTGACAGACCAAAAATTATCAAAGAAAAATCAACATCATAGCTAAGCGTCTTATTGGAATGGACATATATACAGCCACAAATAAATGCACAAAATTTACATCTTTTGGATAATATAAGGATAATTTGTAATGTCTATTATAATCTGACATAAAAAATATTTGTTAAAAGTCCATGTGGTAAATATTTTGTTTTGAAATTGACAAAATAGTCTGTTTAATACATAATTTAGGAAGTGAACAGACATTACAATATTAGGATTATATCTCAAATCATCAATTAATCATTCAACACATACATGTATTTCTAAAAATTCCAGAAATTATGCTTAACGAAACAAGGCCAGTTCTGGCTCGGACAAATTATATAATATTACGCAATAGGCCTAAACAATATTGTCCCCTGTGTGCACTATCTAGATATCAATCTTGTCCAGACCCATAATCAGCATTTCTCTTTGTCTGCCCCAGTTGGAATCCAATATACATCCAATCAGTGCTCCCTGTCATCATCTGACACATATATACAGTACATTTATGAAGTGTCAAATATTTCTATAGACTTTTACTAAAATACCATTGATCAGGTCTGTGTTGAATGTTATAAAATGTGTACATTATTTTAGAACTGAATTCGACATCGGTGTGATTTGTAGGGTTTAAACACGATATATTACTAATTTCTGCCCTATCATAAACTGTAAACACCAGTGTAAATGAAATAATGAAGACATCAGAACTTTTCTAACTCTTATACATTACGATTGAAAGAGATACTCATCAGTGAGTAACCAATACCAGTAAATCACCTGTATTTTAATTTTTCACTAGTATTAACAAAAATAAAAATATTTTTTCTGCATATATATGTTTATGGCTATACTATCTTCTAATCTCAATAATTATTGATGTTATAATTGATTCTGGGCATTTTTTGTTTTACAAACTAGGCATTTATAACTAATTTATAAAGTAATGCCCACCCTAAGCAAATGGAATATTCAAATACTTATCTAAATGCTGGTAAAAGTCAAATATTGTAGTTTATCAAACTAACAATAATGTTCATTCAACACGCAGATATATTGATCATATCATACATTATATAAATTGCAACTTATTAAAACCAGAAGATGCATGAGAAGGACAGTTTGGTGAAATAAACCTTCACTGCTTTCTAATTAATGATTCGAATGACATAATTAATCAAGAATTTAGCTAATCAGTGTAAAATTGTTTAACAGTTTGTTGCTTGCATATATGTATATACAACACACATATTTTAAGTTGTTTCTTTATCTTCAAGGGTTATATTTTTCATTAATGTCTAATGTCTGCCCCCTCCCAGTAAAGCCGATATGAATAAATATTTCAATTTTTCTAGTCTCTCCGGATATCTGCTGTCCGAACAACACGATCCGTAGTTGAAACTTTTCACCATTGTCACATATTAACATAATATGATATAATAACAATGCTATCATCATCAGAAATCTACTACACCTTATTTTTTATCGCACAATTATCTTTTCATGTTTGTCTAAGGTTTGTCTAAGGTAAGCGAGCTGCTGGGGGTGTGTCGAAATCCCCTTATCTCATTGGCCAATCGGCCTGTCAATCAAATATCTGAGGAAGGGTCAACTGTGTTATGAATGCATGCTAGTTTTGCCGCAATAACAAAACGTAATAATGGCGAGGCTTTCCTGATGTCACTGCCTATGTTTATGTTATAATAATAAACTTTATTTTTATGGCAACTATTAAAGATATGCACATATATATCATATGTTAATGACTTAATGCACATACGAGCAAACGTAGAGCAGACACAACGTGCTGTACAGTGCTTATTCCTCAACCCAACAGGAATGTCGACTTGTTCCTGGAAACCCGAGTCTTTAAAAGTGCTTAAATTTGATATCCATTCTTAAAATGTCATGCAAATTGTCGACCCATCTTCCTGGGAGGCAATACTGAAAAAGAATTTGAACAGTCCTTAAACTATAAACCTGAATTTTGTATATTATGCGAGTAGCTAGAATAATACAAAGTGAATTTGCCAACTCAAAATTACTCAATACATTCAATTGAATATCGTTTAAAAATCGCTGTTTTTATCATTCTGCAGTTCTTGTTTACAAAGCTTATTGCATTGAGAGTCCCCAGTATGTCCAATCGTTGTTAATATTTTCAACCAAATGTATGCAAGAGCAGTGCAAAACAATGACTGTGTCACACTAGCCCCGCATACGTGTCTCTGTACTCCGACTTTAATACGCGTCTTCGTAACAGACAGCGTACAGCGACAGTATGGAGATGTGACGTCCGTGGCTGGACTAGTGTCATACCAAATCATACAACAAACTACATGAAATATTATTTCACAAATATAAGTGCTATTCACTGGAATAAATTCCTAATAACATAATATCCGCCTCGTATGTCAATGAATTCAAAGAACATTAAAGTAATATAGTCTTCATTCTAATATGTTTGTAAAGTAAGGCATGTACTGAGGTTAGACCTGGTCGTCCCTCCCGGTACCCAAGCCAGACAAGTCAGGTGTATCTTATTTTAAAAGTGTATCTGGCTCATCGGAACATAACATATTTGAATTGGCTTCCTCCAGTATTCAATCAGGCTATTTTACAAGTTTGACTGTTAGTAATATGGTACAAAAATATATTTTCAATCGGTTATACATTGCGATGGTTCTTATTAGAGATGTTTTAGCCAATGTAACAACTATACTGTAATAAGCCAATTCAAACACTCTATGTTCAGATGAGCCAGATACATCTTTAACAATTCTGAATGGTTCGCAATCTCAAGAATATGTAAAGATGACAGTTTAGCTGTTGTTAATAAATACTGATGACTGCTTTTATTATCTCAACACGTTTTCTTTAATTCTTTCGTTTTTCAGTGTTGCAGATAGAATAAAATGACAAAAAAGTAAGATAAAATAAAGGAGTGGATTTTGTCTGTTCAAATTTGTCCAATTATCTGTCAATTGTTTTGAGTACTTTGATGGCCAGGCTTTTTACAGATAGTTGGACTCTCAGTATTCAAAAGAATGTTAAAATCAATATTTACATTTAATACCACACGGAATTATAAAGAGAATAATAGATTGATGACGAAGATGGAGAAAGCTGAGGAATGTATCTGTTGAGCCGAAGCCTGATACACTTTCTCCATCCACGTCACTTAACTATTATTCGGCATAGCTGTGTAACACTGACTTTGACCTACATTTTTGATCAAACAAATGTTGTCCTCGAAGCGGCCTTTTTAAAATCTGATCAATCATATTTCCACCCAAGAGGCACCGAACGGGTTTTTTGTTCACCCAAGAACGGGGTCGTTGTAAGATGTGTGAAGATTATCAGTTGAATATTGCATCAACATTTTACGTCGTCAAATTGTTTACAAAAATAACGAGGCAGATTTCCCAGGGGCACGAATCTAATGAGATAGCTTCCTCCAAACGATCCAGATCACTGACCTTCTGTTTTTAGAAATATTGCTTCAGACTTTGTAATGGTTTACGTTAATGGTTTTTTAGTTAAAATGAAATAAATGTAAGAAAACGGTGTACTGAATGAACTTGTAATGACTTATCTGCTTAGGGGCACGAATCTACTAGAAAACAGCACATATATATATATATATATATATATATATGTATGTCCATGATAGGCCAGGACCATGATTACAAAATATATAGATCAAATTTAAATTTTGTTAAGGAATTAGTTTTTCAACATGTTGCAAATGTCTTTTAATGTCATTTAACATACCAAAGGACATCATTCTATTTACGCTGTTTATCTTTTTAACGATATCTCTTGTTCTATTTATCCTGTCACTTATTGTGTTAAGTAAGGGGAAATACCTTTAATTCAAATAATAATGAGTTACATCCCCTAAATTGTGACGTAATTGATCTTGTAATTATGGTTAGCACCTTACGCCGAGTGAACTTGTTCCCATGACTCTGATACATTGTCAATAGCAATGTGAATTTATCTGCGCTTGGGTGCATCTGAAGAGCATTAATCAATAGAAAATCTGAGGCTTTGCAACAATTCAGTAAGAGACAACAATTAAATATAACAATTAATTCATACGCAATTTTCCACGAGTGTTTACAAATGCCTAGAAATGTCAAGTTCTGATGGACACGAGAACACTAAAATGGTATTTAGTACATTTATTACATGAACATATCAAAGTTTTGCACCATAAATTCAGGAATCCATCTGTGCAGTCAGTCTATCAGTGTCATTTACGATTACAAATACATTTTCGACAAAATTGGGCGAAACCGGACAGGAATTCTAATATTGAGAAGATGGGTGGGACGTACTGCTATTGCTACTGGTACGTTATTTTCGAGAGAAACTCGAAAGCATAAGTCATCCCTAATGAGTTGAATGTAGATGGACTCAAATATCCGAAATGATGTTCTTCAAATGGTTTAGACAGTCAACAATTTGTTTACTACGTTGTTTACTACAAGGTTACAGTAAGTGCTTGCATTCGGGTCAAAATGCAGACTAAGGTTGTATAAGCACGAATAAAATTTAGCATCGTTTGAATAAAAAAAATATAAATTTTGATAAAGAAACATTAAATTGTATGCATTATACAAAAACGAAAGGTATAATAATATTCAATTGGATAATCCATTTTTTGAGTAAGTCCGGAAAAAAGATAACATCGCGACGCTTGACTAATAAGTAAAAAGTCATGCTCGTCACATTGTCATGTGCCGTGAGATAAATGTCTTGTGACATGATAAAGAAATATTTTGAAAAGAGATGGTCGGCGCAATTTGAAGGTTAAGATTTATTGTGCAACATAAACAAATGCCCTGATGTTACGCTTGCTGGTCACTCCAGATCAAATTCACCGAAATTCAGTGGATTTCGGTAAGGTAACGTAACCTTTATCGAAAGGTTACCCAATCCGGATCAAGGTTACAAACGTTGTTCGGTTGAAGAGAAATTGCCTTGGTGGTTAACGTAAGATTTGACACAACACTGATATGCAAATAGCAAAACCATATTAGTACGACTGCGCCGTAAACTATGGAGTACCCAGTTATCTGATCGAAATGACTGCAAGTGACAGGAAAATTAGTCATCTATTTTAGTGCAGACAAATTTTCCATAAATCTTTTTAACCAACTGCTATCGCATGAAATTTATTTGGATTCGCCTTCAGACAATTAAATGAGGAGCAGTTAAAGAGCATTTTACTTCCTTTTTTGGAGCATTACTTAAAAAAGCAAAAAAGACAATGTGTTGCAATTAGTGTAGTTGTAATAGGACATTTATCAATAAAGACATTATTATCCCCGTAATTTCACGGTAGTTGTAATAGGACATTTATCAATAAAGACATTATTATCCCCGTAATTTCACGGTAACAAATAGCGCAATTGCGAACAGCATTATCTTCTGATCAGATGTAACAGGCCTGATACTAATCCCCTATTGCAGTCTTCATATAGTGCTGTTGATTTATGAAGATCATACTTTTCTGGAACATACTCTGCTATTAAATGACGAGAAAAATAGCAGACATACCGTTATAGAATCTATATCAATCTATTATATGGCTAAAAAATTACATGTCGATATTGACAAGGACACCCAATACATATACATCGGCCTATTCATAGAGGCTTTTTAGAGGCTTTTCTCGGAGGGGGGTGGGGGGGGGGTGCCTTATTATATTGAAAGGGATCCGACTCTAATCACAATATTACTCAAAAATGTAAAGAAACACAAACTACATGTATAACAAATTTAACGATTTATTATCGTCAGCAGTCTAACTGCGTAAACTGTTTACTTGGCCTGACACCCGACCAACCAGTCCTAGAACTACCCTTATAGTGCCTATGGTAAGTGCATCTTTGGTGCATCGCGACCGGAAATCGTACCCTTGACATTATGCACTCGTGGTGACATCTACGAAATTACGCCGAAAGTATTCATTATTGTCCGTCATCGGAACGCCATATTGCTATACATTTGCTAGTTTCCAAAGATGTAATATGACAAAATGTCTGTAAAAATAAACTATGGAGTGGAGGAGTGTGCCCCACATAAGCTACACCCATACCGCTATGCCATTGTCAATCAATTTATGTGATGTGCTTTTTGATGGGATGGGAAAATTGAATTGATTTGATTTATATGGCCTTTAACCTCATGTTAGTGAAGAAATGGATATTCGCGAGAAAATATTCCATCAATTTGAATTCTCCAATCGCACCAAATGAGCTTAAACGAAAAATGGAAGGAACTGTTTTGCAGGACATTTTATGCAGCGCAGTTTTTAAAACTCGTTTTAAGATACACACAATTCTCGTTTGAGTCCCCTGACCCTATCCAAAAACTTCTATACTGACTAAGTGCTAACATATTGTGGGAAGCGATAAACAATAAATAAAAAAGTAGCACTGAACCAATGGCAGAAGTAAATGTAAAAAGATGATAGAACAGACATAGTAATCACCAACTTCCATCCACTGTCTAGTACACATAGTATGTCCTGTCACATAACAGTCGATCTGTTTTCGGTTACTCATTTTTCTTCAGCTTAATATGATCATGTGATGAGACTATTTTATAACACGCGGAAAGAAATTAACGGCAATATATTGCGTTTAAAAACAACATACATCTTTTTGCGATTATTTTAGACAGTACAGGCCACCCCCATAACTGTAACCGGACCATGAAACCGATGTAAATACCAAGCACATCTCACCTACCTTGCACACCAATAATTGCTCTTAAGTATCTCTACTTTTCCGCATAAAAATGTAATAAACCACAAGACACGTAACCAGTCAATGACAAGAAAGGTATTGTAGCAGACTAATACGTGAGTGTTTATTGTGATCTTCGTTAAACAGAAGTGCGTAATTGACTCAGTATCTAGAGTGCAGCACTGTCGGTGTAAACAGTGCGTCGTCATGTACATCGAATATTATTCTTACATTACGTATTGAAAAGTTGTCAGTTGCTTTCGGAGAACAAATATACTGGTTGGAAAACCTGGGAAGCTGTACCTAGGGGCGATATTTTGAAACTGTATAAGAATGTAGATATTAGAAGTTCTTTATTTTCCTTGTTGTGAACAGTAGCGTCAAATTTATAAACTACAGTCAACAGTCCGTCAAGCTAACTATATAAAGACAATATAAAGTTTATGCAAGGCATCAACGTCGCCGGGAAAATGTTTAGCAAATAATTATTGGGAAATATTTGATGGGAATATGTAAAAACAGTTAAACAAAAGTGACCTAATAACACAAACTGAATTATACAAATATTGAACATGCAATATTTGTGTAAGAAATGCACATATATAACATTGTTGGTGTAAATAACAGCAAAGAGCAAAATCATATTTTTCTTTGGAAACAATGTCATAAACAGCTTTTAATAAAAATAAAATGCACATAAGATGAAACTACATTCAACATTAGAAAATTATTCTTAGTGTCTCACCTTTGTATCAGTATTACTGATGGTGTTAAATTGGAAATATAACAGCCAGACTAACTTATGTAGCTATATACATGTATACGTATCTATGTCTCTGTATCGGACAATAATACACACGCTAACCTCAATTGGTAGATCCTATAGAAATGCTCCATTACATCATAGAGGTGCCCCGTCATAAGCATAAAATGTCTTTTTACAAAAATATTATCAGCTTGTAATAAACATGTTATTCAGGGTTCGCTCACATCGGTGGTACAAAACTGCCTTACAAACTGACTCACATGACAGATGATTTGAACTGGTCGATTCCTACACCTAATCTGAATCCCTCCCTCCAATAACGAAGCACATTACGTTAGTCGTTGGCCTGACTTATATCCCAATTGTTAGATCCTAAAGAAATGCTCCATTACATCTCAGTGGTGCCCCGTCGTTAGCTTAAAATGTCTTTTTACAAAATACATTATGCACAGCCTACAAATTTGCTTCGACGTTTATTACTTTGGATTGATTGGCTTAAGCAGTCCATCATTGGCATAATGTCTGCGATAAATGAACAGTTGTTGTTTCAATCTATATAATAACGCGGATAAAATTCGAAAAGTTTATAATTTGGTACCGTTCCACAAACAAATAATGTCCGTTTTTTTTTCTCTGTAAAAACTTAGCCTTTAAAAATAAACCGATAAAATGGAAAATCACATTTTGTTTTCTTATTTCTTCCTATTTTCATGTTGTGAAACCACCTTTATACTTAACAGACTTGCACATTTAAGAAAAGTCAGAAATATTTGAAAAAATAAAATTATGTCACAAAATACACACTGTTGCAGTGGGCGGCGGCATTAAATTACGGCTGGACACTAGTAACATCAAATAATGTTATTGGTTTGTTTTTAATTAATACTAACGTTGTTTAACAGTTGATATTGACTTGTTCTATCAATTGTGAGAAAGGTTATACTTTGATAGCTGCTAAATATGTACGGGACGAAACGCGTTCTCCGCCCATTCTATAAGTACGAACATAAACTTCATCTTGATGATGTATCCAAGGCAACTGTTCTAAATAAACAGTTCCAGTAAGAAGGGCAGCCCGCTGGGCGATGTCTGACTTTGGACGCACATCTAGTGTTACGGAAATGCTAGATAGTCTGAAGTGGCGCAGGTTAGACTTCAGACGCATTGACTCTAGACTGTCCCTTATGTACAAAATAAGAAATGATTTGGTTGCAATCCCCATCCAATGTAATCTCACCCCACTAACTAGAGCATCCCGTCACTTCCATACTCTGTCGTATAGACTAATTACGGCAACCAAAGACTAACTATTACAAATACACATTCTTTCCCCGGCCTGTTCATCAGTGGAACATTTTACCCCCTCACATTCCATGTCTCCCCACCCTGGTACAGTTTAATATTGCAATTAGCAACATTGAACATACCATCTTACCATGACTCCATTCCAACCTGTTTTTAAACTGTTAATATCATTAACATGTTAATACCATTCTTACTTTTATTTTGTTGACTATACTTTTACTTCTTTTTATCTTTTCTCAGCGGCTTCACGCGCATAATTGTCTAAGTCCTCGAAAGAGGTTTGACAAAAACGGATAGAGAGATAGATAAGTATTCTACCATATGCCCAAGATATCGAAACCTCAAAATTGCCTATTTAAAGAATTTTTATGTAGGTAACTAGTCGCCGGCCGGAAGACGGCGACTCTATTTTATTCCTTTTTTATTTTGTTCATAGGCTCGAATTTGAATAAAAAACTCCTTTCGATTGTTTTTATCGCTTTTCCGATAATCCTTTACTTTACAATTTTCCCGTTTTGCGCATGCGTTAATATTGCGGAACAATGATATTCACTTTTGACAAGCAGACTTTTTTGAAAATTGTAAAATTATGATTCACTCAAGGTAGGGCTGTGTGTTTTTGTATATTTCGAATAGTAATTTGAACATGTAGCAACGTAGTTAAGATACAGCGAAAATGTGTTAGAATTCTATGTTATATTTGAATCTCGCATCACCAATTTAGTTTGCAAATGATTAGAATTCTATATATATCAGATTAAGTGCCCGTAATACTACCGCATCTGCTTCATTTAAGTGAAACTTATGGTTAAATATCATATGGTTATTAAAATTGCCATATTAATGGGCTGATTTAGCTCAGATTTGTCCCATAGTACCAATTTCGGATAGTCGCAATTTTCGGATAATTTGTGACAATGTTTAAGTTCGTTTAATTTCAGATGACAAGAGTTTAAGTCCATTGAAAAAGATAAAGATATAATTGATGAATTTCACACTGTGAATAACCCGATATGTATTCGGCCGACTGATGCATTTGCGAGTGAAGCGTTTCAGACGGATGAGTAATGGTGTGAATTTCTGACCAATAATTTGTAATTTCGATTTGTAAATTGTGAAACGATACATAGCGATATATTTGTGGAAAAGCTGGTATCGTCTGTTAAAATTTGACTCTTTGACTCATTGAAAAAATGTGAAAAATCAGACAGACTTGCAACCTCAGTAGAATTGTTCGTAAATGATATTTCTTTTAATATGTGGAGTAACACTATTCATTTCCATCGCAAAACGCTTCAAATCGAGCAGCTGAAGGCGATTGTTACATTTGTTTCTATATGTCAAATTTAAACAGACAATACCAGCTTTCTTCCACAAATATGAGGATAAGTATCGTTTTTATAGTAATTTTTTACTTTCACTGTCGTTCTGATGATATAAGACCTAAATAAACATCCACATTACTAATTATTGTTCAGAAAATTAATACCACAACTCACCCGTCGCAAACGCTTCAATCTGTCGCAAACGCATCCCTCGGTGGAATATATAGTGGGCTGGCTATACACCTTGTTTCACCCACAAGCAAATCACCCACTTACTCCTCCAATTTGAACTAGACTGGACTTCTTATTGTGCCCTTTGGACTCCTATTTATTCCCTGGGTCTTAAAGCCTAGTCATTCCTAGTGAGAACTCTTACTCCTATGTTGGTGTCGTATACCAAGATGCCTGGTATCGCCGGTTGACTATGTCTGCTTCAGATAATATATGATAGCTGTAAAAGTCGTCTTGTCGAAATACTTGAACATACATGTGTCCAAGCAGAAAAGACGTTAAATAAATACTGAAAGAAACTGTGCTAAATGTAACTTGATTTGCAATGTTGTCAATCATGGAGTCATTGGTTTTACCTTATTGTCGGGACATTAACAAACTTTTCCATTCTTAGAGGAGTATATTTGAAAAGAATAGATGCTGTATTTGTACTTATTATGTGTATGTTATTCATTGCTGTTTGTATAAATTTGTTGATAGCACAATGGAATGAACACAAATTGATTACATTATTAGATCTAAATATAGCTTTTTGATATCTAGACAGTTGAAACAAAATGTTATGTCAGTCTGAGTTAATTAGGGAAAGTATTAATAGTTTACTACTTGAATTGCTAGAGAATCATTTAGAACAAGAAACTATGCAGTCACTTTACATCAAATTAAACATAGTACTACCTAAAGAATTTTGGTCATAAATTGTTGAATGTAGGGCTATCTGACATGAAAACGCGTATGAACGTTTATTTGACATACATGTACATGTATATGTAGCCCTAGCTTAAATACACTTTCATGTACATAGATTACTAGAGTTACCAATTAAGGACTATTTAAGAAAAGTCCTACATTCGCTTTGATGTCTAAAATTAGGTTTTATCCTGTTGAGAAATGCGTCTTACCGAAAAAGGAAAGTAAATGCAATTTAGATAGTTTGAATCTATTTTATAGATATTAGAGCAGAGAAGAAAAAATGCAACACCGCTTTAAAATATCGTCGGCTCAGTTCCAGTGGGACGTTAATAATGTTTTGGCAATATTGAGTTTTTGGTATCGTTTTGTTCGTCTCTTTGAGCTCTAAATGATGGTGAGATTTGTTACCCTGTAGAACTGTTCTAAATAGACTAAACGCCAATTCCACAAAGACGTAAGACGAACAAGTTATTGACTCGTCAATCTTTAAACGTTTATTTCCAAAACTAATAAAATGCTACTTCCGTCAGTATAGATTTAAGGCGACGATATAGCGATGTTTGTGACAGGATGTTGGGGAACAGCTGCTTGTTACCAACCTCTGTTTAATGTGATTAACATTTTATAACATTAAATAACACACTTTGCCATTCTTTCTTCACTAACTGGTAGTTAGAGGACAATTATGTATAATTCAGATCAACGAAGTATATTTTTATCATTGTAATAATACACATAAACTATTTAACACGCAAGACTTTGAAAAGCCGTAATCTATAAACACAGTAATAAGAATAGGAATAAGATTAGTTGATTAAAGTTAAAAAAGATAGATTCGTTATAATGTCATTTAATATGAACTAGTGATGGCGTGATTATCGAAAATAATCGTAAAATGGTCGCTAGACATCCGACATCGGTGACAATCAATTATGAACAACAATTCGATTATTCGTTTTTACCCGTAAGGTAATTGCAAGATACTCATGCGGTCACAACAAGACAGTGTCGAGGCATATGGCAGAAATAACGTGGTGCCGCTCTTGCACACTAATTTCATGTTTAGTTCTGATTTTCACACAACGAGTTAAAAATATCTGCAATACCAACCCGTGGTAAGGGGCAAAATGAACGTAGCATTCCGAAGAACGAATGCATGTGTCTGCAATTTCCCTGGGGTGTCCTTTTCGCCTGACTAGCCCGTTGGGTCGCCTTGATGCCGTTCGCACAGTATTTGTTCGGTATTCGTACGGCGGTTGCCACAAAGAAGCCGATGCCTGTACTGTGCACTAATGTCTGTTGCGGTCATTATAGCGTGTGGGGTCTTGAAAAAAACACCTACTTCCACGCTGCACGGCAGCCGAATGTGGCTATATAGCTGTAAGCGTCTTAAACGCACGAATTAAAAATTAACCGTTAACCTAACTGCCGACCTACTATGTTTGTCCCGCTCGGGGCTCGACCCAGTGATCATCATCATACGAAGAGAGCACTGTAGCATTGTGCCCCCAGGATTGTGTTTATGATATAAGTTTTGTATGATTTCAGACAATCGATGTAAAGAAAAAGATAACTGGTCGCTAGGTACAGGGTACAACAACTTGGCGAACATATTACCATGGCTCAGAATGATATCAATACCGACATGTTGCAACCAAGCTATGATTTCAACATTACAAATGCTACACTTGTCAACGGAAGTCACGGGGAAGGTAACACATATATCTTTTAATTTAAGTGAAAGTTCCTGATAAAAAAAATTAAAGTAATATTATCAATACTGGATTAAACGTACCCATCCCTAGTATAGTCTAGCAATGCGCAATTATTGACAATTGACATTCATTTAGAAGTCTGATATTCGTGATTCGTATAAAACATTCTGTAAATTACACTTAAAAACTAATTCTTTCGGTATAAATGCCATCCTTGATAGGCAAAGATCTCACAGACATTGAAATATGATTTCGGGATATCGATAGGTGTGATGACGTCAGATGTGAGTACGTTTGGTCATTCTCGACAGCTCTCGGATATGTTCGTACCACTTCGTTACTCTACAAACATCCTCTAGTGTATGTCAGGCGGAGCACTATGTGGCAAAAGTCTACATTTTATGCGGTCATTTCTAATTAAAAACTCACATATTTCAGTCTTCATAGCTTAAATATGTGATTTTAATCCCGTTTCACCAAAATTTCAGCGTTCAGGTCGCCATATTGTTTTCATGATATTCGAATGGTATTTCCAAAAGTAGTGCCTAACGAACATCTGAGGCACTTGACGTAGTTGGCCGAGGCTTTCCGAATGTACGTTTGGTGTGAGAATGTTAGATGTGATGACCTTTGAAGTTTTTGGACGTTCCGTGTGAAGACGTTCCAGCACGGGCGGCAAACCGACAACTGCGATTTTGGCGCGTCTGTGTATCAGCGCACCCCCCCCCCTCCCGCCAAACTGACAAATATCTGTTGGTCGTATTGGTGCACTTTATTCATCGTTCAGGTATATATAAGAGCGAGCGGCAGAATCAGCCATCATCAGAAACGCCGTAGAAGGCCTCTTTTTATACATAAACTATACTCATTGATGTTGATTCAAGCTTTCTTATTATTGCAGATTTGTTGTTACCTGTTTATTCCCAATGGGGATTTTGGGTCAAGTTTATATCTACACCAATCATTGTGTGTGCCGGAATCGTTGGTAACGGCTTGTCTCTGGTTGTCATGAAAACCAAAAACTTACGTCATAAATCATATTCGCATTACTTGTCTTGTTTGGCTATATTCGATACATTTACACTAATTGTGCGTCAAATTGAAAGCGTGGACGAATATTACGTCAATTTCCTGGCTAAACATGGAGTGTTTCAACATTTTAACAGCGTCGGTTGTAAGACATATAATTTTTTCTCACATACAATTACTTTAATAAGTTCATGGCTGGTTGTGTTTATGGCTTTGGAACGACTTATTGCCGTTTGCTTCCCGTTTGAAGGAGTCAAGCTACGGGAGCCAATGAGTGCCGTTAAACTGATGAGCACGCTAATTGTAGTAGCGTGTGCGAGTCAGTCATTCCGGTTTGTGATGGTTGACCATATTCTGTATGACCCGGACAACGGAATCTGGGACTGTCAGTCCGGGGACGGATACGCCGAACTTTATACAAGTCTCGATGTGTATTTCTTCCAGTGGACGTTGGTTTTCATTCTACCGGTTGTTTTGATTGCGTGTTTTAACTCTCTGGTTCTGTACCAAATATTCAAGGTGAAGAGAGAATTTTACCGTCATGAAAATAATTACCGAAAGTATCGTCATGGTAAAATTTCACAAAAAAAGCATCGAAGTACATGTATGTTGTTGGCTGTTACATTTACGTATATCTTAACCTTACTGCCGCTGTTTACACTGAGTTTCATAGTTGATATATCTATAAAAATGGGGAGCTTGGACACGGCCAGATATATGTTTTTGTCACTGAGACCCTACATAGACGTGTGTGTATCAATTTCGCTACTCAATTACGCTATTAATTTCTTCATTTACGTGTTATCGGGAAAAAATTTCCGGTATGAATTTGTCAATTGTTGTAGGAAGAACAACCAGTTTATGAGATCTTCCACTCCGAGAAGCACCAGAGAGGAACTACTGCGCATGTCTACAAATCGGCAATCATAATCAGAATAAACTTTACAGCATGACTCGTAATTTAATATTTGTTTATCAATACATGTGGTTAATCTTGGACGGAATGTTTATGCGACTGCTTATTTCATTTTAATTATCATAAGCCATATAACCCATGCAAAACACACATTATACACATCTATACAAACATACATATACATCATGGAGCAGGAACAGTATAACACATGTACAAACATACATATGTGTGATGGAGAAGGAAAGGTATAACCCATATACAAACATACATATATGTGATGGAGCAGGAACAGTATAACTCATATACAAACATACATATACATCATGGAGCAGGAACAGTATAACACATGTACAAACATACATATGTGTGATGGAGAAGGAAAGGTATAACCCATATACAAACATACATATACATCATGGAGCAGGAACAGTATAACTCATATACAAACATACATATACATCATGGAGCAGGAACAGTATAACACATATACAAACATACATATACATCATGGAGCAGGAACAGTATAACTCATATACAAACATACATATGTGTGATGGAGCAGGCATATATGTCAAGGAGAAGGAACAGTATAACACATATACAAACATACATATGTGTGATGGAGCAGGCATATATGTCAAGGAGAAGGAACAGTATAACACATATACAAACATACACATATGTCCTTGAGATGGAACAGTATAACACATATACAAACATACATATGTGTGATGGAGCAGGCATATATGTCAAGGAGAAGGAACAGTATAACACATATACAAACATACACATATGTCCTTGAGATGGAACAGTATAACACATATACAAACATACATATGTGTGATGGAGCAGGCATATATGTCAAGGAGAAGGAACAGTATAACACATATACAAACATACACATATGTCCTTGAGATGGAACAGTATAACACATATACAAAGATACATATATGTGATAGAAGTTGGACCAGTATAACACATATACAAACAAACAATGTATTAACAAATTGAGATGTACTAAAGGAAATAAAGCATTATAAATAGTTACGACAGTTATGGTAAAAATGTAGTGTTTTACTGCGTATGAAGTCTTAAAACATACGTACATACAGACAAACAAAAGAACATATCAATTCGTTGAAATACAAAACACAATTTAGATTTATATAAAGAAATGCGGGGTTGTTCGATGTTGTAAATCTGACAGTTGTCAATAATGTTACTTTAACAATAAAATCTTCCGACTGCCCAAGACAGGTACGAACGAATATCTATCCTCTTGCCTACAGCTATTTCTGGTCTCTTCCCTTGTTCAATGTCACTTTGATAATGCATCATCAGTCTAGTTTAACACAAGATTTACAGAATAAATTGCAAGTCACACAAAATAAACTGGTGAGATTTGTATTGAACTTACATCCTAGATCACATATTTGCACAGAATATTTTTCCCGTTTAAATTGGGTACCCGTAGAAAGAAGGGTGAACCAAATTATGCTATGTCATATTTATAAAATCCATTCCCAATTTTCCCCTTCTTATTTAAATGATCAATTTACCCCCATCAGTGAAATCCACAAATATCCTACCAGTTTCAGAGTTAAGGCTGATGTTACCCCAGATGGAACAAATTATTAAATGTCAGAATGTAAGAGATTTGCAATTCCTAAAGTCAAGGGTTTTGGAAAGAAACATTTTGCTTTCAATGGTTGTTGTCTTTGGAACAGTCTGCCACAAGATGTGAGGGATGCCAAAAGTATTTATTCTTTCAACTGCAAAGTAAAAAAACACATTTGTAGCTCGTCTTAAATAATGTATTGTCTTTCCTTTTTAATCAGTTTTAGCATTTGTAACCTAATACCTTGTTAAATTTTATTTATTTAGCTTTTTCATCCATTATTCCTGTCAGAGATAACTTATTGTTTTATTGTTTCATCGTTTTATATATTTGTTTATAAACATGTAACACAATGTCTTGACTGTGATAACTTTAATTATAACTTATAATTCTTCCTATGTCACACAATACTATATATTAAGGACCACAATGGAAATAAGAGTTTTTACTTGTACTCTTTTTTGTGTTATCCTTATATTATAATGTTGATTGATATGGCTTTATTGATTCATGCATATTGTTGTTACATGTATATATGTCTTAATTTTATATTGCCATGTAAATTGTACATTATATGTTGAAATAATTCTATCCATCTATCTATTGTTGCTTCATTTGGCAAAACTTGTTATCTAAATTGTAAGCTTCTAAGATATAAAAATCATGTCAGTAAAATGTTTATAATAATTACATTGTTACTTGTTTTCCTTGTCGTTTATTTACAGGTATTTACACAATTGTATATCTTTGTAAAACCTCGATAATAAGACCACCCATAGGACCCTTAAAACCGGTATTTATATTGAAGTGGTCTTAATACTGAGGTTTAATTAAGATCAAAACAGTGAAAATGGCTTTGAACATTGTGTTTTTAATTTCGTATTGGTCTTATTATTGGGGTGGACTTTAAGTGAGGGTTTAATGTATTTCACCTAGAAAAAAGTCTTAGGTTGTTAATTAAGATATTACATGACCACCGAAATAGACGACACAACTGTATAATCACTGAAACAGTCGACAAATTGAAATAATAACGACAGCAACCGACAAGATGGAATAATAACGGCAGCAACCGACAAGATGGAATAATAACGGCAGCAACCGACAAGATGGAATAATCACGGCAACAACCGACAAGACGGTATAATCACGGAAACAACCGACAATATGGAATAATAACGGCAGCAACCGACACGATGGAATAATAACGGCAGCAACCGACAATATTGAATAATAACGGCAGCGACCGACAAGATGGAATAATCACGGCAACAACCGACAAGACGGTATAATCACGGAAACAACCGACAATATGGAATAATAACGGCAGCAACCGACAATATGGAATAATAACGGCAGCAACCGACAATATGGAATAATAACGGCAGCAACCGACAATATGGAATAATAACGACAGCAACCGACAAGATGGACTAATAACGGCAGCAACCGACAATATGGAATAATAACGGCAGCAACCGACAAGATGGAATAATAACGGCAGCAACCGACAAGATGGAATAATAACGGCAGCAACCGACAAGATGGAATAATAACGGCAGCAACCGACAAGATGGAATAATAACGGCACCACCCGACAAGATGGAATAATAACGGCAGCAACCGACAAGATGGAATAATAACGACAGCAACCGACAAGATGGAATAATCAATGAAACAACCGACAATATGGAATAATAACGGCAGCAACCGACAATATGGAATAATAACAACAGCAACCGACAATATGGAATAATAACGACAGCAACCGACAAGATGGACTAATAACGGCAGCAACCGACAATATGGAATAATAACGGCAGCAACCGACAAGATGGAATAATAACGGCAGCAACCGACAAGATGGAATAATAACGGCAGCAACCGACAAGATGGAATAATAACGGCAGCAACCGACAAGATGGAATAATAACGGCACCACCCGACAAGATGGAATAATAACGGCAGCAACCGACAAGATGGAATAATAACGACAGCAACCGACAAGATGGAATAATCAATGAAACAACCGACAATATGGAATAATAACGGCAGCAACCGACAATATGGAATAATAACAACAGCAACCGACAATATGGAATAATAACGGCAGCCACCGACAATATGGAATAATAACGGCAGCAACCGACAATATGGAATAATAACAGCAGCAACCGACAATATGGAATAATAACGGCAGCAACCGACAAGATGGAATACTCAATGAAACAACCGACAATATGGAATAATAACGGCAGCAACCGACAAGATGGAATAATCAATGAAACAACCGACAATATGGAATAATAACGGCAGCAACCGACAATATGGAAAAATAACGGCAGCAACCGACAAGATGGAATAATCAATGAAACAACCGACAATATGGAATAATAACGACAGCAACCGACAAGATGGAATAATCAATGAAACAACCGACAATATGGAATAATAACGGCAGCAACCGACAAGATGGAATAATCAAGGAAACAACCGACAATATGGAATAATAACGGCAGCAACCGATAATATGGAATAATAACGGCAGCAACCGACAAGATGGAATAATCAATGAAACAACCGACAATATGGAATAATAACGGCAGCAACCGACAAGATGGAATAATCAAGGAAACAACCGACAATATGGAATAATAACGGCAGCAACCGACAATATGGAATAATAACGGCAGCAACCGACAATATGGAATAATAACGGCAGCAACCGACAAGATGGAATAATCAATGAAACAACCGACAATATGGAATAATAACGGCAGCAACCGACAATATGGAATAATAACGGCAGCAACCGACAAGATGGAATAATCAATGAAACAACCGACAATATGGAATAATAACGGCAGCAACCGACAAGATGGAATAATCAAGGAAACAACCGACAATATGGAATAATAACGGCAGCAACCGACAATATGGAATAATAACGGCAGCAACCGACAAGATGGAATAATCAATGAAACAACCGACAATATGGAATAATAACGGCAGCAGCCGACAAGATGGAATGATCAAGGAAACAACCGACAATATGGAATAATAACGGCAGCAACCGACAATATGGAATAATAACGGCAGCAACCGACAAGATGGAATAATCAATGAAACAACCGACAAGATGGAATAATCAATGAAACAACCGACAAGATGGAATAATCAATGAAACAACCGACAAGATGGAATGATCAATGAAACAACCGACAATATGGAATAATCAATGAAACAACCGACAAGATGGAATAATCAATGAAACAACCGACAAGATGGAATAATCAATGAAACAACCGACAAGATGGAATAATCAATGAAACAACCGACAAGATGGAATGATCAAGGAAACAACCGACAAGATGGAATAATAACGGCAGCAACCGACAAGATGGAATAATCAATGAAACAACCGACAAGATGGAATAATCAATGAAACAACCGACAAGATGGAATAATCAATGAAACAACCGACAAGATGGAATAATCAATGAAACAACCGACAAGATGGAATGATCAAGGAAACAACCGACAATATGGAATAATAACGGCAGCAACCGACAAGATGGAATAATAACGGCAGCAACCGACACGATGGAATAATCAAGGAAACAACCGACAATATGGAATAATAACGGCAGCAACCGACAATATGGAATAATAACGGCAGCAACCGACACTATGGAATAATAACGGCCGCAACCGACAATATGGAATAATAACGGCAGCAACCGACACTATGGAATAATAACGGCCGCAACCGACAAGACGGTATAATCATTGAAACAACCGACAAGATGGTATAATCACGGAAACAACCGACAAGACGGTATAATCACGGAAACAACCGACAAGATGGTATAATCACGGAAGAAGCCGACATGATGGTATAATCACGGAAACAACCGGCAAGACGGTATAATCACGGAAGAAGCCGACAAGACGGTATAATCACGGAAGAAGCCGACAAGATGGTATAATCACGGAAACAACCGACAAGACGGTATACTCACGGAAGAAGCCGATTCGATTGTATAATCACGGAAGGACCCGACAAGATGATATATGAAACGGCCGACACAATTTCATAATCACGGAAGTAGCTAAAACGATGGTTTAATCACAGAAAGTGCATAATCACAGAAAGAGACTACATGATTGTATATATTTGCCGAAGT
Organism: Mactromeris polynyma; assembly: GCA_032209605.1. Lineage (NCBI taxonomy): Eukaryota > Metazoa > Mollusca > Bivalvia > Venerida > Mactridae > Mactromeris > Mactromeris polynyma. The sequence continues at coordinate 5,077,175 of JASFXZ010000028.1, forward strand.
AGACTACACAATTTTATATACGGAAACATCTACCACGATTCAGGGCTACAGAAAGATCTCTTTCATCTCTATCTGTATAGAATGAAGTATAAAATTACTCCCCTTATATCTTAATATGATATTTCAAAACACACAGATACTTTCTTAGCAACAAAACAGCAACTTATGCACATCAGCGGAATATATTGAAGATTAAAACGTGAATATTTCATATGAATATACAGATAAATCGATTTTACAATACAATTTTAAAATATTTTTTCTTACAACTCTATAAAGTTCAGTAAGACTCTTTGCATGCTAAAAGTAAATAGCAAACTACTCGCGGATACGTTTTTAAATGTCAACGTTACCCTAGGGATCTAGAGAGGAGACTCAGTTTTGAGAATGTTAACTTTCTTCTGCTACTCTTCATCACTGCTCAGCAAATTTTCTGATTTATTTTGACTGATTTTGAAATGCCAATTGATGTTTTGAGTTCAATCAAATTGTAAGAAACCTAAGTTACCAGAATAAATACTGATTTGTTTAACTAAAAGAGGTCAGGAGGATCAGGTTAATTTGTCCGAGTTATGTATTTTGTGTTTTCAATATTATTAACCATTTTTCTCTTTTAATTGAATTATACCTATTGGTGATCCATTTTATCAGGTTACTCTGTAAAATACGAGGTATAGTCGGAAAATACCTGCACGTTTCTCGTTCTCGAAAAATGTGAAATATTTATCAAAAAATTGTTATATGCACTAAAAGTTATAATTTTTTATTCTCGGTAAAGTCACTCTTTGCGTTGCCATTACATGTGTTAGGTTGCGTTAATTACCATGAAACGAGGAAAGGACCCACCTTCTTACCTAAGCGCCAAAAAGGGTCTAGACCAATGTAACACATTTTTATCAAGAATTGTAGCTAATGAAATTTGAGCACCATCTGTCCAAATATGAGACGCTGGAGGTTTTTCCGGGAAAAGGTGTTAAAAGGGCATTTGTTCGAAACTATCCGAAATATGGTATAAGCCAGACATTTGTCAACTTAGAAATTACAAACAATCAACAGTTTATACAAGTAGTGATTTGTTATCAAAGGAAGCGATTAATAGTCATTATTTAATTATGTTGGACATGGATTCCTACGTCTGGACAAAAAGATGCTTTTGAAACAAAATATTTATGATAATTCTGAAAAAAAAACGTAAATAATAAAAAAAATCAATTTTTAGTGCATAAAACTCTTTTCAAAGTAATTTCCACGTACGTCCATGCATTGTGTTTCTCTGTTGTATACCTGCTGCAAACCATGAAGTAGACAAGGGCCCGAATTCACAAACGTTTATGACTGAATCTCCGATTTATACTTTAAAATGGAAAAGTTTCATTTTGTTCCTACGTTATTATTACACAATATATTTTGATAAAACATGGCAAAAGTGTAGAGTGAGTAATAAGAAATATTCAGGCAAAAAATTATCCGTTTAAATATAATGAAAAAGAAATACGCGTCAACAATTCATAAAACGTGTGAGTGGGGAGGGAAAAGTATTGTGAATGTAGAAGTGCTATCCCTGATGGATGAAATGATTACAGCATTTAATGCAAGTGCGGGGCGACTTTTTACGGCCACCACACAGCACAGGCAAAACAACTGTAATAATAAAACAGAGAGAATAAGTTACTACAGAAACACAAATAACGGTGATCTGAAATACGAAGATAAACATTCAGCTGGCCTTCTTAGTGTGTTCTAGATACATGTAATTACAATTAATCCTATTACTCTGATATGTTTATTATGCGAACTATCGGGAGAGTTTTCTACATCGTCATATATACGTCCAGAAAGCTTTTAACACGCAAATAATAAATTAACTAATGGAAATTCGTGATAAGCTACATGTTAGTTATTATAAAAATTAAAATTTGTCCATTTTAGTGTCATACAGTTTTCATGTTTTACATCTATTTCTCAGAGTTTGAAAGTTATTTTGTTTCTACACCTTTGTGTATAGGGCTTATATTTGTATTTGTACTAAGCTGGCGCAGCAACACTACCATTAGTAAAACGATCTAGGTTGAATAAAGAGCCCACACTGAGATCCTTAATTTATAATATTTCGAGACAGTCCTAAGATGATGCTATGGCTGGCACTGACAACAGCATTCTTACATATTCGCGGCTAAGGAACGCCGGCACTGCCTTCTGTATTCCTGAAGAATTTATTCGGCGCATCCGTACGAACCTATTAAATCTTACGTTAACCACTAAACCAAATTCTTTTCGAAAGAACAACGTATGTAACCGTGCCGCGGATTGGTAAAGGTCTATATATGTGTTTAACAAACCTAAAAAAGTAACCTTGTTTATTGTTATGTATATTCACTGCCGGAGTAAGGTAAGAAACACAATCATGTTTGCCGTTAGTCTTATTATTGTAAACATGACAAAACAAATGTTGTATGAAATCCAGACGAACATAATATTGTTTGCCTTAACAATTGTGTCTGAAAGTAGATTAGTAGTATATTTCAAGATTTATCTAGTGAGTAGTATAGTCTGTCAACCCCTTGGGATATTACTCGGCGTTGATAATCTACAATGTACTTGATAGGATTGAAGAGTAGATAAATCAACAATGTACATGATAGGATTGACGAGTATATAAATCAACAATGTACTTGATAGGATTGAAGAGTAGATAAATCAACAATGTACATGATAGGATTGACGAGTAGATAAATCAACAATGTACATGATAGGATTGACGAGTAGATAAATCAACAATGTACATGATAGGATTGACGAGTAGATTAATCAACAATGTACATGATAGGATTGACGAGTAGATAATCTACAATGTACATGATAGGATTGACGAGTAGATAATCTACAATGTACATGATAGGATTGACGAGTAGATAATCTACAATGTACATGATAGGATTGACGCGTAGAAAATCTACAATTTACATGATAGGATTGACGAGTAGAAAATCTACAAGGTACATGATAGGATTGACGAGTAGATAATCTACAAGGTACATGATAGGATTGACGAGTAGATAATCTACAATGTACATGATAGGATTGACGAGTATATAATCTACAATGTACATGATAGGATTGACGAGTAGATAATCTACAAGGTACATGATAGGATTGACGAGTAGATAATCTACAATTTACATGATAGGATTGACGAGTAGATAATCTACAAGGTACATGATAGGATTGACGAGTAGATAATCTACAATTTACATGATAGGATTGACGAGTAGAAAATCTACAATGTACATGATAGGATTGACGAGTAGATAATCTACAATGTACATGATAGGATTGACGAGTAGAAAATCTACAATGTACATGATAGGATTGACGAGTAGAAAATCTACAATGTACATGATAGGATTGACGAGTAGAAAATCTACAATGTACATGATAGGATTGACGAGTAGATAATCTACAATTTACATGATAGGATTGACGAGAAGATCTTCTACAATGGATAGAGTGTTCAACTGCTAATGTAGATGTAGTTGGGTTGAAACCAGTGCGCGACGTTCGTTCTTCGGTGTCAATTTGACTGAAGATCCAAACACATTTGGTCTCCACCACTGGAATCTATTTACATGTATATGTAGAAGTTGTCAGTCGCATGCGGAGGAGAATGTGGAGTAACGGCGTTAACGCAAAACGAACAAACTATCCGCTATACAAATTGTTAATCAGGATGAAAGTATATTGATATTTCTTTTCAAAGTCTGACACGTCATTTACGTTTTGGCATATTCAACTTTCTCTAGAAGAACGTTCAGGATTGGCTATCATTTACTCGTGTCTGATAATTGAATTGGTTAGTTCGAAAAAACAAATAACGACCATTTGCTTGTCAGACTTCGTAAAACCATAGACCGATTTACATTTTTCATGTTTACATAATGAACAGCTGACACGCAATTCTGTAGGAAGAAAGTGACGCATTTAGTGTATCTGATAAATTCTATCTTAACCAAATATGATGCAGCTAAAGAAGAGTCAATTTATAGAAATTTGGAACCTCTTTCTTAGGTCCAATCATTGCCAGGGGTCATTGCCGACACATCTAGCTGGGAGTATTTACTGGGGAGGACGACTTGCTGGGTGTATTGACGGGGGAGACAAGTTGCTGGGAGTACTGACTGTGGAGAACAACTTGCTGGATGTATTGACGGGGGAGGACAACTTGCTTGGAGTATTGACGGGAGAGGACAACTTGCTTGGAGTATTGACGGGAGAGGACGACTTGCTGGGTGTATTGACGGGGGAGGACAACTTGCTTGGAGTATTGACGGGGGAGGACAACTTGCTTGGAGTATTGACGGGAGAGGACGACTTGCTGGGTGTATTGACGGGGGAGGACAACTTGCTTGGAGTATTGACGGGGGAGGACAACTTGCTTGGAGTATTGACGGGAGAGGACGACTTGCTGGGTGTATTGACGGGGGAGGACAACTTGCTTGGAGTATTGACGGGGGAGGACAACTTGCTTGGAGTATTGACGGGAGAGGACGACTTGCTGGGTGTATTGACGGGGGAGGACAACTTGCTTGGAGTATTGAAGGGGGAAGACAACTTGATGGGTGTATTGACGGGGGAGGACAACTTACTGTGAGTATTGAAGGGGGAAGACAACTTGCTGGGAGTGTTGACGGAGGAAGACAACTTGCAGGGTGTATTGACGGGGGAGACAACTTACAGAGAGTATTGACGGGGATGACAACTTGCTTGGAGTATTGACTGGGGAGACAACTTTCTGGGAGTATTGACGGGGGAGACAACTTGGGCGGAGTATTGAAGGGGGAGACAACCTGCTGGGAGTATTGACAGGGAGGACAACTTGCTGGGAGAATAGACGGAGGAAGACAACTTGCAGGGTGTATTGACGGCGTAGACAACTTGCAGAGAGTATTGACGGAGACGACAACTTGCTTAGTGTATTGACGGGGAAAGACACCTTGCTGGGATTATTGACGGGTGAAGACAACATGCATGGAGTATTGATGGGGGAAAGAACATGCTGGGAGTATTGACGGGGGAGACAACTTTCTTGGAGTATTGACGGGGGAGACAACTTCGTCGGAGTATTGACTGGGGAGACAATTTGCTGGGAGTATTGACGGGGTAGACAACTTACTGGGAGTATTGACGGGGGAGGACAACTTACTGGGTGTATTGACGGGGGAGGACAACTTGCTGGGTGTATTGACGGGGGGAGACAACTTGTTTGTTGTATTGACAAGGGAGGACAACTTACTGGGAGTATTGACGGGGGTGGACAATGATGAACAGAAAGGCTCCCGGTATTGACAAGGTAGTCTCCGAACATTTGACAAATGGCGGGAAAATGCTTGAAGTTTACCTATCGTTCCTGTTAAACATGATGATTTAACATGCATATGCCCCTAAAAATTGAAAAACTGGAATTATTGTGCCAATACATTAAGACGGCAAGCCAATATCGGAACCAAAAGGTTACCGCCCAGTTACGCTCCTTCCGGTTATATCAAACTATTTGAAACAATCGTTCATCAAAGACTCAGTGAGTGGTATTTAAGTGAAAAAAAAACAATTCCCAAACCCTCAGCAAAATGCCTATCAACAGCTTCTCGGACCCATAACAACGTCCTTTAGTCTACAAGAAGCAGTCGCCAACAGACTCGACCTCAAATCCTCTGTATACGCAGCATTTCTGGATACAGCCGGGGCCTTCGATAACGTCAGACACCCTGCACTCTTTGTGAAGATGCGAGAACTAGGTTTAAGCGGTAAATGCTTGCGTCTGCTAATCAACTCTTATCAGAATATGAGAGGCTGCGTCATGGTCAAATGTGGGACGTCTGGTACATTTCCTGTCCTCCAAGGCGCCAGCCAAGGAGGAGTGTTATCTTCCTAGTGTTATCTCCTCTTCATCGATGAACGGTTAAAGCGCCTAGAAGCGAGTAAACATGGACTCAGCATCGGTGGAATTAATTGTGGCAATCCAACGCTAGCAGATGACCTGACATTAATCAGTCCGAGCCTTAAATCTCTAGAATATCTTCTTCAGATTTTTCAGATTTTGCATGATTACGCCAGTCAATGGGGTAATGAATTTAATGCTGAAAAATGTAAAGTAATCAAATTTGAACCAAACAAACATACATCGTTTGTGGTTAAGTTTGGAAACTCTATTATTAAATCTAGTGACTCAACAACCCATGTTCGAATAATTTTACATCACACTCTTAAATGTTCTCTCAACGTAGATAATCGTATACGCAAAGCGCAAGCCTCGCTTCATTCACTACTTAATCTGGAACTACATAAAGGTGATATCAATCCAACCATACTGGCTTCTCACGTTAAGAAGGTCGCACTTCCGGTTGCTTTGTATGGAGCAGAATTATGGCACACATTTAAATATTCAAGCTGCGAAAAAAGTTCAACACTTGCTAACATTCACTCGAACTGACATGGTTCTCAGCTTGCTAGGATGGTTCCAGGGCGAAGCCGAAATAGATCTAAGAAAGTTGTCATTCCTTCATAAACTTTGTACAATGCCAACTAATATCATTGCTAAACAAATCTTTAATTTTAGATTGAACGTATTTGCACTAAAAGGATATAGGGATCAAACAGGATTTGTTCCATATATATATGCCGCATACTGGGGAAATACTCTCTTCTACCATATATACGTAACTATCTGAACACTTCAAGTTTTCCGTCCATAGCAGTATGGAAAAGAATCATTAACAAATCGGTCAATCACAAGCAGTCTTTGATGTGGAACTCACGAACAACAGCAGACAGTGAATTTTCAAGATTTGTAACAGATCATTCTAGTGTCGCATCGTCATTATTATGGACGTACGCTGACTCGCGCAACCATATCATAAACTCCATATCTGCGTGTAGTAGTTCATTTATGAAGTAGTTTGTTTCCTAAGGAATAAGTATTCTTGTCACACAGTACACAGTGGTATAACTCACGGTATTTACATGGCTATTGTATATATTCAATAGAGACGTAACAAGCGACATTTCTTTGTGATACGTAATACAAATTTATCTTTAAATGATCTTTTCTAGGAACATTCTCAAAGAACAGCCTAAAGTACAAACAATGTTTTCTCAGAATTATATATTGTGACCTTACTTGTTTGTCATAAATGCATCATGTAGATCTACTTTATATCAACCATATTACAATGTCACATGACTTACTGAACAGCACTTGAGTTTACGGTACAACATATCTGACATGAGTTGTCATTTCATATAATCATTCACTGTAGACGTTCTGGACAAAAGGGTTCATAGAAAAAAAGTCGGTACAGCGGCCGTTCCATTTGCCCGCGACGTCATGTCAGAACGGATATATCATTTTGTGTCAAATCTAGGATTTTAGCTTTATTTTTCTGACATTCCTATATTGTTGTATTTTATGATATTATCTGTACCATTCTCCTGCTAAGTGGTTTTATGTTACAATCTGATTACATTTGTTTCTTTTCATTTTATAAACCACCATCTAATGTTAGTCTATTTCGATTAAAAATGATCTGTTTGCGGAGATCAGTCTTGTCAATATGGCGGAGCGGTCCAGGGGTAGAGCGCATGAGTCGTGATCCGAATATAGGTATTGTGAAGTTTGTAATCAAATTCCGCTCTACGCGATGGTTTAGATTGTTTCAATAATTCACTAGGGCTGATAACTACCTTATTACCTTGAAACTCAATATCTGTGAGCTTCATTAGATGGAGAGTCTGACATCGCTGTCCCGTCACTAAGAGAAAGAGCATAAAACTTTCCCAGACAATTGAAACAGTGTGGTGTCCCGCAGATTTTCTAAATTATTCAGGACAACTTTGACATCCCAAGTAGATTGATACCTTGGGAGAGCAGGCCGTTTATTGAAAACTCCTTTCTTCATCAAATCTTCACAACTCTTAAATTCGGCGCAAGTAGTTCACGGGTTAGTCAGTCAGGAAGCAGATATTTAGAGTGATTCAAGCTGTAATAAATTGTATGACAACCAATATAAATTAAATAAGTTTGAAATTAATGGATATGTCGGACTTGTTTGTGCTACGCTTAAGTATTTTGAGAGGATTGAATTCGCTGAATAAACAGATTCCAACTGACCCTTCCTCAAACGCACTGTAGCCACGCCCACCTTAGCAACAGGTGCTCGTTGTAACTACGTTAGACAAGCGCTTTACAAAATGGCGACCGACAATAATAAACGTAATGTAATTTTGGAGTGTCTTCCAAGCGATTTTGCGTTGAATTATCATTGTGATCAAACTTTGACTCTTTTACGCCTGTCTGGTTTACTGATAAGAAAGAAATACTCAAAACCGTCTGTGACAGACCAAAGATTATCAAAGAAAAATCAACATCATTGCTAAGCGTCTTATTGGAATGGACATATATACAGCCACAAATAAATGCACAAAATTTACATCGTTTGGATAATATAAGGATAATTTGTAATGTCTATTATAATCTGACATCAAAAATATTTGTTAAAAGTCCATGTGGTAAATATTTTGTTTTGAAATTGACAAAATAGTCTGTTTAATAAATAATTTAGAAAGTGAACAGACATTACAATATTAGGATTATATCTCAAATCATCAATTAATCATTCAACACATACATGTATTTCTAAAAATTCCAGAAATTATGCTTAACGAAACAAGGCCAGTTCTGGCTCGGACAAATTATATAATATTACGCAATAGGCCTAAACAATATTGTCCCCTGTGTGCACTATCTAGATATCAATCTTGTCCAGACCCATAATCAGCATTTCTCTTTGTCTGCCCCAGTTGGAATCCAATATACATCCAATCAGTGCTTCCTGTCATCATCTGACACATATATACAGTACATTTATGAAGTGTCAAATAGTTCTATAGACTTTTACTAAAATACCATTGATCAGGTCTGTGTTGAATGTTATAAAATGTGTACATTATTTTAGAACTGAATTCGACATCGGTGTGATTTGTAGGGTTTGAACACGATATATTACTAATTTCTGCTCTATCATAAACTGTAAACACCAGTGTAAATGAAATAATGAAGACATCAGAACTTTTCTAACGTTATACATTACGATTGAAAGAGATACTCATCAGTGAGTAACCAATACCAGTAAATCACCTGTATTTTAATTTTTCACTAGTATTAACAAAAATAAAAATATTTTTTCTGCATATATATGTTTATGGCTATACTATCTTCTAATCTCAATAATTATTGATGTTATAATTGATTCTGGGCATTTTTTGTTTTACAAACTAGGCATTTATAACTAATTTATAAAGTAATGTCCACCCTAAGCAAATGGAATATTCAAATACTTATCTAAATGCTGGTAAAAGTCAAATATTGTAGTTTATCAAACTAACAATAATGTTCATTCAACACGCAGATATATTGATCATATCAGACATTATATAAATTGCAACTTATTAAAACCAGAAGATGCATGAGAAGGACAGTTTGGTGAAATAAACCTTCACTGCTTTCTAATTATTGATTCGAATGACATAATTAATTAAGAATTTAGCTAATCAGTGTAAAATTGTTTAACAGTTTGTTGCTTGCATATATGTATATACAACACACATATTTTAAGTTGTTTCTTTATCTTCAAGGGTTATATTTTTCATTAATGTCTAATGTCTGCCCCCTCCCAGTAAAGCCGATATGAATAAATATTTCAATTTTTCTAGTCTCTCCGGATATCTGCTGTCCGAACAACACAATCCGTAGCTGAAACCTTTCACCATTGTCACATATTAACATAATATGATATAATAACAATGCTATCATCATCAGAAATCTACTATACTTATTTTTTATCGCACGATTATCTTTTCCTGTTTGTCTAAGGTTTGTCTAAGATAAGCGAGCTGCTGGGGGTGTGTCGAAATCCCCTTATCTCATTGGCCAATCGGCCTGTCAATCAAATATCTGAGGAAGGGTCAACTGTGTTATGAATGCATGCTAGTTTTGCCGCAATAACAAAACGTAATAATGGCGAGGCTTTCCTGATGTCACTGCCTATGTTTATGTTATAATAATAAACTTTATTTTTATGGCAACTATTAAAGATATGCACATATATATCATATGTGAATGACTAAATGCACATACGAGCAAACGTAGAGCAGACACAATGTGCTGTACAGTGCTTATTCCTCAACCCGACAGGAATGTCGACTTGTTCCAGGAAACCCGAGTCTTTAAAAGTGCTTAAATTTGATATCCATTCTTAAAATGTCATGCAAATTGTCGACCCATCTTCCTGGGAGGCAATACTGAAAACGAATTTGAACAGTCCTTAAACTATAAACCTGAAATGTGTATATTATGCGAGTAGCTAGAATAATACAAAGTGAATTTGCCAACTCAAAATTACTCAATACATTCAATTGAATATCGTTTAAAAATCGCTGTTTTTATCATTCTGCAGTTCTTGTTTACAAAGCTTATTGCATTGAGAGTCCCCAGTATGTACAATCGTTGTTAATGTTTTCAACCAAATGTATGCAAGAGCAGTGCAAAACAATGACTGTGTCACACTAGCCCCACATACGTGTCTCTGTACTCCGACTTTAATACGCGTAACAGACAGCGTACAGCGACAGTATAGAGATGTGACGTCCGTGGCTGGACTAGTGTCATGCCAACTCATACAACAAACTACATGAAATATTATTTCACAAATATAAGTGCTATTCACTGGAATAAATTCCTAATAACATAATACCCGCCTCGTATGTCAATGAATTCGAAAGAACATTAAAGTAATATAGGCTTCATTCTAATATGTTTGTAAAGTAAGGCATGTACTGAGGTTAGACCTGGTCGTCCCTCCCGGTACCCAAGCCAGACAAGTCTGGTGTATCTTATTTTAAAAGTGTATCTGGCTCATCGGAACATAACATATTTGAATTGGCTTCCTCCAGTATTCAATCAGGCTATTTTACAAGTTTGACTGTTAGTAATATGGTACAAAAATATATTTTCAATCGGTTATACATTGCGATGGTTCTTATTAGAGATGTTTTAGCCAATGTAACAACTATACTGTAATAAGCCAATTCAAACACTCTATGTTCAGATGAGCCAGATACATCTTTAACAATTCTGAATGGTTCGCAATCTCAAGAATATGTAAAGATGACAGTTTAGCTGTTGTTAATAAATACTGATGACTGCTTTTATTATCTCAACACGTTTTCTTTAATTCTTTCGTTTTTCAGTGTTGCAGATAGAATAACATGACAAAAAAGTAAGATAAAATAAAGGAGTGGATTTTGTCTGTTCAATTTGTCCAATTATCTGTCAATTGTTTTGAGTACTTTGATGGCCAGGCTTTTTACAGATAGTTGGACTCTCAGTATTCAAAAGAATGTTAAAATCAATATTTACATTTAATACCACACGGAATTATAAAGAGAATAATAGATTGATGACGAAGATGGAGAAAGCTGAGGAATGTATCTGGTGAGCCGAAGCCTGATACACTTTCTCCATCCACGTCACTTAACTATTATTCGGCATAGCTGTGTAACACTGACTTTGACCTACATTTTTGATCAAACAAATGTTGTCCTCGAAGCGGGCTTTTTAAAATCTGATCAATCATATTTTCACCCAAGAGGCACCGAACGGGGTTTTTGTTCACCCAAGAACGGGGTCGTTGTAAGATGTGTGAAGATTATCAGTTGAATATTGCATCAACATTTTACGTCATCAAATTGTTTACAAAAATAACGAGGCAGATTTCCCAGGGGCACGAATCTAATGAGATAGCTTCTTCCAAACGATCCAGATCACTGACCTTCTGTTTTTAGAAATATTGCTTCAGACTTTGTAATGGTTTACGTTAATGGTTTTTTAGTTAAAATGAAATAAATGTAAGAAAACGGTGTACTGAATGAACTTGTAATGACTTATCTGCTTAGGGGCACGAATCTACTAGAAAACAGCCTATATATATATATATATATATGTATGTCCATGATAGGCCAGGACCATAATTACAAAATATATAGATCAAATTTAAATTTTGTTAAGGAATTAGTTTTTCAACATGTTGCAAATTTCTTTTTAATGTCATTTAACATACCAATGGACATCATTCTATTTACGCTGTTTATCTTTTTAACGATATCTCTTGTTCTATTTATCCTGTCACTTATTGTGTTAAGTAAGGGGAAATACCTTTAATTCAAATAATAACGAGTTACATCCCCTAAATTGTGACGTAATTGATCTTGTAATTATGGTTAGCACCTTACGCCGAGTGAACTTGTTCCCATGACTCTGATACATTTTCAATAGCAATGTGAATTTATCTGCGCTTGGGTGCATCTGAAGAGCATTAATCAATAGAAAATCTGAGGCTTTGCAACAATTCAGTAAGAGACAACAATTAAATATAACAATTAATTCATACGCAATTTTCCACGAGTGTTTACAAATGCCTAGAAATGTCAAGTTCTAATGGACACGAGAACACTAAAATGGTATTTAGTACATTTATTACATGAACATATCAAAGTTTTGCAACATAACATCAGGAATCCATCTGTGCAGTCAGTCTATCAGTGTCATTTATGATTGCAAATGCATTTTCGACAAAATTTGGCGTTCTGCTATTGCTACCGGTACGTTATTTTCGTGAGAAACTCGACCGCATAGGGCATCCCTGATGAGTTGAAACGTAGATGGACTCAAATATCCGAAATGATGTTCTTCAAATGGTTTAGACAGTCAACAATTTGTTTACTACGTTGTTTACTACAAGGTTACAGTAAGTGCTTGCATTCGGGTCAAAATGCAGACTAAGGTTGTATAAGAACGAATAAAATTTAGCATCGTTTGAATAAAAAAAATATAAATTTTGATAAAGAAACATTAAATTGTATGCATTATACAAAAACGAAAGGTATAATAATATTCAATTGGATAATCCATTTTTTGAGTAAGTCCGGATAAAGATAACATCGCGACGCTTGACAAATAAGTAAATAGTCATGCTCGTCACATGGTCATGTGCCGTGAGATAAATGTCTTGTGAGCAAGTGACATGATAAAGAAATATTTTGAAAAGAGATGGTCGGCGCAATTTGAAGGTTATGATTTATTGTGCAACATAAACAAATGCCCTGATGTTACACTTGCTGGTCACTCCAGATCAAATTCACCGAAATTCAGTGGATTTCGGTAAGGTAACGTAACCTTTATCGAAAGGTAACCCAATCCGGATCAAGGTTACAACGTTGTTCGGTTGAAGAGAAATTGCCTTGGTGGTTAACGTAAGATTTGACACAACACTGATATGCAAATAGCAAAACCATATTAGTACGACTGCGCCGTAAAATATGGAGTACCCAGTTATCTGATCGATATGACTGCAAGTGACGGGAAAATTAGTCATCTATTTTAGTGCAGACAATTTTTCCATAAATCTTTTTAACCAACTGCTATCGCATGAAATTTATTTGGATTCGCCTTCAGACAATTAAATGAGAAGCAGTTAATTAGCATTTTACTTCCTTTTTTGGAGCACTACTTAAAAGCAAAAAAGACAATGTGTTGCAATTAGTGTAGTTGTAAATAGGACATTTATCAATAAAGACATTATTATCCCCGTAATTTCACGGTAACAAATAGCGCAATTGCGAACAGCATTATCTTCTGATCAGATGTAACAGGCCAGATACTAATCCCCTATTGCAGTCTTCATATAGTGCTGTTGATTTATGAAGATCATACTTTTCTGGAAGATACTCTGCTATTAAATGACGAGAAAAATGGCAGACATACCATTATAGAATCTATATCAATCTATTATGTGCCTAAAAAATTACATGTCGATATTGACAAAGAAACCCAATACATATACATCGGCCTATTCATAAAGGCTTTTTAGAGGCTTTTCTTGGAGGGGGAGGGGGGGGGGTTGCCATATTATACTGAAAGGGATCCGACTCTAATCACAATATTTCTCAAAAATGTAAAGAAACACAAACTATAACAAATTTAACGATTTATTATCGTCAGCAGTCTAACTGCGTAAACTGTTTACTTGACCTGACACCCGACCAACCAGTCCTATAACTATCCTTAAAGTGCCTATGGTAGGTGCATCTTTGGTGCATCGCGACCGGAAATCGTACCCTTGACATTATGCACTCGAGGTGACATCTACGAAATTACGCCGAAAGTATTCATTATTGTCCGTCATCGGAACGCCATATTGCTATACATTTGCTAGTTTCCAAAGATGTAATATGACAAAATGTCTGTAAAAATAACCTATGGAGTGGAGGAGTGTGCCCCACATAAGCTACACCCATACCGCTATGCCATTGTCAATCCATTTATGTGATGTGCTTTTTGATGGGATGGGAAAATTGAATTGATTTGATTTATATGGCCTTTAATCTCATGTTAGTGAAGAAATGGATATTCGCGAGAAAATATTCCATCAATTTGAATTCTCCAATCGCACCAAAAGAGCTTAAACGAAAAATGGAAGGAACTGTTTTGCAGGACATTTTATGCAGCGCAGTTTTTAAAACTCGTTTTAAGATACACACAATTCTCGTTTGAGTCCCCTGACCCTGTCCAAAAACTTATATACTGACTAAGTGCTAATATATTGTGGGAAGCGATAAACAATAAATAAAAAAGTAGCACTGAACCAATGACAGAAGTAAATGTAAAAAGATGATGGAACAGACATAGTAATCACCAACTTCCATCCACTGTCTAGTACACATAGTATGTCCTGTCTTGATAAAAACAGTCGATCTGTTTTCGGTTACTCATTTTTCTTCAGCTTAATATGATCATGTGATGAGACTATTTTATAACACGCGGAAAAAAATTAACGGCAACATACATCTTTTTGCGATTATTTTAGACAGTAAAGGCTACCCCCATAACTGTAACCGAACCATGAAACCGATGTAAATACCAAGCACATCTCACCTACCTTGCACACCAATAATTGCTCTTAAGTATCTCTACTTTTTCACATAAAAATGTAATACACCACACGACACGCAACCAGTCAATGACAAGTTAAGTATTGTAGAAGACTAATACGTCGGTGAGTGTTCATTGTTTACACAGAAGCGCGTAATTGACTCAGTATCTAGACTGCAGCACTGTCGGTGTAAACAGTGCGTCGTCATGTTCATCGAAGATTATTCTTCCATTACGTATTGAAAAGTTGTCAGTTGCTTTCGGAGAACAAATATACTGGTTGGAAAACCTGGGAAGCTGTACCTAAAGGGCGATATTTTGAAACTGTATAAGAATGTAGATGTTAGAAGTTCTTTATTTTTCTTGTTGTGAGCAGTAGCGTCCAATTTATAAACTACAGTCAACAGTCCGTTAAGTTTACTACATAAAGACAATAGAAAGTTTATGCAAGGCATCAAAGTCGCCGGGAAAATGTTTAGAAAAATAATTATTGTGAAATATTTGATGGGAATATGTAGAAACAGTTAAACAAAATTGTGGTAATAACACAAACTGAAATTTTACAAATATTGAACATGCAATATTTGTGTAAGGAATGCACATATATTACATTGTTGATGTAAATAACATCAAAGGGCAAAATCATCTTTTTCTTTGGAAAAAATGTCTTGAACAGCTTTTAATAAAAATACAATGCACATTTGATGAAACTACATTCAACAATAGAAAATTATTCTTAGTGTCTCACCTGTGTCACAATATTACTGATGGTGCTAAATTGGAAATATAATAGTCAGACTAACTTATGTAGCTATATACAATGTACATGTATACGTCTTTCTATGTCTCTGTATCGGACAATAATACACACACTAACCCCAATTTGTAGATCATATAGAAATGCTTCATTACATCATAGAGGTGCCACGTCATAATAAGCATGAAATGTCTTTTTACAAAAATATATCCAGCTTGTAATAAACATGTTATTCAGGGTTCGCCCACATCGGTGGTAAAAAACTGCCTTACAAACTGACTCACATGACAGATGATTTGAACTGGTTGATTCCTACACCTAATCTGAATCTCTCCCTCCAAAAACGAAGCACATTACGTTTGTCGTTGGCCTGACTTATACCCCAATTGTTAGATACTAAAGAAATGCTCCATTACATATCAGAGGTGCCCCATCGTAAGCTTTAAATGTCTTTTTACAAAATACATCATGCACAACCTACAAATTTGCTTCGACTTTTATTACTTTGGATTGATTGGCTTAAGCAGTCAAAAACTAATTTTGGGGCGGGACATTGGTGTCATTAAATACACACTGTTGCAGTTGGCGGTGGCATTAAATTCCGGCTGAACACTAGTAACATCAAATAATGTTATTGGTTTGTTTTTAAAGAATACTAACGTTGTTTAACAGTTATTGACTTGTATTATCAATTGTGAGAAAGGTTATACTTTGATATCATCGCGTTTCAAGCTGCTAAATATACACGGGACGAAAATAAACTTCATCTTGATGATGTATCCAAGGCAACTGTTCTTAATAAACAGTTCCAGTCAATCTTCAGCAATAAATCTCCTCTATACCTCGCCTCTTACTGCAAAACGAAACTCCAATATCTATCAGATTTAAACCAACAGTCACCACCTGAAAATAGCGATAGCTACCATAAAATGCCTGATATACTTATCAGTGCAAATGGTATTGAAAAACTACTGTCAAACCTAAACCCACATAAGGCATGTGGCCCGGATAAAATTAAACCCGTCATCCTTAAAATGTTAGCTAAAGAACTGCCACCAATCCTGGAAAAAACGTTTTCAAAAATCTATTGATGCAGGATCCTTACCATCCAAATGGAAAGATGCAAATGTTGCCCCTGTCTATAAGAAGGGCGACAGGTCAAACCCAGCCAATTACAGGCCCATCTCTTTAGCTTGTGTGTTATGTAAGACCCTTGAACACACAGTATTCTCATCAATAACTAAACATTTTACCAATCTTGGTATTCTTTATCAACTCCAACATGGCTTCAGGGAAAAAAGATCAACTGTGACTCAACTAATTATGCTGGTTGATGACCTTGTTAAATCAGTATACAACAAAGAAGCAGTTGACCTGATTCTTTTAGACTATAGCAAGGCCTTTGATAAAATGAGCCATGAGAACGTCCTTCTTAAACTACATAACTATGGACTACGAGGTCAAACTCTTAAATGGATATAGAGCTTCCTTCATAATCGCCAACAGTCCGTTATCCTTAACGGTACAAGATCTGATCCTATCCCAGTTTCTTCGGGTGTCCCACAGGGGTCTGAATTTGGACCCCTGCTCTTTCATGCAAACATAAATGATCTCCCACAAAACATTCAGTCAAACGTCCGCCTCTTTGCAGATGACACTGCAATATGCATGTCCATCACCACGGTTAAACAGTCCCAAACCCGTCAAAATGATCTGAAATTACTTGAACAGTGAGAGATCGACTGGGATATGGAGTTCAATCCTTCCAAATGCCAAGTCATCCACATCACCAGGAGAAATCATTCTATTCCCTCACAATACTTCCTTAATAATACCCTCACTCACTGAATCTGTCACCTCAGCAAGATATCTTGGAGTAGATATCTCCAGTGATCTTTCATGGGACACCCACATAAATAGGTCAATCACAAAAGCAAGAAACTTAAAGACAAATCGACCCCACTGAAATCCATGGCTTACCAGACCCTAGTGCGACTCCAGCTGGAATATGGTTCAGAAATATAGTCTCCCTTTTTCCAGTCTCTTATATATCAGCTAGAGTCAGTCCAAAGAAGGGCAGCCCGCCAGGTCTGAATTTGGACGCACATCTAGTGTTACGGAAATGCTAGATAGTCTGTAGTGGCGCAGGTTAGACTTCAGACGCATTGACTCTAGACTGTCCCTTATGTTCAAAATAAGAAATGATTTGGTTGCAATCCCCATCCAAGGTAATCTCACCCCACTAACTAGAGCACCCCGTCACTTCCATACTCTGTCGTATAGACTACTACAAATACACATTCTTTCCCCGGCCTGTTCATCAGAATTTGTGACAATGTTTAAAATTCGTTTAATTTCAGATGACACGAGTTTAAGTCAAGTGAAAAAGAGAACGAAATAATTGACGAATTTCACACTGTGAATAACCCGATATGTATTCGGCCGATTGATGCATTTGCGAGTGAAGCGTTTCAGACGGATGAGTAATGGTGTGAATTTCTGACCAATAATTTGTAATTTCGATTTGTAAATTGTGAAACGATACATAGCGATATATTTGCGGAATAAAGCTGGTATCGTCTGTTAAAATTTGACTCATAGAAAAAATGTGAAAAATCAGACAGACTTGCAACCTCAGTAGAATTGTTCGTGAATGATATTTCTTTTAATATGTGGAGTAACACTATTCCATCGCAAAACGCTTCAAATCGAGCAGCTGAAGGCGATTGTTACAATTTTTTCTATATGTCAAATTTAAACAGACGATACCAGCTTTATTCCACAAATATGTTGATTAGTATCGTTTTTATAGTTAAATTTGACTTTCACTGTCGTTCAGATGATAGAAGATCTAAATAAACATCCACATTACAAATTATTGGTCAGAAAATTAATACCACAACTCACCCGTCGCAAACGCTTCACTCTGTCGCAAACGCATCCCTCGGCGGAATACATAGTGGGCTTGCTATACACCTTGTTTCACCCACAAGCAAATCACCCACTTACTCCTCCAATTTGAACTAGACTGGACTTCTTATTGTGCCCTTTGGACTCCTATTTATTCCCTGGGTCTTAAAGCCTAGTCATTCCTAGTGAGAATTCTTACTCCTATGTTGATGTCGCATACCAAGATGCCTGGTATCGCCGGTTTACTATCTATCTCTGCTTCAGATAATATATGATAGCTGTAAAAGTCGTCTTGTCGAAATACTTAAACATACATGTGTCCAAGCGGAAAAGACGTTAAATAAATACTGTAAGAAACTGTGCTAAATGTAACTTGATTTGCAATGTTGTCAATCATGGAGTCATTGGTTTTACCTTATTGTCGGGACATAAACAAACTTTTCCATTCTTAGAGGAGTATATTTGAAAAGAATTAATGCTGAATTTATACTTATTATGTGTATGTTATTCATTGCTGTTTGAATAAATTTGTTGATAGCACAATGAAATGAACACAAATTGATTACATTATTAGATCTAAATATAGCTTTTTGATATCTAGACAGTTGAAACAAAATGTTATGTCAGTCTGAGTTAATTAGGGAAAGTATTAATAGTTTACTACTTGTATTGCTAGAGAATCATTTAGAACAAGAAACTATGCAGTCACTGTACATCAAATTAAACATAGTACTACCTAAAGAATTTTGGTAATAAATTGTTGAATGTGGGGCTATCTGACATGAAAACGCATATAAACGTATACTTGACATACATGTATATGTAGCCCTATGCTTAAATACACTTTCATGTTCATAGATTACTAGAGTTACCAATTAAGGACTATTTAAGAAAAGTCCTACATTCGCTTTGATGTCTAAAATTAGGTTTCTTCCTGTTGAGAAATGCGTCTTTACCGAAAAAGGAAAGTAGATGCAATTTAGATAGTTTGAATCTATTTTATAGATATTAGAGCAGAGAAGAAAAAATGCAACACCGCTTTAAAATATCGTCGGCTCAGTTCCAGTGGGACGTTAATAATGTTTTGGCAATATTGAGTTTTTGGTATCGTTTTGTTCGTCTCTTTGAGCTCTAAATGATGGTGAGATTTGTTACCCTGTAGAACTGTTCTAAATAGACTAAACGCCAATTCCACAAAGACGTAAGACGAACAAGTTATCTTTAAACGTTTATTTCCAAAACTAATAAAATGCTACTTCCGTCAGTATAGAATTAAGGCGACGATATAGCGATGTTTGTGACAGGATGTTGGGGAACAGCTGCTTGTTACCAACCTCATATTTAATGTGATTAACATTTTATAACATTAAATAACACACTTTGCCATTCTTTCTTCACTAACTGGTAGTTAGAGGACAATTATGTATAATTCAGATCAACGAAGTATATTTTTATCATTGTAATAATACACATAAACTATTTAACACGCAATACTTTGAAAAGCCGTAATCTATAAACACAGTAATAAGAATAGGAATAAGATTAGTTGATTAAAGTTAAAAAAGATAGATTCGTTATAATGTCATTTAATATGAACTAGTGATGGCGTGATTATCGAAAATAATCGTAAAATGGTCGCTAGACATCCGACATCGGTGACAATCAATTATGAACAACAATTCGATTATTCGTTTTTTACACGTAAGGTAATTGCAAGATACTCATGCGGTCACAACAAGACAGTGTCGAGGCACATGGCAGAAATAACGTGGTGCCTCTCTTGAACACTAATTTCATGTTTAGTTCTGATGTTCATACAACGAGTTAAAAATATCTGCAATACCAGGTAAGGGGCAAAATGAACGTAGCATTCCGAAGAACGAATGCATGTGCCTCTGCAATTTCCCTGGGGTGTCCTTTTCGCCTGACTAGCCCGTTGGGTCGCCTTGATGCCGGTCGCACAGTATTTGTTCGGTATTCGTACGGCGGTTGCCACAAAGAAGCCGATGCCTGTACTGTGCACTAATGTCTGTTGTGGTCATTATAGCGTGTGGGGTCTTGAAAAAACACCTACTTCCACGCTGCACGGCAACCGAATGTGGCTATATAGCTGTAAGCGTCTTAAACACACGGATTAAAAATTAACCGTTGACCTAACTGCCGACCTACTATGTTTGTCCCGCTTGGGGCTCGACCCAGTGATCATCATCATACGAAGCGAGCACTGTAGCATTGTGCCCCCAGGATTGTTTTTATGATACATGTATAAGTTTTGTATGATTTCAGACAATCGATGTAAAGAAAAAGATAATTGGTCGCTAGGTACAGGGTACAACAACTTGGCGAACATATGACAATGGCTCAGAATGATATCAATACCGATATGTTGCAACCAAGCTATGATTTCAACATTACAAATGCTACTCTTGTCAACGGAAGTCACGGGGAAGGTAACACATATATCTTTTAATTTAAGTGAAAGTTCCTGATAAAAAAAATTAAAGTAATATTATCAATACTGGATTGTACGTACACATCCCTAGTATAGTCTAGCAATGCGCAATTATTGACAATTGACATTCATTTAGAAGTCTGATATTCGTGATTCGTATAAAACATTCTGTAAATTACACTTAAAAACTAATTCTTTCGGTATAAATGCCATCCTTGATAGGCAAAGATCTCACAGACATTGAAATATGATTTCGGGATATCGATAGGTGTGATGACGTCAGATGTGAGTACGTTTGGTCATTCTCGACAGCTCTCGGATATGTTCGTACCACTTCGTTACTCTACAAACATTCTCTAGTGTATGTCAGGCGGAGTACTTTGTGGCAAAATTCTACATTTTATGCGGTCAAAAAATAGTTCTCGTAAAACAGATTGAACTTCAAAAGAACTTCGCTAAATTCACATAAGAAATGGACTATCGTTGTCATTTCTAATTAAAAACTCACATATTTCAGTCTTCATATAGCTTAAACATGTGATTTTAATCCTGTTTCACAAGACTCGAACATCCGAGGCACTTGACGTTGTTGGCCGAGGCTTTCCGGATGTACGTTTGGTGTGAGAATGGTAGATGTGATGACGTTTGAAGTTTTTGGACGTTCCGTGTGAAGACGTTCCAGTACGGGCGGCAAACCGACAACTGTGATTTTGGCGCGTCTGTGTATCGGCGCACCCCCCGCCAAACTGACAAATATCTGTTGGTCGTATTGGTGCACTTTATTTCTCGTTCATGTATATGTCAGAGCGAGCGGCAGAATCAGCCATCATCAGAAACGCCGTAGAAGGCCTCTTTTTATACATAAACAATACTCATTGATGTTGATTCAAGCTTTCTTTTTATTGCAGATTTGTTGTTACCTGTTTATTCCCAATGGGGATTTTGGGTCAAGTTTATATCTACACCAATCATTGTGTGTGCCGGAATCGTTGGTAACGGCTTGTCTCTGGTTGTCATGAAAACCAAAAACTTACGTCATAAATCATATTCGCATTACTTGTCTTGCTTGGCTATATTCGATACATTTACACTTATTGTGCGTCAAATTGAAAGCGTGGACGAATATTACGTCAATTTCCTGGCTAAACATGGAGTGTTTCAACATTTTAACAGCGTCGGTTGTAAGACATATAATTTTTTCTCACATACAATTACTTTAATAAGTTCATGGCTGGTTGTGTTTATGGCTTTGGAGCGACTTATTGCCGTTTGCTTCCCGTTTGAAGGAGTCAAGCTACGGGAGCCAATGAGTGCCGTTAAACTGATGAGCACGCTAATTGTAGTAGCGTGTGCGAGTCAGTCATTCCGGTTTGTGATGGTTGACCATATTCTGTATGACCCGGACAACGGAATCTGGGACTGTCAGTCCGGGGACGGATACGCCGAACTTTATACAAGTCTCGATGTGTATTTCTTCCAGTGGACGTTGATTTTCATTCTACCGGTTGTTTTGATTGCGTGTTTTAACTCTCTGGTTCTGTACCAAATATTCAAGGTGAAGAGAGAATTTTACCGTCATGAAAATAATTACCGAAAGTATCGTCATGGTAAAATTTCACAAAAGAAGCATCGAAGTACATGTATGTTGTTGGCTGTTACATTTACGTATATCTTAACATTACTGCCGCTGTTTACACTGAGTTTCATAGTTGATATATCTATAAAAATGGGGAGCTTGGACACGGCCAGATATATGTTTTTGTCACTGAGACCCTACATAGACGTGTGTGTATCCATTTCGCTACTCAATTACGCTATTAATTTCTTCATTTACGTGTTATCGGGAAAAAATTTCCGGTATGAATTTGTCAATTGTTGTAGGAAGAACAACCAGTTTATGAGATCTTCCACTCCGAGAAGCACCAGAGAGGAACTACTGCGCATGTCTACAAATCGGCAATCATAATCAGAATAAACTTTACAGCATGACTCGTAATTTAATATTTGTTTATCAATACATGTGGTTAATCTTGGACGGAATGTTTATGCGACTGCTTATTTCATTTTAATTATCATAAGCCATATAACCCATGCAAAACACACATTATACACATCTATACAAACATACATATACATCATGGAGCAGGAACAGTATTACACATGTACAAACATACATATGTGTGATGGAGAAGGAAAGGTATAACACATATACAAACATACATATATGTGATGGAGAAGGAACAGTATAGCACCTATACAAACATACATATATGTGATGGAGCAGGAACAGTATAACACCTATACAAACATACATATATGTGATGGAGCAGGAACAGTATAGCACTTAAACAAACATGCATATATGTCATGGAGCAGGAACAGTATAACACATATACAAACATACATATGTGTGATGGAGCAGGAACAGTATAGCACCTATACAAACATACATATATGTGATGGAGCAGGAACAGTATAGCACTTAAACAAACATGCATATATGTGATGGAGCAGGAACAGTATAGCACTTAAACAAACATACATATGTGTGATGGAGCAGGAACAGTATAGCACTTAAACAAACATACATATGTGTGATGGAGCAGGAACAGTATAGCACCTATACAAACATACATATATGTGATGGAGAAGGAACAGTATTACAAATATACAAACATACATATATGTATGGAGCAGGAACAGTATAGCACCTATACAAACATACATATGTGTGATGGAGCAGGAACAGTATAGCACTTAAACAAACATGCATATATGTGATGGATCAGGAACAGTATAACACTCATACAAATATACATCTATGTCATGGAGAAGGAACAGTAAAGCACATATACAAACATACATATGTGTGATGGTGATGGAACAGTATAACACATATACAAACATACTTATATGTGATGGAGAAGGAACAGTATAACACATATACAAACATACTTATATGTGATGGAGAAGGAACAGTATAACACATATACAAACATACTTATATGTGATGGAGAAGGAACAGTATAACACATATACAAACATACTTATATGTGATGGAGAAGGAACAGTATAACACATATACAAACATACATATATGTGATGGAGAAGGAACAGTATAACACATATACAAACATACTTATATGTGATGGAGAAGGAACAGTATAACACATATACAAACATACATATATGTCATAGAGAAGGAACAGTATAACACATATACAAGCATACATATATGTCATGGAGAAGGAACAGTATAACACATATACAAACATACATATATGTCATAGAGAAGGAACAGTATAACACATATACAAACATACATATATGTCATAGAGAAGGAACAGTATAACACATATACAGACATACATATATGTGATGGAGCAGGAACAGTATAACATATATACAAACCTTCATATATGTGATGGAGAAGGAACAGTATAACACATATACAGACATACATATATGTCATGGAGAAGGAACAGTATAACAAATATACAAACATTCATATATGTCATGGAGAAGGAACAGTATAACACATATACAAACATACATGTATGTGATGGTTAAGGACCATTATAACACATATACAAACATACATATATGTGATGGTTAAGGACCATTATAGCACATATACAAAGATACATATATGTGATGGTTAAGGACCATTATAGCACATATACAAACATACATATATGTGATGGTTAAGGACCATTATAACACATATACAAAGGTACATATATGTGATGGTTAAGGACCATTATAACACATATACAAACATACATATATGTGATGGTTAAGGACCATTATAACACATATACAAAGATACATATATGTGATGGTTAAGGACCATTATAGCACATATACAAAGATACATATATGTGATGGTTAAGGACCATTATAACACATATACAAAGAAACATATATGTGATGGAGAAGGAAAAGTATAACACATATACAAACATTCATATATGTGATGGAGCAGGAACAGTATAACACATATACAAACATACATATATGTGATGGAGAAGGAACAGTATAACACATATACAAACATACATATATGTCATGGAGCAGGAACAGTATAAAACATATACAAGCATACATATATGTCATGGAGCAGGAACAGTATAACACATATACAAACATACATATATGTGATGGAGCAGGAAAAGAATAACACATATACAAACATTCATATATGTGATGGAGCAGGAAAAGTATAACACATATACAAACATTCATATATGTGATGGAGCAGGAAAAGTATAACACATATACAAACATTCATATATGTGATGGAGCAGGAACAGTATAACACATATACACGCATACATATATGTCATGGAGCAGGAACAGTATAACACATATACAAACATTCATATATGTCATGGAGCAGGAACAGTATAACACATATACACGCATACATGTATGTCATGGAGCAGGAACAGTATAACACATATACACGCATACATATATGTGATTGAGCAGGAACAGTATAACACATATACACGCATACATATATGTGATTGAGCAGGAACAGTATAACACATATACAAACATTCATATATGTCATGGAGAAGGAACAGTATAACACATATACAAACATTTATATATGTCATGGAGAAGGAACAGTATAACACATATACAAACATTAATATATGTCATGGAGAAGGAACAGTATAACACATATACAGACATACATATATGTGATGGAGAAGGAACAGTATAACACATATACAGACATACATATATGTCATGGAGAAGGAACAGTTTAACACATATACAAACATTCATATATGTGATTGAGCAGGAACAGTATAACACATATACAAACATTTATATATGTCATGGAGAAGGAACAGTATAACACATATACAGACATACATACATGTGATGGAGAAGGAACAGTATAACAAATATACAAACATTTATATATGTCATGGAGAAGGAACAGTATAACACATATACAGACATACATATATGTCATGGAGAAGGAACAGTATAACAAATATACAAACATTCATATATGTCATGGAGAAGGAACAGTATAACACATATACAAACATACATGTATGTGATGGTTAAGGACCATTATAACACATATACAAACATACATATATGTGATGGTTAAGGACCATTATAACACATATACAAAGATACATATATGTGATGGTTAAGGACCATTATAGCACATATACAAACATACATATATGTGATGGTTAAGGACCATTATAACACATATACAAAGATACATATATGTGATGGTTAAGGACCATTATAACACATATACAAACATACATATATGTGATGGTTAAGGACCATTATAGCACATATACAAACATACATATATGTGATGGTTAAGGACCATTATAACACATATACAAAGATACATATATGTGATGGTTAAGGACCAGTATAACACATATACAAACATACATATATGTGATGGTTAAGGACCATTATAACACATATACAAAGATACATATATGTGATGGTTAAGGACCATTATAGCACATATACAAAGACACATATATGTGATGGTTATGGACCATTATAACACATATACAAAGAAACATATATGTGATGGAGAAGGAAAAGTATAACACATATACAAACATTCATATATGTGATGGAGCAGGAACAGTATAACACATATACAAACATACATATATGTGATGGAGAAGGAACAGTATAACACATATACAAACATACATATATGTCATGGAGCAGGAACAGTATAAAACATATACAAGCATACATATATGTCATGGAGCAGGAACAGTATAACACATATACAAACATACATATATGTGATGGAGCAGGAAAAGTATAACACATATACAAACATTCATATATGTGATGGAGCAGGAAAAGTATAACACATATACAAACATTCATATATGTGATGGAGCAGGAACAGTATAACACATATACACGCATACATATATGTCATGGAGCAGGAACAGTATAACACATATACAAACATTCATATATGTCATGGAGCAGGAACAGTATAACACATATACACGCATACATGTATGTCATGGAGCAGGAACAGTATAACACATATACACGCATACATATATGTGATTGAGCAGGAACAGTATAACACATATACACGCATACATATATGTGATTGAGCAGGAACAGTATAACACATATACAAACATTCATATATGTCATGGAGAAGGAACAGTATAACACATATACAAACATTTATATATGTCATGGAGAAGGAACAGTATAACACATATACAGACATACATATATGTGATGGAGAAGGAACAGTATAACACATATACAAACATTTATATATGTCATGGAGAAGGAACAGTATTACACATATACAGACATACATATATGTGATGGAGAAGGAACAGTATAACACATATACAGACATACATATATGTGATGGAGAAGGAACAGTATAACACATATACAGACATACATATATGTCATGGAGAAGGAACAGTTTAACACATATACAAACATTCATATATGTGATTGAGCAGGAACAGTATAACACATATACAAACATTTATATATGTCATGGAGAAGGAACAGTATAACACATATACAGACATACATATATGTGATGGAGAAGGAACAGTATAACAAATATACAAACATTTATATATGTCATGGAGAAGGAACAGTATTACACATATACAGACATACATATATTTCATGGAGAAGGAACAGTATAACAAATATACAAACATTCATATATGTCATGGAGAAGGAACAGTATAACACATATACAAACATACATGTATGTGATGGTTAAGGACCATTATAACACATATACAAACATACATATATGTGATGGTTAAGGACCATTATAACACATATACAAAGATACATATATGTGATGGTTAAGGACCATTATAGCACATTTACAAACATACATATATGTGATGGTTAAGGACCATTATAACACATATACAAAGATACATATATGTGATGGTTAAGGACCATTATAACACATATACAAACATACATATATGTGATGGTTAAGGACCATTATAACACATATACAAAGATACATATATGTGATGGTTAAGGACCATTATAGCACATATACAAACATACATGTATGTGATGGTTAAGGACCATTATAGCACATATACAAAGATACATATATGTGATGGTTAAGGACCATTATAGCACATATACAAAGATACATATATGTGATGGTTAAGGACCATTATAACACATATACAAAGAAACATATATGTGATGGAGAAGGTACAGTATAACACATATACAAAGATACATATATGTGATGGAAGTTGGACCAGTATAACACATATACAAACAAACAAGGTATTAACAAATTGAGATGTACTAAAGGAAATAAAGCATTATTAATAGTTACCACATTTATGGTAAAAATTTAGTGTTTTTCTGCGTATTAAATCTTAAAACATACGTACAGACAAACAAAAGAACATATCAATTCGTTGAAATACAATACACAATTTAGATTTATATAAAGAAATGCGGGGTTGTTCGATGTTGTAAATCTGACCGTTGTCAATAATATTACTTTAACAATAAAATCTTCCGACTGCCCAAGACAGGTACGAACGAATATCTATCCTCTTGCCTACAGATATTTCTGATCTCTTCCCTTGTTCAATGTCACTTTGATAATGCATCATCAGTCTGGTTTAACACAAGATTTACAGAATAAATTGCAAGTCACACAAAATAAACTGGTGAGATTTGTATTGAACTTACATCCTAGATCACATATTGGCACAGAACATTTTTCCCGTTTAAATTGGGTACCCGTAGAAAGTAGAGTGAATCAAATTATGCTATGTCATATTCATAAAATCCATTCCCAATTTTCCCCTTCTTATTTAAATGATCAATTTACCCCCATCAGTGAAATCCACAAATATCCTACCAGTTTCAGAGTTAAGGCTGATGTTACCCCAGATGGAACAAGTTATTTAATGTCAGAATGTAAGAGATTTGTAATTCCTAAAGTCAAGGGTTTTGGAAAGACATATTTTGCTTTCAATGATTGTTGTCTTTGGAACAGTCTGCCACAAGATGTGAGGGATGCCAAAAGTATTTCTTCTTTCAAATGCAAAGTAAAAAAACACATTTGTAGCTCGTCTTAAATAATGTATTGTCTTCCCTTTTTAATCAGTTTTAGCATTTGTAACCTTGTTATCTTTTATTTATTTAGCTTTTTTATCCATTATTCCAATCAGAGATAACTTATTGTTTTATTGTTTCATCGTTTTATATATTTGTTTATAAACATGTAACACAATGTCTTGACTGTGATAATCATAACTTATAATTCTTTCTATGTCACACAATACTATATATTAAGGACCACAATGAAAATAAGAGTTTTTACTTGTACTCTTTTTTGTGTTATCCTTAACATATAATGTTGATTGATATGGCTTTATTGATTCATGCATAGTGTTGTTACATGTATATATGTCTTAATTTTATATTGCCATGTAAATTGTACATTATATGTTGAAATAATTCTATCTATCTATCTATTGTTGCTTCATTTGGCAAATTTGTTATCTATATTGTAAGCTTCTAAGATATAAAAATCGTGTCAGTAAAATGTTTATAATAATTACATTGTTACTTGTCTTCCTTGTCGTCTATTAACAGGCATTTACACAATTGTATATCTTTGTAAAACCTCGATAATAAGACCACCCATAGGACCCTTAAAACCGGTATTTATATTGAAGTGGTCTTAATACTGAGGTTTAATTAAGATCAAAACAGTGAAAATGGCCTTGAACATTGTGTTTTTAATTTTGTAGTGGTCTTATTATTGGGGTGGACTTTAAGTGAAGGTTTACTGTATTTCACCTAGAAAAAAGTCTAAGATTGTTATTTAAGATATTACATGACCACCGAAATAGACGACACAACTGTATAATCACTGAAACAGTCGACAAGATGAAATAATAACGGCAACAACCGACAATATGGAATAATAACGGCAGCAACCGACAAGATGGAATAATCACGGAAACAACCGACAAGATGGAATAATCACGGAAACAACCGAAAGACGGTATACTCACGGAAACAACCGACAAGACGGTATAATCAAGGAAGAAGCCGACATGATGGTATAATCACAGAAACAACCGACAAGACGGTATATTCACGGAAACAACCGACAAGATGGTATAATCACGGAAACAACCGACAAGACGGTATAATCACGGAAACAACCGACAAGACGGTATAATCACGGAAACAACCGACAAGATGGTATAACCACGGAAGAAGCCGACATGATGGTATAATCACGGAAGAAGCCGATATGATGGTATAATCACGGAAACAACCGACAATACGGTATAATCACGGAAGAAGCCGACATGATGGTATAATCACGGAAACAACCGACATGACGGTATAATCACGGAAGAAGCCGACATGATGGTATAATCACGGAAACAACCGACAAGACGGTATAATCACGGAAGAAGCCGACATGGTGGTATAATCACGGAAACAACCGAAAAGACGGTAAACTCACGGAAGAAGCCGACACGATTGTATAATCACGGAATAAGCCGACAAGATGATATATGAAACGGCCGACACAATTTCATAATCACGGAAGTAGCTAAAACGATGGTTTAATCACAAAAAGTGAATAATCACAGAAAAAGACTACATGATTGTATTTAATTGCCGAAGTAGACTACACAAATGTATATACGGAAACATCTACCACGATTCAGGGCTACAGAAATATCTCTTTCATCTCTATCTGTATATAATAAAGTATAAAATTACTCCCCTTATGTCTTAATATGATATTTCAAAACACACATACTTTCTTAGCAACAAAACAGCAACTTATGCAAATCAGCAGAATATATTGAAGATTAAAACGTGAATATTTCATATGAATATACAGATAAATCGATTTTACAATTCAATTTTAAAATATTTTTTCTTACAACTCTATAAAGTTCAGTAAGACTCTTTGCATGTTAAAAGTAAATAACAATCTACTCCCGGATACGTTTTTAAATGTCAACGTTACCCTAAGGATCTAGAGAGGAGACTCAGTTTTGAGAATGTTAACTTTCTTCTGCTGCTCTTCATCTCTGCTCACATGATAAAACATGCACATTTTCTGATTCATTTTGACTGATTTTGAAATGCCAATTGATGTTTTGAGTTCAATCAAATTGTAAGAAACCTAAGTTACCAGAATAAATACTGATTTGTTTAACTAAAAGAGGTCAGGAGGATCAGGTTAATTTGTCTGAGTAATGTATTTTGTGTTTTCAATATTATTAACCATTTTTTCTCTTTTAATTAAATTATACCTATTGGTGATCCATTTTATCAGGTTACTCTGTAAAATACGAGTTATAGTCGGAAAATACCTGCACGTTTCTCGTTCTCGAAAAATGTGAAATATTTATCAAAAAATTGTTATATGCACTAAAAGTTATCATTTTTTATCCTCGGTAAAGTCACTCTTTGCCTTGACTTTACATGTGTTAGATTGCGTTAATTACCATGAAACTAGGAAAGGACCTACCTTCTTACCGCCAAAAAGGATCAAGACCAATGTAACACATTTTTATCAAGATCTTTAGTCAATGAAATTTTGAGCACCATTTGTCCAAATATGAGACGCTGGAGGTTTTTCAGGAAAAAGGTGCTAAAAAGGGCTTTTGTTCGAAACTATCCGAAATATGGTATAAGCCAGAAATTTGTCAACATAGCAATTACAAACAATCAACAGTTTAACCAAGTAGTGATTTGTTATCAAGGGAAGCGATTAATAGTCATTATCTAATTATGTCAGACATGGATTCCTACGTCTGGACAAAAAGATGCCTTTGAAACAAAGTATTTATGATAATTCTGAAAACACACACATTAATAATAAAAAATTATCAATTTTTAGTGCATAAAACTCTTTTCAAAGTAATTTCCACGTACGTCTATGCATTTTGTTTCTCTGTTGTATACCTTCTGCAAACCACGAAGTAGACAAGGGACCGTATTCATAAACGTTTATGACTGAATCTCCGATTTATACTTTAAAATGGAAAATTTTCATTTTGTTCCTACGTAATTGTTCCACAAAATATTTTGATAAAACATGGCAAAAGTGTAGAGTGAGTAACAAGAAATATTCAGGCAAAAATTTATCCGTTTAAATATAATGAAAACGAAATGCTTGTAAATTTAATTTTTGCAATTTTAAAGTGTGAGATTCAGTCTTAAAACGTTTGTGAATACGCGCCCTGTGTCTCAGGTACCTTACTTGTCTCCTCATACAACTCTTCATATATTGAATGCCTAGCAAGGACCTGCCAGTACTAATTGTTCACGTGTTTGGTATGGCGCAAATAGGGATCGAACCCAGGACCTCAAAGCGGACACTACTAATTAAAAGAGAGAGAATAAGTTGCTACTGGGAACGCCACATACATAAGACAGTGCCTCCCCACACATACCTCCGGGAACACAACAATTCATAAAACGTGTGAGTGGGGAGGGAAAAGTATTGTGAATGTTGAAGTGCTATCCCTGGTGGATGAAACGATAACAGCATAAAGTGCGGGGGAGACTTTTTACGGCCACCACACTGCACAGGCAAAACAACTGTAATAATAAAACAGAGAGAATAAGTTTCTACTGAAACACAAATAACAGTAATCTGAAATACGAAGATAAACATTCAGCTGGCCTTCTTAGTGTGTTCTAAATACATGTAATTACAATGAATCCTATTACTCTGATATGTTTATTATGCGAACTATCGGGAGAGTTTTCTACATCGTCATATATACGTCCAGAAAGCTTTTAACACGCAAATAATGAATTAACTAATGGAAAACCGTGATAAGCTACATGCTAGTTATTATAAAAATAAAATTTGTCCATTTTAGTGTCATACAGTTTTCATGTTTTACATCTATTTCTCAGAGTTTGAAAGTTATTTTGTTTCTACACCTTTGTGTATAGGGCTTGTACATATATTTGTATTAAGTTGGCGCAGCAACAGTACCATTAGTAAAACTATCTAGATTGAATAAAGAGCCCGTACCGAGATCCTTAATTTATAATGGTTCGAGACAGACCTAAGATGATGCTATGGCTGGCACTGACAACAGCATTCTTACATATTCGCGTCTAAGGAACGCCGACACTGCCTTCTGTATTCATGAAGCATTTATTCGGCGCAGCCGTACGAACCAAATAAATCTTACGTTAACCACTAAACCAAATTCTTTTCGAGAGAATAACGTTTGTAACCGTGCCGCTGATTGGTTAAGGCCTATATACGTGTTTAACAAACCTAAAAAAGTTACCTTGTTTATTGTTATGTATATTCACTGCCGGAGTAAGGTAAGAAACACAATCATAGCAATGGTGTTATGTTTGCCGTTAGTCTTATTATTGTAAACATGACAAAACAAATGTTGTATGCAATCCAGACGAACATAATATTGTTTGCCTTAACAATTGTGTCTGAAAGTAGATTAGTAGTATATTTCAAGATTTATCTAGTGAGTAGTATAGTCTGTCAACCCCTCGGGATATTACTCGGCGTTGATAATCTACAATGTACTTGATAGGATTGAAGAGTAGATAAATCAACAATGTACTTGATAGGATTGACGAGTATATAAATCAGCAATGTACTTGATAGGATTGACGAGTATATAAATCAGCAATGTACTTGATAGGATTGACGAGTATATAAATCAGCAATGTACTTGATAGGATTGACGAGTATATAAATCAGCAATGTACTTGATAGGATTGACGAGTATATAAATCAGCAATGTACTTGATAGGATTGACGAGTATATAAATCAGCAATGTACTTGATAGGATTGACGAGTATATAAATCAGCAATGTACTTGATAAGATTGACGAGTATATAAATCAGCAATGTACTTGATAGGATTGACGAGTATATAAATCAGCAATGTACTTGATAGGATTGACGAGTATATAAATCAGCAATGTACTTGATAGGATTGACGAGTATATAAATCAGCAATGTACTTGATAAGATTGGCGAGTATATAAATCAGCAATGTACTTGATAAGATTGGCGAGTATATAAATCAGCAATGTACTTGATAGGATTGACGAGTATATAAATCAGCAATGTACTTGATAGGATTGACGAGTATATAAATCAACAATGTACTTGATAGGATTGACGAGTATATAAATCAGCAATGTACTTGATAAGATTGGCGAGTAGATCAATCAACAATGTACATGATAGGATTGACGAGTAGATAATCTACAATGAACATGATAGGATTGACGAGTAGATAATCTACAATGAACATGATAGGATTGACGAGTCGATAATATACAAAGAACATGATAGGATTGACGAGTAGACATTATACTATGTACATAGTAGAATTGACGAGTAGATAATCTACAATGTCCATGATAGGATTGACGAGTAGATGATATAAAATGTACATGATAGGATTGATGAGTAGATAATCTACAATGTACATGATAGGATTGACGAGTAGATAATCTACAATGTACAGGATAGGATTGATGAGTAGATAATCTACAATGTACATGATAGGATTGACGAGTAGATAATCTACAATGTACATGATAGGCTTCACGAGTAGATAATCAACAATATGCATGCTTGGATTGACGAGTAGATAATCTACACTGTACAGGATAGGATTGACGAGTAGATAATATACAATGGACATGATAGGATTGACGAGTAGATATTATACAATGTACATGATAGGATTGACGAGTAGATATTATACAATGGACATGATAGGATTGACGATTAGATATTATACAATGGACATGATAGGATTGACGAGTAGATAATCTACAATGTACATGATAGGATTGACGAGTAGATAATCTACAATGTACATGATAGGATTGACGAGTAGATAATCTACAATGTACATGATAGGATTGACGAATAGATAAGCTACACTGTACTTTATAGGCTTCACGAGTAGATAATCAACAATATGCATGCTTGGATTGACGAGTAGATAATCTACACTGTACAGGATAGGATTGACGAGTAGATAATATACAATGTACATGATAGGATTGACGAGTAGATAAGCTACACTGTACTTTATAGGCTTCACGAGTAGATAATCAACAATATGCATGCTTGGATTGACGAGTAGATAATCTACACTGTACAGAATAGGATTGACGAGTAGATATTATACAATGAACATGATAGGATTGACGAGTAGATAATCTACAATGTACTTGATAGGATTGACGAGTAGATAATCTACAATGTACTTGATAGGATTGACGAGTAGATAATCTACACTGTACAGGATAGGATTGACGAGTAAATAATCTACAATGTACATGATAGGATTGACGAGTAGATAATCTACAATGTACTTGATAGGATTGACGAGTAGATAATCTACACTGTACAGGATAGGATTGACGAGTAGATAATCTACAATGTACATGATAGGATTGACGAGTAGATAATCTACAATGTACATGATAGGATTGACGAGAAGATCTTCTACAATGGATAGAGTGTTCAACTGCTAATGTAGATGTAGTTGGGTTGAAACCAGTGCGAGACGTTTGTTCTTCGGTGTCAATTTGACTGAAGATCCAAAGACATTTGGTCTCCACCACTGGAATATATGTACATGTATGTGGAGAAGTTGTCTGTCGCATGTGGAGGAGAATGTGGAGTAACGGCGTTAACGCCAAAACGAACAAACTATCCGCTATACAAATTGTTAATCTGGATGAAAGTACATTGTATATTGATATTTCTTTCTTTGAAGTCGGACACGTAATTTACGTTTTGGCATTTAAAACTTTCTCTGGAAGAACGTTCAGGATTGGTTATTTATATATACTCGTGTCTGATAATTGAATTGGTTAGTTCGAAAAAACAAATAACGACCATTTGCCTGTCAGACTTCGTAAAACCAAAGACCGATTTACATTTATCATGTTTACATAATGAAAAGCTGACACGCAATTCTGTAGGAAGAAAGTGACGCATTTAGTGTATCTGATAAATTCTATCTTAACCACATATGATGCAGCTAAAGAAGAGTCAATTTATATAAATTTGGAACCTCTTTCTTAGGTCCAATCATTGCCAGGGTCATTGCCGAGACAACTTGCTGGGAGTATTTACTTGGGAGGACAACTTGCGCTGTGAGTATTGACGGGGGAGGACGACTTGCTGGGTGTATTGACGGTGGAGACAAGTTGCTTGGAGTATTGACTGGGGAGGACAACTTGCTGGGTGTATTGACGAGGGAGGACAACTTGCTGGGTCTCTTGATAGGGGAGGACAACTTGCTAGGAGTATTGACGGGGAAGGACAACTTGTTAGGAGTAATGACGGGGGAGGACAACTTGCTGGGAGTATTGTCGGGGGAGGACAACTTGCTGGGAGGATTGACGGGAGAGACAACTTGCTGGGTGTATTGACGGGGGAGGACAACTTGCTGGAAGTATTGACGGGGGAGGAAAACTTGTTGGAAGTATTGACGGGGGAGGACAACTTGCTGGAAGTATTGACGGGGGAGGACAACTTGCTGGAAGTATTGACGGGGGAGGAAAACTTGTTGGAAGTATTGACGGGGGAGGAAAACTTGCTGGAAGTATTGACGGGGGAGGACAACTTGCTGGGAGTATTGACAGGGAGGAGAACTTGCTGGGAGTATTGACGGGGGAGACAACTTGCAGAGAGTATTGACGGGGAAGAAAACTTGCTGGGAGTATTGACGGGGAAGACAACTTGCTGGGAGTATTGACGGGGGAGACAACTTGCAGAGAGTATTGACTGGGGAAGACAACTTGCTGGGAGTATTGACGGGGGAGACAACTTGCCGGGAGTATTGACTAACAAGCGTAGTGACAACGGATGATATTACAAAGTGCTTAGCGATAATGAAGAACAGAAAGACTCCCAGTATTGACAAGGTAGTCTCCGAACATTTGAAAAATGGCGGGAAAACGCTTGAAGTTTACCTATCGTTCCTGTTTAACATGATGATTCAACATGCATATGTCCCTAAAAGTTGTAAAACTGGAATAATTGTGCCAATACATTAAGACGGCAAGCCAATATCGGACCCAAATAGTTACTGCCCAGTTACGACCCTTCCGGTTATATGCAAACTATTTGAAAAAATCATTCATCAAAGACTCAGTAAGTGGTGTTTAAGTGAACAAAAACAATTCCCAAACCCTCAGCAAAATGCCTATCAACAGTTTCTCAGACCCATAAAGACGTCCTTTAGTCTATAAGAAGCAGTCGTCAACAGACTCGAACTTAAATCCTCTGTATACGCAGCATTCCGGGATACAGCCGGGGCCTTCGATAACGTCAGACACCCTGCACTCTTTGTGAAGATGCGAGAACTAGGTTTAAGCGGTAAATGCTTGCGTCTTCTAATCAAGTCTTATCAGAATATGAGAGGCTGCGTCATGGTCAACGGTGTGACGTCTGGTACATTTCCTGTCCTCAAAGGCGCCAGCCAAGGAGGAGTGTTATCTTCCTGGTGTTATCTCCTCTTCATCGATGAACTGTTAAAGCGCCTAGAAGCGAGTAAACATGGACTCAGCATCGGTGGAATTAAATGTGTCAATCCAACGCTAGCTGATGACATTAATCAGTCCGAGCCTTAAATCTCTAGAACATCTTCTTCAGATTGTGCATGATTACGCCAGTCAATGGGGTTATGAATTTAATGCTGAAAAAAGTAATCAAATTTGAACCAAACAAACATACATCGTTTGTGGTTAAGTTTGGAAACTTTATTATTAAATCTAGTGACTCAACAACCCATGTTGGAATAACTTTACATCACACTCTTAAATGTTCTCTCAACGTAGATAATCGTAAACGCAAAGCGCAAGCCTCGCTTCATTCACTACTTAATTTGGAACTACATAAATGCGACATCAATCCAACCATACTGGCTTCTCACGTTAAGAAGGTCGCACTTCCGGTTGCTTTATATTGAGCAGAATTATGGCACACATTTAAATCGTCAAGCTGCGAAAAAGGTCAACACTTGCTAACATTCACTCGAACTGACATGGTTCTCAGCTTGCTAGGATGGTTCCATGGCGAAGCCGAAATAGATCTAAGAAAGTTGTCATTCCTTCATAAACTTTGTACAATGCCAACCAATATCATTGCTAAACAAATCTTTAATTTTAGACTGAACTTATTTGCACTAAAAGGATATAGGGATAAAACAGGGTTTGTTCCATATATATATGCCGCATACTGGGGAAATACTCTCTTCTACCATATATACGTAACTATCTGAACACTTCAAGTTTTCCGTCCATAGCAGTATGGAAAAGAATCATTAACAAATCGGTCAATCACAAGCAGTCTTTGATGTGGAACTCACGAACAACAGCAGACAGTGAATTTTCAAGATTTGTAACAGATCATTCTAGTGTCGCATCGTCATTACTATGGACGTACGCTGACTCGCGCAACCATATCATAAACTCCATATCTGCGTGTAGTAGTTCATTTATGAAGTAGTTTGTTTCCTAAGGAATAAGTATTCTTGTCACACAGTACACAGTGGTATAACTCACGGTATTTACATGGCTATTGTATATATTCAATAGAGACGTAACAAGCGACATTTCTTTGTGATACGTAATACAAATTTATCTTTAAATGATCTTTTCTAGGAACATTCTCAAAGAACAGCCTAAAGTACAAACAATGTTTTCTCAGAATTATATATTGTGACCTTACTTGTTTCACCGTCATAAATGCATCATGTAGATCTACTTTATATCAACCATATTACAATGTCACATGACTTACTGAACAGCACTTGAGTTTACGGTACAACATATCTGTCATGAGTTGTCATTTCATATAATCATTCACTGTAGACGTTCTGGACAAAAGGGTTCATAGAAAAAAAGTCGGTACAGCGGCCGTTCCATTTGCCCGCGACGTCATGTCAGAACGGATATATCATTTTGTGTCAAATCTAGGATTTTAGCTTTATTTTTCTGACATTCCTATATTGTTGTATTTTATGATATTATCTGTACCATTCTCCTGCTAAGTGGTTTTATGTTACAATCTGATTACATTTGTTTCTTTTCATTTTATAAACCACCATCTAATGTTAGTCTATTTCGATTAAAAATGATCTGTTTGCGGAGATCAGTCTTGTCAATATGGCGGAGCGGTCCAGGGGTAGAGCGCATGAGTCGTGATCCGAATATAGGTATTGTGAAGTTTGTAATCAAATTCCGCTCTACGCGATGGTTTAGATTGTTTCAATAATTCACTAGGGCTGATAACTACCTTATTACCTTGAAACTCAATATCTGTGAGCTTCATTAGATGGAGAGTCTGACATCGCTGTCCCGTCACTAACAGAAAGAGCATAAAACTTTCCCAGACAATTGAAACAGTGTGGTGTCCCGCAGATTTTCTAAATTATTCAGGACAACTTTGACATCCCAAGTAGATTGATACCTTGGGAGAGCAGGCCGTTTATTGAAAACTCCTTTCTTCATCCAATCTTCACAACTCTTAAATTCGGCGCAAGTAGTTCACGGGTTAGTCAGTCAGGAAGCAGATATTTAGAGTGATTCAAGCTGTAATAAATTGTATGACAACCAATATAAATTAAATAAGTTTGAAATTAATGGATATGTCGGACTTGTTTGTGCTACGCTTAAGTATTTTGAGAGGATTGAATTCGCTGAATAAACAGCTTCCAACTGACCCTTCCTCAAACGCACTGTAGCCACGCCCACCTTAGCAACAGGTGCTCGTTGTAACTACGTTAGACAAGCGCTTTACAAAATGGCGACCGACAATAATAAACGTAATGTAATTTTGGAGTGTCTTCCAAGCGATTTTGCGTTGAATTATCGTTGTGATCAAACTTTGACTCTTTTTCGCCTGTCTGGTTTACTGATAAGAAAGAAATACTCAAAACCGTCTGTGACAGACCAAAGATTATCAAAGAAAAATCAACATCATAGCTAAGCGTCTTATTGGAATGGACATATATACAGCCACAAATAAATGCACAAAATTTACATCTTTTGGATAATATAAGGATAATTTGTAATGTCTATTATAATCTGACATCAAAAATATTTGTTAAAAGTCCATGTGGTAAATATTTTGTTTTGAAATTGACAAAATAGTCTGTTTAATAAATAATTTAGAAAGTGAACAGACATTACAATATTAGGATTATATCTCAAATCATCAATTAATCATTCAACACATACATGTATTTCTAAAAATTCCAGAAATTATGCTTAACGAAACAAGGCCAGTTCTGGCTCGGACAAATTATATAATATTACGCAATAGGCCTAAACAATATTGTCCCCTGTGTGCACTATCTAGATATCAATATTGTCCAGACCCATAATCAGCATTTCTCTTTGTCTGCCCCAGTTGGAATCCAATATACATCCAATCAGTGCTTCCTGTCATCATCTGACACATATATACAGTTCATTTATGAGGTGTCAAATATTTCTATAGACTTTTACTAAAATACCATTGATCAGGTCTGTGTTGAATGTTATAAAATGTGTACATTATTTTAGAACTGAATTCGACATCGGTGTGATTTGTAGGGTTTAAACACGATATATTACTAATTTCTGCTCTATCATAAACTGTAAACACCAGTGTAAATGAAATAATGAAGACATCAGAACTTTTCTAACGTTATACATTACGATTGAAAGAGATACTCATCAGTGAGTAACCAATACCAGTAAATCACCTGTATTTTAATTTTTCACTAGTATTAACAAAAATAAAAATATTTTTTCTGCATATATATGTTTATGGCTATACTATCTTCTAATCTCAATAATTATTGATGTTATAATTGATTCTGGGCATTTTTTGTTTTACAAACTAGGCATTTATAACTAATTTATAAAGTAATGTCCACCCTAAGCAAATGGAATATTCAAATACTTATCTAAATGCTGGTAAAAGTCAAATATTGTAGTTTATCAAACTAACAATAATGTTCATTCAACACGCAGATATATTGATCATATCAGACATTATATAAATTGCAACTTATTAAAACCAGAAGATGCATGAGAAGGACAGTTTGGTGAAATAAACCTTCACTGCTTTCTAATTATTGATTCGAATGACATAATTAATCAAGAATTTAGCTAATCAGTGTAAAATTGTTTAACAGTTTGTTGCTTGCATATATGTATATACAACACACATATTTTAAGTTGTTTCTTTATCTTCAAGGGTTATATTTTTCATTAATGTCTAATGTCTGCCCCCTCCCAGTAAAGCCGATATGAATAAATATTTCAATTTTTCTAGTCTCTCCGGATATCTGCTGTCCGAACAACACAATCCGTAGCTGAAACCTTTCACCATTGTCACATATTAACATAATATGATATAATAACAATGCTATCATCATCAGAAATCTACTACACCTTATTTATTATCGCACGATTATCTTTTCCTGTTTGTCTAAGGTTTGTCTAAGATAAGCGAGCTGCTGGGGGTGTGTCGAAATCCCCTTATCTCATTGGCCAATCGGCCTTTCAATCAAATATCTGAGGAAGGGTCAACTGTGTTATGAATGCATGCTAGTTTTGCCGCAATAACAAAACGTAATAATGGCGAGGCTTTCCAGATGTCACTGCCTATGTTTATGTTATAATAATAAACTTTATTTTTATGGCAACTATTAAATATATGCACATATATATCATATGTTAATGACTTAATGCACATACGAGCAAACGTAGAGCAGACACAACGTGCTGTACAGTGCTTATTCCTCAACCCGACAGGAATGTCGACTTGTTCCTGGAAACCCGAGTCTTTAAAAGTGCTTAAATTTGATATCCATTCTTATAATGTCATGCAAATTGTCGACCCATCTTCCTGGGAGGCAATACTGAAAAAGAATTTGAACAGTCCTTAAACTATAAACCTGAATTTTGTATATTATGCGAGTAGCTAGAATAATACAAAGTGAATTTGCCAACTCAAAATTACTCAATACATTCAATTGAATATCGTTTAAAAATCGCTGTTTTTATCATTCTGCAGTTCTTGTTTACAAAGCTTATTGCATTGAGAGTCCCCAGTATGTCCAATCGTTGTTAATATTTTCAACCAAATGTATGCAAGAGCAGTGCAAAACAATGACTGTGTCACACTAGCCCCGCATACGTGTCTCTGTACTCCGACTTTAATACGCGTCTTCGTAACAGACAGCGTACAGCGACAGTATGGAGATGTGACGTCCGTGGCTGGACTAGTGTCATACCAAATCATACAACAAACTACATGAAATATTATTTCACAAATATAAGTGCTATTCACTGGAATAAATTCCTAACAACATAATATCCGCCTCGTATGTCAATGAATTCAAAAGAACATTAAAGTAATATAGTCTTCATTCTAATATGTTTGTAAAGTAAGGCATGTACTGAGGTTAGACCTGGTCGTCCCTCCCGGTACCCAAGCCAGACAAGTCAGGTGTATCTTATTTTAAAAGTGTATCTGGCTCATCGGAACATAACATATTTGAATTGGCTTCCTCCAGTATTCAATCAGGCTATTTTACAAGTTTGACTGTTAGTAATATGGTACAAAAATATATTTTCAATCGGTTATACATTGCGATGGTTCTTATTAGAGATGTTTTAGCCAATGTAACAACTATACTGTAATAAGCCAATTCAAACACTCTATGTTCAGATGAGCCAGATACATCTTTAACAATTCTGAATGGTTCGCAATCTCAAGAATATGTAAAGATGACAGTTTAGCTGTTGTTAATAAATACTGATGACTGCTTTTATTATCTCAACACGTTTTCTTTAATTCTTTCGTTTTTCAGTGTTGCAGATAGAATAAAATGACAAAAAAGTAAGATAAAATAAAGGAGTGGATTTTGTCTGTTCAATTTGTCCAATTATCTGTCAATTGTTTTGAGTACTTTGATGGCCAGGCTTTTTACAGATAGTTGGACTCTCAGTATTCAAAAGAATGTTAAAATCAATATTTACCTTTAATACCACACGGAATTATAAAGAGAATAATAGATTGATGACGAAGATGGAGAAAGCTGAGGAATGTATCTGGTGAGCCGAAGCCTGATACACTTTCTCCATCCACGTCACTTAACTATTATTCGGCATAGCTGTGTAACACTGACTTTGACCTACATTTTTGATCAAACAAATGTTGTCCTCGAAGCGGGCTTTTTAAAATCTGATCAATCATATTTTCACCCAAGAGGCACCGAACGGGTTTTTTTGTTCACCCAAGAACGGGGTCGTTGTAAGATGTGTGAAGATTATCAGTTGAATATTGCATCAACATTTTACGTCATCAAATTGTTTACAAAAATAACGAGGCAGATTTCCCAGGGGCACGAATCTAATGAGATAGCTTCCTCCAAACGATCCAGATCACTGACCTTCTGTTTTTAGAAATATTGCTTCAGACTTTGTAATGGTTTACGTTAATGGTTTTTTAGTTAAAATGAAATAAATGTAAGAAAACGGTGTA
Organism: Mactromeris polynyma; assembly: GCA_032209605.1. Taxonomy (NCBI): domain Eukaryota; kingdom Metazoa; phylum Mollusca; class Bivalvia; order Venerida; family Mactridae; genus Mactromeris; species Mactromeris polynyma. The sequence continues at coordinate 5,120,950 of JASFXZ010000028.1, forward strand.
CTGAATGAACTTGTAATGACTTATCTGCTTAGGGGCACTAATCTACTAGAAAACAGCCTATATATATATATATATATATATATATGTATGTCCATGATAGGCCAGGAGCATGATTACAAAATAAATAGACCAAATTTAAATTTTGTTAAGGAATTAGTTTTTCAACATGTTGCAAATGTCTTTTAATGTCATTTAACATACCAAAGGACATCATTCTATTTACGCTGTTTATCTTTTTAACGATATCTCTTGTTCTATTTATCCTGTCACTTATTGTGTTAAGTAAGGGGAAATACCTTTAATTCAAATAAAAACGAGTTGCATCCCCTAAAGTGTGACGTAATTGATCTTGTAATTATGGTTAGCACCTTACGCCGAGTGAACTTGTTCCCATGACTCTGATACATTGTCAATAGCAATGTGAATTTATCTGCGCTTGGGTGCATCTAAAGAGCTTTAATCAATAGAAAATCTGAGGCTTTGCAACAATTCAGTAAGAGACAACTATTAAATATAACAATTAATTCATACCCAATTTTCCACGAGTGTTTACAAATGCCTAGAAATGTCAAGTTCTGATGGACACGAGAACACTAAAATGGTATTTAGTACATTTATTACATGCACATATCAAAGTTTTGCACCATCAATTCAGGAATCCATCTGTGCAGTCAGTCTATCAGTGTCATTTACGATTGCAAATACATTTTCGACAAAATTGGGCGAAACCGGACAGGAATTCTAATATTGAGAAGATGGGTGGGACGTACTGCTATTGCTACTGGTACGTTATTTTCGTGAGATACTCGACCGCATAGGGCATCCCTGATGAGTTGAAACGTAGATGGACTATTCGAAATTATGTTCTTCAAATGGTTTAGACAGTCAACAATTTGTTTACTACGTTGTTTACTACAAGGTTACAGTAAGTGCTTGCATTCGGGTCAAAATGCAGATTAAGGTGGTATAAGAACGAATAGAATTTAGCATCGTTGAATGAAAACATATAAATTCTGATTAAGAAACATCAAATTGTATGTATTATACACAAACGAAAGGTATAATAATATTCAACTGGATAATCCATTTTTTGAGAAAGTAAATAGTCATGCTCGTCACATGGTCATGTGCCGTGAGATAAATGTCTTGTGAGGAAGTGACATGACAAAGAAATATTTTGAAAAGAGATGGTCGGCGCAATTTGAAGGTTAAGATTTATTGTGCAACATAAACAAATGCCCTGATGTTACGCTTGCTGGTCACTCCAGATCAAATTCACCGAAATTCAGTGGATTTCGGTAAGGTAACGTAACCTTTATCGAAAGGTTACCCAATCCGGATCAAGGTTACAAACGTTGTTCGGTTGAAGAGAAATTGCCTTGGTGGTTAACGTAAGATTTGACACAACACTGATATGCAAATAGCAAAACCATATTAGTACTACTGCGCCGTAAAATATGGAGTACCCAGTTATCTGATCGAAATGACTGCAAGTGAGAGGAAAATTAGTCATCTATTTTAGTGCAGACAATTTTTCCATAAATCTTTTTAACGAACTGCTATCGCATGAAAAGACAATGTGTTGCAATTAGTGTAGTTGTAAATAGGACATTTATCAATAAAGACATTATTATCCCCGTAATTTCACGGTAACAAATAGCGCAATTGCGAACAGCATTATCTTCTGATCAGATGTAACAGGCCAGATACTAATCCCCTATTGCAGTCTTCATATAGTGCTGTCGATTTATGAAGATCATACTTTTCTGGAACATACTCTGCTATTAAATGACGAGAAAAATGGCAGACATACCGTTATAGAATCTATATCAATCTATTATGTGGCTAAAAAATTACATGTCGATATTGACAAGGACACCCAATACATATACATCGGCCTATTCATAAAGGCTTTTTAGAGGCTTTTCTTGGAGGGGGAAGGGGGGGGGGTGCCTTATTATACTGAAAGGGATCGGACTCTAATCACAATATTTCTCAAAAATGTAAAGAAACACAAACTATAACAAATTTAACGATTTATTATCGTCAGCAGTCTAACTGCGTAAACTGTTTACTTGACCTGACACCCGACCAACCAGTCCTAGAACTAACCTTATATTGCCTATGGTAGGTGCATCTTTGGTGCATCGCGACCGGAAATCGTACCCTTGACATTATGCACCCGTGGAGACATTTACGAAATTACGCCGAAAGTATTCATTATTGTCCGTCATCGGAACGCCATATTGCTATACATTTGCTAGTTTCCAAAAATGCAATATGACAAAATGTCTGTACAAATAATCTATGGAGTGGAGAGTGTACCCAAAATAAGCTACACCAATGCCGCCATGCCATTATCAATCAATTTCTGTGATGTGCTTTTTGATGGATGGGAAAATTTAAATTGAGTTGTTTTATATGGCCTTTATCCTCATGTTAGTGAAGAAATGGATATTCGCGAGAAAATATTCCATCAATTTGAATTCTCCAATCGCACCAAATGAGCTTAAACGAAAAATGGAAGGAACTGTTTTTTCAGGACATTTTACGCAGCGCAGTTTTTATAACTCGTTTTAAGATACAAACATATCTCGTTTGAGTCCCCTGACCCTATCCAAAAACTTCTATACTGACTAAGTGCTAACATATCATGGGAAGCGATAAACAATAAATAAAAAAGTATCACTGAACCAATGACAGAAGTAAATGTAAAAAGATGATGGAACAGACATAGTAATCACCAACTTCCATCCACTGTCTAGTACACATAGTATGTCCTGTCTTGATAAAAACAGTCGATCTGTTTTCGGTTACTCATTTTCTTCAACTTAATATGATCATGTGATGAGACTATTTTATAACACGTGGAAAGAAATTAACGGCAATATATTGCGTCTAAAAACAATATACATCAGATAATACCACGGACATATAAACCATATCCGTGATATTATCTAATAAAATTTAACAAAATATACTGTAAAGACATATAACTTCGGACTACCTTTTTCAAAATTCGGGCTAGTCTATTTTAAAGTATCACTAGTCCGGGACAAGTGACTTTCTTAAAAAATTCTCGAGCACTGCATCTTTTTGCGATTATTGTTTAGACAGTAAAGGCTACCCCCATGACTGTAACCGGACCATGAAACCGATGTAACTACCAATCACATCTCACCTACCTTGCACACCAATAATTGCTCTTAAGTATCTCTACTTTCCACATAAAAATGTAACACATCACACGACACGCAACCCGTCAATGACAAGTTAAGTATTGTAGAAGACTAATACGCCGGTGAGTGTTCATTGTTTACACAGAAGCGCGTAATTGACTCAGTATCTAGAGTGCAGCACTGTCGTAGTAAACAGTGCGCCGTCATGTACATCGAATATTATTCTTCCATTACGTATTGAAAAGTTGTCAGTTGCTTTCGGAGAACAAATATACTGGTTGGAAAACCTGGGAAGCTGTACCTAGGGGCGATATTTTGAAACTGTATAAGAATGTAGATGTTAGAAGTTCTTTATTTTTCTTGTTGTGAGCAGTAGCGTCCAATTTATAAACTACAGTCAACAGTCCGTCAAGCTTAATTACTACATAAAGACAATAGAAAGTTTATGCAAGGCATCAAAGTCGCCGGGAAAATGTTTAGCAAAATAATTAATGTAAAATATTTGATGGGAATATGTAGAAAAAGTTAAACAAAAGTGACGTAATAACACGAACTGAATTTTATAAATATTGAACATGCAATATTTGTGTAAGAAATGCACATATATTACATTGTTGGTGTAAATAACAGCAAAGAGCAAAATCATCTTTTTCTTTGGAAACAATGTCATAAACAGCTTTTAATAAAAATACAATGCACATAAGATGAAACTACATTCAACATTAGAAAATTATTCTTAGTGTCTCACCTTTGTCTCAGTATTACTGATGGTGTTAAAATTGGAAATATAACAGTCAGACTAACTTATGTAGCTATCTACATGTATACGTCCTTATATGTCTCTGTATCGGACAATAATACACACACTAACCCCAATTGGTAGATCCTATAGAAATGCTCCATTACATCATAGAGGTGCCCCGTCATAAGCATAAAATGTCTTTTACAAAAATATTACCAGCTTGTAATTAACATGTTATTTAGGGTTCGCTCACATCGGTGGTACAAAACTGCCTTACAAACTGACTCACATGACAGATGATTTGAACTGGTTGATTCCTACACCTAATCTGAATCCCTCCCTCCAATAACGAAGCACATTACGTTTGTCGTTGGTCTGACTTATACCCCAATTGTTAGATCCTAAAGACCTCGCCTCTTACTGCAAAATGAAACTCCAAGATCTATCAGATTTAAACCAACAGTCACCACCTGAAAATAGCGATAGCTACTATATAACGCCTGATATACTTATCAGTGCAAATAGTATTGAACAAATACTGTCAAAACTAAACCCACATAAGGCATGTGGCCCGGATAACGAACTGTCACCAATCCTGGAAAAACGTTTTCAAAAATCTATTGATGAGGGATCCCTACCATCCCAATGGAAAGATGCAGATGTTGCCCCTGTCTATAAGAAGGGTCTAACCCAGCCAATTACAGGCCCATCTATTTAACTTGTGTGTTATGTAAGACCCTTGAACACGTAGTATCCTCATCAATAACTAAACATTTTACCAATCTTGGTATTCTTTATCAACTTCAACATGGTTTCGGGGAAAACAGATCAACTGTGACTCAACTGATTATGCTGGTTGATGACTTTGTTAAATCAGTATACAACAAAGAACAAGTTGAGCTGATTCTATTAGACTTTAGCAAGGCCTTTGATAAAGTGAGCCATGAGAAAGTCCTTCTTAAAATAACTATGCAATACGAGGTCAAACTTTTAAATAGATAAAGAGCGACCTTCATAATCGCCAATAGTCCGTTATCCTTAACGGTACAAGCTCTGATCCGATCCCAGTTTCTATGGGTGTCCCACAGGGGTCTGTACTTGGACCCCTGCTCTTTCTTGCAAACATAAATGATCTCCCACAAAACATTCAGTCAAAATTCCGCATCTTTGCAGATGACTGCAAAATACATGTCCCTCACCACGGTTAAACAGTACCAAACCCTTCAAGATGATCTGAAATTACTTGAACAGTGGGAGATCGACTGGGAAATGGAGTTCAATCCTTCCAAAATCCAAGTCATCCACATCACCAGGAGAAAACATTCTATTCCCTCACAATACTTCCTTAATAATACCCTCCTTGAATCTGTTACCTCAGCAAGATACATTGGAGTAGATATCTCCAGTGATCTTTCATGGGACACCCACATATATAGGTCAACTACAAAAGCAAGAAACTTAAAGACAAATCGACCCCACTGAAATCCTTGGCTTACCAGACCCTAGTGCGACCCCAGCTGGAATATGGTTCAGAAATCTGGTCTCCCTTTTCCCAGTCCCTTATATATCAGCAAGAGTCAGTCCAAAGAAGGGCAGCCCGCTGGGCGATGTCTGACTTTGGACGCACATCTAGTATTACGGAAATGCTAGATAGTCTGAAGTGGCGCAGGTTAGACTTCAGACGCATTGACTCTAGACTGTCCCTTATGTACAAAATAAGAAATGATTTGGTTGCAATCCCCATCCAATGTAATCTCACCCCACTAACTAGAGCATCCCGTCATTTCCATACTCTGTCGTATAGACTAATTCCTGCAACCAAAGACTATTCCAAATACACATTCTTTCCCCGGCCTGTTCATCAGTGGAACATTCTACCCCCTCACATTCCATGTCTCCCCACCCTGGTACAGTTTAATGTTGCAATTAGCAACATTGAACATACCATCTTACCATGACTCCATATCCACCTGTTTTTAAACTGTTAATATCATTAACATTTTAATACCATTCTTACTTTTATTTTGTTGACTATACTTTTATTTCTTTTTATCTTTTCTCAGCGGCTTCACGCGCACAATTGTCTAAGTCCTCGAAAGAGGTTTGACACAAACTGATAGAGATATATAAGTATTCTACAATATGCCCAAGATATCGAAACCTCAAAATTGCCTATTTTAAGAATGTTTATGTAGGTAACTAGTCGCCGGCCGGAAGACGGCGACTCTATTTTATTCCTTTTTCATTTTGTGCATAGGCTCGAATTTGAATAAAAAAATCCTTTCGATTGTTTTTATCGCTTTTCCGATAATCCTTTACTTTACCATTTGCCCGTTTTGCGCATGCGTTAATATTGCGGAAAAACGATATTCACTTTTGACAAGCAGACTTTTTTGAAAATTGTAAAATTATGATTCACTCAAGGTAGGGCTATGTGTTTTTGTATATTTCGAATAGTAATTTGAACATGTAGCAATGTAGTTAAGATACAGCGAAAATGTGTTAGAATTCTATGTTATATTTGAATCTCGCATCACCAATTTAGTTTGCAAATGATTAGAATTCTATATATATCAGATTTAGTGCCCGTAATACTACCTCAGCAGCTTCATTTAAGTGAAACTTATGGTTAAATATCATTTGGTTACTAAAATTGCAATTATTAATGGGCTGATTTAGCTCAGATTTGTCCCAAAGTACCAATTTCGGATAGTCGCAATTTTCGGATAATTTGTGACAATGTTTAAAATTCGTTTGATTTCAGATGACAAGAGTTTTAGTCCAGTGAAAAAGATAAAGATATAATTGATGAATTTCACACTGTGAATTACCCGATATGTATTCGGCCGACTGATGCATTTGCGAGTGAAGCGTTTCAGACGGATGAGTAATGGTGTGAATTTCTGACCAATAATTTGTAATTTTGATTTGTAAATTGTGAAACGATACATAGCGATATATTTGCGGAATAAAGCTGGTATCGTCTGTTACAATTTGACTCTTTGACTCATTGAAAAAATGTGAAAAATCAGACAGACTTGCAACCTCAGTAGAATTGTTCGTAAATGATATTTCTTTTAATATGTGGAGTAACACTATTCATTTCCATCGCAAAACGCTTCAAATCGAGCAGCTGAAGGCGATTGTTACATTTGTTTCTATATGTCAAATTTAAACATACGATACCAGCTTTATTCCACAAATATGTGGATAAGTATCGTTTTTATAGTAAATTTTGACTTTCACTGTCGTTCTGATGATATAAGACCTAAATAAACATCCACATTACAAATTATTGTTCAGGAAATTAATACCACTACTCGCCCGTCTGAAACGCTTCATTCTGTCGCAAGCGCATCCCTCGGCGGAATATATAATGGACTGGCTATCCACCTTGTTTCACCCACAAGCAAATCACCCACTTACTCCTCCAATTTGAACTAGACTGGACTTCTTATTGTGCCCTTTGGACTCCTATTTATTCCCTGGGTCTTAAAGCCTAGTCATTCCTAGTGAGAACTCTTACTCCTATGTTGATGTCGTATACCAAGATGCCTGGTATCGCCGGTTGACTATGTCTGCTTCAGATAATATAAGACAACTGTAAACCTCGCCTTGTCGACATACTGGAACATGAATGTGTCCCAGCGGAAAAGACGTTGAATAAATACGGAAATCAGCTGTGATAAATGTGACTTGATTTGTAATGTTGTCATTCAGGGATACAATGGTTTTACATTCTTAGAGGAGTATCTTTGAGAAGAAGTAATGCTGTATTTGTACTTGTTATGTGTATGTTATTCACTGCTGAATTTGTTGATAGTACAATGGAATTGAAAGAAACAAAATTACATTATTAGATCTTAATATAGCTTTTTGATAAATAGAAAGTTAAATCAAAATGTTATGTCAGTCTGAGTTAATTTGGGAAAGTATTAATAGTTTACTACTTGTATTGCTAGAGAATCATTTAGAACAAGAAACTATGCAGTCACTGTACATCAAATTAAACATAGTACTACATAAATAATTTTGGTCATAAATTGTTGAATGTGGGGCTATCTGACATGAAAACGCGTATGAACGTTTTCTTGACATACATGTATATGTACCCCTATGCTTAAAGACACTTTCATGTTCGTAGATTACTAGAGTTACTAATTAAGGTCTAATTAAGAAAATTCATACATTCGCTTTGATGTCTAAAATTAGGTTTCTTCCTGAAATGCGTCTATACCCAAAAAAGGAAAGTATTTTGTGAAATCAAATGCAATTTGGATGGTTTGAATCTATTTTATGGATGTTAGAGCAGCGAAGAAAAAAATTCAACATCGCTTTAAACTATCGTCGGCTTAATTCCAGAGGGACGTAAGTCATTTTTTGGCAATATTGAGTTTTTTTATTCGTCTCTTATGTTCATTGTTATAGTACACATAAGCTATTTAACAGGCAATACTTCCTGTATTTGTCAGAAATAACATTTGAAAAGCCGTAATCTATATACATATGAGAATAGGAGTAAGATTAGTTGATTAAATTTAAAAACATAGATTCGTGTTTATGTAATTTAATGATATCTTTTTAAGGTCTAGAAATAGTGATGGCGTGATTATCGAAAATAATCGTAAAGTGGTCGCTAAATATCCGACATCGGCGACAATCGATTACGAACAACAATTCGATTATTATCAGAAATTTTGACAGTGTCGAGGCATATAGCAGAAATAACGTGGTGCCTCTCTTGCGCACTAATTTCATGTTTAGTTCTGAATTTCACACAACAAGTCAGAAATATCTGCAATACCAACCCGTGGTAAGGGGCAAAATGAACCTAGCATTCCGAAGAACGAATGCATGTGCCTATGCAATTTCCCTGGGGTGTCCTTTTCGTCTGACTAGCCCGTTGGGTCGCCTTGATGCCGTTCGCACAGTATTTGTTCGGTATTCGTACGGCGGTTGCCATGAAGAAGTCGACGCCCGTACTGAGCCAGTACTTGGCCTGCACTAATGTCTGTTGCGGTCATTATAGCATGTGGGGTCTTGAAAAAAACACATACACACACGCTGCACGGCAACCGATTTGGTTATATAGCTGTAAACTTCTTAAACGCACAGTTTTAAAATTAACCGTTAACCTAACTGTCGACCTACTAGGATTGTCCCGCCCGGGGCTCGAACCAGTGATTGTCATCATACGAAGCGAGCACTGCAGCATTGTGCCCCCAGGATCGTGTTTATGATATAAGTTTTGTATAATTTCAGACAATCGATGTAAGGAGAAAAGATAACTGGTCGCTAGCTACAGGATACAACAATTTGTCGAACATATAACCATGGCTCAAAATGATATCAAAAGCGATTTGTTGCAACCAAGCTATGATTTCAACATTACAAATACTTCTCTTGTCAACGGAAGTCACGGGGAAGATAACACATACATCTTTTAATTTAAGTGAAAGTTCCGGATAAAAAAAGTTATATTATCAATACTGGATTGTACCGATCCTTAGTCTAGTTAGCAATGCGTAATTATTGACAATTTACATTGATTTGAAAGTATGATATTCGTGATTCGAATTATTTGCGTTAATCAAACATTCTGTAAAGTACACTTTATTGGCGCACTTTATGTTTCGTTTTGGCGTATGTCAGAGCGAGCGGCAGAATGAGCCAACATCAGAAATGCCGTATAAGACTCGCTTTATACATAAACAATAATTATTGATGTTGATTGAAGTTTTCTTTTTATTGCAGATTTATTGTTACCTGTTTATTCCCAATGGGGATTTTGGGTGAAGTTGGTTTTCATACCGGTTGTTTTGATTGCGTGTTTTAGCTCTCTGGTTCTGTACCATATATACAAGGTGAAGAGAGAATTTTACCGTCATGAAAATAATTACCGAAAGTATCGTCATGGAAAAAAATTCACAAAAGAAGCATCGAAGTACATGTATGTTGTTGGCTGTTACATTTACGTATATCTTAACCTTACTGCCGCTGTTTACACGGAGTTTCATAGTTGATATATCCATAACAATGGGGAGCTTGGACACAGCCAGATATATGTTTTTCTCACTTAGACCCTACATAGACTTGTGTGTATAAATTTCGCTACTCAATTACGCGGTTAACTTCTTCATTTACGTGTTATCGGGGAATAATTTCCGGTATGAACTTGTTAATTGTTGTAGGAAGAACAACAAGTTAATGAGATCTTCCACTCCGAGAAGCACTAGAGAGGAACTACCGTGCATGTCTACACATCGGCAATCATAATCATAATAAACTTTACAGCATGACTCGTAATTCAATATTTGTTTATCAATGCATGTGGCTAATCTTGGACGGAATGTTTATGCGACTGCTTATTTCATTTCAATTATCATAAGCCATATAACCCATGACAAACACACATTATACATATATATACAAACATACATATAAGTCATAGGTTAGGAACAGTATTACACATATACAAACATACATATATGCGATGGAGAATGTACAGTATGACACATATACAAACATACATATATGTGATAGAGAAGGAACAGTATGACACATATACATGTTTAAAAATGTTTATAATAATTACATTGTTCCTTGTCTTCCTTGTCGTATATTTGCAGGTATTAACACAATTGTATGTCTCGATAGTAAGACCACCCATATGACCCTTAAAACCGGTCTTTATATTGAAGTGGTCTTAATATTGAGGTTGAATTAAGAGTAAAACAGTGAACATGGCCTTGAACATTTTGTTTTTAATTTTGTGGTGGTCTTATTATTGGGGTGGACTTTAAGTGAGGGTTTACTGTATTTCACAAAACAGAAACAAGTCTTAGATTGTTATTTAAGACATAACATGACCACCGAAATAGAGAACACAATTGAATAATCACTGAAACAGTCGACATGATGGTACAATCATGGAAACAACCGACAAGATGGTATAATCTCGTAATTAGCCGACAACACGGTATAATCACGGAAACAACCGACAAAATGGTATAATCTCGTAATTAGCCGACAACACGGTATAATCACGGAAACAACCGACAAGTTGGTATAATCACGTAATTAGCCGACAATATGGTATAATCACGGAAACAACCGACAAAATGGTATAATCACGGACACAAAAGACAATATGGTATAATCACGGAAACAACCGACAAGATGGTATAATCACGGAAACAATCGACAAGATGGTATAATCACGGAAACAACCGACAAGATGGTATAATCACGGAAACAACCGACAAGACGGTATAATCACTGAAGAAGCCGACCTGATGGTATAATCACGGAAACAACTGACAAGATGGTATAATCACGGAAACAACCAACAAGATGGTATAATCACGGAAACAACCGACAAGACGGTATAATCACGGAAACAGCCAACAAGATGGTATAATCACGGAAGAAGCCGAAACGATAGTATAATCACGGAAGAAGTAGACAAGATGGAATAATCACGGAAACAACCGACAATATGGTATAATCACAGAAGAAGCCGAAACGATTGTATAATCACGGAAGAAGCAGACAAGATGGTTTAATCACGGAAGCAACCGACAAGATGGAATAATCACTGAAACAACCGACAAGATGGTGTAATCACGGAAGAAGCCGAAACGATTGTATAATCACGGAAGAAGCAGACAACATGGTTTAATCACGGAAGCAACCGACAAGATGGTATAATCACGGAAGAAGCCGAAACGATTGTATAATCACGGAAGAAGCAGACATGATGGTTTAATCACGGAAACAACCGACAAGATGGTATAATCACGGAAACAACCGACAAGACGGTATAATCACGGAAGAAGCAGACAAGACGGTATAATCACGGAAACAACCGACAAGATGGTATAATCACGGAAACAACCGACAAGATGGTATAATCACGGAGGAAGCCGAAAAGATGGTATAATCACGGAAGCAACCGACAAGATGGAATTATCACGGAGGAAGCCGAAAAGATGATATAATCACTGAAACAACCGACAAGATGGTATAATCACGGAAACAACCGACAAGATGGAATAATCACGGAAACTACCGACAAGATGGTATAATCACGGAAACAACCGACAAGATGGTATAATCACGGAAACTACCGACAAGATGGTATAATCACGGAAACATAAGAAATCGTATGATCACGGAATTGACGGTACTACTATGTAATCATGGAAACGGCCGACACAATGTCATAATCACGGAAGTAGCTAAAACGATGGTATTATCACAGAAAGTGAATAATCACAGAAAAATACTACATGATTGTATATAATTGCCGAAGTAGACTACACATTTTTATATAATCACGGAAACATCTAACACGACTCAGGGCTATAAATACACAGATACTTTCGTAGCAACAAAACAGCAACTTGTGCAAATCAGCAGAATATATTAACTGTTTGTTTATTTTCTAAGATATACAATAATGTAATGCAAACTGAAATTGATGTCATCGTTTTCATTTTACGCCGTGAATATAGGCGAGCGTACTATATACAGCTACCACAGTTAAAGGCGTGTCCAACAATAAGGCCATTTTTTCTAACGGAGAGATTTCCTTTTAACTATGTTTATTTTATCAGTGTTATGTATCTAATCAAAGTATGAAATAAAAATGACGGGTCACCTTGCTCGATTTTATGATATTACAATACAATTTTAATATATTTTTTCTAGCGCAGAAATTTTCTTACAACTTGGTAATTATATTATATGAGAGTCACTGTCTGATTGAAAATATGAAATACAAATAATAGGTCATCATGCTTGATATCAAGATAAAGATTGATTTATTGTGTTTGAAATGTAATTATATATATGGAAAGTGAAAGTTGAAAAAATTACCCATAATACACTTGTTAACCTATTATTGTTTTACATCTTCATAAAATGTGTTATTTTCAATATTTATTGAAGATCATTTTATAATTTCAAATGTAGAAACCAATGATTTTTCTTTTTTAATAATAAAGTATATGGAAAATGAAAGTAGAAGGAAAACTGCAAAAATATAATGAAATCCTTCAATTAAGCATAATAATATCATTATTTGTATAGGTCTTGGTGATTCTATAAAGTTCAGTGAATCTTTGCATGTTAAAAGTAAATAGCAAATACGTCTTTAAATGTCAACGTTACCCTAGGGATCTAGAGACGAGAATCAATTTTGTGAATCTTTTGCTACTCGTTGTCACTGCTCACACTGCACGGCGACATTCCGATGATAAAACATGCAAACTTTCTGATTAATTTTGACTGATTTTGAAATGCCAATCGATGTTTTCAGTTGAATCAAATTGTAAGAAAACTAAGTTTCTAGAATGAATACTGATTTGTTTAACTAATAGAGGTCAGGAGGATCAGGGTAATCAGAGTAATGCATGTAATTTATGTTTTCAATATTATTAACCATTTTTTTCTCTTTTAATTAAATTATACCTATTGGTGATCCAGTTTATCAAGTTACTCTACGAGATACGGTCGGGAAATACCTGCACGTTTACTCGTTCTCGAAAAGTGTGAAATAGTTATCAAAAAGTTGTTATATGCACTATAATTAATCATTTTTTCCCTCGGTAAAGTCATCCTTTGCGTTGACTTTACATTGTTAGGTTGCGTTAATTACAATAAAACGAGGAAAGGACACAACTTCTTACCTAAGCGCCAAAAAGGTCCACACCAATGAAATTCTCTGTTACAATTTATTATCAGGAATTGAAGCCGACAGTTTTGCCGAAAAAAGATGCTAAAAGGGCTTTTGTTCGAAACTATCCGAAATATGGTACAAGTTTACAAGTTTTACAAGTTTTATTTTTTCAAATCGAGAAGGTCATAATCCCATGCGAATGTAACATACATAGTAAACATTATAAACATTATAAACAGGTAAACAGGTAAACAGGTAAACAGGTAGTCAAACAGTTTATAAATACACATATACAGTCACAAACAAAATACAACAATAACATTCTAGAAAATACATGTATGTAAAACTTCATGACTGATATTGAACATCATCATGAAGAGACTGACTGAATTCCCTTATGACTATGTCCTACCGAAACTAAATGTAGGATAAGAAAGGGACTTAGAGCCTAGTATATACATAATATAATTTTGTTAATAAAGAACACATCAATCCATCACCAAATACAACAATATTACATTAACACAACACGTATATCAGTACTACGACAAATTATTTCACATAAGTCATCTGTAAATATAATAAATACTATTTATGCATTATAATTTAAAATATTTCTCGCTGTCAATGCTTGGTAAATGTAACTACTTAATTTTCTTAACAAAGTTTTGTTTTCAGTTTTTATAAGTTCTATAAATTTGAACATGTTCGGACGTCTCCAGTAATAGATAGGCAGATATTTTTTCCGTATCTCAATGTATAAATTACACTCTAATATAAAATGGTACTCATCTTCTAATATGTGACATAAATTACACTGTCTGTTAGCTAGTGGTGTAGGATTTGGTTTTGTCCATCTACCCGATTCAATACTAAGCCTATGTGAGGAAACTCTCAATTTTGTAAGACTTATGCGGAATTTTCTAACATTCAAAATATCTAAATATGGTTGAAATCGAAAAAAATTAATATGTTTATAAAGATCTGCCATACTTGATTCTTGTAACCTACAGTTTGAAAAACCCAAACATCATGGAAGCCTAAATTGCATAAAAGATCTCGCAATAATGAACACCAATTGTTTTGGTTTGGGTAATTATCAGTATCATCTTTTAACATACAGTAAACCTTTTTCGTATACTTGTTCTCGTTTACTTGCATTAACTTTATCCAGTATTTTATTATAATGAAATATCTCGAAAAAATAAAAGGAAGCCTACCAAGTTCTCCATAAATAAAATAATTCTGTGTTGTTTTCTTCACTCCTAAAATATTTTTACAAAATTGTAGATGTATACGTTCAATAGCGTTTCCAGTTATAAATCCCCAAACCTCGCTCCCATAGTTTAAAATGGGTGTAATTAGTTTATCAAAGAGATCCAGTTTATGACTCACTGTTAAATTCGTAAACTTATACAAGTGTTTTTTCATGATAAAAATAGCTTTTAATGCTTGGCCAGATAGGGTATTTTGGGCTTCAGAGAAAGACCCACCGGGTGTAAATACAATACCTAAATAACGGAACTTACTGACTATTTCTACAGGAATATTATTGTAGTAAAAATTTAAATGTTGTGAAACTCTACCTCCCTTCTTAAAGATTAATACTTTTGTTTTTCTTGTATTTACAACTAATTTCCATTTATTGCAATAATGTGATAGAACATCTAAACTAGCTTGCAACTCAGAACTCGTTTTAGCAAATATGACAATATCATCTGCATATAACATCATAAATATTTTAAACATGTTAACATCGATTCTTTCGAGTCCTTTCGAAATGAACATATCTTCAATATCATTGAGAAACATAGAGAATAAAAATGGTGACAAACATTCACCCTGTCTTACACCTAGAACACAATCATATTGATCACTTGATTGGTTACAATATTTAACACGTGATTTAACTGATGAATACATAGACTGCATAATATTTAAGATCTTACCCCTGATGCCTAGTTTAATCAGCTTAAGCCATATGTTTTCCCTGACTACATAATCAAAAGCTTTCGTAAAATCTATAAAAGCGCAGTATAACATTTTACCTGTATTCAATAAGTGAGTAATAATGCCATGTAATACAAACATATTATCAATAGTTCCCATTTTTGATCTAAAACCAGTTTGAGCTTCAATTTAAACACTGTATTGTTCAACCCAATCCGATAATCTATTATTTAGAATGCGTGTAAATAATTTCCCTAGTGTGCTTAATAATGTAATTCCCCTATAATTGTTTTCATCATTGACGCTACCTTTCTTATGTAAAGGAATAACAAAACCTTCGGACCAATCTTCTGGAAAATAGCCAAGATAAAATATTTTATTGAAAAGATTTAGTAAAAAATGTGACATAATATGTTTTCCATGAATAAACAATTCATTAATATACATGTGTGACCCTCCACTTTTACTTGAGTTAAGTTGACTAATTGCTTTCCATATTGCTCCTTACCAATCGGCAAATTCAATTCTTCGAACATTACATTAAATTCATTTTGTTCGTGCCTCTCTAGAAAATATAACACATCATCATCCGGATTGTTGACGCTTTTAAAGTATTGCTGAAATACGTCTGCGGAGATATTAGTTTCTTTTATTCCAGCAGAATGTTTTAACATATTCCAATATAACTTAGCATTTTTATGTCTAGCTGCAGTTAGTTTGCGTGTTTCTTGTTTATCATACTCAAATTTACATTTTCGAATATTCGATTTGTAACTAGACCTGGCTTTGACCATATTAGATCTATTTTCTGCAGTTTTATCATTTCTGTACAAATTCAACTTTCTATAAAAATCTCTTCTCATATCAAAGCATTCAGCAGTGAACCACTTATTAAAATTATTAGTTTGATATTTGTTTTCTTCTGGCTTGAACAGTTTCTTTTTGAAAACTGCTGAGACTACATTATCTACAATATTTGACAGTTCATTAATACAGAAATCAATATCAGCGGCAGTATTCGCCTTTGTAACATTTTGGTTAAAAACATGAAATTTATTTAAAGTCGAGTCAAGAGACAACTCTTCAATAAATACGTGTTTTCGATCACTGTTTCATACATATTTATACTTGATTGATGTTGTCTCCCGTTCATCATAACCAGTACATTTATTATCACGTGGTTTATCAAATACAAGTGAAAAATCAATTAAACAATGGTCAGACATGATATTAGGGTCATGTACACTGAACATACACACGGATTGAAATAAATTCTGTGTAATTATGACATAATCTACAACACTCGAACCTCTTTTACCAACATGCGTGAAACGCCCTTGTTTATCTCTATCACAACGACCATTTAAAATACGCATACCTGTTTGTTTACATAAATCTAGCAACATAAGCCCAAACTTATTGATACGACCTATATCTTGAGAACATCGAGTCATATTTACATCTGTAATATAAACATCAGGTAAAACATCCATATGTAAAGTGTCATCATCAGATACAAAATCAGGCAAATCAGAAGTGTGCGCATTCATATCACCACACACAACTAAATTAACACCATGCTCATATTTTGAATCTAACATATACAGTAATGAAATCCATTAATCTATCAAAAGTATGTGATTCTATCATATTCTGTCGACTGCTGTTTTCCGTTACCACATAACAAAGACATACAAATAAATCATCTTTCAATGACATTAATTTACCGTCAATTTTTACACAAATTATATCATCCGGACTTTTAAAAACTAGAGTTTCAGGGCTAACAAAATCATTTCTCACATATACAATCAACGCTCCGGATGAACGTTTAGTTGATGCTTTCCTCTCAGTTCTATTAAAAATAAAATAGCCAAAATTATCTACGGCAATATCTGAAAAGTCATTTGTCCATGTCTCTGTTAATAATATGATATCATGATTTTGAAACACATTCTGTAGTTCTAAAGAATGCAATTTATTTGTCCGTTTGCTTAAAAGTCCTTGAATATCAAGTAACGCACATCGTAGCTCGACCTTCTCTTCTGTGTCCTAGTTTTTAACACGTTCGACTTGGGAAATCCCAGGATCTTGTGACGTCACAGTATCGTTAGACAAATGGTCAATGTGTACCGGTGTAATCACATCGTTATTTATAGCAGTGGGTAAAACCTGTTCAGTAGATCTGCTCGAGCTAAAACTTTTTCGTCGGTACGGAATAGCTGATTGTGAACGTTTTTTCGATCGTACGATATATCGTGATGCTCGTGCACTTCCACGTAATGGTGTATTTGTGTATGTATCCGTATCCGAGTCCTTTGCTATTGATTTCACATAGGTTTGTTCATTGTTGTTTTGAAGAGATGTGTTTGTTTGCACTTTTTATTTCGCTATATTTACCATGCAGTCCTAGGAATCTTGGTCACTTTCACAGAATTTCTTGGTTTTGCTGCCCAGCATGTTATCTCATTATCAATGACAGGCTAACTGACCACAGTGAATTTATGGCCCATCTCTTGAAATCTGAGCTAATGCAGAACATCTTGGGAAATCTTATCCAAGATGCCATTGTAACCTTTTCCGTACTTTAACTTTCAGTTGATATTCAGTTTAGTCAAAATACAGAAATACTTTGTATTTTACTAAAAACAATCATTGATGTCGAATTTAACTGTATACGTTAATCAAAAATATACTATTTTAATTGGATGACATAAATATCTCCCACTTAGTATATAAGTAGTAATCTAACTGTTCTATAGGCTCTAATTGACATTTCTACTTTTTATAGAACAGTAATATATACTTAAGATAGGACTAGATTGAGTATTTTATCCCCCCGAATGTGGGCATATCAAGACGCACCGTCCGTTCTGATTTTCTGTGTCCGAGCTGTAACTTCGTACTGACGGATTTCAAAATAACTTATATAAATATACTATTTTAATTGGATGACATAAATATCTCCCAACTAAGAATATTATTGTTAATCTATAATTGTTCTATATGCTCTAATTGACATTTCGACTTTCTATAGAACAGTAATATATACTTAAGATAGGACCAGAATGAGTATTTTATCCCCCCCCCCGAATTTGGGGGTCAAAACGCACCGTCCGTTCGTTCTGATTTTTCGTGTCCGGGCTGTAACTTCGTCATAAAATAACTTGGCACATTGTGTTTGGCATATAAAGGTGACGTGTCGCGTGCAAGACCCATGTCCCTACCTCAAAAGTCAATGTCACACTGAGAGTTTGATCATTATTGAATGATGTATACATACACACAGATGATAGGTGGTCGTGTCCGGGCTGTACCTTTGTCATATACTGGTGGAATTTAAAATAACTAAGCACATGTGTTTGGCATACAAAAGCAACATGTCGCATGCAAGACCCACATCCCTACCCCAAATCTCGAAGTCACAGTTTGATCATTATGGAATGCTGCATACTAAGTTATTTTAAAATCCGTCTGTACGTCACATGCAAGAACCACGTCCCTACCTCAATGGTCAAGCCACATTTAATAATCATTTCCTTCACTTAATTATTGACCTTTCCATCATACTTCGGAATCAACTTCGAGGGCATTCGTCACTTACAGCGACAGCTCTTGTTCTTCAATAAAACACTGTTTCATAATTATTGACCCTTTAAACGTGTCTTTGATTTTGAATTCAAGTCAGTGTTTGTCAGAACAAATGTAGACATATTGAAAATAAATATAACAATTCATAATCGTATGATGTTAAAAAAGTTTTTAGATAAATGACTTATACAAGTATAGCTGCATATAATGTCATAAGATTCTCTCGTGAATAACTGTTATTTGTTTAAGACAGTATAATACATACTTGAACTTCCTCCTAAATTACATTTGTTATCAATAATTATGTTATATTTTGCTGCCGTTCTTAACCTACAGAATTATAACCCCCCATTGTAATTGATTCAGAAAAAAATAAATAACATTGTAGATTAAATCACATTACACACTATGATTTTGTCTCCCTAGTTTAAAGATTGAAAATACTATGTTTTAATAGAAAATGTACATTGTATGAAATAATACTGTGTTGACTTACTAAAGTTATGGAAAATGAAAGTGTGTTATATTTGTCTTCATTTTATCAGTGCTATATTGCTGTATAAGATTAAGCACCTTGGCTCTATTTATCAGTGTATGGCTTCTGGAGTGTACTCATGATCCTTATCAATCTCACTGTAGCCCCTTAATCATTGACCACTGGCTAGCTGTCAGTGTAAATCAGATAAAAGGGTATGTAGTGTAATTATGACTGTATTCCTGCTGAGGTGTTACACAGTCCTAGGAATCTTGGATGAAAATTGCTCAGATCTGAGCAGTAACACCTCAGCAGGAATACATTTATAATCAAGTCGTAATCGGTCAGCGTCCAATCAGTACTCCGATAATATAGCAACAAATGTGCCTAATTACATGCTATCTGAGACTTATGCGGACTCCCAAGACACGGATAATAGCTTGAATTGTCATGTGTTGGTTGGTATCACTTTTATTGGCATAGTTGGGTTGTGAATGGTATCTTTGAGATGGCGGGTACATGTTATTCGATACTCTGGACATATCATATTGTGGAGTCTCACCACATATTGGATACCTCTCAGGTGATGTAGTAAACTTTGTTTGCTGAACATTATCAAAGTTTATTTGACTGAGTTGATCTGTCCTACTACCCCTTATATATTTATTCCACTCTAGTATTTCATCTCGCACTAATTTGTCATCCTGAATGAGCTTTGCTGGGTAGACTATGAATACATTTGACACTGGGTTTTGTTGTTTAAGCCTATTGTACTCTGGCCATAAGCGGCTACGCGCTTCCTGAATTTCTCTGGGGAAGTCATAATCAATTGAGAAAGGCGTACCTTTGAGCGATCGTACCCGACTCATTATAAGCTCAATGTCACAAAAATCACGGAAATTGACTATTATTGGTCTGTTCTGATATTGTCACCGACGGTCTCGCATTCCTAGCATATGTGCACTGGCAAGATACAGGTGGTTCCTTAAAAAGCCTCTAATCAGTGCTAAACAGTTTTCTCCGGCATTTTCGATTATCAGGTTATTGCGCCTAGATCTTGCTTCCATATCAATAGATTTGTAGGCTAACAATTGCATAAAATCTGTTTGCGTATTTGTTGATTCAATTACTTGGGAAAGTTTTTCGTTGACATTACATAGAGATTGTTGAAAATTATACATACTTCGCTTAGCTGATATGTTTATTATGCGAACTATGAGAGTTTTGTACATCGCCATGTTTACGTCCAGAAAGCTTTTAACACGCAACTAATGAATTAACTAATGGAAAACAGGTGATTGGCTCATGTAAGTTATTATAAGAATAAAATGTGTCCATTTTAGTGCCATACAGTGTTCGTGTTTTACATCTATTTCTCAGAGTTTGAAAGTAATTTTGTTTCTATATACGTGTATTTGAATTAAGTTGGCGCAGCAACATTATATGAACATTACCATTAGTTTAACGAGCCGCTGTTGAGATCCTTAATCGATTTATAATAGTTCGAGACTGTGAATCCTTAGCTGAAGTTATGGCTGGCTCTGACAACAGCATTCCTACATATTCGCGGATATGGAACGCCGGCACTGCCCTCTGTAGTCATGAAACATTTATTCGGTGCAGCCGTGCGAACATAGCTTTGCTATTTGCTTGTCAGCGTTATGTTAACCAATTACATCTTACGTTAACCACTAAACCACATTTTTTCAACAGAACAACGTTTGTTACCTTGTCGCGGATTGGTTAAGGCCTATATATCTGTTTAACAAACATGAAACAGTTAACTTGTTTATTGTTATGTATGTTTACTACTGGAGTAAGGTAAGGAACACAATTATAGCAATGGTGTTATGCTTGCAAAAAATCACGATAGAGACGATGGTCTTATTATTGTAAACATGACAACCCAGATGAACATAATATAATTTTTCTTAACAATTGTGTCTGAAAGTAGATTTATAGTATATTTCAAGATTTATCTAGTGAGTAGTATTGTCTGTCAACCCCTCGGGAGATTGCTCGACGTTGGATTGACGAGTAGATTGTCTACAAAGTATATGAAAGGATTGACGAGTAGATAATCTACAATATACATGATAGGATTGACGAGAAAATCTTCTACAATGTATATGATAGGATTGACGAGTAGATAATCTACAATGTACATGATAGGATTGACGAGTAGATAATCTACAATGTACATGATAGGATTGACGAGTAGATAATCTACAATGTACATGATAGGATTGACGAGTAGATAATCTACAATGTACATGATATGATTGAGGAGTAGAAAATCTACACTGTACATGATATGATAGGCGAATAGATAATCTACAATGTACCTGATAGGATTGACGAGTAGAAAATCTACAATGATTAAAACGTTCAACTGCTAATGTAGATGTAGTTGGGTTGAAACCAGTGCGAGACGTGTGTTCTCTGGTGTCAATTTGACTGAAAATCCAAAGACATTTGTTGGCCACCTTTGGTATCTATGTACATGTATGTGGAGAAGTTGTGAGTCGCATGCGGAGGAGAATATGGAGAAACGGCGTTAACACCAAAACAAAGAAACTATCCACTATACAAATTGTTAATCTGGATATTTGATATTTCTTTTCTAAGACTAACACGTGAATTACGTTTTCGCATCTAAAACTTTATCAAGGAATACTTTCGGGATTGGTAATCATTTACATATATTACATGTATACTCGTGTCTGATGATTGAATTGTTTTAGCAATAACGAATAACGACTATTTGCGTGTCAGACTTCGTAAAACCAATTACCCGTTTACATTTATGATGTTTACATAATGACCAGCTGACACGAACTTCTGTAGGAAGAAAGTGACGCATTAAGTGTAACTGATAAAATTCTATCTGAACCAAATATGATGCCGTTAAGAGTCAATTCAATGAACTTTAGAACCTCTTTCATAGGACATTACCAGGGTCATCAATGTTAGAAATAAACCCAACTTTATCTATGATAATTACATTGTGAAATCCTATAATTACAGTGATTTGTAGGGGAATGTCTTCCTGATTTTGGAGTGAGAGATAATGATTTTGAAGACAAGCACAAATTAGTGACAATTTAAGCGACACTAAAATGTTGGTTTTTTAAAACTCAGTTTTTTGCTAAAATGACGTGAGTCAAACTCCTCATTAATTGTATGAAGTTGAGCTTGAATGAAAGCTTAATGTGGGTAATTGAGTTACAGTAAAAGTTCAGAATACGGCTGATAATTCTATTAAAGTGTCATTACATGTACTCGTATTTCTTAAAGATAAATGATCCCCGCGGTAACAGGACTTGTCCTTTTCATGTAACACCACGGAACATTGCACGTGGTACATATAAAAATAGTTCCCATGACTCTTATATCGATTTAACCCCCCCCCCCCCAGTATTTAACTGACTGTTCCAAAGCTGTAATTCGCTGTTTGGTTATTATTTCTTTTTGTGTTTAAATGTATGTTATATTTCCCTTCCCACTGTGCAATTCTTTCACTTTATATAGTGTTCATGTTATTTTCTGCCCAGTTTCGGCCTACTGTTGCCAGCTGTCTTTTCCATCCATCAATCCCCGTCCCATTCACTGTTTTTCCTCTTTGATTTTCCTAGTTATTCCTTATGGTCGGCCAGGCCATTCATTGTTCCCTTACGTATGTACCCGTGAACCTCCACAAGTGCCTTATATGTTAAGGACTGTTGTTTTCCCGGAGGTATGTGGGGGGAGGCACTGTCTTAGTTATGTGGCAACAAATGCACTCCTCATTTTCCTTCAATAGTTGAATTCCTGTATCAGATAAAACTTCATATGAAATAATCAAAGAAACCTTTATACAAAGAGTTTAAATCTGACAAAAACAACATGAATATGGATAATGATTTAAATGGAAGCTAATGCAGATATTATTCCAATCCTCAAACTTTGATGAGCCAAACATTGGTGGGCATCGTGATGGTGAGTTTTATTTATGTTCGCTATAAATACAATCTCGTAGGATGATTGTTTTATAATATATGTTTATATCATTACAAAATAAATAAATATTCTCCTCTTGACGACACTTCTATCGGAACATGCAATGTTTCCAGTAATGAAGATATACTGACGATACTTTTTGGATATAAATTTACGACATCTTTTGATACAAAATTTATAACAAAATCATTTTTGCAATTTATTTGACATCCCCACTATATACAAAAGCTTATGAGAATATTATCATACATGGCTAGAAGTGATCATCAAATTCTGCGTACAAGGTTGCTCCGAAAGCTACAAATACTGTTTTTTTGTTTTAATCAGGTTTTACGCCATTTCGCAACATTGTTTTATGTCATACATGGCAGTCGGTAAATCTAACCAGATTTTCATGAATTAATTATCAGTACTAACTTGCCACATCGCAAGAAGCTGACAATTTCTCCACATGCTTCAGAATTGGAGGATAAATGAGCGTAGCTAAATGTTACGGCAGGTCATGACTTGCCCGCAGTGAATCGAGTCCGCACTTCCAGGGTGGCAGCCCGGTGCTCTAACCAAATACAGTTATTGATGATTTCATATAAAATAGGACAAGTATTGGCACGAGGGTTTTAGACCTGTTTTATTAACTTGTTATTGCATATGTTCGAATCCAGTGCGTAGTTCCTGAGCTTTATCAAAACGGAAGATAAAAAACAAGGTAAATTCATGTATACAATTATACAGATTGAACCATATATTGAAAACAGCTGACCATTACCGATTTTTATAGATTTCATATTTAAAAAAATGTTTCAAAAGATTAAAATCACCACTTATTAAACACTTTAACTTTTTTATTCAACCGAGACCAAGAAAACCTATTTACATGTATCCATAATTTTTGTATCAAATTTGGTACGACATATTTAAAATTGGATGCACTTTTCTTTACCTGACATGTGTCCTCACGTAGTAACAAGTTCTTAAAGGCCCAATAAGGGTCATATTTGTTCATTTAAACTGCAATGATTCCCACATATATTTGTAAAAGAAACAATTTGACGCACATTCGTTGATAGTTATAAATAATTTATTTTTATTCTTTGAAATAAAACCTCCAGATTCCTACTTGTTGTTAACAAAGTCTATTTGGCCTTGTCGCAATTTACATGAATTGTCTACGTGCCATTGTCACTAGTTGTGTGCTATTTCTGACACAAATATTAATGACGTCGAACGTACCTACAAGAACAACAACTAATCATATTTAAAACTGCCATCACAAGTATATAACATCTTTATTGAAGTCTCATTCTTGCATTAAACAGAAAAAAGTCATTAAAATAATACATGAATATTCATGCAATACCATTCTATTAGAATTATTAGAGACTATGGTACACTTATTATCGACATTCTATTTAGAATCTGAATAGAGTTAAATTACAATACAAATTAATAAATTAAAAGTTGACAGGTTGGCTGTAATATTGACTATACTAAGTATAAATAGCCTAAAGCATAACTACACAAAAGCTGTATAAGATATGAAAACCATAACTAACACTATTGAGTATTATTTATGAAACCGAATATTACATCAGATCAGATCTATTTTCAACTGATTAATACCAGCTTCTCAGTTAAGCAATACTTATCAACACTTGATTAAAACATAATAATAATATCTTGCTTGAAATAAATAAGGTACCATCTTATGTATATAACAAGAAAGATGGTCGGCGTAATTTGAAGGTAAAGATTTGTTGTGCAACATAAACAATGCCGAGATGTTACGATTTCTGGTCACTCCAGATCCAAAATGTATTTCGGTAAATTCAGTGGATTTCGGTAAGGTAACGTACCCTTTATCGAAAGGTTAACCAATCCGCGTCAAGGTTACAGACGTTGTTCGACTGAAGAGAAATAGCCTAGGTGGTTAACGTAATATTTGATTGGTTTAGACAACACTGATATGCAAATCGCAAAACCATGTTAGTACGGCTGGTCCGAAAATAAACAGTTGACATGATGAGACGTCAACGATTTATGTTGACATGTCGGATGCAGTCAGGTAGATCAACAGTCAACGACTGTAAACAAACTTACGATCAACTAGATCGACAAGATAAGAATGTTTTTTTTGCGTCATTTTTTTATATGCTCATTGTTCTAGTTCTGCCTTGTAAATAATTCAAACGTCTCTAAAAATGTACCAACTTTCAGGTAAGCTAAAATTATTTAAATTTTCAGAATTAGTTTTACATCTGGAACGGGGTTTTGAAAATTAAGTAATGTAATTTGTATATCAGTGCGTGTAAGTTGCGTGATCCTAAACAGCATTCCGTGCATACAACTATTTCTTATTCTCCTCAATCCCCAATGTTGATGGTTTTGAATATTGGTATAATTTTTGCGTTTGTAAATATTAGTAAGTTTGAATTTAATGCAAATTTTACCCTAAAAATGTGAAAATCATAACAGTGCATAAAAGCGTGTCCATTTGCTATCGAAATATTTGCCATAAATTTCTCTAAACCTTCTGCAAATCACGGAGATATTTCATACACTTAAACTAAAAGCAAATTGCTACTGATGGCATAAGAAGTGTTGTTATATGTAGATTCAAGCCTCGAACATATATTTTAGTGATAAAAACTGACTGAATGTTTATATGAATACTTGCTGGGTTTCTGTGCACTATTTACTATCTGTCTAGTTTGCCATTATCGCCGTAAGTCCAACCAGCCCTGTATAACAACCCCTAATTAGCGAATTTAGTCAGTTATCTCCCCAATCATTAATTTGGGAAAACAACAATCCATAAAACATAAGGCATTTGAGGAGACTCAATGGAACATAGGTGCAATGAATGGACTGGCCGACCATACGAATATAGTAACAAAATTGCACTGTATATGTAGAGGATATTTTTATGTTTCGGTGTAAGTTCGAACGTTATTACACATATGCATACACATAATATGTATATACTTATGCAGACACTTTTAATACCTTTTTTAGCGATTGTTTCATTGTGCAAAAGAAGCGTTGAGTATACACGTCATACTGGAATCTCCTGTCCAAGAATGAGTTGATATCAAGGCAATGGTGAATGGTAGTCAATGTATACTACCTGACATCCTTGCAGCCCACACATTGTCTGGTTTAGACACAACTGCTTGCTACTTTGGAATCGGAAAGGGGACAGTACGTAAAGTAGGCCTACTCAGATCAGGAATTTCTCCAATTCGTTCCGTTTGGGACATTAGTGTTGACTTTGAAATTGCATTCGGTACGATAAACATGTGACTGGCCAATGAAATTCTTCTGAAGTCTTCTGAAACGATAAAAATGAGGCTTTGTCGAAATGAAAAAAATGTCATACAAAATAAAAATTTCAAAATGTCAACATCTTTTAGGCGCATCTACGTCACGCTTGCTTTGTGGTGATGACGTCACTTGGTAATTTTCGCTGACATAATCAAACAACAGAAAACCGAAGATAAAATTGGCTTGACCTTTTTATTGTAATTTAATGTTTCTTGACTGTGCAAATGTATTACTCGGACGATTTAAAGAATCTGTACTACTTTCTGTTCGGCGTGTGTGTCTGTTAGCTGGTCCAAAATTTGGTCAAATATTCATGTTGAACAAACTCGAACGCTAGTAAAACAAACTGTCATATTTTGGCATTTGTGCTTTGTAAAAGTGATTTAGAAAAATAATGTAAATATAGGCATTAACCTGCAAGTATAATGGTGTTTGTCGTTGTAGTAATTACATTGTGACAATCAAAAAGTCGGTTGAGTCCGAAGAACACTTTTAATGGCCTCAATGTAATTTACACCGATAAAACATCAGAATGTGCAGTCTACTTCACTAAAGTGTTGCGTTTCAGTATTTTTGCATAATATATGTTTTAATCTCATACATAATTGACGTATTTTAGAAATACGGGAAGTGAACAAAAGAACAGCGTTCATTATAATGAAGTTATGTGACATTTACACGCAATGTTGAGAAACAGTTGACGTGCTTCCAATTTGTTTACGATTTCCTTTCAGTGTTTTACATTCACGATGAATAAATCAAACCGAAGCAAATGTGTGGCAAAGTACACTTGTAATCGGTCAATATGAATTCGAACATCAATGGTGCGGATTTACTAAGTTGATCGGAATCATATTTGTATATTTCAGAGACTGTCCATGATGTTCAGCGGTAAAGCTTTCGTCAAGGGTGTGAAAGATGGCGAGTTCAATCCCGGGCTGTGACCACAGTCTTTAAAATATTACCAGTAGCTTCATTGCCTGCACTCGGCATTAGAAGGCTTGTAGGGACTAGTTGGTTGGCTGTGGTCGTTTTATCAAGTGATATCACAATATGGTGGCAGTATATCTGCTACAGTGGAGTGACCCCATATCCAGTACGAGCTCAAATAATTATGGCTTTGAACTACAGTCTGAATTCAATACGTTCATTTCCTTTATAAACGAATTACACTTCTGATTAGCATTCAAGTTAACAACAACAATACAGAAATAATTTTAATTGGATCAATCAGTCAAAATAGAATAGTCCAGATCGCCTAACTGAATCATAGGAATGAACGTGAGAAAGTAATTATTGATCAACTAATTAAAGTCAGAAACCCGTCTGGAATATAAAATACAATTACACTGTAAACATAACTGCGACAGTTGAAGAAACTAGTTTTAAAATGTTATATAGGACAAGACGTAGGGTTTCTATCGAATTAGAGAAATATTACCGTATGGTACATGGAATTCATAGCGTTTTAATGGCTTCTGCTACTTTTAAGTTCAATGGTTGTTAAATTTAATCATCACTAAACAGATTCGTTATTGCAAATTCGATATGTTCAGAAATAAAAGGTAAAGTTATTTTAACGGTAACTACAACAAAAGGTACTTTAATGGTTACTGTGACACATTATAAGACGTGACATATTGCAACATGATGTTGCCAGAACACACATAGCCGTTGTGACACGTAACTTTCTGCACCAATACGACATTTCTGTACTGGATTTGCCAGCGTTATGGAAAATGTCGCTGAACTCCCCGAGGCATTGTTGGAGTAGTGGAACAATATCCCACATAGGTGCATTGCACCAAAAGTCTTACATATATATGCGTCAAAGATGTTATGATTTGATGGCTGCTCGAGGAGGTTACAGGCGATACGAATGATGTGAATTTCATTTACTCACAGTGTGACTTCATGCATTTGTTTACGAATGAACTGTTGATGGGATGTTCATGCTTTTTTCATATTGGCTCATTAAAGGTTAAATGTACACTTAGAGGCGTGTTTAATGACTGCCTCTTTTACTTCAATACTACACATATATATAATTAATATGTTCTTTTCAATGTTAGACATTCTTGATTTTTGTCCTACGTCATTAAATACGTATATTTTTATAAAATGAAAAACACTGTAATATGGTAATATGTGTAATGTTCTAATTAGGAACTAATATGTGAATATGTCTTGTTTATTTCTGTTGTTACGATTGTATTGTTGCTACTGCGTTGATGAATATACATATTATATATAGTTGTTTCCCTTTTGTCATGTGACACTTTGTATATTATGTAAAATGTATTGTTGCTAATGCTGCCCTATTCGGGCTTTATGCAGAATCCGTAAATAAACTAAACTAAAAACTAAATGTACTCAGTGTATTATATCTGATATTTGTTTTGATGAATTATCTGGAAATTACACCTTAAGTTTGTTGTGTTTCTTACTAACATATAAACATTATTCGTACGTAGAGCTGTCAGCGTCATATTGGAAATTTGGATTAATCAAGAAAAGATGACATTAAACAATTTTCATTCATAAAAAATGATGCATTGTTACAACCTATACTTTCTAACAGTTATTTTTGTAGCTGTTATTTAAATTCACATAGTTATCCCCAGCGGAGGGGATTAGTCTTGGTGTTGTATGATCGTGGCCTTCCGGACCCTACGCTCTCATACAGCGCTTTGATTTCACTGCCGTTACATTCGCACGCTCCTATCTTAATATTTGACCTTTTTAACATTTCTGATTTAGCCAATGGTACACGGTATCACTATTTATTTTCATTGGTCGGTAATGCACGTGACTTCTGAGTTTAAAACAGACGGGTATTTTCCCGTGTTAAAACCAATCAAAAGTATTCGAAGTCCATGGCATTTTGTGTCGAGGGAACTTTTGACGATCTTTTCATGCCCTTTAGCCTTTTCGTTATTTCATCGAGGACTGTTATGATACACACTAAAATGTTGTGATTGCTTTAGTCCGCCATGTCTCCCGTTCCATATGCCTTAGGGAAGATTAAATAGAATTCAAACATTAAATAAACGAGATTTATTAGAAGTATACACGTCCATTGTATATACAGTTGAACAAGC
Source organism: Mactromeris polynyma (assembly GCA_032209605.1). Lineage (NCBI taxonomy): Eukaryota > Metazoa > Mollusca > Bivalvia > Venerida > Mactridae > Mactromeris > Mactromeris polynyma. Next base: position 5,150,990 of record JASFXZ010000028.1, read on the forward strand.
TTATCACGTACTCGGTTATAACGAAACATCGGATATTACGTAGTAATTTTTATTCCCCGACCAAGCTCTTCTACATTTCAATGTATAACTTGACTACACAGTTATAATGAATTTGGATATAGCGTAATTTTGGATATAACGAAGTAATTGTTTGGGTCACAAAAGCATAGTTTAACGAATACGTGCTCGGTTATAATGTAATTCACAATATTGATAGGTTTCGGTGTGAAAACATGTGTTAACTAATGTGATTGCGGCAGACTCAGTGCATTGATGTCCGTGGATATAACAAAGTTTGGATATAACGAAGTAAAATTACAGGTCTAGAAATTCGTTATAAGCATGTTCCATTGTAAAATTGGGGCTCAAACAAAGGTATATTATCAGCACATATACTTTCTACAATATATGCTAGAGTTATTTCCCTTTTGATATCAATTTTGTTCGAATGTTTTCTCTCACCAATATAAAGGTGGTATTTATTTAATGGATGGAATACATCACGGAACAAGTCAAGAAAGTCAGCAATAATCGGCAAAGTGGGGGTGGGAGGGGCATGCATATTATATCAAGTGAGAGAAATGCACATGGAGACAGGGAACTTAACATACATCTAAAACATAAATAGAACTAATTATCAAACAGCGATATAAAACCTTGGAACTGTCAGTAAAAATACTGGGTGTTTAAATCGATTTAACAGCTAGCTAACCTCACACTTAACCGTTATGTAGTCATTAATTTCCAGCAGATACACATGAATTGACTAAGTAGGCAATAACTTATCATTAAAAGTAATTAGCCATTACATGTACATATACAATAACATATGCATGGTAAGTACATGTAATCCACTGGCATGTTTTCAATCATTTTACAACGATTTTGTGCGCTAATAGGTTTTCTATGTTTTGATCAAAGTTACAAAACTGAGTTAAGAGACCAGTCTCAGAATGCAACCTCGCCATTGGTCAATTTTAAGACTGTGCAAGGAACCAACCAATCAGCGACTTCAGTTTTTAAACATGTTTCATCATTAAATGAGCGCCGCTGTACGAATTCCTGCCTCTTCTGTAAGAGACGTCATTTCCAGAAAACGTCACATGTGACGTCACCATGTACTGACAGTAAGCATTATTTGCCCCATAAGGCAATATGAAAACAAAGTGACCATATGGAGTAAATATTGTTTGATGCTTGCAAAAAGTGACAACACATGCGACGTTCTCTTGAAATGACGTCACTTACAGATGAGTTGTATTGTTATTGATAATGTACTGGGACTTTGGAACTATAAAATACGACAGTAATGCGTCTGGTTGACTTTGCTTAATATTTGCAAGAATTTAACCCGCTGCAAGCAGTCTGTGACATTTCATTGATTAGCAATTGATTACCATAAGATATGTCCTACTCAGACGCTATCTGAGACCTGATATTGCCCGGATATCTGAAACCTGATATTACCCGAGTACCTGAGTCCTGATATAACATGTATATCTGAGACCTGGTATTGCCCGAAAATCTTAGACCTGATATCACTCGAGTACCTGAGACAGGAGATCACCAAGATACCAAGATATTGAGCGCATGTATTACCCAGATTCCAGAGAAACAGATGTAACCTTCTTCTTTTTACTATATCACATGACAGACGTACATAGTTGTTGGAACATTTCAGATTCAGAGAGTGTCTACGACAATCAGTCTCAAGCATGGCAAATATGATCGGGAAAATATATTTTAAATTCTTGGCAGCAAATGTTTCGAATTTGTGGAGACGGAAGTGTGTTTAGAGCGTTCTTGGTGGGGACGCTGTCAGACATATGAACATCAGACGACACCATCAGTGAAAAGCCAAGCGTCGTTTATTTATGAGAAAGGAGATGAAGCTACACGGCCTTAGAAAAATTATCTAGAATATGAATCTAATCAAAGGACTGAGAGTCCTGAAAACCAGCGCATTGAAACAAAATGTATGTGTATAAATAGGTGGAAAGTAGTGTACTGTATAGAAACTGTGAGTCATGAATAAACCCAAGAGTGCATTTTCATGACGTTAACAAGCAAAGTTCACAAAGGCAGAATTTCAATGGTAGAAAATGGACGAGACCAACCTGTTTGGGAGGGCTTATTGTAATGTGCAGCCAATTTTAGAAGCAAGCATATAAGTATGTACTTTTTAACCGTCTAACAGCTGTCAATTTCAACACACACTTTTCATTCAGCGCTTTTTCTGAAGTAATGATATCGTCTGAAAACTTGATAAATAATTTATAAGTAAATATGAACAAAAGCATTTTACTAAAATACATGAATTGATTGTATTGTAAATGTATCGATTGTCTATTTTACTGTTAATGTTTTTTGTTTGAGCATCTGTACGTGTACGTGTGTTAATTATAAATGTGATGTAAGTTTATTTAAGTACAAACTGGTGTATTTCTGTATATCAGCTATATACGTAAACTACATACGTGTATTATTTTTAGCAATAAATGGTTGTTTCTGATTATGACCTATTCTAGATAGAAGACCGCCTTGTCAGTATGATGTGTGCTGACTTCAATTTTACTTCTAAGCATTGTAGGGGACTACCTTCTCAAACAAAATTATCATATAATACCATTGGTACATGTATCACTGTACATGTATTTTGTTTTTATTATGATGATACACGTACATGTAGTTGGAATAAATAGTATATAGAAAAAAGTTCGCTATGTGAGTTTTATGACCCCGGCGGAAGGGTAACAGTAACACACAGCATGTCGGTACGCTGGTTCGTCATTCCGATCGAAACACTTCTTCTCATCTGTAATATGAAGGATGTCTAGTGCATTGCAACCAATATTGAACATAACGAGGTGGGTCGCGCACACGCGTCAGGTGTGTACCTATAATGCCAAAATGAGAGGGAATACCGATTGTAAGAGAACAGAATAGGAGAAATCAGCACATAGTGGTGACATTTCTTGTTGAACCAATGTAATACAGAACGCTAATAGGGGAATAGTTTGAAGCAGTGTTTGCAGGATGTTGTCGTATGGATGAAAAGTAACAAATTGAAAATGAACAATTCTAAAACAGAAGTTATAGTATATGGAACAAAACAACAAATTTCTAAAGTAAATATTTCTTCGCTCGAGGTTGGTGGAGTTGAGGTAAAATGTGTCGATCATGTGAGAGATTTAGGTGTTTTGATGGAAAATGATTTAAACTTTGATCGTCACATAAGAAAAAAGTGTCAGACTGCGCGATATCAGCTCAAACAGTTGAAAAGTATTAGAAGTTACTTAACCCAGAAAGATACAGAAACTCTAGTGCATGGACTAATTCATTCTCATTTAGATTTTTGTAATGGTTTGTTTACGGGGATTCCGGAATATCAATTAGACAGGTTACAAAAAGTGCAAAATCAGGCTGCAAGAATCGTAATGCAAACTCACTATGATGAACCAATTACTCCAGTCCTCAAAGTCTTGCACTGGCTTCCAGTGAGAGCAAGAATTATGTATAAAACTCTTGTTCTCATATTCAGGTGTGTCAAAGGAACTGCTCCATTTTACCTCAAACACATGGTTAAGATTGTTCACTGTGGTTATGCCCTAAGATCTACTAAAAAACTGTCTCTTCTTGTTGTACCAAAAACTCGAACATGTATAGCTGATAGATCTTTTGCAGTGAAAGGGCCTAAGTGGTGGAATGATTTACCAGAAACACTTAAACAATTAAATGAGGAAAATAAATTCAGACAATGTCTGAAGACGCATTTATTCTCAAAGTTTTATGACTAAAACTGCATTGATAAACTCTGTGAGCTAATGTGTATATATATGTTTGTGTATGTTGTTTGTAAAGCGCAATAGAATGCCATGTGGCATAATTTGCGCTATATAAATGCTATTTGTATTTGTATTTGTAATAGTAGCGCTGTATTATCGTCAAAACTACGTGTATGACATGCACCAAAAGATGGTGTGATACGACAGTATAATGGTGTACATAGCGTTGTATATCATTGCGGTACAATGCACGCCTTTATGATTTCGAAGCACAATGATACCATATGCGACGCGAGGCAGTACAAAACGATATATGACAGTATAACGCGACCTATGTCACTATAACGCGACTTATGCCATTGTTACACGATATGTCACTATAACACGACATATATGGCAGTAAAACACGACATATGCCAATACGACGCGACTTTTGCCACTATAACGCGACTTATGACAGTACTGCACGACCAAAACAAGTATAACAATACCTATGCCACTATAACGCGACTTATGACAGTACTGCACCATCAAAACCAGTATAACATGATCTATGCCACTATAACGCGACTTATGACAGTACAGCACGACCAAAACCAGTATAACACGTCATATGCCAATATGAAGTGACTTTTGCCAGTATAACGCGAATTATGACAGAAAAGCACGACCAAAACCAGTTTAACACGGCATATGCCAATATGACGCGACTTGTGCCAATATAACGCGACTTATGACAGTACAGCTCGACCAAAACAAGTATAACACGACCTATGCCAATATAACGCGACTTACAGAGACGACACAAGTGAAGTAATTCATGCTGTTTCATTGACGTATGTGAACGTATGTTAGCTGAATACACAACAAAGCAAGTTAGTACCCTGGCTGAAAAGTAGATACACAGGAACATATAGATGATACACATGTATGTTTGTGTTCTGGTAAATAATGTTTAACTGAATACACTGTATGTATCATGTATCAATACACTATGTATCATGTATGAATACACTGTATGTATCATGTATCAATACACTATGTATCATGTATCAATACACTGTATGTATCATGTATCAATACACTGTATGTATCATGTATCAATACACTGTATGTATCATGTATCAATACACTGTATGTATCATGTATCAATACATTGTATGTATCATGTATCAATACACTGTATGTATCATGTATCAATACACTGTATGTATCATGTATCCATACTTTTCAGTTACTTAGTATTTACCAACAACTTAAGTTGAATACCACAGACGATAATTACCAAACAGATAAATACAACCAGTGTTTTTTTTAAATTTTAATTTTTAAATTCATTTCATTGATCAGATTATAAACATGAATAATGAAAACAAGCAAAATTCGAACAATTTACAAACACAGCAAAAAATTGTACAAGATATAGAATTTTATCAGTAATTTCACATCTTATGTGAACAAAATTCTTTGAATCAACATTGTATAAACAAATGTATTTTAGCAAGGGGCTTGTCAGAGCCAATTGCTATAGTAGGCGAAATCCGCGGACACTCATGGGATGAGTCATCCCAAGTCTGTAATTCTGAACCGTCAAAGTTTACATACTCCTGATGAAAGAAGTCATTGTCTAACAAAAAATAGCGGTAAGCATTTGCGTTATCAGTTAGAAAACGGATTTGAGCAGAAATCACTTGCGCAAAAGAAAGAACCCCTATGAAACTTGCTGATTAAATATTGCATATTACAGAAAAAAGCTAGCGGACGATAGTATAAGATAGTGTACAGAAGGTAGATAGTTCAGCGGACGATAGCAGAATGCAGAGATACGTATACGGTGTCGGCCTGGTGCTTTTTCGCCCTCTTTATTCTATAGTAAAACTACAAGTTTTGCACTGAAATTGTGAACTCCACAATAGGGTCCCAGCTATTTGCAATATCTAGTTTTCATAAAAAAAACACCACTATTATTGATTAACTTTTCTGCTATCATTCAATGAATAAGGTCTCTGTCAAAATGTTCAATACACAACTGTCAACATGGCCGAACCGGTGCACTTTCTAAATCCTTCCATGCAAAAATGTAGTCCTGCAAAACAAAGAAAAATCACTGTTTCATTGATCAGAAATGACACAAAAGTTACACAGTAACAATAAATACAGCTGACATTGAATCAGTATAGTCACAGACAGCCGTAAATCTGGGACTTCAACATTTCTAAGAACTACTTCCTAGCGTACAACGACCCGGAAGTACTTGCTCACCAGGCCGGCACCATACAAGAAAACGGTGCAACATATGATATGTCCAACGAACAATTATACGTATATTGAAATAATAGGAAATGCAATTTTCCGTCATGGTTCAGTTGAATATCGACGATTTACGGAAACATACTTTTTGTTTTAGTGTCAACCTGTCTGTAGGTCGGTCGATTGGTTGGTCTGTCCAGTATACAACATATGTAGTTTGTGTGGCTTCAAGGAATTATGAAGTGTACAATGCAGTTTGATAATACAAGTACCATGATACATTATTTGTAGATGTGAAAGACATAGATTTGCTGTGCATTCATCAAAATGTTTTAGAATTCTGTTCTTTTGAACTGAAGTCTCCTTTTAGAACACATGTAATAACATTATAGTTTATTTAGCAAAATACGTAAGTTTTCAATGGATTGCATTGAAACTTGGCACATAATCAACATTAAGGTACTGTTTACTTCTTCTCCGTCCATCCTTCTGCTTGTCTATACCAATTCTTTGTATATAATATTGTGTGTTTAACTCCTATATTATTTAATATACTGACATAACTAAGAGTTCTTGATAGGTAGCATATATGTCAAAGTTACGTCCGTGATCTGCAGTGAGCCCCTTGCTGCCGGTCAGTACTTTCAGATCTTTGATTATACAAGGTCACCTCGTTCAATTAAAGAGCAACAATGTCGAAGTAAATTAACAGCATACTGTTAACAAACTTCCTGTAAACTGGTGGAAACTTACGATTACCAATCGTCATCTACATCATACAAATTACGCCCGTTATAGACATGATCATAATCGTCAGCATCATTCAAATCAAGATGATCAAACGCATCATAGTCATCATCATCATCGTTCGAAAGATCGCCATTGTCGTCGTACACATCACCAATCTGAAATTGCTGAGGAAAGGGCAGGACGTTAACTTGATTTAGGATAGGCATGTTCTCCTGCAAAAACTGTCCCAAGGGTGGACACATTGTGTCACAGGCCGTCACCCTTACCTTTATAGTGATACCAGCTTTGTTCTTCATTTTCGGCAATTGTTGTACGAAATCAGGATCACACTTGACAAAATACTTTTCCAGTAATCCTGCCTTTTTTGCATCTTCTTGGTAGGATTTTCTCATTTTTCTTCTCAGTATATGAAATATTGTATCACCACGTTTGGTAATCATTCGGATATCAGCTCTATGCTCAAGCAGACACTCGATAACACGTGTATTAGCTTTCTCACATGCACCATGCAATGGAGTCTTGCCGAATTTATCCCGTGCATTAACATTGGAGTGTGGTATTAACTTCAAGGCAACTTCAGTTAAATCTCTATAAATTGCAGCATGTAATGGTGTAAAGCCTTGTTTTTGTCCCTTCTTCTTGTCAGTGCAATCGTTCTCCAATAATATAGACATAATATCCTCCTCCTTGTTCATAATTGCGACATAAAGTGCAGTTTGACCATACCAATCTGTACCATTCGGGTTCACTCCCATTTCAATTAGTACTCTTAAAAGTTGTTTGTCTTTTTTCCATACTGCAATATGGTAAAGGGAAAATCCCTTAATTTTTGACAATTTTCCATACGATGATATCCTGTGGATTTCTTGGTTTCTATCAACAGGAAGTAATTTTCGTACGATTTCGGCATTTCCTCTGATAGCTGCGATGTGTATTGGATAATGTCCTCGGTGGTCTTTGATAAGTAAAGGTGCACCTCGTTGAATAAAGAGATCCACTAGCTCTTTATCACCCATATCAACCGCAATGTGCAAAGGCGTTCTCTTAAATTTTCCGCCTCTCACATCAAATGGTGCACGTCTCTCAAGCAAAGCATTAATTGTACCTCTCTTTTTGTAGATAATCGCCTTATGTAAAGCCGTCATATTTGATGAGTTTTTTACACCAGGATCTGCTCCATTTTGTAGTAAGCATTTTACTGAGTCTGTTAATCCTTTCCTCGAGGCAACAATAAGCGGATAATTTCCATTCACAGCATTTCCACGGTCATTGACATCAGTACCGGGATGATTCAATAAAATCTTCAAGATATCTATTCTGTCGTGTATAGCTATGTATATTGCATCTCCTGTCACTCTAGTGCCATTCTGCAACAGATAACGGACTGATTCTATCTCCCCTGAATGTACTGCTAGAAGAAGGGCAACAGCTTGATTTTTGTTTTCCTTCGTTACAAGAGATTTTTGAAGGATTTCCATCGCGAAAATACGAGCCCCAATAAACCATGCATAATCTAACAAATGCATATCAAGTTTGTCCATGCTTATACCATAATCTAAGAAGAATCCCGTCATAGACATTACAGGTGTCTGAAACATTTCTTCCACGTAATGCTGTTTAACAACATAGCTGATAAACAAGTCCATAAACTGCTTAGATGTGAACGCTCTGTGCTTGATCAGGCCAAAGTCAAGCATACTATGCACTTTGATGGAGTTGTGCCGTTGACCACTTCTCTTTAACAAGTGAAACTCGTCACTGGAAAACTTTGGAACTCCATTGCAATCCCGTCTCAGTACCATGTCGGCCATCTTTTCTACCAGGCACTGATATTGCCATTCTTCTAATGTGACTTTGTATTCTTCATGTTTTCCAATACCCACAAATTCCATCAAGAAATCTCTAGGGCATATTTCAATAGCTTGTTCTGGCTTTTTTTCTGCGATTACTAAACCCACCATATCACCAATAACGTTGTGACTGAAAGCATAATGTCCACTTTTATCACTGTACTTGAGAAATCCTCCAACATGACTGACTAGTGACCGCTTGATAGTTTCTAGAAAATCAACGTCAACTTCTCGATCAAAACATTCCGCCACTCGTTTTATATGGTATGATGCGGTTTTCACCCTTTGAAAATCTCTTGCAAACAACAATTTGTCATCCTTTGACCACACGATGACAAGCGCTAAAAATTTGTCCTGATGTTCCTTTGGGCGGGTCTTGTATAAATTTTGCAAATAGTTTTTGAACTGGGCTGCCGGTCGTTTGAAGAATTCGAAACCCTTGTCATATATTTTGTTGTTTCTTACAAACATAGATACACATTCCGGAAAACCGAAAAGATTATCTGGTGATTCGTCTGTTGAAGCCATAACACATTTGGAAATCAATTCAATAGGCACGTTCTTACTGTTTCGTTTTGCTTGCGACTGAAAGATTTTAACCTTTTCTCTCTCCGAGAGTTCGGCAGATGTTAATAAAATTTCCGGCTTATCCTGGTCTGCGTAACTTTCACCACCAAACATTGGAATAGCACCAAGCTCCTCCTTGGATTCTTTGAAAATGTAATGACGAGAAGTGATAATTACTTGTATTAATTTATTTATCGCTCCTCGAGCAATTTCCGGCAGTATATTTCTCCAATGACCAACCATTTTCTCATCTAATGAACCGGCACCGAATATGTCATCAATTATAATAGTCTTGATAATTTTCAGCGACAAATCAACATGGCGCCAGTTAGATGGATGTGTAAGCACGAGACAATTTCTTGACGGTGTTGTACTCAGTGCTAATCTTGCTGCCATAGTAGTTTTCCCTTCTCCTGGATGACCGGTTAGAAGAACAGTATTGTTTGCTTTCAAACGCTGAAGAGCACTTTCAAAAGCTTTTGTCTCAACATACCACTCTTCATCCTGGTATTCTGCAAGAAATATCTCAGTGTTTGCTGTAAAGTAAAAATAACAATCTATTTTTAGATAACGTTTAAAAGTGAATTACGCGTTAAATATCTAAAACACTTTATCTAAAAAAGATTGTTCATTCGAATTTTTTGGTGAATTCAATAGGTAAATAGTGGCAGCTGTGACAACTATCAGACATTTTTTCATATCAATATATTTATCTGGGATGAAAACTTATCACGATACTTAACTAGTTATTCACATACTTATCATGATTTCTTTAACGTGATTACCACACACATTTCTAGTTAATTGTGTAGTTAAGAGGTGGCAGACGTATGTCACCATAAAGCCAATAATTTAAATTAAGCGCGTTTAGATATATCCATCCTACTTCGCTATTACCTCTGATACTTCTCAACTCTTCTGATATAAGATAAACTTTGACTTCGTCAATTTTCTGTTTAAAGTCAGGAATTCCACACTGTTCAGTCAAACGAATCATGACCTAGACCAACATAATATAACATGTGATGAAAGCCGATGAAAGGACATTCAGTAGAACAATGTACAGATAGAAAGTGACTGAATGGAATCTGTATAAACGGAAGATAGTGACAGACGAAAATGAGATAAAAGTTTAAAGTTTATTTTTGGAAATAATTTCAAATAAGAATTTTTGATACATCATAGTACATATAAATAGTTACCTCTTCTGCGAGATCCCATTCTGATTCAAATTCGTCTTCTCAAGAGATGTAGTTGGGCTATGATGAAGCTAAAATGATTTAACAGGATATAATAAGCTACTTACAGGTACGTTCATTGAATGGATATCTCCCGCTGAACAAGTTTATGGTAAGGAACAGAAAAGATACAACAATCTATATATGATGTGCGACCTTGACATTTAAACGAGAACTAAATAACATAATACAGGTGCTTGTACAAGGTTGTACACTTCAGAACAGACTCCAAGCGCAAGTCTCGCTTTCAGTCCGAACTTATTTTGGTCAAATCTACATTTTGGTCACACATAATTCGTCAATAGAAACCAGACTTTACCAGGCCGAAAACCGGTTTCTTTGTCTGATTATTTAAAGTCAGACACCGCGAATTCTGCTCATATTAAATACCAGTACTTCGCATACAAAACCCCCCTGTCGAAATACTTCTGTAATCTGTTCATAACACGAGAACATTTAAAACAAACCCGGCTGTAATTGCTCGTAACATACTCGATGTTGAAACGTTTATGATTCTACGATTCAACAATTAGCATATTCAATGTGATTTATTTCAGATGAGTTTTCTATTAGTTAAAATGCTTAAATTTCAAATGAAATTATCCGATTTAAGATGCGAATACCTTAGTTTCTGTTAAATTTTATATAACTATACAAAAAATAATAATGTTTTATCAAGATGATAAACTTATTTCTTTCAGTATATTTAACTTATTCCTAAGAGTCAATTCTAAACGACACGTTATTTTCTAATTTTAGTTATTAGAACATTAATCTTGACTTAAGCATCTTAGATGCCAATTGATATCTCCGCGGAAGATTTGTTATTTGTTGTATTATTATGCTGCCTTATTATAATGATAACACAATGTGAACACAGAATTACTGTAGATTCCAAAAACTATCTAAGGCTCGACATAGACCGTGCAATTTATCTTCCGCTTTGGAAAACTAACTACATGTATATGTACTTATGATATAGATTTGATGACAATAATAAGGAAACGAGCAATGAAGATACAACCACTTATGGCATACAAACAGTTTATTACTAATACCAACCTTATTTCGAAGATTTCGAATTCTGACGATATCTGCTTCCACATCCTTGTTGTGTCTGGGTATTTTGCTGTTATCGTCGTAGTTCCACCAGCGAGAATTTGAATCAAGACCACAGATATGTCTCAATAGATAGTTCAGTAAGGAAATGTCGAACTTTTGTGAGTTCGGAGGACCGCTTGTAGGAAACAGCTGTGCCCACTGCCTTGGGTTAATGAACTTTTTGTTCAATGCATAATTTAACCCTTTAAAGTGCTTATTTTGAAGCTCTTTGTAAAGTTTGTCTGGTGGTATGAACTGGTCAAATTTACGTCTCAACACGTACGTTGCATGTTTCACCACCAATTGATGAAGTCGTATATAGTACACCTCTCTAGATTCTTCCTCCAAGTCCCGATCATCATCTAATGATGCCATCACCTCTGGTAGTTAAGTTAAGAACTGCTAGTCCGCTCTTGCTATAACAGAACAAAGCTTAATGTTACACAATACAAATCACATAATTAGCGGTGAATTTAATGTCTTGTGTTAGTATTATCATCAACGGTTCATGAATAGGAATCAAGTGCACTATTATCACTCATAATGAAACAAATAAACTTCATGAAGTCGATAATTCAAACTAAAAATTGATAATTGCTACACGGAAGTTGGTAATTCCAACTTAAAAATTGATATTTCTATACATAAAGTTTATAATGCAAAGAATAAGGTTGATAACAGTCAAGTCGATATTTCCAACTTTCAATTTGACATTTTGAAAAACAAATTGACCGTTTATACACGTCCGTACAAAGCAGTGCCTCAGGTTGCGTATATGAACAATTAAATTTCTTTTTAATAACCTTTTCTTACAAACCTGAATATAAATAAGCAATGCAACAATTCAGTACGTGCACCGATAGCAATATACATGCAAATGGTCCGTGTGATTTCATGTCAATATAATAAAATAAGCAAAGCCCTGCTCTAAACGTTAACACACAAATTAACTGTTTCAGTCTTTTATCGATTGTAAAGAGTAAATATTAATGACTACTTACATGTATCTCTTCACATAACTTGTATGAAAAACTCCAGATGTGTTTAACAATTGATTGAATGTTTATGGTTACATGAATAAACGTTGATGTTACATTTATGATTGGAAACGTTGTATAGTAATCTTTCCAATTGTATATTGGTTTAGAGAATCGAACAAGAAACCATGTAAGACGGTCAGTTTAAAAAACAGCGTTTTCTGTAAATGGTTATCGTAGCACACAGGATTTTTTACCTCGATATGCTTCAGATATTTAAGTTGTACAGTGTCGAAACTGTTAACAGGTGACATCGTTCATTGGCTTGTTCATATACGATATCAAGAATAAACCCTCAGCGTGTTACTTAATTTCCAAATATCGTGACAGTGTATCTATTATTATTATAGTTATTCCTTGTGGTCTGCTGGGCCATTCCTTGCGCCTCAGTTCCTTAATATGTGTACCGTTTGACCTCCTTTAGTGCCTTATGTTTTGTGGATTGTTGTTTTTCCGGAGATCTGCGAGGGAGGCATTGTCTTATGTATGTGGCTTTCCCTGTAGTTACGTATTCTCTCTCTTTTGTTTACATAAGTCTACAGGAGATTGCCACGAGATCTCTCCCATTATTCCTATTAGAGTTCTCTCCCTTGATCACTTCTATAGTATCTGCGTATATAGTACTAGTAGTCTGAGAAGACTCGAATACTTAGCATGAACTATTTATCTTTGAACATTACGTAGGTGTCATTGGAAAGATAAATTATTCATTCTTATAATTCGTTGTATTTCATAGATATATGTTGATGTTTGATGCGCGATTTCGGCCGCAGAAAGTGGTCAGGTGTCAAAAGCTTCTATTTGTCGTCGCCACCAGTTTTCCATATGGGCGACGCATCCGGTAGAATGTTCGTGATTTTAAAGTTTGGGAGGATAGTGCATGATTCAGGAGATGCCCAAGTTCCAGAAGCACCCCTGGTTCTTTTACGTGCTCGATATAAAGCATCATACACGGGACCTCGGTTTTTTTAAGTCTCGTCCGAAAGACTGTTAGACTCGTTACCACTGGACTACGGTTAAGCTACATAAGTGAAAAGCGTTAGTCTTCTTGTACTATATATACTACAGAAGGGATAAAGGGAGAGAACTCTAGAACGGAGAAAGGGAAAGAACTCTCCTGTGCATTAGCCGATAGTAAGTGGTGGTTCTAAACTTTTATAAATTTGCAGTCTGAGCGATTAATTAACAACATTGGAAGTTGTCATAAAATATAATATAATTATGTCAACTATGAGCCATTAGTTAATTAATTATATTGCCGTTGAACGACAACATGCAAAATATTCAAAACCAACGTCTATTCATCGACTGAATATTATCCAAATCAATAATCTTTAGAAATGAGTTGTTTGTACGCACGGTATAGATTTCTTTATCGCTAATTATCGTTAACGAAGCATATTGAGGTAACGACATTCGACGACGAGATTTAAGGTGCACTTCTTTAGCTAATGATTGCTAAGCTGCATGTTATATGCTCATTGCAGAGTATAGTACCTGAAAGGGGAGCTTAGCAGTATTGTAACTAACTGGCTTTCCTGATTCCCAGTAATTATTGCATATTGTTTATTTTGTGAGCCAGAACTGATATTGAAAAGAACCATCCTGAAGAAGTCTAGATACCACCACTGTATCAAGTCTGGATACCACCCCTGTATCAAGTCAAGCTACCACCACTGTATCAAGTCTAGATACCACCACTGTATCAAGTCTAGATACCATCACTGTATCAAGTCTACATACCACCACTGTATCAAGTCTAGATACCACAACTGTATCAAGTCTGGATACCACCACTGTATCAAGTCAACATACCACCACTGAATCAAGTCTACATACCACCACTGTATCAAGTCTACATACCACCACTGTATCAAGTCTACATACCACCACAGTATCGAGTCTACATACCACCACTGTATCAAGTCTAGATACCACCACTGTATCAAGTCTAGATACCACCACTGTATCAAGTCTACATACAACCACTGTATCAATTCTAGATACCACCACTGTATCAAGTCTACATACAACCACTGTTTCAATTCTAGATACCACCACTGTATCAAGTCTACATACAACCACTGTATCAATTCTAGATACCACCACTGTATCAAGTCTAGATACCACCACTGTATCAAGTCTAGATACCACCACTGTATCAAGTCTGGATACAACCACTGTATCAAGTCTAGATACCACCACTGTATCAAGTCTGGATACCACCACTGTATCAAGTCTAGATACCACCACTGTATCAAGTCTACATACCACCACTGTATCAAGTCTAGATACCACCACTGTATCAAGTCTGGATACCACCACTGTATCAAGTCTACATACCACCACTGTATCAAGTCTAGATACCACCACTGTATCAAGTCTACATACCACCACTGTATCAAGTCTAGATACCACCACTGTATCAAGTCTAGATACCACAACTGTATCAAGTCTACATACCACCACTGTATCAAGTCTACATACCACCACTGTATCAAGTTTACATACCACCACTGAATCAAGTCTACATACCACCACAGTATCGAGTCTACATACCACCACTGTATCAAGTCTACATACCACCACTGAATCAAGTCTAGATACCACCACTGTATCAAGTCTACATACAACCACTGTATCAATTCTAGATACCACCACTGTATCAAGTCTACATACAACCACTGTATCAATTCTAGATACCACCACTGTATCAAGTCTACATACAACCACTGTATCAATTCTAGATACCACCACTGTATCAAGTCTAGATACCAGAACTGTATCAAGTCTGGATACCACCACTGTATCAAGTCTAGATACCACCACTGTATCAAGTCTGGATACCACCACTGTATCAAGTCTAGATACCACCACTGTATCAAGTCTACATACCACCACTGTAACAAGTCTAGATACCACCACTGTATCAAGTCTGGATACCACCACTGTATCAAGTCTGGATACCACCACTGTATCAAGTCTGGATACCACCACTGTATCAAGTCTACATACCACCACTGTATCAAGTCTAGATACCACCACTGTATCAAGTCTAGATACCACCACTGTATCAAGTCTACATACCACCACTGTATCAAGTCTAGATAACACCACTGTATCAAGTCTGGATACCACCACTGTATCAAGTCTACATACCACCACTGTATCAAGTCTAGCACTGTATCAAGTCTAGATACCACCACTGTATCAAGTCTAGATACCACCACTGTAACAAGTCTAGATACCACCACTGTATCAAGTCTACATACCACCACTGTATCAAGTCTAGATACCACCACTGTACCAATTCTAGATACCACAACTGTATCAAGTCAGGATACCACCACTGTATCAAGTCTACATACCAATTACAACCACTGTATCAAGTCTAGATACCGCATCTGTATCAAGTCTACATACCACCACTGTATCAAGTCTACATACCACCACTGTATCAAGTCTACATACCACCACAGTATCAAGTCTACATACCACCACTGTATCAATTCTAGATACCACCACTGTATCAAGTCTGGATACCACCACTGAATCAAGTCTAGATACCACCACTGTATCAATTCTAGATACCACCACTGTATAAAGTCTGGATACCACCACTGTATCAATTCTACATACCACCACTGTATCAAGTCTACATACCACCACTGTATCAAGTCTGGATGCCACCACTGTATCAAGTCTACATACCACCACTGTATCAAGTCTACATACCACCACTGTATCAAGTCTGGATACCACCACTGTATCAAGTCTGGATACCACCACTGTATCAAGTCTAGATACCACCACTGTATCAAGTCTACATACCACTGCTGTATCAAGTCTACATACCACCACTGTATCAAGTCTGGATACCACCACTGTATCAAGTCTACATACCACTGCTGTATAAAGTCTACATACCACCACTGTATCAAGTCTACATACCACCACTGTATCAAGTCTGGATACCACCACTGTATCAAGTCTACATACCACCACTGTATCAAGTCTACACACCACCACTGTATCAAGTCTAGATACAACCACTGTATCAAGTCTAGATACCGCCACTGTATCAAGTCTACATACCACTGCTGTATCAAGTCTACATACCACCACTGTATCAAGTCTGGATACCACCACTGTATCAAGTCTACATACCACTGCTGTATCAAGTCTACATACCACCACTGTATCAAGTCTGGATACCACCACTGTATCCAGTCTACATACAACCACTGTATCAATTCTAGATACCACCACTGTATCAAGTCTAGATACCACAACTGTATCAAGTCTGGATACCACCACTGTATCAAGTCTAGATACCACCACTGTATCAAGTCTGGATACCACCACTGTATCAAGTCTAGATACCACCACTGTATCAAGTCTACATACCACCACTGTACCAAGTCTAGATACCACCACTGTATCAAGTCTGGATACCACCACTGTATCAAGTCTGGATACCACCACTGTATCAAGTCTGGATACCACCACTGTATCAAGTCTACATACCACCACTGTATCAAGTCTAGATACCACCACTGTATCAAGTCTAGATACCACCACTGTATCAAGTCTACATACCACCACTGTATCAAGTCTAGATAACACCACTGTATCAAGTCTGGATACCACCACTGTATCAAGTCTACATACCACCACTGTATCAAGTCTAGCACTGTATCAAGTCTAGATACCACCACTGTATCAAGTCTAGATACCACCACTGTAACAAGTCTAGATACCACCACTGTATCAAGTCTACATACCACCACTGTATCAAGTCTAGATACCACCACTGTACCAATTCTAGATACCACAACTGTATCAAGTCAGGATACCACCACTGTATCAAGTCTACATACCAATTACAACCACTGTATCAAGTCTAGATACCGCATCTGTATCAAGTCTACATACCACCACTGTATCAAGTCTACATACCACCACTGTATCAAGTCTACATACCACCACAGTATCAAGTCTACATACCACCACTGTATCAATTCTAGATACCACCACTGTATCAAGTCTGGATACCACCACTGAATCAAGTCTAGATACCACCACTGTATCAATTCTAGATACCACCACTGTATAAAGTCTGGATACCACCACTGTATCAATTCTACATACCACCACTGTATCAAGTCTACATACCACCACTGTATCAAGTCTGGATGCCACCACTGTATCAAGTCTACATACCACCACTGTATCAAGTCTACATACCACCACTGTATCAAGACTGGATACCACCACTGTATCAAGTCTGGATACCACCACTGTATCAAGTCTAGATACCACCACTGTATCAAGTCTACATACCACTGCTGTATCAAGTCTACATAACACCACTGTATCAAGTCTGGATACCACCACTGTATCAAGTCTACATACCACTGCTGTATAAAGTCTACATACCACCACTGTATCAAGTCTACATACCACCACTGTATCAAGTCTGGATACCACCACTGTATCAAGTCTACATACCACCACTGTATCAAGTCTACATACCACCACTGTATCAAGTCTAGATACAACCACTGTATCAAGTCTAGATACCGCCACTGTATCAAGTCTACATACCACTGCTGTATCAAGTCTACATACCACCACTGTATCAAGTCTGGATACCACCACTGTATCAAGTCTACATACCACTGCTGTATCAAGTCTACATACCACCACTGTATCAAGTCTGGATACAACCACTGTATCAAGTCTACAAACCACCCCTGTATCAAGTCTACATACCACCAGTGTACCAAGTCTACATACCACCACTGTATCAAGTCTGCATACCACCACTGTATCAAGTCTACATACCACCACTGTATCAAGTCTACATACCACCACTGTATCAAGTCTAGACACAAACACTGTATCAAGTCTAGATACCGCCACTGTATCAAGTCTGGATACCACCACTGTAACAAGTCTGGATACCACCACTGTATCAAGTCTATATACCACCACTG
Organism: Mactromeris polynyma; assembly: GCA_032209605.1. Taxonomy (NCBI): domain Eukaryota; kingdom Metazoa; phylum Mollusca; class Bivalvia; order Venerida; family Mactridae; genus Mactromeris; species Mactromeris polynyma. Next base: position 5,169,567 of record JASFXZ010000028.1, read on the forward strand.
TATCAAGTCTACATACCACCACTGTATCAAGTCTGGATACCACCACTGTATCAAGTCTACATACCGCCACTGTATCAAGTCTGGATACCACCACTGTATCAAGTCTAGATACCACCACTGTATCAAGTCTGGATACCACCACTGTATCAAGTCTACATACCACCACTGTATCAAGTCTACATACCACCACTGTATCAAGTCTGGATACCTCCACTGTATCAAGTCTGGATACCACCACTGTATCAAGTCTACATACCACCACTGTATCAAGTCTGGATACCACCACTGTATCAAGTCTGGATACCACCACTGTATCAAGTCTACATACCACCACTGTATCAAGTCTACATACCACCACTGTATCAAGTCTGGATACCACCACTGTATCAAGTCTGGATACCAACACTGTATCAAGTCTAGATACCAATTACAATCACTGTATCAAGTCTGGATACCACCACTGTATCAAGTCTAGATACCAATTACAATCACTATATCAAGTCTGGATACCACCACTGTATCAAGTCTAGATACCAATTACAATCACTGTATCAAGTCTGGATACCACCACTGTATCAAGTCTAGATACCAATTACAATCACTGTATCAAGTCTGGATACCACCACTGTATCAAGTCTGGATACCACCACTGTATCAAGTCTAGATGCCAATTACAATCACTGTATCAAGTCTGGATACCACCACTGTATCAAGTCTGGATACCACCACTGTATCAAGTCTAGATACCACCACTGTATCAAGTCTGGATACCACCACTGTATCAAGTCTACATACCACCACTGTATCAAGTCTACATACCACCACTGTATCAAGTCTGGATACCACCACTGTATCAAGTCTAGATATCACCACTGTATCAAGTCTACATACCACCACTGTATCAAGTCTGGATACCACCACTGTATCAAGTCTACATACCACCACTGTATCAAGTCTAGATACCTCCACTGTAACAAGTCTAGATACCACCACTGTATCAAGTCTGGATACCTCCACTGTAACACGTCTGGATACCAATTACAACCTTTGTAGCAATCCTTAATCACATTTTTTGTTTTTTAATTATATAATAATTTAACAATAACTGACAGATAAGTCACACTAAAATACGCTTACTATATTCAACCTGACCAAGTTAACACAAATTAGAAGTAACAAAACACATAAAGCTCTTCATATTAACGTACAAATATACTAGATTCTTCTACTTTCGTTTTCAAAACGCTTTAAATTGATTGAACTAAGGAAAACAATTTACCAATATTTGTGTCTTTGTTATTTCCTGTTCCAAATATAACAATTTATGACATGATTATCAATTCGATTTTGATAATTACGCCCGAGAAATGTTTAATTTCATGTTCGTAATCGGAGCTAAAATGTCTGCCATTTTGGAATGGTAATGACTTATTTCCATCTCCTCGACAGGGCTATACGCACACTCATGACACGGTGCGTGCGCAGTTTTTCTGTTCGATCGTTTCGCCCGGATGAATTATCCGGCTTGTTTTATAGCAGATTATTAAGCATTTTTAAATTGTAATTATTGCGCCTCGAAGTAAAGTTCAACAGTTAAATTGATGCTATGCGAACGCAATATTATATGAGGTAACGATAACATTGATCGATTTCAAGAATCTATGGTTTATAGGTCCGTGGTTTTATATACGCATGTAAAAAGGAAACGATATACAAAACATATCGGACAGTGATTTGCAAATGTACAGATGTATATTTTGAGGAGACACTCCTAATATACTATAATTAAACCTTGTACAATAAGGGAGCTTAAGACTACATGTACACGAAGCGTGTGGATAGCCAGAGTAAATTAACAAGAACTTCTCTGATATATAAGGTATTGAGTATATATGTAGCTAGGGGATAGCCACAGTATATTATAACGAGAACTTCTCTGCTATATAAGGTATTGAAAATGTATGCAACTTGGGGATAGCCACAGTAAATTCGAATAAGAACTTCTCTGATATATAAGGTATTGAGAACATATGTAGCTTGGGGATAGCCACAGTAAATTACAACAAGAACTTCTCTGATATATAAGGTAAATAGTATATATATATATTACGGATATTGAATATTATGTAGCTTGGAGAAAGCCACACTAAACTGTAACTTGAGTATTTATGTAGCTTGGGGATAGCAACAGTATATTACAACAATAACGTCTCTGATATATCAGGTATTGAGCATATATGTAGCTTGGAAATAGCCACAGTAAATTACAATAACAACATTTCGTATATATAAGGTATTAACAATGTATGCAGCTTGGGGATAGCCACAGTAAATTACAAGTCTCTGATATATCTGGTATTGTGTATTTATGTAGCTTGGATATAGCCACAGTGAATTATAACATGAACTTCTCTGATATATCAGGTATTGAGTATATATGTAGCTTCGGGATAGCCACCGTAAATGACAACAAGAACTTCTCGGATATATTAGGTATTGAGTATATATGCTGCTTGGGGATAGTCACAGTAAATTACAAAAAGAACGTCTCTGATACATTAGGTATTGAGTACATGTGTAGCTTGGCGATAGCCACAGTAAATCACAACAACAACCTTTCGTATATATAAGGTATTGAGTATATGTGTAGCTTGTCGATATCCACAGTAAATTATAACAATAACTTATCCGATACATAAGGTATTGAGTACATATGTAGCATGGATATAGCCACAGTAAATGACGACAACAACCTTTCGTATATATAAGGTATTGAGAATGTATGGAGCTTGGGGATAGCCACAGTAAATTACAACAAGAACGTCTCTGATATATCAGGTATAGAGTATATGCAGCTTGGCTATAGCCACAGTAAATCACAACAACAACTTTTCGTATATATAAGTTATTGAGTACATGTGTAGCTTGGATATAGCCACAGTAAATTATAACATAAACTTCTCTGATATATCAGGTATTGAGTATATATGTAGCTTCGGGATAGCCACAGTAAATTACAACACGAATATCTCTGATATATAAGGTATTGAGTAGATATGTAGCTTTGGGAAAGCCACAGAAAATTATAATAAGAACTTCTCTGATATATAAGGTATTGAGTCAATCGTAGCTTGGGGATAGCCGCAGTAAATGACAACAACATCCTTTCGTATAAATAAGGTATTGAGAAGGTATGGAGCTTGGAGAGTGCCACAGTTAATTACAACAAGAACGTCTCTGATATATCAGGTATTGAGTATATATGCAGCTTGGCGATAGCCACAGTAAAGCACAACAACAACTTTTCGTATATATAAGTTATTGAGTACCTATGTAGCTTGGATATAGCCACAGTAAATTATAACATAAACTTCTCTGATATATCAGGTTTTGAGTATATCTGCATCTTGGGGATAGCCACAGTAAATTACAACACGAATATCTCTGATATATAAGGTATTGAGTATATATGCACCTTGAGGATAGCGACAGTAAATTATAACATGAACTTCTCTGATATATAAGGTATTGAGAATGTATGCAGCTTGGATATAGCGACAGTAAATTATAACGTAGACTTCTCTGATATATAAGGTATTGAGTATATCTGCAGCTTGGATATCGCCACAGTAAATTATAACATAAACTTCTCTGATATATCAGGTATTGAGAATGTATGCAGCTTGGGGATAGCCAGAGTAAATTACAACAAGAACGTCTCTCATATATCAGGTATTTAGTATATATGCAGCTTGGGGATAGCCACAGTAAATTTAAAACAAGAAATTCTCAGATATATAAGGTATTGAGTATATATGTAGCTTGAGGATAGCCACCGTAAATAACAACAACATCGTTTCGTATATATAAGGTATTGAGTATATGTGTAGCTCGTGGATAGCTACAGTAAATTATAACAAGAACGTCTCTGATATATCAAGTATTGAGTATATATGTAGCTTGTGAATAGCCACAGTAAATTACAACAAGAACGTCTCTGATATATCAGGCATTGAGTATATATGTAGCTTAGGGATAGCGACAGTAAATTATAACAATAACTTCTCTTATACATGTATAAAAGGTATTGAGTACAATCGTAGCCTGGGGATAGCAGCAGTAAATAACAACAAGACCTTCTCTGATATAAAAGGTATAGAGTGTTTATGTAGCTTTGGGATAGCCACAGTCATGTATAAACAGATCTTCTCTGATATATATGGTATTGCGTATATATGTAGCTTGGGGATAGCCATGTATAATAAGAACCTCTCTGATACATCAGGTATTGAGTTTATATGTAGCTTAGGGATAACCATAGTAAATTACACCAAAACATTCACTGATATATCAGGTATTGAGTTTATGTTTAGCATGGGGATAGCTACAGTAAATTACAACAAACCCTTCTCTGATACATAAGGTATTGAGTATATATTGAGCTTTAAGATAGGTACAGTAAATTATATCTAAAGGTTCTGTTACAAATAAGGTATTGAGTATAAATGGTATTTGGGGACAGATGCAGTACCAATATCTTTCAATATGTCTAAACCCCGTTGTAGCTCCGTTTCTGTTTTAGAAAAAATAACTATATCGTCCGCATATAATAAAAGCAGCATTTTCAAAATATCAACATGTGGATATATGTGAGCATTTCTTTTCCAGACATGTTCAGGTCTCAAACCTAAAATATCATGTATCCGAGACGTTATAGTTACTGTGGCTATCCCCAAGCTGCATACATTCTCAATACCTTATATATACGAAAATGTTTTTGTTGTAATTTACTGTGGCTATCCACAAGCTACATATATACTCAATACCTTATATATCGGATAAGGTTTTTCCTATAATTGACTGTGGCTATCCCCAAGCTGCATATATACCCAATACCTTATATATCAGAGAAGTTCTTGCTTAAATTTACTGTGGCTATCCCCAAGCTGCATAAATGCTCAATACCTGATAAATCAGAGACGTTCTTGTTGTAATTTACTGTGGTTATCCCCAAGCTTTGGAAGCCAAAGTACGGTAGATTCACGAAAATGATGAACATAAGGTTCACACGCGTATAATTTGTTAGGAAACAAAAACTGTGTGCATGTATAGATCTATATAGTGCTTCAATATTTTCATTACAAACTCTGAAAACGACCAAGTCGACATATCATGTAATGTATTCTTCTAAAAATGCGAGGTGGTATAAAAATAAACAATTATATCTAGCCTGATCATTGTGCATCTTGTTATATGAATATGATTTACCACATTTCATATGTTATTCTACTTTCACTTAAACTCTTTGATTTTTCTTTTAAATATATAGTTATTGAAACATTATGTAGTAAGATGTTGACGGGATACGCCATCTACATGAACAAACCGTAATACGATATAACACGACAATGCATTAATTTATTAAGTTACGAGCCAAATGAATTGATTGCTTAGCGCAATACATTCATATAGTAGTCTTAAAGGCAAACGCAGAGTCCAACAAGCAAGGGATGTCATAACTGGTGGTATTTTATGGTTACACCGGTAAGCGTGATGATAGCTTTCAGTAAACCGTGCGTATGGAAAATAGGGCGATCCGTAGTAACTTCCCCTGATAATTAAGCAAAGCGCTGATAGCGCAGAAAGACTGCGGCAGACAAATTTTGTTCGTGTTCTGTAAAGACTTGTCAACCCTAGATTGTACAAGTATTGCACTGTGTCACCCAATGTTAATTTCAAGGCATGCATGTATGACTACAGTTCAACCTGGACTATGATATGACAGGTTTTAGTTTACCGCCTTCACTTCTAATCAATGTGTGTGCGGGCGAGTTGATCTTAAGGTTTATTTATTTAACTAATCGTGTTATCAATCATTTGATTGCCAGTCCGACAGGCTTGCAAGCATTACATGTACGTTGAATTTTATCGTGCTGGCTACCTAATGGCTTACCAATTTTAAGAATTAGCAAATGGGCAAATAATTGGCGTATTTCGATAAATAAACATTTCAAACTTATGATTTACTTTAATATTAACACCTGAAATGCCTTTTTGGCGACACAAACAAAGTTTAAATGTCCAACAAGCGTATGTGTAGACAATCGCTGTGCGTAAACAGCATTGGATGTTGTAAAACCCGTCCGATCCGGACCGTTTCAACGGGTTTACATGTGCGCACCGTTTACTTCATTATACTACATATATTGATCGATTTTTCGTACACCAGTCTAAAAACGGGTTCGGATTCGTACTCAATTTCGTTCGTATTTTCTTTATTTTCGTCCACAACAAAAAAAATTAAAAAGAGCTAAAATTCGTTATCTATTTTTTTCCATTTTTGCAAAAAATGGACTCGCCGGTTTGTAATCCAATTAATAACAAGAGTGCCAAACTGTCACAAAATACGCCCGTCATAAGTCAGAGCTCAGAGTTAAAACAAGACAAGTTTTAGGTAATTTCTAAAATCAAAGGGTGGTAACTCCCAGGTGACATGAGCGATATGACTGGTTATCGAACTTGGTCGAGATATTATGCCCACAAACATTTTCACCAAGTAAGATGAAGATCAGATGAAAACTGGTTTACTTAGAGACCGGACAATGCTAATTTTGCCAATTTTGGATAATTCAAGTACCTGGGGCGATGTGGCTGGTTATCGAACTTGGCCGAGATATTATGCCCACAAACATTTTCACAAAGTTTGGTAAATATCGGATGAAAACTCTTTGACTTAGAGAGCGGACACGACTAATTTGGCCAATTTTGGATAATTCAAGGACCATAATTCAGAAGTGCCTGGGGCGATGTGGCTGGTTATCACAATTTGGCCGAGCTATTATGCCCACAAACATTTTATGCTAGATCTAAGAATTTTTTTGTAAATGCATGACATGATTCATCTATTTTGTAATTGTGTATGAAAGTCCAATCTGTATTTCTTATTAAGTTATTAAGTTTATTAAAGTCTGCTTTCTTATAAATCCATACTCTTCTTTTGAAAGGTTTGTTAGAATCAAAATCCACTTTGAAGTAGGCATACGTTCCGAAATGATCACTAATTTCACTTTTTGTTTCAAATATACCCGAGTCGAAAACATGAATGTTATTGGTTACAGCGACAGGATCGAGTAAAGTTCGAGTATTTTGGGTGATTCTTGTAGGTAAACAAATCAAGTTGACCATATTATTCATTAAGAGTACATCTTTGAATTTATGATTATGCGTGTTTAATTGATCTTCGTTGATATCACCTACTAATATCACCTGCTGTCTTAATTCTAATGCCATTTCAAGGCAGTTGTTAAGCTTTCCCAAAATTCGATTTTAGAGTGGGGTGGTCTATAAATTGTACATAATAAATAAGACTTCTTTTTATCTTTAATTTCCAACCATATTGATTCCGGAAGTACATTTTCCAAGTTTAAGAGTCTTTTTGGTCTTAGAAATGCTGATGTATAAACAAGAAAGCCCCCTGAATGACAAGTATTATCCTTTCTAAACATATATTCGAAACCCGATAACTTTAAATCATTATCTTGAACATTTGCATCAAGTTTGGTTTCAGTAAAACATAGCACATCCATTTCTAAGAAATTGTCTTTAATGTAGTCTAGTTTATACCGTATGCTCCGAATGTTTTGGTGAAATATTGACAGACAATGTTCCTTACTGTATAGAGGACCCGGATTAATTTCTACATCACCAGACATACCTATTAAGTAGACAAAGTACAGAACATAGTTAAAGTTTATAAGATCGGTTAATAAGTATGACTGGTTATGTATATAACTAGCATAATTAAGACCAGATGAGTATTCTGTTTGTCCTATAAGAAGTATTATACAGGTAGCCAACTTCTTTGTCATATATGTTCGACACATATCATTTGCATTGTGAATTAACAGTCGGCACAGGGATTGAAAAAGCGTCAGTATCCTTAATATAGACTTAATTGGATATATATTATACACATAACAGGAACTGGTCAACTGCTGTCGGTGGTTGAAAGACCCCACCGATGCTCGCCATGACAATAAATCATTACCCATTAGGGCATAAATAAAACGTATACAAGAATAAGGTGAGCACAAACGGGGTCGATACGAAAGTGGTAAAATAAACGGGAGGTGGCGACGGCAATAAAAGCAAGGTAGCATGAATATGGTAATAAAACAGTAAAAAGGAATTAAACAGTAAATAGTATGCGAAATACATTACTAAATTGTAAATGGTATTCTAAAAACGGCTTATATCCTTGACATGATTTGTGACAACAAGTAATTATTTAGGTATCATACATTGAAATACTCTATCAATCAATCGTGTCAATATTGGTTTACATTCAACTATCAACATAGGATTACATTGCTCACTAAAATAACAAACAGCGATATGTCCTTACGAAAATCAACAATGGAGATTTGTGGAGAAAAGGCATGATAATTTTATTCTGACTTTTCTAGAGAATAGACTATGTAACTAATGAAAGATCATCATTTTAGATCACACAGAGACTTCTAACGAACCATTTAAGGCTACGTCATTTAACAGTTTGTTGATCTTGCTTTATTATATAAAGGCCAATATAAAATGTGGTATCGTCAGTTATTAGAAAATACTAATTTAAAACCAAACAAACATCGTTTACTAATTTTTTGCTTACAACAAGAAGAACATATTGAATAAAACCCTAACTTAACATATTTAGGATAAGAAAGGATAAACAAAAACTTATATACATATAACTAGAACATTATAAACAAAGCATACATAGTTTGCGTTATATAACTAGAACATTATAAACAAAGCATACATAGTTTGCGTTATATAACTAGAACATTATAAACAAAGCATACATAGTTTACGTTATATAACTAGAACATTATAAACAAAACATACTATACATCGTTTACATTGTATAACTATAACTGTATCAACAAAACATACATCGTTTACTTTATATAACTAGAACCTTTTAAACATAACATACATCGTTTACTTTATTTAACTAGAACCTTTTAACAAAACATACATCTTTTACCTTATATAACTAGAACCAAAAACATATATGTATATCTTATCCTTCACATGCATACACCAGAAAACAGAGAAAGAACTGTGAACATAAACAGCCTCGATCATGAGAATAAAGTTTAAATGAAATATGTATTGAACTTCATCTGAGATGACAGGTATTTGCAACTATAATTAGGATGACTGTTAACACATTACTTCCTATTTGGCCTATGTGTATATAATACAAGCGTTCATGAAAAACTTGTACTGGTTGACTGCTCCTCGCATTGAAAAATGAGTTGATTAGCGTTGTGAATACTAAGAAGTTTGTACAATGACAAGAGTAATAATACGGAAAAGTGTACACTATATTGTGAGAACCAGTAAATTGGATAATTTCTACTTGGGATATACAACAGGTTTGATGTACTATTTTTTGACATTTATGTTCAGAAATCATATTCTATAAATAAATGTGCTTTGATTGGTGGATACAAAAGGTTACACAAGGTTAATAACAAGGTCATAATAATGTAAATAAACATTACCACGTGCACAATGACATTTATGAATACATGTATATACAAATTCAATTAACTGTTCTTTTGACTATGGATACAATGGAACAGTGTTATCAGGTTCACAACCCTCTTTTATTTTCTCTATGTCGTCCATGTTTCTAATTGGCACCTTTTTTTCTACCTCGTTCAATATCATAGTTCCATAAATATTAGCGCCTGCGATCCACGTCTTAACAAGTTTACCTTCTCTCTTAAGGTTTCTAGCTTCGAACGCTAGTTCTTCACGTTTTCTTGTTAAAGATTCCTGTATGTATATTCCTTGTTGAAGTGTTTTACGGGCTTTGTGTAATCTCTGTCGAGCTTTAGAGTTAGTGAATTTTACAATTACCCTTCTGTTGACTGCATTGTCTCTTTTCCACTTTCCTAATCTATGCGCTTTGTCTATATCGTTTTCTGATAGTTTTATTTTAGCCTTTGCAGCATATTCCAGAATTTTACTTTCTACATCCTCATCTGTATCGCCCTTGTCGTTAGGAATACCTGAAATATCTAACATCATGCGTCGCCCATATTGTTCGAGATCATCATTGGCGGCATTGGCTGTTTTAACACAGTTGCGGAGAAAGTTTACTTCGTCTCTTAATATGTTAACCTCATCTCGTAGTTGTTGACTTTTTGCCTCAGCTATTAGTTCCAACTCAGCTTTAAGGTCATGAATAAGTTCAGTTTTCAGTCGGGCTACAACCTCTTCTAGATCTTGTTTTGAACACATGTTTTTGTCTATTGATTTACTTTCTGAATCTGAATCTGATACTTCTGAAGTTGCAGGTGTGTAGAACGTATCGTTTATATTTTCACTGTCGGAGTCACACAATGATTGATTTTTGTATCTTTTTGATAATATATCAAAACTCTGTTTCTGGCCTGGGGATGATTTGTTTCGCTTCCGTTTTGTTTTACCTCTTCCAGGCATCTGGTTGTATTTACAGGTGAATTTTTATGTTTCGATCAATTTTCGATCTGGATAAGATCAGTGGGTGGGGTTTGGCGCGAAACAGTTTTGAATTTTCAGTAAGACACAAAACACATACCCATCAAAAGTCCGCTATAAATCACAAATACATATGATACATATCACTATCATTTCATAATCAGGATATTTGCACACGAAAATTAGAGCTTAGTCCATATTCATCATATTTTTTCCTTCACACAAAAAAAGTTGGAATAGTGACACCCAATAAAATGATAAACAAAATGTCCTTGATTAGCTACACAATAAAACGCGTCATAACAGATTGAGGCACATAATCACATAAACATTTACAAAAAAATTCTTAGATCTAGCAAAAAAAGTATTCCAACGTATTATGCTTTAGTTAGACCAAACGATAAACCATGGTACAATAGTGACATTCGTCGTAGTTCACGACAAAGGGATAGACAATTTCATAAAGCTTTGAATAATAATAAAACGTCAGACTGGGTTATCTATAAACAACTTAGGAACCGAGTAAACAATATGATAAAACATGCAAAAGAGACATTTTATAATAATCTAGAATTTTCCCTACATGATTTAAATACTTCAAATCCACGCCAGTACTGGAAAATTGTTAAAATGCTCATTAAGGATAATTCTTGTCAAAATGAAATGTTACCTCCTTTAATAATGGGTAATGATATATACGCATTATCCGACGTGGATAAAGCCAATACTTTGAACGATTTTTTCGTATCTATCTCTCAAGTTGATGAAACTAACACGCAACTTCCGATCTTTCATTACAAAACTAATACAAGACTTGAGGATTTCATTATCCAAGAAAGGGAAGTTTCTTATATTTTAAGAAACCTTGTTATAAATAAAGCGTCTGGACCAGATGAAATTAGTCACAAAATGTTAAAAGAAACATCCAATACAATATGTGTCCCACTCTGTCTACTCTTTAACCGCTCTTTATCTGAAGGTATATATCCAAATAGTTGGAAACTAGCCCATGTTGTGCCTCTATTAAAAAAGGGAAACAAAAACGAGCCATCAAATTACAGACCCATTTCTCTAATAAGCTGCGTTGGCAAAGTAATGGAACGTATTGTTTTCAAACATCTGTATAACTATCTACATGACAATTCTTTAATATTCCGTAATCAATCGGGTTTTTTACCTGGTCACTCCACAGTATACCAACTTATTGATATATATAATCAAATATGTAAAGCATTAGACAACAAAGATTCTACTTGAATTGTTTTCTGTGATATATCTAAGGCATTTGACAGAGTATGGCATAGGGGTCTTATTTTCAAAATTAAACAATATGGAATACTCGGAAACCTAGTTAATTGGTTATGTAACTATTTAAATGAGAGATCTCAGAAAGTTATTGTTGCATCAGATTGTTCGAATATACGTTACTTACAAGGGGGTGTTCCCCAAGGCTCCGTCCTTGGTCCTTTATTATTTCTTATATACGTCAATGATATAGCCGACTCTCTAATTAGTATGACCAGGCTATTCGCGGATGACAGTTCTCTTTCTGTTTACACAAACAACATTAATTTCATGGAAGAAACACTTAATAGCGATCTAAATTCAATTACAACTTGGTCTATACAGTGGCTAGTAAATTTCAATCCTTCAAAAACGGAAGTTATGTTCTTCTCGTACTGTAAGAGAAAACGACCAAACTTATCGTATAATAATGTACAATTAAATTTTGTTGAACATCATAAACATCTTGGTGTAACATTCAGTCAGGATGGGTCATGGCATCAACATATAAATAATATAGTCTCTAAAGCTTCACAAATTCTTGGTTCAATGAAAATGTTGAAATTCAAAGTTCAAAGGAAAACTTTAAATCAAATTTACATCTCTTATTTAAGACCTCAGTTAGAATATGCTTCGCTAGTTTGGGATAATTGTGCCCAGTACGAAAAAGAAATCTTGGAAAAACTACAATATGAAGCAGCTAGATTGGTCACTGGTTTAACTAGATCTGTCTCAATTCGAATATTATTAAAGGAAATAGGCTGGGTGAGTCTCTCAGATAGAAGGAAAATCCAAAAATTAATTTTAATATACAAAGGAAAAAACCAATTGTTACCGCCCTATCTAACACAGTTGTTTCCACCGACAGTTGATACAGCTTATGAAAACCAATATTGGTTAAGAAATTTTAATGATTATGTACCAGATGCTAGAAGAACAGAAATATATTCTAAATCAGTTTTACCATCCGCAATTCAACTTTGGAATAATCTTAATATTGATATTCGCGAGTCTGAATCTTTATCTTCCTTTAAAAATAAACTGAAACAATTGTATAATTCACCTGAAGTCCCGAGTATATTCATAAAAGGCGAACGTTTCTCAAATGTCCATCATACCCGCATTAGAAATAATTGTAGTAATCTAAACTCAGATCTATACAAAAACCATCTTGTCCATAGCCCTTCATGTGAGTGTGGTGCGGCTATTGAAGATGCTGAACATTACTTTTTTACATGCAAAATATATTGTCGTCAGAGGCGGACATTTTTTATTAATACAAGAGACTTTCATCCTCTAAGTGCACAAAAACTTCTATTTGGTATAGATACTTTATCCGAAACTCAGAATGAAGTCTTATTTCGAGAAGTACAAAATTACATAAAAAATAGTAATAGATTCGAAAAATAACTAAGTGTCACTGCTATATGATTTATTAACATAAACGGGGATGGCGTGGAAGGTAATGGCAGCAATGGAAAAACAGTAGAAAGTTTCTTTGTTTTTTTTTTCATGTAGTTAGTTTCATAAATCTAAAATTTCTTATGCACAAATAAACCATTACTTTTTAGTTAGTTATAATATGCCATATATAGGGAAGGGCCCTAGATAATGTTGTTAAAACTTTTGGCCCAACCCTTTTGTATGTATGTACAAGTTACATGTATGTTTGTGCAATTATGATAGTTATATGTATAAATACAATAAAATATGATTAAACTAAACAAACATTTTCACGAAGTTTGGTAAAGATCGGATGAAAACTCTTTGACTTAGAGAGCGGATACGGCTAATATGGCCAATTTTGGATAACTCAAGGGCCATAATTCAGAAGTGCCTGTGGCAATGTGGCTGGTTATCGAACTTGGCCGAGATATTATGCCCACAAACATTTTCACCAAGGTTGGTAACGATCGAATGAAAACTCTTTGACTTAGAGGGCGGAAACCATGTTGGACGCCGCTCGCCCGCCCACCCCGCCGCGGGTGTTCCCATAATACGTCCCGTTTTTCAAACGGGCGTATAAAAAAGTAGTGGCCTAATCCAGCTTCATTTTTGTTATCATTTGTCTTGAATGTGTTATCAACAGGTCATAAACATTCGCCATAGTGTTCCCACACCATTCACTAATGAGTGCTTATCAGTAACCTGATATATGTACTAGGATGTGTATTCGCACTGGCTGTGGGAATTGTAAAACCGAGATATCTCGTGCTTAGCATAATAAGGGTTAAACATAAAATGCACTTGGAGCGGTTTTGTTTCCGATAAAAAAGTCCCTTCAGAGCAATATGCAAATCCATCAAAACGACAAAGGAAATTAAAGTAGTTCGGCGGTTGGTGACGTCTAATAAATTAGACATTTGATTGGTTTATGCAAATCATGCGCAGTGATACATAGAGTGGTATCAAATGTGTCTAACTCTGATAAAGCTGATAAATTACGGAATGCCCCAGTCTAAAAAGGAATATGTTATAAAGGAGGAAATCCCTTCATACGTTTTATGAAATAGAGACTGTGTTGTATCCCTTAGCATTATGTGTGTCATTCAAGTATTCGCGGGTCATTTATTTTATGATTTCTTTGTGTGTAGAGAATTTTGTTCATTAAGTACAACTGCAATTGGATCTGTGTAGTTTCCAATTCGTGAGTCATATATCTTACTTAAACTTTGTTAAAATAGACTACAAATGTATTCTTGTAAATAAATAAAAAATATATATATTCTTATAAACAAGGTTGTTGTCTCTAAAAATTGGATATAAATGTAATTGAATGAAAAAAATAACAAAACGTTTAATCCTGTATCCCTAATGTGTCCATTTGTCAGCTGCATACACAAACCAAATTAGTACCCTGGCTGAAAAATACTGCTAGTTACACAGGAGCTTATATATGATACATATGTATGTTTGTGTTCTGATAAATAATGTTCAACTCAATACATTGTATGTGATCCAAAATATGATGTCCAGGAATTTTGGTTACATCTTGAAAATATTGGTGTCCAAGGTATTTATGTTCTTTAAATGCCTCCGTACAACAATGGTAGTTACTGTAGTAATTGTATTGTTTTAATGAATGCAAAATTAAAAAAAGCACCATGTACAAAATAACCAGATCTGGAATGGAAAAGCGTTTTAAAAATTTGAAGATGTAACAAGGACATGAAAAAGTAACTTTAAGTTTTCAAAGTCAAACATTTCTATTTTGAGAAGAAAACAGTTTTTTTTGGCTAGCTTAATTCTGTTCGAGTCTGAAAGATAAATGTCATGCTTAAACATGTTAATGTGTTTGAATGTTTTCAAAGATGTACATAACACATATTCCTGGACAGAATATTTTGGATCATGTATAATTTATCAATAAATTTCGGTTATTTACCAACAGACAACATACACTACCAACAGTCCATAATAAACAAACAGATAAATACAACAATCGTTTTTTTAATTTTTTATTATAAAATGCATTCCATCGATCAAATGAATAATGAAAGCAAGCAATATTTAAATATTCACAAACACAGCAGAAAAGTGTATATGTCGGAGTCATATCAGCAAGTGTTTACATAAGATATTTTAACACACATCAAAACAAATACATTTTATTGATATATATATTTCATACAAGGTAACATCGTTTACTTAACGAGTGACAATGTCGAATTTAATCAACGGCATAATAAACTTCCCGTAAACCGGTGTAAACTAAAACATTACCAATCGTCACTAAAGCACTCGTTCGTGTCGTCAGCATCATACAAAATAGTATCAAGATCATTGAATACATCATCCTAATCGTTCGATAAGTGAAATAGTTGCCGAACTAGTCGGTTCAGTTCTTGTAACATGTTCTCTTGCAAAAACTGACTTAAGGGTGGACACATCGTATCATTGGCCGTCACACTTATTTTTATTGTGACACCAACTTTGTTCTTCAACTTTGGCAATTGTTGTACGAAATCGGGATCATACTGTGCAAAATACGTTTCCAATAATCTTGTGTTTGAAGCACCTACGCCGGATTTTCTCATTTGTCTTCTCAGTATATGAAATATTGTATCACCACGTTCGGTAATCATTCGGATATCAACTCTATGTTCAAGTAGACACTCGATAACACGTGTATTAATTTTCTCACAGGCACCATGCAAGGAGTCTTGCCGAATTTATTCCGTACATTAACATTGGAGTGTGGTATTAACTTCAAGGCAACTTCAGGTAAATCTCTATAAATTGCAGCATGTAATGGTGTAAATCCTTGTTTTTGTCCCTCCTTCTTGTCAGTGTACTCGTGCTCCAATAATGTAGACACAATAGCCTCCTCCTTGTTCATAACTGCGGTATAAAGTGCAGTTTGACCATACCAATCTGTACCATTCGGATTCACTCCTATTTCAATTAGTACTATTAAAAGTTGTTTGTGTTTTTTCCATACTGCAATATGGTAAAAAGAAAATGCCTTTATTTCCGACAATTTTCCATACGATGATATCCTGTGGATTTCTTGGTTTCTATCAACAGGAAGTAATTATCGTACGATTTCGGCATTTCCTCTGATAGCTGCGATGTGTATTGGATAATGTCCTCGGTGGTCTTTGATAAGTAAAGGTGTACCTCGTTGAATAAAGAGTTCCACTAGCTCTTGATCACCCATATCAACCGCAATGTGCAAAGGTGTTCTCTTAAATTTTCCGCCTCTCACATCAAGTGGTGCACGTCCCTCAAGCAAAGCATTAATTGTACCTATCTTTTTGTAGATAATCGCCTTATGTAAAGCCGTCATATTTGATGAGTTTTTTACACCAGGATCAGCTCCATTTTGCAGTAAGCATTTTACTGAGTCTGTCAATCCTTTCCTCGAGGCGACTATAAGTGGATAATTACCATTCACAGCATGTCCACGGTCATTGACATCAGTACCGGGATGATTCAATAAAATCTTCAAGATATCTATTCTGTCGTGTATAGCAATGTATATTGCATCTCCTGTCACTCTAGTGCCATTCTCTAACAGATAACGAACTGATTCTATCTCCCGTGAATGTACTGCTAGAAGTAGGGCAACAGTTGGATTTTTGTTTTCCTTTCTTACAAGTGTTTTTTGAAGGATTTCCGTCGCGAAAATACGAGCCCCAATAAACCATGCATAATCTAACAAATGCATATCAAGTTTGTCCATGCTTATACCATAATCTAAGAAGAATCCCGTCATAGACATTACAGGTGTCTGAAACATTTCTTCCACATAATGCTGTTCAACAACATAGTCGATAAACAATTCCATAAACTGCTTAGATGTGAATGCTCTGTGCTTGATCAGGCCAAAGTCAAGCATAATATGCACTTTGATGGTGTTGTTCCGTTTACCACTTCTCATTAATAAGTGAAACTCGTCACTGGAAAACTTTGGAACTCCATTGCAATCCCGTCTCAGTATCATGTCGGCCATCTTTTCTACCAGGCACTGATATTGCCGTTCTTTCAGAGTGACTTTGTATTCTTCATGTTTTTCAATACCCACAAATTCCATCAGGAAATCTCTTGGGCATATTTCAATAGCTTGTTCAGGCTTTTTTTCTGCGATAACTAAACCAACCATATCACCAATGACGTTGTGACTGAAAGCATAATGTCCACTTTTATCATTGTACTTGAGAAATCCTCCAACATGACTGTCTAGTGACCGCTTGATAGTTTCTAGAAAATCAACGTCAACTTCTCGATCAAAACTTTCCGCCACTCGTTTTACGTGGTATGATGCGGTTTTCACCCTTTGAAAATCTCCTATAGACAACAATTTGTCCTCCTTTGACCACACGATGACAAGCGCTAAAAATTTGTCCTGAAGGTCCTTTGGGCGGCTCTTGTATAAATTTTGCAAATAGGTTTTGAACAAGGCTGCCGGTTGTTTGAAGAATCCGGAACCCTTGTCATATATTCTGTTGTTTCTTACAAACATAGACACACATTCCGGAAAACCGAAAAGAATATCAGGTGATTCGTCCGTTGAAGCCATAACACATTCTGTAATCAAATCAATTGGCACGTTCTTCCCGTTTCGTTTTGCTTGAGACTTGAAGATTTCAACCTTTTCTTCCCTCAATAGATCGGTAGATGTTAATAAAATTTCCTGGTCTGCGTCATTTTCGCCACTAAACATTGGAATAGCACCAAGCTCCTCCTTGGATTCTTTGAAAATGTAATCTCGAGAAGTAATAACTACTTGTATTACTTTTTTTTAGCCGCTCGATAAATTTCCGGCAGGAAATTTCTCCAATGACCAACCATTTTCTCATCTAATGAACCGGCACCGAATATATCATCAATTATAATAGTCTTGATAAGTTTCAGCGACAAATCGACATGACGCCAGTCAGATGGATGTGTAAGCACGAGACAATTTCTTGACGGTGTTGTACTCAGTGCTAATCTTGCTGCCATAGTAGTTTTCCCTTCTCCTGGATGACCGGTAAGAACAACAGTATTGTTTGCTTTCAAACGCTGAAGAGCACTTTGAAAAGCTTTTGTCTCAACATACAACTGTTCATCCAGGTATTCATCAAGAAATATCTCAGTGTTTGCTGTAAAGTAAAAATAACAATCTATTTTTAAATAACTTTTAAAAGTGATTTACCCATTAAATATCTAAATAACTTTTAGGGGATTCAGTAGGCAAATGGTGGCAGCTATCAGACATTTTTTCATATTAATATATTTATCTGGGATGAAAACTTATCACGATACGTAACTAGTTAATCACATACTTATCATGATTTCTTTAACGTGATTATCACACATTTCTACTTAATAGTGTAGTTAAGAGGTGGCAGAAGTATGTCACCATAAAGCCAATAATTTATATTAAGTGCGTTTAGATATATCCATCCTACTTCGCTATTACCTCTGATACTTCTCAACTTTTCTGATATAAGATCCAGTTTTGATTCTTTTACTTCGTCAATTTTCTGTTTAAAGTCACGAATTCCACACTGTTCAGTCAAACGAATCATGACCTGGACAAACATAATATAACATGTGATGAAATAAGCCGATGAACGGACTGTCGGTAGAATAATGTACAGATAAAAAGTGACTGAATGGAATCTGTATAAACGGAAGATAGTGACAGACGAAAATGAGATAAAAGTTTAAAGTTTATTGTTGGAAATAAATTTCAAATAAGACTTTCATGATGCATCATAGTACATATAAATAGTTACCTCTTCTGCGAGATCCCATTCTGATTCAAATTCGTCTTTCTCAAGAGATGCAGTTGGGGTATGATGAAGCTAAAATGATTTAACAGGATACAATTAGTTACTTACAGGTACGTTCATTGAATGGATATCTCCGGCTGAACAGGTTTATGGTAAGGATCAGAAAAAAATACAACAATCTATATATGATGTGGGACCTTGACATTTAAACGAGAACTAAATAACATAATACAGGTACATCCGTGCTAGGACAGGGTTGTAAACTTGAGAACAGACTCAAAGCTCAAGTCTCGTTTTCAGTCCGAACTTATTTTGGTCAAATCTACATTTTGGTCACACATAATTCGTAAATAGAAACCAGACTTTACCAGGCCGAAAACCGTTTTCTTTGTTTGATTATTTTAAGTCAGACACCGCGAATTCTGCTCATATTAAATAACAGTACTTCGCATACAAAAAACCCCTGTCGAAATACTTCTGTAATCTGTTCATAACACGAGAACATTTAAAACAAACCCGGCTGTAATTGCTCAAAACATACTCGATATTGACACGCTTATTCTTTTTCGATTCGACAACTAGCAAATTCAATGTGATTGATTTCAGATGAGATAAACGTTTTCTATTCGTTAAAATGCTTGAATTTCAAATGAAATTAACCGATTTTAGATGTGAATACCTTTGTTTCTGTTAAATTTTATAAAACTATACAAAAAATAATATTGTTTTATCAAGATTTATTTATCAACTTATTTATTTCAGTATATTTAACTTATTCCTTATAGCATTTCTAAAAGACAAGTTCTTTTCTATTTTTAGTTATTAGAACATAAACCTTGAGTTAAGCATCTTAGATGCCAATTGATATCTCCGCGGAAAATTTGTTATTTGTGCTATTATTATGCTGCCTTATCATAATGATAACACAATGTGAACACAGAATTACTGTAGATTCCAAAAACTATCTAAGACTCGACATATACCTTGGAGTATATCTTCCTCTTTGGAAAACTAACTACATGTATATGTACTTATGATATACATTTGATGACAATAATAAGGAAACGAGCAATGAAGATACTACCACTTATGGCATATAAACAGTTTATTACTAATACCAACCTTATTTCGAAGATTTCGAATTCTGACGATATCTGCTACCACATCTTTGTTGTTTCTGGATATTTTGCTGTTATCTTGGCATGTCCACCAGCGAGATTTATCTAGACCACAGATATTTTTCAGTAGATAATTCAGTAAGGAAATGTCGAACTTTTGTGAGTTCGGAGGACCGCTTGTAGGAAACAGCTGTGCCCACTGCCTTGGGTTAATGGATTTGCTTTTGTTAAATGCATTATTTAACCCTTTAAAGTGCTTATTTTGAAGCTGAGTGTGAAGTTGGTCTGGTGGTATGAAATAGTCAAATTTACATCGCAACACGTACGTTGCATGTTTCACCATCAATTGATGAAGTCGTAGATAGTACACCTCTCTAGATTCTTCCTCCAAGTCCCGATCATCATCTAATGATGCCATCACCTCTGGTAGTTAAGTTAAGAACTGCTAGTCCGCTCTTGCTATAACAGAACAAAGCTTAATGTTTCACAATACAAATCACATAATTAGCGGTGAATTTAATGTCTTGTGTTAGTATTATCATCAACGGTTCATGAATAGGAATCAAGTGCACTATTATCACTCATAATGAAACAAATAAACTTCATGAAGTCGATAATTCAAACTAAAAATTGATAATTGCTACACGGAAGTTGGTAATTCCAACTTAAAAATTGATATTTCAATACATAAAGTTTATAATGCAAAGAATAAGGTTGATAACAGTCAAGTCGATATTTCCAACTTTCAATTTGACATTTTGAAAAACAAATTGACCGTTTATACACGTCCGTACAAAGCAGTGCCTCAGGTTGCGTATATGAACAATTAAATTTCTTTTTAATAACCTTTTCTTACAAACCTGAATATAAATAAGCAATGCAACAATTCAGTACGTGCACCGATAGCAATATACATGCAAATGGTCCGTGTGATTTCATGTCAATATAATAAAATAAGCAAAGCCCTGCTCTAAACGTTAACACACAAATTAACTGTTTCAGTCTTTTATCGATTGTAAAGAGTAAATATTAATGACTACTTACATGTATCTCTTCACATAACTTGTATGAAAAACTCCAGATTTGTTTAACAATTGATTGAATGTTTATGGTTACATGAATAAACGTTGATGTTACATTTATGATTGGAAACGTTGTATAGTAATCTTTCCAATTGTATATTGGTTTAGAGAATCGAACAAGAAACCATGTAAGACGGTCAGTTTAAAAAACAGCGTTTTCTGTAAATGGTTATCGTAGCACACAGGATTTTTTACCTCGATATGCTTCAGATATTTAAGTTGTACAGTGTCGAAACTGTTAACAGGTGACATCGTTCATTGGCTTGTTCATATACGATATCAAGAATAAACCCTCAGCGTGTTACTTAATTTCCAAATATCGTGACAGTGTATCTATTATTATTATAGTTATTCCTTGTGGTCTGCTGGGCCATTCCTTGCGCCTCAGTTCCTTAATATGTGTACCGTTTGACCTCCTTTAGTGCCTTATGTTTTGTGGATTGTTGTTTTTCCGGAGATCTGCGAGGGAGGCATTGTCTTATGTATGTGGCTTTCCCTGTAGTTACGTATTCTCTCTCTTTTGTTTACATAAGTCTACAGGAGATTGCCACGAGATCTCTCCCTTTATTCCTATTAGAGTTCTCTCCCTTGATCACTTCTATAGTATCTGCGTATATAGTACTAGTAGTCTGAGAAGACTCGAATACTTAGCATGAACTATTTATCTTTGAACATTACGTAGGTGTCATTGGAAAGATAAATTATTCATTCTTATAATTCGTTGTATTTCATAGATATATGTTGATGTTTGATGCGCGATTTCGGCCGCAGAAAGTGGTCAGGTGTGAAAAGCTTCTATTTGTCGTCGCCACCAGTTTTCCATATGGGCGACGCATCCGGTAGAATGTTCGTGATTTTAAAGTTTGGGAGGATAGTGCATGATTCAGGAGATGCCCAAGTTCCAGAAGCACCCCTGGTTCTTTTACGTGCTCGATATAAAGCATCATACACGGGACCTCGGTTTTTTTAAGTCTCGTCCGAAAGACTGTTAGACTCGTTACCACTGGACTACGGTTAAGCTACATAAGTGAAAAGTGTTAGTCTTCTTGTACTATATATACTACAGAAGGGATAAAGGGAGAGAACTCTAGAACGGAGAAAGGGAAAGAACTCTCCTGTGCATTAGCCGATAGTAAGTGGTGGTTCTAAACTTTTATAAATTTGCAGTCTGAGCGATTAATTAACAACATTGGAAGTTGTCATAAAATATAATATAATTATGTCAACTATGAGCCATTAGTTAATTAATTATATTGCCGTTGAACGACAACATGCAAAATATTCAAAACCAAAGTCTATTCATCGACTGAATATTATCCAAATCAATAATCTTTAGAAATGAGTTGTTTGTACGCACGGTATAGATTTCTTTAACGCTAATTATCGCTAACGAAGCATATTGAGGTAACGACATTCGACGACGAGATTTAAGGTGCACTTCTTTAGCTAATGATTGCTAAGCTGCATGTTATATGCTCATTGCAGAGTATAGTACCTGAAAGGGGAGCTAAGCAGTATTGTAACTAACTGGCTTTCCTGATTCCCAGTAATTATTGCATATTGTTTATTTTGTGAGCCAGAACTGATATTGAAAAGAACCATTCCTGAAGAAGTCTAGATACCACCACTGTATCAAGTCTGGATACCACCCCTGTATCAAGTCAAGCTACCACCACTGTATCAAGTCTAGATACCACCACTGTATCAAGTCTAGATACCATCACTGTATCAAGTCTACATACCACCACTGTATCAAGTCTAGATACCACAACTGTATCAAGTCTGGATACCACCACTGTATCAAGTCTACATACCACCACTGTATCAAGTCTACATACCACCACTGTATCAAGTCTACATACCACCACTGTATCAAGTCTACATACCACCACAGTATCGAGTCTACATACCACCACTGTATCAAGTCTAGATACCACCACTGTATCAAGTCTAGATACCACCACTGTATCAAGTCTACATACAACCACTGTAACAATTCTAGATACCACCACTGTATCAAGTCTACATACCACCACTGTATCAAGTTTACATACCACCACTGAATCAAGTCTACATACCACCACAGTATCGAGTCTACATACCACCACTGTATCAAGTCTACATACCACCACTGAATCAAGTCTAGATACCACCACTGTATCAAGTCTACATACAACCACTGTATCAATTCTAGATACCACCACTGTATCAAGTCTACATACAACCACTGTATCAATTCTAGATACCACCACTGTATCAAGTCTACATACAACCACTGTATCAATTCTAGATACCACCACTGTATCAAGTCTAGATACCACAACTGTATCAAGTCTGGATACCACCACTGTATCAAGTCTAGATACCACCACTGTATCAAGTCTGGATACCACCACTGTATCAAGTCTAGATACCACCACTGTATCAAGTCTACATACCACCACTGTAACAAGTCTAGATACCACCACTGTATCAAGTCTGGATACCACCACTGTATCAAGTCTGGATACCACCACTGTATCAAGTCTGGATACCACCACTGTATCAAGTCTACATACCACCACTGTATCAAGTCTAGATACCACCACTGTATCAAGTCTAGATACCACCACTGTATCAAGTCTACATACCACCACTGTATCAAGTCTAGATAACACCACTGTATCAAGTCTGGATACCACCACTGTATCAAGTCTACATACCACCACTGTATCAAGTCTAGCACTGTATCAAGTCTAGATACCACCACTGTATCAAGTCTAGATACCACCACTGTAACAAGTCTAGATACCACCACTGTATCAAGTCTACATACCACCACTGTATCAAGTCTAGATACCACCACTGTACCAATTCTAGATACCACAACTGTATCAAGTCAGGATACCACCACTGTATCAAGTCTACATACCAATTACAACCACTGTATCAAGTCTAGATACCGCATCTGTATCAAGTCTACGTACCACCACTGTATCAAGTCTACATACCACCACTGTATCAAGTCTACATACCACCACAGTATCAAGTCTACATACCACCACTGTATCAATTCTAGATACCACCACTGTATCAAGTCTGGATACCACCACTGAATCAAGTCTAGATACCACCACTGTATCAATTCTAGATACCACCACTGTATAAAGTCTGGATACCACCACTGTATCAATTCTACATACCACCACTGTATCAAGTCTACATACCACCACTGTATCAAGTCTGGATGCCACCACTGTATCAAGTCTACATACCACCACTGTATCAAGTCTACATACCACCACTGTATCAAGTCTGGATACCACCACTGTATCAAGTCTGGATACCACCACTGTATCAAGTCTAGATACCACCACTGTATCAAGTCTACATACCACTGCTGTATCAAGTCTACATACCACCACTGTATCAAGTCTGGATACCACCACTGTATCAAGTCTACATACCACTGCTGTATAAAGTCTACATACCACCACTGTATCAAGTCTACATACCACCACTGTATCAAGTCTGGATACCACCACTGTATCAAGTCTACATACCACCACTGTATCAAGTCTACATACCACCACTGTATCAAGTCTAGATACAACCACTGTATCAAGTCTAGATACCGCCACTGTATCAAGTCTACATACCACTGCTGTATCAAGTCTACATACCACCACTGTATCAAGTCTGGATACCACCACTGTATCAAGTCTACATACCACTGCTGTATCAAGTCTACATACCACCACTGTATCAAGTCTGGATACCACCACTGTATCAAGTCTACAAACCACCCCTGTATCAAGTCTACATACCACCAGTGTACCAAGTCTACATACCACCACTGTATCAAGTCTGCATACCACCACTGTATCAAGTCTGGATACCACCACTGTATCAAGTCTACATACCACCACTGTATCAAGTCTACATACCACCACTGTATCAAGTCTAGACACAAACACTGTATCAAGTCTAGATACCGCCACTGTATCAAGTCTGGATACCACCACTGTATCAAGTCTTGATACCACCACTGTATCAAGTCTGGATACCACCACTGTATCAAGTCTACATACCACCACTGTATCAAGTCTACATACCACCACTGTATCAAGTCTGGATACCTCCACTGTATCAAGTCTGGATACCACCACTGTATCAAGTCTACATACCACCACTGTATCAAGTCTGGATACCACCACTGTATCAAGTCTGGATACCACCACTGTATCAAGTCTACATACCACCACTGTATCAAGTCTACATACCACCACTGTATCAAGTCTGGATACCACCACTGTATCAAGTCTGGATACCACCACTGTATCAAGTCTACATACCACCACTGTATCAAGTCTGGATACCACCACTGTATCAAGTCTAGATACCAATTACAATCACTGTATCAAGTCTGGATACCACCACTGTATCAAGTCTAGATACCAATTACAATCACTGTATCAAGTCTGGATACCACCACTGTATCAAGTCTAGATACCAATTACAATCACTGTATCAAGTC
Source organism: Mactromeris polynyma (assembly GCA_032209605.1). Classification (NCBI taxonomy): domain Eukaryota; kingdom Metazoa; phylum Mollusca; class Bivalvia; order Venerida; family Mactridae; genus Mactromeris; species Mactromeris polynyma. The sequence goes on from JASFXZ010000028.1 coordinate 5,195,320, forward strand.
TGGATACCACCACTGTATCAAGTCTGGATACCACCATTGTATCAAGTCTAGATGTCAATTACAATCACTGTATCAAGTCTGGATACCACCACTGTATCAAGTCTGGATACCACCACTGTATCAAGTCTAGATACCACCACTGTATCAAGTCTGGATACCACCACTGTATCAAGTCTACATACCACCACTGTATCAAGTCTACATACCACCACTGTATCAAGTCTGGATACCACCACTGCATCAAGTCTAGATATCACCACTGTATCAAGTCTACATACCACCACTGTATCAAGTCTGGATACCACCACTGTATCAAGTCTACATACCACCACTGTATCAAGTCTAGATACCTCCACTGTAACAAGTCTAGATACCACCACTGTATCAAGTCTGGATACCTCCACTGTAACACGTCTGGATACCAATTACAACCTTTGTAGCAATCCTTAATCACATTTTTTGTTTTTTAATTATATAATAATTTAACAATAACTGACAGATAAGTCACACTAAAATACGCTTACTATATTCAACCTGACCAAGTTAACACAAATTAGAAGTAACAAAACACATAAAGCTCTTCATATTAACGTACAAATATACTAGATTCTTCTACTTTCGTTTTCAAAACGCTTTAAATTGATTGAACTAAGGAAAACAATTTACCAATATTTGTGTCTTTGTTATTTCCTGTTCCAAATATAACAATTTATGACATGATTATCAATTCGATTTTGATAATTACGCCCGAGAAATGTTTAATTTCATGTTCGTAATCGGAGCTAAAATGTCTGCCATTTTGGAATGGTAATGACTTATTTCCATCTCCTCGACAGGGCTATACGCACACTCATGACACGGTGCGTGCGCAGTTTTTCTGTTCGATCGTTTCGCCCGGATGAATTATCCGGCTTGTTTTATAGCAGATTATTAAGCATTTTTAAATTGTAATTATTGCGCCTCGAAGTAAAGTTCAACAGTTAAATTGATGCTATGCGAACGCAATATTATATGAGGTAACGATAACATTGATCGATTTCAAGAATCTATGGTTTATAGGTCCGTGGTTTTATATACGCATGTAAAAAGGAAACGATATACAAAACATATCGGACAGTGATTTGCAAATGTACAGATGTATATTTTGAGGAGACACTCCTAATATACTATAATTAAACCTTGTACAATAAGGGAGCTTAAGACTACATGTACACGAAGCGTGTGGATAGCCAGAGTAAATTATAACAAGAACTTCTCTGATATATAAGGTATTGAGTATATATGAAGCTAGGGGATAGCCACAGTATATTATAACGAGAACTTCTCTGCTATATAAGGTATTGAAAATGTATGCAACTTGGGGATAGCCACAGTAAATTCGAATAAGAACTTCTCTGATATATAAGGTATTGAGAACATATGTAGCTTGGGGATAGCCACAGTAAATTACAACAAGAACTTCTCTGATATATAAGGTAAATAGTATATATATATATTACGGATATTGAATATTATGTAGCTTGGAGAAAGCCACACTAAACTGTAACTTGAGTATTTATGTAGCTTGGGGATAGCAACAGTATATTACAACAATAACGTCTCTGATATATCAGGTATTGAGTATATATGTAGCTTGGAAATAGCCACAGTAAATTACAATAACAACATTTCGTATATATAAGGTATTAACAATGTATGCAGCTTGGGGATAGCCACAGTAAATTACAAGTCTCTGATATATCTGGTATTGTGTATTTATGTAGCTTGGATATAGCCACAGTGAATTATAACATGAACTTCTCTGATATATCAGGTATTGAGTATATATGTAGCTTCGGGATAGCCACCGTAAATGACAACAAGAACTTCTCGGATATATTAGGTATTGAGTATATATGCTGCTTGGGGATAGTCACAGTAAATTACAAAAAGAACGTCTCTGATACATTAGGTATTGAGTACATGTGTAGCTTGGCGATAGCCACAGTAAATCACAACAACAACCTTTCGTATATATAAGGTATTGAGTATATGTGTAGCTTGTCGATATCCACAGTAAATTATAACAATAACTTATCCGATACATAAGGTATTGAGTACATATGTAGCATGGATATAGCCACAGTAAATGACGACAACAACCTTTCGTATATATAAGGTATTGAGAATGTATGGAGCTTGGGGATAGCCACAGTAAATTACAACAAGAACGTCTCTGATATATCAGGTATAGAGTATATGCAGCTTGGCTATAGCCACAGTAAATCACAACAACAACTTTTCGTATATATAAGTTATTGAGTACATGTGTAGCTTGGATATAGCCACAGTAAATTATAACATAAACTTCTCTGATATATCAGGTATTGAGTATATATGTAGCTTCGGGATAGCCACAGTAAATTACAACACGAATATCTCTGATATATAAGGTATTGAGTAGATATGTAGCTTTGGGAAAGCCACAGAAAATTATAATAAGAACTTCTCTGATATATAAGGTATTGAGTCAATCGTAGCTTGGGGATAGCCGCAGTAAATGACAACAACATCCTTTCGTATAAATAAGGTATTGAGAAGGTATGGAGCTTGGAGATAGCCACAGTTAATTACAACAAGAACGTCTCTGATATATCAGGTATTGAGTATATATGCAGCTTGGCGATAGCCACAGTAAAGCACAACAACAACTTTTCGTATATATAAGTTATTGAGTACCTATGTAGCTTGGATATAGCCACAGTAAATTATAACATAAACTTCTCTGATATATCAGGTTTTGAGTATATCTGCATCTTGGGGATAGCCACAGTAAATTACAACACGAATATCTCTGATATATAAGGTATTGAGTATATATGCACCTTGAGGATAGCGACAGTAAATTATAACATGAACTTCTCTGATATATAAGGTATTGAGAATGTATGCAGCTTGGATATAGCGACAGTAAATTATAACGTAGACTTCTCTGATATATAAGGTATTGAGTATATCTGCAGCTTGGATATCGCCACAGTAAATTATAACATAAACTTCTCTGATATATCAGGTATTGAGAATGTATGCAGCTTGGGGATAGCCAGAGTAAATTACAACAAGAACGTCTCTCATATATCAGGTATTTAGTATATATGCAGCTTGGGGATAGCCACAGTAAATTTAAAACAAGAAATTCTCAGATATATAAGGTATTGAGTATATATGTAGCTTGAGGATAGCCACCGTAAATAACAACAACATCGTTTCGTATATATAAGGTATTGAGTATATGTGTAGCTCGTGGATAGCTACAGTAAATTATAACAAGAACGTCTCTGATATATCAAGTATTGAGTATATATGTAGCTTGTGAATAGCCACAGTAAATTACAACAAGAACGTCTCTGATATATCAGGCATTGAGTATATATGTAGCTTAGGGATAGCGACAGTAAATTATAACAATAACTTCTCTTATACATGTATATAAGGTATTGAGTACAATCGTAGCCTGGGGATAGCAGCAGTAAATAACAACAAGACCTTCTCTGATATAAAAGGTATAGAGTGTTTATGTAGCTTTGGGATAGCCACAGTCATGTATAAACAGATCTTCTCTGATATATATGGTATTGCGTATATATGTAGCTTGGGGATAGCCATGTATAATAAGAACCTCTCTGATACATCAGGTATTGAGTTTATATGTAGCTTAGGGATAACCATAGTAAATTACACCAAAACATTCACTGATATATCAGGTATTGAGTTTATGTTTAGCATGGGGATAGCTACAGTAAATTACAACAAACCCTTCTCTGATACATAAGGTATTGAGTATATATTGAGCTTTAAGATAGGTACAGTAAATTATATCTAAAGGTTCTGTTACAAATAAGGTATTGAGTATAAATGGTATTTGGGGACAGATGCAGTACCAATATCTTTCAATATGTCTAAACCCCGTTGTAGCTCCGTTTCTGTTTTAGAAAAAATAACTATATCGTCCGCATATAATAAAAGCAGCATTTTCAAAATATCAACATGTGGATATATGTGAGCATTTCTTTTCCAGACATGTTCAGGTCTCAAACCTAAAATATCATGTATCCGAGACGTTATAGTTACTGTGGCTATCCCCAAGCTGCATACATTCTCAATACCTTATATATACGAAAATGTTTTTGTTGTAATTTACTGTGGCTATCCACAAGCTACATATATACTCAATACCTTATATATCGGATAAGGTTTTTGCTATAATTGACTGTGGCTATCCCCAAGCTGCATATATACCCAATACCTTATATATCAGAGAAGTTCTTGCTTAAATTTACTGTGGCTATCCCCAAGCTGCATAAATGCTCAATACCTGATAAATCAGAGACGTTCTTGTTGTAATTTACTGTGGTTATCCCCAAGCTGCATACATTCTCAATACCTTATATAAACGAAAAGTTGTTGCTGTAATTTACTGTGACTATCCACAAGCTACATATATACTCAATACCTTATATATCGGATAAGTTTTTGCTATAATTGACTGTGGCTATCCCCAAGCTGCATATATCCCAATACCTTATATATCAGAGAAGTTCTTGCTTTAATTTACTGCGGCTATCCCCAAGCTGCATAACTGCTCAATACCTGATAAATCAGAGACGTTCTTGTTGTAATATACTGTGGCTATCCACATGCTACATATATACTGAATACCTTATCCGTAGGAAAAGTTGTTGTTGTTATTTACTGTGGCTATCCACAAACTACATATATGCTCAAAACCTGATATATCAGAGACGCTCTTGTTTTCGGAGAAGCTTTTGTTATAATTGACTGCGGCTATCTGCTAACATAATTTTATATACCTAATAACGTATATATTAGAGAAGTATTGGTTTTATTTGACTGAGGCTATTCCGAAGCTACATAATAACTCAATATCGTATACTTATGGCTATACCTATGCTACATGTTGACTGCGGTTATCTCCAAACAACATACATACGGTTAACACCTCCATCCCATAAGTTTACGTTACAGTACACTAGGATTATCTTCAAATGTCTTACGCACACAAAAAGAGTCAGTCATTTGTTTATTATAAGATCACTTTTGAACAACTTTAATTCTTACTATATAATCAACATATGCACAATGCGATAGCCTTGTACATAATACATCTGAATCAAGGGTTGGAACGGCTCTAGGACTGCATTGATCTGACCATGTTACATCAAGTTGTTTACCTTTGGAAGCCAAAGTACGGTAGATTCACGAAAATGATGAACATGAGGTTCACACGCGTATAATTTGTTAGGAAACAAAAACTGTGTGCATGTATAGATCTATATAGTGCTTCAATATTTTCATCACAAACTCTGAAAACGACCAAGTCGACATATCATGTAATGTATTCTTCTAAAACTGCGAGGTGGTATAAAAATAAACAATTAAATCTAGCCTGATCATTGTGCATCTTGTTATATGGATATGATTTACCACATTTCATATGTTATTCTACTTTCACTTAAACTCTTTGACTTTTCTTTTAAATATATAGTTATTGAAACATTATGTAGTAAGATGTTGACGGGATACGCCATCTACATGAACAAACCGTAATACGATATAACACGACAATGCATTAATTTATAAAGTTACGAGCCAAATGAATTGATTGCTTAGCGCAATACATTCATATAGTAGTCTTAAAAGGCAAACGCAGAGTCCAACAAGCAAGGGATGTCATAACTGGTGGTATTTTATGGTTACACCGGTAAGCGTGATGATAGCTTTCAGTAAACCGTGCGTATGGAAAATAGGGCGATCCGTAATAACTTCCCCTGATAATAAAGCAAAGCGCTGATAGCGCAGAAAGACTGGGGCAGACAAATTTTGTTCGTGTTCTGTAAAGACTTGTCAACCCTAGATTGTACAAGTATTGCACTGTGTCAACCAATGTTAATTTCAAGGCATGCATGTATGACTACAGTTCAACCTGGACTATGATATGACAGGTTTTAGTTTACCGCCTTCACTTCTAATCAATAAGTGTGCGGGCGAGTTGATCTTAATGTTTATTTATTTAACTAATCGTGTTATCAATCATTTGATTGCCAGTCCGACAGGCTTGCAAGCATTACATGTACGTTGAATTTTATCGTGCTGGCTACCTAATGGCTTACCAATTTTAAGAATTAGCAAATGGGCAAATAATTGGCGTATTTCGATAAATAAACATTTCAAACTTATGATTTACTTTAATATTAACACCTGAAATGCCTTTTTGGCGACACAAACAAAGTTTAAATGTCCAACAAGCGAATGTGTAGACAATCGCTGTGCGTGAACAGCATTGGATGTTGTAAAACCCGTCCGATTCGTACCGTTTCGACGGGTTTACATGTGCGCACCGTTTACTTCATTATACTACGTATATTGATCGATTTTTCGTACACCAGTCTAAAAACGGGTTCGGATTCGTACTCAATTTCGTTCGTATTTTCTTTATTTTCGTCCACAACAAAATTAAAAAGAGCTAAAATTCGTTATCTATTTTTTTCCATTTTTGCAAAAAATACACTCGCCGGTTTGTAATCCAATTAATAACAAGAGTGCCAAACTGTCACAAAATACGCCCGTCATAAGTCAGAGCTCAGAGTTAAAACAAGACAAGTTTTAGGTAATTTCTAAAATCAAAGGGTGGTAACTCCCAGGTAACATGAGCGATATGACTGGTTATCGAACTTGGTCGAGATATTATGCCCACAAACATTTAACCAAGTAAGGTGAAGATCTGATGAAAACTGTTTGACTTAGAGACCGGACAATGCTAATTTTGCCAATTTTGGATAATTCAAGTACCTGGGGCGATGTGGCTGGTTATCGAACTTGGCCGAGATATTATGCCCACAAACATTTTCACAAAGTTTGGTAAATATCGGATGAAAACTCTTTGACTTAGAGAGCGGACACGACTAATTTGGCCAATTTTGGATAATTCAAGGGCCATAATTCAGAAGTGCCTTAGGGGATGTGGCTGGTTATCACAATTTGGCCGAGCTATTATGCCCACAAACATTTTCACGAAGTTTGGTAAAGATCGGATGAAAACTCTTTGACTTAGAGATCGGATACGGCTAATATGGCCAATTTTGGATAACTCAAGGGCCATAATTCAGAAGTGCCTGTGGCAATGTGGCTGGTTATCGAACTTGGCCGAGATATTATGCCCACAAACATTTTCACCAAGGTTGGTAACGATCGAATGAAAACTCTTTGACTTAGAGAGCGGAAACCATGTTGGACGCCGCTCAACCGCCCACCCCGCCGCGGGTGTTCCCATAATACGTCCCGTTTTTCAAACGGGCGTATACAAAAGTAGTGGCCTAATCCAGCTTCATTTTTGTTATCATTTGTCTTGAATGTGTTATCAACAGGTCATAAACATTCGCCATAGTGTTCCCACACCATTCACTAATGAGTGCTTATCAGTAACCTGATACATGTACATGTACTAGGATGTGTATTCGCACTGGCTGTGGGAATTGTAAAACCGAGATATCTCGTGCTTAGCATAATAAGGGTTAAACATAAAATGCACTTGGAGCGGTTTTGTTTCCGATAAAAAAGTCCCTTCAGAGCAATATGCAAATCCATCAAAACGACAAAGGAAATTAAAGTAGTTCGGCGGTTGGTGACGTCTAATAAATTAGACATTTGATTGGTTTATGCAAATCATGCGCAGTGATACATAGAGTGGTATCAAATGTGTCTAACTCTGATAAAGCTGATAAATTACGGTTACTAAAGACATGGGGCTAATGCCCCAGTCTAAAAAGGAAAATGTTATAAAGGGAGGAAATCCCTTCATACGTTTTATGAAATAGAGATTGTGTTGTATCCCTTAGCATTATGTGTGTCATTCAAGTATTCGCGGGTCATTTATTTTATGATTTCTTTGTGTGTAGAGAATTTTGTTCATTAAGTACAGCTGCAATTGGATATGTGTAGTTTCCTATTTGTGAGTCATATATATTACTTAAACTTTGTTAAAATAGACTACAAATGTATTCTTGTAAATAAAAAAAAATATATATATATTCTTATAAATAAGGTTGTTGTCTCTAAAAATTGGACATAAATGTAATTGAAAAAAAAAAAAAAACGTTAAATCCTGTATCCCTAATGTGTCCATTTGTCAGCTGCATACACAAACCAAATTAGTACCCTGGCTGAAAAATACTGCTAGTTACACAGGAGCTTATAGATGATACATATGTATGTTTGTGTTCTGATAAATAATGTTCAACTCAATACATTGTATGTGATCCAAAATATGATGTCCAGGAATTTAGGTTACATCTTGAAAATATTGGTGTCCAAGGTTTTTATGTTCTTTAAATGCATCCGTACAACACTGGTAGTTACTGTAGTAATTGTATTGTTTTAATGAAGGCAAAATTTAAAAAAGTACAATGTACAAAATAACCAGATCTGGAATGGAAAAGCGTTTTAAAAATTTGAAGATGTAACAAGGACATGAAAAATTAACTTTAAGTTTTCAAAGTCAAACATTTCTATTTTGAGAAGAAAACAGTTTTCTTTGGCTAGCTTAATTCTGTTCGAGTCTTATAGAGAAATTCATGCTTAAACATGATAATGTATTTGAATCTTTAGCATAACATACCCTGGCACCAGAATAATGCACAACGTGTAAAGGGAACGTGTTTTCAAAGATGTACATAACACATATTCCTGGACAGAATATTTTGGATCATGTATAATTTAACAATAAATTTCGGTTATTTACCAACAGACAACATACACTACCAACAGACCATAATAAACAAACAGATAAATACAACCATCGTTTTTTATTTTTTTTATTATGATTAAGTGCATTCCATTGATCAAATCATAAACATGAATAATAAAAACAAGCAATATTTAAAAATTCACAAACACAGCAGAAAAGTGTATACATCAGAGTCATATCAGCAAGTGTTTACATAAGATATTATAACACACATAAAAACAAATACATTGTATTGATATATATTTCATACAAGGTAACATCGTTTACTTAACGAGCAACAATGTCGAATTTAATCAACGGCATAACAAACTTCCCGTAAACCAATCGTCACCAAAGCACTTGTTCGTGTCGTCAGCATCATACAAAATAGGATCAAGATCATTGAATACATCATCCTAATCGTTCGATTAGTGAAATAGTTGTCGAACTAGTCGGTTCAGTTCTTGTAACAAGTTCTCTTGCAAAAACTGACTTAATGTGGACACATCGTGTCATTGGCCGTCACACTTATTTTTATAGTGACACCAGCTTTGTTCTTCAACTTTGGCAAATGTTGTACGAAATCAGGATCATACTGTGCAAAATACGTTTCCAATAATCTTGCGTTTGAAGCACCTACGCCGGATTTTCTCATTTGTCTTCTCAGTATATGAAATATTGTATCACCACGTTCGGTAATCATTCGGATATTAGCTCTATGCTCAAGCAGACACTCGATAACACGTGTATTAACTTTCTCACAGGCACCATGCAATGGAGTCTTGCCGAATTTATCCCGTACATTAACATTGGAGTGTGGTATTAACTTCACGGCAACTTTAGTTAAATCTCTATAAATTGCAGCATGTAATGGTGTAAATCCTTGTTTTTGTCCCTTCTTCTTGTCAGTGAATTCGTTATCAAATAATATAGACACAATAGCCTCCTCCTTGTTCATAATTGCGGTATAAAGTGCCGTTTGACCATACCAATCTGTACCATTCGGATTCACTCCCATTTCAATTAGTACTCTTAAAAGTTGTTCGTCTTTTTTCCATACTGCAATATGGTAAAGAGAAAATCCCTTTATTTTTGACAATTTTCCATACGATGATATCCTGTGGATTTCCTGGTTTCTATCAACAGGAAGCAATTTTCGTACGATTTCGGCATTTCCTCTGATAGCTGCAATGTGTATTGGATAATGTCCTCGATGGTCTTTGATAAGTAAAGGTGCACCTCGTTGAATAAAGAGTTCCACTAGATCTTTATCACCCATATCAACCGCAATGTGCAAAGGCGTTCTCGTAAATTTTCCGCCTCTCACATCAAGTGGTGCACGTCTCTCAAGCAAAGCTTCAATTGTATCTCTCCTTTTGTAGATAATCGCCTTATGTAAAGCCGTCATATTTGATGAGTTTTTTACACCAGGATCTGCTCCATTTTGTAGTAAGCATTTTACTGAGTCCGTCAATCCTTTCTTCGAGGCAACAATAAGCGGATAATTTCCATTCACAGCATTTCCACGGTCATTGACATCAGTACCGGGATGATTCAATAAAATCTTCAAGATATCTATTCTGTCGTGTATAGCAATGTATATTGCATCTCCTGTCACTCTAGTGCCATTGTGCAACAGATAACGAACTGATTCTATCTCCCGTGAATGTACTGCTAGAAGAAGGGCAACAGTTGGATTTTTGTTTTCCTTTCTTACAAGTGTTTTTTGAAGGATTTCCGTCGCGAAAATACGAGCCCCAATAAACCATGCATAATCTAACAAATGCATATCAAGTTTGTCCATGCTTATACCATAATCTAAGAAGAATCCCGTCATAGACATTACAGGTGTCTGAAACATTTCTTCCACATAATGCTGTTTAACAACATAGCTGATAAACAAGTCCATAAACTGCTTAGATGTGAACGCTCTGTGCTTGATCAGGCCAAAGTCAAGCATACTATGCACTTTGATGGAGTTGTGCCGTTGACCACTTCTCTTTAACAAGTGAAACTCGTCACTGGAAAACTTTGGAACTCCATTGCAATCCCGTCTCAGTACCATGTCGGCCATCTTTTCTACCAGGCACTGATATTGCCATTCTTCTAATGTGACTTTGTATTCTTCATGTTTTCCAATACCCACAAATTCCATCAAGAAATCTCTAGGGCATATTTCAATAGCTTGTTCTGGCTTTTTTTCTGCGATTACTAAACCCACCATATCACCAATGACGTTGTGACTGAAAGCATAATGTCCATTTTTATCACTGTACTTGAGAAATCCTCCAACATGACTGACTAGTGACCGCTTGATAGTTTCTAGAAAATCAACGTCAACTTCTCGATCAAAACATTCCGCCACTCGTTTTATATGGTATGATGCGGTTTTCACCCTTTGAAAATCTCTTGCAAACAACAATTTGTCATCCTTTGACCACACGATGACAAGCGCTAAAAATTTGTCCTGATGTTCCTTTGGGCGGCTCTTGTATAAATTTTGCAAATAGTTTTTGAACTGGGCTGCCGGTCGTTTGAAGAATTCGAAACCCTTGTCATATATTTTGTTGTTTCTTACAAACATAGATACACATTCCGGAAAACCGAAAAGATTATCTGGTGATTCGTCTGTTGAAGCCATAACACATTTGGTAATCAATTCAATAGGCACGTTCTTACTGTTTCGTTTTGCTTGCGACTGAAAGATTTTAACCTTTTCTTTCTCCGAGAGTTCGGCAGATGTTAATAAAATTTCCGGCTTATCCTGGTCTGCGTAACTTTCACCACCAAACATTGGAATAGCACCAAGCTCCTCCTTGGATTCTTTGAAAATGTAATGACGAGAAGTGATAATTACTTGTATTAATTTCTTTATCGCTCCTCGAGCAATTTCCGGCAGTATATTTCTCCAATGACCAACCATTTTCTCATCTAATGAACCGGCACCGAATATGTCATCAATTATAATAGTCTTGATAAGTTTCAGCGACAAATCAACATGGCGCCAGTTAGATGGATGTGTAAGCACGAGACAATTTCTTGACGGTGTTGTACTCAGTGCTAATCTTGCTGCCATAGTAGTTTTCCCTTCTCCTGGATGACCGGTTAGAAGAACAGTATTGTTTGCTTTCAAACGCTGAAGAGCACTTTCAAAAGCTTTTGTCTCAACATACCACTCTTCATCCTGGTATTCTGCAAGAAATATCTCAGTGTTTGCTGTAAAGTAAAAATAACAATCTATTTTTAGATAACGTTTAAAAGTGAATTACGCGTTAAATATCTAAAAAACTTTATCTAAAAAAAATTGTTCATTCGAATTTTTTGGTGAATTCAATAGGTAAATAGTGGCAGCTGTGACCACTATCAGACATTTTTTCATATTAATATATTTATCTGGAATGAACACTTATCCCGATACTTAACTAGTTAATCACATACTTATCATGATTTCTTTAACGTGATTATCACACACATTTCTAGTTAATTGTGTAGTTAAGAGGTGGCAGAAGTATGTCACCATAAAGCCAATAATTTAAATTAAGCGCGTTTAGATATATCCATCCTACTTCGCTATTACCTCTGATACTTCTCAACTCTTCTGATATAAGATAAACTTTGACTTCGTCAATTTTCTGTTTAAAGTCAGGAATTCCACACTGTTCAGTCAAACGAATCATGACCTAGACCAACATAATATAACATGTGATGAAAGCCGATGAAAGGACATTCAGTAGAACAATGTACAGATAGAAAGTGACTGAATGGAATCTGTATAAACGGAAGATAGTGACAGACGAAAATGAGATAAAAGTTTAAAGTTTATTTTTGGAAATAATTTCAAATAAGAATTTTTGATACATCATAGTACATATAAATAGTTACCTCTTCTGCGAGATCCCATTCTGATTCAAATTCGTCTTTCTCAAGAGATGTAGTTGGGCTATGATGAAGCTAAAATGATTTAACAGGATACAATAAGCTACTTACAGGTACGTTCATTGAATGGATATCTCCCGCTGAACAAGTTTATGGTAAGGAACAGAAAAGATACAACAATCTATATATGATGTGCGACCTTGACATTTAAACGAGAACTAAATAACATAATACAGGTGCTTGTACAAGGTTGTACACTTCAGAACAGACTCCAAGCGCAAGTCTCACTTTCAGTCCGAACTTATTTTGGTCAAATCTACATTTTGGTCACACATAATTCGTCAATAGAAACCAGACTTTACCAGGCCGAAAACCGGTTTCTTTGTTTGATTATTTAAAGTCAGACACCGCGAATTCTGCTCATATTAAATACCAGTACTTCGCATACAAAACCCCCCTGTCGAAATACTTCTGTAATCTGTTCATAACACGAGAACATTTAAAACAAACCCGGCTGTAATTGCTCGTAACATACTCGATGTTGAAACGTTTATGATTCTACGATTCAACAATTAGCATATTCAATGTGATTTATTTCAGATGAGTTTTCTATTAGTTAAAATGCTTAAATTTCAAATGAAATTATCCGATTTAAGATGTGAATACCTTAGTTTCTGTTAAATTTTATATAACTATACAAAAAATAATAATGTTTTATCAAGATGATAAACTTATTTCTTTCAGTATATTTAACTTATTCCTAAGAGTCAATTCTAAACGACACGTTATTTTCTAATTTTAGTTATTAGAACATTAACCTTGACTTAAGCATCTTAGATGCCAATTGATATCTCCGCGGAAGATTTGTTATTTGTTGTATTATTATGCTGCCTTATTATAATGATAACACAATGTGAACACAGAATTACTGTAGATTCCAAAAACTATCTAAGGCTCGACATAGACCGTGCAATTTATCTTCCGCTTTGGAAAACTAACTACATGTATATGTACTTATGATATAGATTTGATGACAATAATAAGGAAACGAGCAATGAAGATACAACCACTTATGGCATACAAACAGTTTATTACTAATACCAACCTTATTTCGAAGATTTCGAATTCTGACGATATCTGCTTCCACATCCTTGTTGTGTCTGGGTATTTTGCTGTTATCGTCGTAGTTCCACCAGCGAGATTTTGAATCAAGACCACAGATATTTCTCAATAGATAGTTCAGTAAGGAAATGTCGAACTTTTGTGAGTTCGGAGGACCGCTTGTAGGAAACAGCTGTGCCCACTGCCTTGGGTTAATGAACTTTTTGTTCAATGCATAATTTAACCCTTTAAAGTGCTTATTTTGAAGCTCTTTGTAAAGTTTGTCTGGTGGTATGAACTGGTCAAATTTACGTCTCAACACGTACGTTGCATGTTTCACCACCAATTGATGAAGTCGTATATAGTACACCTCTCTAGATTCTTCCTCCAAGTCCCGATCATCATCTAATGATGCCATCACCTCTGGTAGTTAAGTTAAGAACTGCTAGTCCGCTCTTGCTATAACAGAACAAAGCTTAATGTTAAACTATACAAATCACATAATTAGCGGTGAACTTAATGTCTTGTGTTAGTATTATCATCAAAGGTTCATGAATAGGAATCAAGTACAGTATTATCACTCATAATGAAACAAATAAACTTCATAAATTCGTTTATTCAAACTTTAAAATTGACAATTGCAACACGGAAGTAGGTAGTTCAAACTTAAAAAATGATATTTCTGCATATAAAGTTTGTAATGCAAAGAATAAGACTGATAACAGTCAAGTCGATATTTCCAACTTTCAATTTGACATTTTAAAAACAAATTGACCATTTATACGCGTCCGTAAAAGCAGTGCCCCAGGTTGCGTATATGAACAATTAAAGTTATTTTTAATAACATTTTCTGACAAACCTGAGTATAAATAAGCAATGCAACAATTCAGTACGTGCATCGATAGCAATATACATGCAAATGGTCCGTGTAATTTCATGTCAATCTGATAAAATAAGTAAAGTCATGCTCTAAACGTTAACACACAAATTGACTATTTCACCCATTCTTTTATCGATTTTACAGGGTAAATATTACTGACTGCTTAACTCTTCACATAACTTGTATAACTCCAATTCGCTATTTCTTTCATTATCATTTTACCTAAATACCACTTATAGGGGTGATGTATAGAGCCTATTAATCCGTTCATTTTTGAAAATATGATTTAAACAACCTTCCCATCCTATACCAAATATAATAGATAAATCGATAATGAAAGCCTTATCGAATTGGGTTGATATGAAAAACTCCCGATAAGTGTCCCTGTTTAACAATTGATTCAATGTTTATGGTTACATCAAATAAACGTTTATGTTAAATTGTATATGTTTAGAAAATGTGATATATGTAGTAATCTTTCCAATTGTATATTTAGAGAATCGAACTAGAAACCATGTAAGACGGTCAGTTTGAAAAATTGTTATCGTAGCACACAGGCTTTTTTACCTCGATATGCTTCAGATATTTAAGTTGATATTTAAGTTGTACAGTGTCAAAAATGTTAACTTGTGGCATCGTTAATTGGGTTGTTCTTATACGATATCAAGAATAAACCCTCGTTACTTAATTTCCAAATATCGTGACAGTGTATCTAGTATTGTTTACACAAGTCTACAGGAGATTGCCACGAGATTTCTCCCTTTATTCCTATTAGAGTTCTCTCCATTGATCACTTCTATAGTATCTGCGTATATAGCACTAAAAGTCTAAGAAGACTCGAATACTCAGCATGAAATATTTATCTTTGAACATTAAGGTAGGTGTCATTGGAAAGATAAATAATTCATGCTTAGAATTCGTTGTATTTCATAGATATATTTTGATGTTTGATGCGCGATTTCGGCCTCAGAAAGTGGTCAGGTGTGAAAAGCGGGTTTTTTGTGTTTGTATTTCCGTTTATTAATCGTCGCCACCGGTTTCCTATATGGGCGACGCCTCCGATAGAATGTTAGTGATTTTAGATTTTTGGAGGATAGTGCATGATACAGGAGATACTGTCAGTGACGGAGCGGGGAATCGAACCTGCGAACCCTGGATTACTAATCCAGCGCGTTACCACTGGACTACGGATACGCTACATAAGTGAAAAGCGTTAGTCTTCTTGTACTATATATACTATAGAAGGGATAAGAATTCGTGAAAATCTCATTAGTCAATAGAAAGTGATGGTTCTATAAATTTGCAGTCTGAGCGATTAATAAACAACATTGGAAGTTGTCATAAAATATAATATAAGTATGACAACTATGAGCCATAAATTAATTAAATATATTGGCGGTGAACGACAACATGTACACTGTTGAACTGAACAACCAACGTCTTTTCATCGACTGAATATAATCCAATCAATAGTCTTTAGAAATGAGTTGTTTGTACGCACGGTATAGATTTCGTTATCACTAAATACCTATGTATAACGAAGCATA
The DNA here is from genome assembly GCA_032209605.1 of Mactromeris polynyma. Classification (NCBI taxonomy): domain Eukaryota; kingdom Metazoa; phylum Mollusca; class Bivalvia; order Venerida; family Mactridae; genus Mactromeris; species Mactromeris polynyma. The sequence continues at coordinate 5,211,506 of JASFXZ010000028.1, forward strand.
TTGAGGTAACGACATTCGACGATGATTTAAGGTGCACTGCTTTAGCTAATGATTGCTGAGCTGCATGTTGTATGCTCTTTGTTCAGTATAATACCTGAAAGGGGAGCTTATCATTGAGTTATGTAACTGGCTTTCCTAATTCCCAGTTACATACTATATATAAACAAGAAATGTCTTTAAAAAAGATGGTCGGCGCAACTTGAAGTATGCAAATTTGTTGCAATCAGAAGGTTAAAATTTGTTGTACAACATAAAAAAATGCCAAGATGTTACGACTGCCGGTCATTCAATTACGTTATATTACAGAAACTCCGAGACATGTAAGGGGAGATCACCGTGTAGTGTGATTAGTCATAGGCAGGGTATAGTTTGTTTCAATATAGTTCATCAATATTACTTAATGGATAAGTCGTGAACTCAAACATTCATGTTAATAAACTTGTTATATCGATGTACATGTATCTGATTAAAACGATATAAATGATCGCGACTGGTATATTACACAAGGAAAGTCTCATTAACTCCAACACCGGACAATTCCCCGTGGTGATGAATAATTAGTCTGGTTCTCAGCGTACTGTACACACCGATAATGTAATGGTAAGGGCAGGTAATCCAGGCTAATGACTAACAACACTACTTACTAGATAAATCATGAAATACACTATACACAATGTCAACCAATCTGCGTCAATGTTACAAATATTTTTCAGTTGAAGAGAAATTGCCTTGGTGGTTAACGTAAGGTTTGACTGGTTTACAAAACACTGATATGCAAATAACAAAACAATGTTAGTACGACTACGCCGAAAAAGACGGTCGGCGCAATTTGAAGGTTAAGATTTGTTGTGCAAAATTTAAAAAAATGCCGAGATGTTACGCTTGCTGGTCGCTCCAGATCCAAAATGGATTTCGGTAAATTCACCAAAACCCAGTGGATTTCGGTAAATTCACCGAAATTAAGTGTATGACGGTAATTAACGTAACCTTTATCGAGAGTGTTAACCAATCCGCGTCAAGGTTACAAACGTTGTTCGGTTGAAGAGAAATTGCCTAGCAAAACCATGTTAGTACGGCTGCGCGGAAAAACATCTATGCAAAGAACCAGTAACTATTACATATTTTTTTTTTGTGATTAGGAGCTAGAACTGACATTGGAATCAAACATTCCTGCAGCAGTATACCAAAAACAGACAGATACCACCACTGTATCAAGTCCAGATACCACCACTAGATCAAGTCTAGATACCACCACTGTATCAAGTATAGATCCCACCACTGTATCAAGTCTAGATACCACCACTGTATCAAGTCTAGCATTGTATCAAGTCTCGCACTGTATCAAGTCTAGCAATGTATCAAGTCTAGATACCACCACTGCATGAAGTCTACATACCACCACTGTATCAAGTCTAGATACCACCACTGCATGAAGTCTACATACCACCACTGTATCAAGTCTAGCACTGTATCAAGTCTAGATACCACCACTGTATCAAGTCTAGATACCACCACTGTATCAAGTCTAGATACCACCACTGTATCAAGTCTAGATACCACCATGTATCAAGTCTACATACCACCACTGTATCAAGTGTACATACCACAATTGTATCAAGTCTAGATACCACCACTGCATCAAGTCTACATACCACCACTGTATCAAGTGTACATACCACCATTGTATCAAGTCTACATACCACCACTGTATCAAGTGTACATACCACCATTGTATCAAGTCTAGATACAACCACTGTATCAAGTCTACATACCACCACTGTATCAAGTCTACATACCACCACTGTATCAAGTCTACATACCACCACTGTGTCAAGTCTACATACCACCACTGTATCAAGTCCACATAAGTCTACATACCACCACTGTATCAAGTCTACATACCACCACTGTATCAAGTCTACATACCACCACTGTATCAAGTGTACATACCACCACTGTATCAAGTCTACATAAGTGTACATACCACCACTGTATCAAGTCTACATACCACCACTGTATCAAATCTACATACCACCACTGTATCAAGTCTACATAAGTCTACATACCACCACTGTATCAAGTCTACATACCACCACTATATCAAGTATATATACCACCACTTTATCAAGTCTACATAAGTGTACATACCACCACTGTATCAAGTCTACATACAACCACTGTATCAAGACTTAATCAGAATTTTAGTGTTTCAATTATATAAATAATACACAAATTAGAAGTAACTAGAACATATCGAGCTCTTTCTATTAACGTACAAATATACTAGATTCTTCTACTTTCGTTTTCAAAACGCCTTAAATTGATTGAATTAAGGAAAACAATTTACCACTATGTTTGTCTTTGTTATTTCCTGTTCCGAGTAAAACTATTTTTCATGATTATCAATTCGATTTTGATAATTACGCCCGAGAAACGTTTAATTCCATGTTCGTAATCGGAGTTAAAATGTCTGCCATTTTGGAATGATAATTGTAATCAAAGGACTGAGAGTCCTGAAAACCAGCGCGTTGAAACAAAATAAATAGGTGCAAATAGTGAACTGTGAGGCATGAATAAACCCAAGAGTGCATTTTCGTGGCGTTTCGTAGACAAGTTACGTTCATTAAGGCAGAATTTTAATGGTAAAAAAAGGACGAGTCCAAGCTGTTTTGGACTGGCGGACCTTTCTGTCTTGGACTTATTAATGGTCGTAATGTTGCGGCCATTTTTAGAAGCAAGCAAAAACATTTTAATAGCTGTCAATTTCAACACCTGTTACGCATTCAGAACTTTTTCTGAAGTAATGTGTTTTTATTTACTAGCCAACTTCGTGGATCGTAGGTCCATCTGTGTTCAAAAACTTGGTTATAGCCATATTGGAAAAATATGTGTTGTGATGTGATGTAGGGGTATATCTTGCTGATTTTCTATGCAGTCACGTGAAAAGTTTGTGTATATATTATGTATATACATTTTATGTTCTTTATGGATGATGTACTTTGTACAAGTCAAAATAAACTATATGTTCTGTTCTATACCAAAAAGAAAGTATTTTGTGAAATAAAATGCAATTTGAATGGTTTGAATCTAGCTGTTAGAGAAAAGAAGAAAAAAATGCAACGCCGCTTTAAAATAGAGCAATGTTTGTAACAGGTTGTTGGGTGAACAACTGCTTGTTACCAACTTCATATGTAAGGTGATTAACATTTATAACATTAAATAACACACTTTGCTATTCTTTCTTCACAAACTGGTAGTTAGAATGACAAGTATGTATAATTCAGATCAAAGAAGTATACGTTTATCACTGTTAGAATACACAAAAAATATTTAAATTAATAAGGTATCATCTTATGTATACAACAAGAAATATCTTTAAAAAAGATGGTCGGCGCAATTCAAAGGTCAAGATTTGTTGTGCAACATAAAGAATGCCGAGATGTTACGAATGCTGGTCACTACAGATTTAAAATGGATTTCCAGTAAATTGGTTGTTCGGGTGAAGAGAAATTGCCTTGGTGGTTAACGTAAGATTTGATTGGTTTAGACAACACTGATATGCAAATTGCAAAACCATTTTAGTACGGCTGCGCCGAAAAAATCCAGTTGACATGATGAGACGTCATCGATGTATGTGGCCAGGCCGGATGCAATCAGATAGATCAGCAGTCAACGAGTGTCAACAAACACACGATAAACTAGATCAACAAGATAAGAATTATTTTGCGTCATTAATTTTCTTACATGCTCATTGTTCTAGTTCTGCCTGGTAAATAATTTAAACGACTCTTAAATCAATGTACCGACTGTCATGTAAGCCTAAATTATTTAAATTTTCAGAATTAGTTTACATCTGGAACGAGGTTTTGAAAATTAGGTAATGTAATTTGCATATTGATCAGAGCGTTTCAAATTGCGTGATCCTAAACAGCATTCCGTGCATTCAACTATTTCTTATTCTCCTCAGTCCCCAATGTTGATGGTTTTGAATATTGATATAATTTTTGCGTTTGTAAATATTAGTAAGTTTGAATTTAATGCAAATTTTACCCTAAAAATGTAAAAATCATAACAGTGCATAAAAGCGTGTACATTTCGTCTATTTGCTATCGAAATATTTGCCATAAATTTCTCTAAACCTTCTGCAAGTCACGGAGATATTTCATACACTTAAACTAAAAGCAAATGGCTACTGATGGCATAAGAAGTGTTGTTATATGTAGATTCAAGCCTTGAACATATATTTTAGTGATAAAAACTGACTGAATGTTTATATGAATACTTGCTGGGTTTATGTGCACTATTTAATATCTGTTTAGTTTGCCATTATCGCCGTAAGTCCAACCAGCCCTGTATAACAACCCCTAATTAGCTAATTTAGTCAGTTATCTCCCCAATCATTACTTTGGGAAAACAACAATCCATAAAACATCAGGCATTTGAGGAGACTTAATGGAACATATGTGCAAAGGATGGACTGGCCGACCATAATAATATAGTAACACAATTGCACTCTATATGTAGAGGATAGTTGTATGTTTCGGTGTAAGTTCGAACGTTATTGCACATATGCATACACATATTAGCATATATGTATATACATTTACATTAATATTCACTTACGGATACATGCAGACACTTTTAATACTGTGAATAAAGTGACTTTTTTGTACCGATTGTTTCATTGTGCAAAACAAGCGTTGGGTATACACGTCATACTGGAATCTCCTGTCCAAGAATGAATTGATATCAAGGCAATGGTGAATGGTAGTCAATGGATACTACCGGACATCCTTGCAGCCCACACATTGTCTGGTTTAGACACAACTGCTTGCTACTTTGGTATCGGAAAGGGGACAGTACGTAAAGTAGGCCTACTCAGATCAGGAATTGCTCCAATTCGTTTCGTTTGGACATTGGTGTTGACTTTGAAATTGCATTCGGTACGATAAACATGTGACTGGCCAATGAAATTTGTCAATGTTCATTCAATTAATTAAAAAAGTCTTCTAAAACAATAAAAATGACACTTTGTCGAAATGAAAAAAATGTCGTACTTCGTTCAAAATAAAAATTCCAAAATGTCAACATCTTTTAGGCGCATCTACGTCACGCTTGCTTTGTGGTGATGACGTCACTTGGTAATTTTCGCTTACATAATCAAACAACAGAAAACCGAAGATAAAATTGGCTTGACCTTTTTATTGCAATTTAATATTTCTTGACTGTGTAAATGTATTACTCGGACGATTTAAAGAATCTGTATTATGGAACTACTTTCTGTTCGGCGTGTGTGTCTGTTAGCTGGTCCAAAATTTGGTCAAATATTCATGTTGAACCAACTCAAACGCAAGTAAAACAAACTGTCATATTTTGGCATGTGTGCTTTGTAAAAGTGATTTAGAAAAATAATGTTAATATAGGGATTAAACTGCGAGTATAATGGTGTTTGTCGTTGTTGTAATTACATTGTGACAATTCAAAAAGTCTGTTGAGTCCGAAGAACACTTTTAATGGCCTCAATGTAATTTACACCGATAAAACATCAGAATGTGCAGTCTACTTCACTTAAGTGTTGAGTTTCAGTAGTTTTGCATAATATATGTTTTAATCTCATACACAATTGACGTATTTTAGAAATACGGGAAGTGAACAAAAGAACAGCGTTCATTATAATGAAGTTATGTGACATTTACACGCAATGTGGAGAAACAGTTGACGTGCTTCCATTTTGTTTACGATTATCTTTCAGTGTTTTAAATTCACGATCCCCAGCTGGAGGGGGGGGGGGGCTAGAATTCCCCAGCTGTCGCACTACAGAGGGGTACAACTCCCCCACTGTGCCTGCATTCCATGTAATACGCCTTTCACAGTACAACATTTTCTTGTCGAATGTGTTGACCTTTCAACCAATTTTTCAATACCACTGACATAAAAAGTCTATATGAAACAATACAAGTTGGAAAAATTATGAGTTATATCAAAGAGATTGGCTTGTACAACAAGCTATGATCCTTTTTAATTCACACCTACATACTTTACAAATAGATATTTTACAGTACATTCCTTTTTACCTTTCAAAACTCAAGGCCTTAAGGCCAATATAGATGAAATATCTCTTTTAATAGGTAAACATTCACCTGTTGCTTTCTGCGTTCCATGTAATACGCCTTTCATAGTAAAACTTTTTCTTGTCGACTGTGTTGACCTTCAACCAGTCCGCTCCCAATGTTTCAATACCACTGACATTAAAAGTCTCTTTTAGACTATACAAGTTGGAAAAAATATAAGCTACATCAAAGAGATTGGCTTTTACAACAAGTTATGATATTTTTTAATCTGTACTTACATATATTACATTTACCAGTGAAGGAGGATTGCCTCGCTCACCCTGGTACATAAAATATATTCGTACCCTAATGATCCCAATTTTTACCCACTATATTTACACCAATTTAACATATACAAGATTATCACGTAGCCTTTTTTAGTTTCACATATTTTCTACATTCCTTGCGCGCTAAATGACCAAAGCTGTCGATGCGCCGTAAAACAACATATAACTAACTAACGTTACCTTTTTTAGTTTCACATAATTTCACATTTCTTGCGCGCTAAATGACCAAAGCTGTCGATGCGCCATAAAACAACATGATAATAATTTAAATTCACGATGAATAAATCAAACCGGAGCAAATATGTGGTAAAGTACACTTGTAATCGGTCAATATGAATTTGAACATCAATGGTGCAGATTTACTAAGTTGATTGGAATCATATTTGTATATTTCAGAGACTGTCCATGATGTTCAGCGGTAAAGCTTTCGTCAAGGGTATGGAAGGTGGCGAGTTCAAGCCCGGGCTATGACCACAGTCTTTAAAATATTACCAGTAGCTTCATTGCCTACACTCGGCATTAAAAGGCTTGCAGGGACTAGTTGGTTGGCTGTGATCGTTTTAACAAGGGGTATCACAATATGGCGGCACTATATCTGCTACAGTTGAGTGACCCCATATCCAGTACGAGCTCAAATAAGTATGACTTTGAACTACAGTCTGAATTCAATACGTTCATTTCCTTTATAAACGAATTACACTTCTGATTAGCATTCAAGTTAACAACAACAATACAGAAATAATTTCAATTGGATCAATCAGTCAAAATAGTCCAGATCGCCTAACTGAATCATAGGAATGAACGTGAGAAATGTAATTGATCAACTAATTAAAGTCAGAAACCCGTCTGGAATATAAAATACAATTACACTGTAAACATAACTGCGACAGTTGAAGAAACTAGTTGTAAAATGTTATAAAGGACAAGACGTATAGGGTTTCTATCGAATTAGGGAAATATTACCGTATGGTACATGGAATTCATAGCGTTTTAATGGCTTCTGCTACGTTTAAGTTCAATGGTTGTTAAACTTTAATCATCACTAAACAGATAACCATATTTCGTTATTGCAAATTCGATATGTTCAGAAATAAAAGGTAAAGTTATTTTAACGGTTACTACAACAAAAGATACTTTAATGGTTACTGTGATACATTATAAGACGTGACATATTGCAACATGATGGTGCCAGAACACACATAGCCGTTGTGACACGTAACTTTCTGCACCAATACGACATTTCTGTACTGGATTTGCCAACGTTATCACCAATAGAGCATGTTCTTGACATGCTCAAACGACGTGTGTATGGCCGTGAAATCCCCATGGAAAATGTCGCTGAACTCCCCGAGGCATTGTTGGAGTAGTGGAACAATATCCCACATAGGTGCATTGCACCAAAAGTCTTATAATTATATGCGTCAAAGATGTTATGATTTGATAGCTGCTCGAGGAGGTTTCATTTACATTCAGTGTGACTTCATGCATTTGTTTACGATTGAACTGTTGATTGGATGTTCATGCTTTTTTCATATTGGCTCATTAAAGGTTAAATGTACACTTAGCGGCGTGTTTAAACAATGACTGACTGTTTTACTTCAATACTACACATATATATAATTAATATGTTCTTTTAAATTTTATACATTCATGATTTTTGTCCTCCGTCATTAAATACGTATATTTTTATAAAATGAAAAACACTGTAATATGGTTATATGTGTAATGTTCTAATTAGGAACTAATATGTGAATATGTCTTGTTTATTTCTGTTGTTACGATTGTATTGTTGCTACTGCGTTTATGAATATACATATTATATATAGTTGTTTCCCTTTTGTCATGTGACACTTTGTATTTTATGTAAAATGTATTGTTGCTAATGCTGCCCTATTCGGGCTTTATGCAGAATCCGTAAATAAACTATTTGATGAATTATCTAGAAATTACACCTTAAGTTTGTTGTGTTTTCTTACTAACATATAAAGATGACACGTACGTAGAACTGTCAGCGTCATATTGGAAATTTGGATTAATCAAGAAAAGATGACATTAAACAATTTTCATTCATAAAAAATGATGCATTGTTACAACCTATACTTCCTAACAGTTATTTTTGTAGCTGTTATTTAAATTCACATAGTTATCCCCAGCCGAATGCGGAGGGAATTAGTCTTGGCGTTGTATGATCTTGGCCTTCCGGACCCTACGCTCTCATACAGCGCTTTGATTTCACTGCCGTTACATTCGCACGCTGCTATCTTAATATTTGGTCTTTTTAACATTTCTGATTTAGCCAATGCTATAGTCGCAGAACACGGTATCACTATTTATTTTCATTGGTCGGTAATGCACGTGACTTCTGAGTTTAAAATAGACGGGTATTTTCCCGTGTTAGAACCAATCAAATGTATTCGAAATCCATGGTATTTTGTGTCGAGGGAAATTTTGACGATCTTTTCATGCCCTTTAGCATTTTCGTTCTTTCATCGAGGACTGTAATGATACACACTAAAAATATTGCGGCGACTTTTTACAAGTATGGCCGAATGTAGGGGCTAGGCCGAATGCAAAGTAATGGGATGACGCATTTTAAAATATACGCAGATTCCGCACCGACAGCTGTATTTATGAATACATGTAGTCTTAAATTACTACACATTTATAGGCACTTATGTCCGATTTATTTTGTTTGTAAGTACATACCCCTCCTCATATCTTACCTCATTTCATAACTTTAGTATCTATGAATTCGAATTCCGAACTAAGTAGTCCGACGCTTTATCATCATATGGATCGCCTCGTCCATTTCCGATCAATACAGAAATTGCCGAAATGTTGTGATTGCTTTAGTCCGCCCTGTCTCCCGTTCCATATGCCTAAGGGGAAGATTAAATATAATTCAAACCAAAAAAATGGCATTAAATAAACGAGATTTATTCGATGTATACACGTCCATTGTATATACAGTGGAACAAGCTTATCACGTACTCGGTTATAACGAAACATCTTATAGTACGTAGTAATTTTTATTCCCCGATCAAGCTCTTCTATATTTCAATGTATAACTTGACTACACCGTTATACTGAATTTGGATGTAGCGTAATTTAGGATATAACGAAGTTATTGTTTGGGTCCCAAAAGCATAGTTTAACGTATAAGTGCTCGGTTATAATGTAATTCACAATATTAATTGGTTTCGGTGTGAAAACATGTGTTAACTAATGTGATTGCGGCAGACTCAGTGCATTGATTGACCGTGGATATAACGAAGTTTGGATATAACGAAGTAAAATTCCAGGTCTCTAGAAATTCGTTATAAGCGTGTTCCACTGTTAGAAATTGGGCTCAAACAAAGGTATATTATCAGCACATATATACTTTCTACAATATATGCTAGAGTTATTTCCCTTTTGATATCAATTGTGTTCGAATGTTTTCTCTGACCAATATAAAGCCTTATACGTCGCGTTGTTACATGTTTTACCTCAACAAGACACGTGCCGTGAAATTGTCAGCATTACATAATTTCAAATAAAGTTTGAGTTTCACTCAATGTGAAAACACAGTATAACAAATAATGGCCATCATATTATGTTTACACGATAGAAGTATCAAAAGAGTAGTAGATTTAGTGTGAGAAGTATGTTACTCATTTACTCAGAAAAATCCCACAAAGTTGGTTAAAACTGTGTTTCTTGTAGTTTTGTTTATCTGGAAGTTCCATAATTTGTCTAGTAAAAAAACATTTGGGTAAGCTAAAATACCCACTTTTAACCCAGTGCCAAAACCGCCTATGTTAAACCGGATTAAATCCAGTTTTAACCCGGGTTTTGCTCACTTTTTGGAAGAGTGGAGTGCAAGGAATGGTCTGGCCGACAATAAAAGAACAACGAAGGAACATTTAGGGGACAACAAGGGGGCATTTATTTAATGGATGGAATACATCACGGAACAAGTCAAGAAAGTAAGCAATAATCGACAAAGGGGGAGGGGGCATGAATATTATATCAAGTGAGAGAAATTCACATGGAGACAGGGAACTTAACATACATCTAAAACATAAATAGAACTAATTATCAAACAGCGATATAAAACCTTGAAACTGTCAGTAAAAATAATGGGTGTTTAAATCGATTTAACAGCTAGCTAACCTCACACTTAACCGTTATGTAGTCATTGATTTCCAGCAGATACACATGAATTGACTAAGTAGGCAATAACTTATCATTAAAAGTAATTAGCCATTACATGTACATATACAATAACATATGCATGGTAAGTACATGTAATCCACTGGCAAGTTTTCAATCATTTTACAACGATTTTGTGCGCTAATAGGTTTTCTATGTTTTGATCAAAGTTACAAAACTGAGATAAGAGACCAGTCTCAGAAAGCAACCTCGCCATTGGTCAATTTTAAGACTGTGCAAGGAACCAACCAATCAGCGACTTCAGTTTTTAAACATGTTTCATCATTAAATAAGCGCCGCTGTACGATTTCCTGCCTCTTCTGTAAGAGACGTCATTTCCAGAAAACGTCACATGTGACGTCACCATGTACTGACAGTAAGCATTATTTGCCCCATAAGGCAATATGAAAACAAAGTGACCATATGGAGTAAATATTGTTTGATGCTTGCAAAAAGTGACAACACATGTGACGTTCTCTTGAAATGACGTCACTTACAGATAAGTTGTATTGTTATTGATAATGTACTGGGACTTTGGAACTATAAAATACGACAGTAATGCGTCTGGTTGACTTTGCTTAATATTTGCAAGAATTTAACCCGCATTTCATATTCAGAGAGTGTCTACGACAATCAGTCTCAAGCATGGCAAATATGATCGGGAAAATATATTTTAAATTCTTGGCAGCAAAAGTTTCGAATTTGAGGAGACGGAAGTGTGTTTAGAGCGTTCTTGGTGGGGATGCCGTCAGCCATATGAACATCAGACGACACCATCAGTGAAAAGCCAAGCGTCGTTTATTTATGAGAAAGGAGATGAAGCATACACGGCCTTAGAAAAATAATCTAGAATATGAATCTAATCAAAGGACTGAGAGTCCTGAAAACATGCGCATTGAAACAAAATGTATGTGTATAAATAGATGGAAAGTAGTGTACTGTAAAGAAACTGTGAGTCATGAACAAACCAAAGAGTGCATTTTCATGACGTTAACAAGCATATTTCACCAAGGCAGAATTTTACTGATAGAAAATGGACGAGACCAACCTGCTTGGGACGGGCTTATTGTAATTTGCAGCCATTTTCAGACATATGAACATCAGACGACAGCATCAGTGAAAAGCCAAGCGTCGTTTATTTATGAGAATGGAGATGAAGCCTACACGGCCTTAGAAAACTAATATAGAACATGAATCTAATCAAAGGACTGAGAGTCCTGAAAACCAGCGCATTGAAACAAAATGTATGTGTATAAATAGGTGGAATGTAGTGTACTGTAAAGAAACTGTGAGTCATGAATAAACCAAAGAGTGCATTTTCATGACGTTAACAAGCATAGTTCACCAAGGCAGTGTTTCAATGGTAGAAAATGAACGAGACCAACCTGTTTGGGACGGGCTTATTGTAAGTATGTACATTTTTAACCGTTTAACAGCTGTCAATTTCAACACCAACTTTTCATTCAGCGCTTTTTCTGAAGTAATGATATCGTCTGAAAACTTGATAAAATAATTTAAATGTAAATATGAAAAAAACATTTTACTACAATATATGAATTGATTGTATTGTAAGTGTATCAATTGTCTGTTTAACTGTAAATGTATATTGTTTGAGCGTCTGTACGTGTACGTATGTTACTCATAAATGTGATGTAAGTTTATTTAAGTATAAACTGATGTATTTCTGTATATCAGCTATATACGTAAACTACATACTAAATGGTTGTTTCTGAATCTGAGCTATTCTAGATAGAATACCGCCTTGTCAGTATGGTGTTTGCTGACTTCCATTTTACTTCTAAGCATAGTAGGGGACTATCTTCTCAAACAAAATTATCATATAATACACTGTACCTGTATTTAGTTTATATTATGATGATACATGTACATGTAGTTGAAATAAATATTATAAAGAAAAAAGATCGCCTTGTTAGATTTATGACCCGGCGGAAGGGTAACAGTAACACACGACCCGTCTGTACGCTGGTTCGGCCTTCCTGTAATATGAAGAATGCCCAGTGCAGTTGAAACCAATATTGAGCATAACGAGGTGTGTCGCCCACAAGCGTCAGGTGTGTACTTCTAATGCCAAAATGAGAGGCAATGCCGATTGTAAAAGAACAGAATAGGAGAAATCAGCACATAGTGGTGACATTTCTTGTTGAACCAATGTAATACAGAACGCTAATAGGGGAATAGTAGCGCTGAATTATCGTCAAAACTACGTGTATGACATGCACCAAAAGATGGTGTGATACGACAATATAATGGTGTACATAGCGTTGTATATCATTGCGGTACAATGCACGCGTTTATGATTTCGAAGCACAATGATACCATATGCGACGCGAGGCAGCACAAAACGATATATGACAGTATAACGCGACCAATGTCACTATAACGCGACTTATGCCATTGTAACACGATATGTCACTATAACACGACATATATGGCAGTAAAACACGACATATGCCACTATACCGCGACTTATGACAGTACTGCACGATCAAAACCAGTATAACAATACCTATGCCACTATAACAAGACTTATGACAGTACTGCACGATCAAAACCAGTATAACAAGACCTATGCCACTATAACGCGACTTATGACAGTACAGCACGACCAAAACCAGTATAACACGACATATGCCAATATGAAGAGACGTTTGCCAGTATAACGCGAATTATGACAGAAAAGCACGACCAAAACCAGTTTAACACGACATATGCCAATATGACGCGTCTTATGACAGTACAGCACGACCAAAACCAGTATAACACGACCTATGCCAATTAACGCGACTTACAGAGACGACACAAGTGAAGTAATTCCTGCTGTTTCATTGACTTATGTGAACGTATGTTAGCTGAATACACAACAAAGCAAGTTAGTACCCAGGCTGAAAAGTAGATACACAGGAACATATAGATGATACACATGTATGTTTGTGTTCTGGTAAATAATTTTAAACTGAATACACTGTATGTATCATGTATCAATACACTGTATGTATCATGTATCAATACACTGTATGTAGCATGTATCAATACACTGTATGTATCATGTATCAATACACGGTATGTATCATGTATCAATACACTGTATGTATCATGTTTCAATACACTGCATGTATCAGTACACTGTATGCATCATGTATCAATACACTGTATGTATTATCTATAAATACACTGTGTGTATCATGTATCAATACACTGCATGTATCATGTATCAATACATTGTATGTATCATGTATCAATACACTGTATGTATCATGTATCAATACACTATATGTATCATGTATCAATATATTGTATGTATCAATACACTGTATGTATTATGTATCAATCCACTGTATGTATTATGTATCAATACACTGTATGTATCATGTATCAATACACTGTATGTATCATGTTTCAATACACTGTATGTTTCATGTTTCAATACACTGCATGTATCAATACACTGTATGTATCATGTATCAATACACTGTATGTATTATGTATCAATCCACTGTATGTATTATGTATCAATACACTGTATGTATCATGTATCAATACACTGTATGTACATGTATCATGTATCAATACACTATATGTATCATGTATGTATACACTGTATGTATCATGTATCAATACACTGTATGTATCATGTAGCAATACACTGTATGTATCATGTATCAATACGTTTCGTAACTAAGTATTTACCAACAACTTAAGTTGAATACCACAGACGATAATAAACAAACAGATAAATACAAACAGTGTTGTTTTTTTAATTTTAATTATAAAATTCATTTCATTGATCAGATTATAAACATGATAAATGAAAACAAGCAAAATTCGAACAATTCACAAACACAGCAGAAAAATACTCCTGATGAAATGAGTCATTGTCTAACCAAAAATAGCGGTAAGCATTTGCGATATCAGCTAGAAAACGGATTTGAGCTGACATCACTTACGCAAAAGAAAGAACCCCAAAGAAACGTGCTGATTAAATATTGCAGATTACAGAAAAAAATGTCTGCCTACGCCGCAGCCGTATCACGCGTGAAGTGCACCGAAAACCAGCTAGCGGACGATAGTATAAGATAGTGTACAGAAGGTAAATAACTCAGCGGACGATAGCAGTAGGCAGAGATACGTATACAAGCAAACGGTACAACATATGATATGTCCAACTAAGAATTATACGCATATTGAAATAATAGGAAATGCAATTTTCCGTTGAATATCGACGATTTACGGAAACATATATTTTTTTTATTGTCATCCTGTCTGTAGGTCGGTCAATTGGTTGTTCTGTCCAATATACAACATATGTAGTTTGTGTGGCTAACTACTTCTTCAGTTTTCAAGGAATTATGTAGTGTACAATGCAGTTTGATAATACAAGTACCATGATACATAATTTGTAGATATCGAAGACATAGATTTGCTGTGCATCCATCAAAATGTTTTAGAATTCTATCCTTTTGAACTGAAGTCTCCTTTTAGAACACATGTAATAACATTATACTTTTATATTTAGCAAAATAAGTAAGTTTTCAATGGATTGCATTGAAACTTAGCATATAATCAACATTAAAGTACTGTTTACTTCTTCTCCGTCCATCCTTCTGATTGTCTATACCAATCTTGTGTTTTTAACTCCTTCTATTTTCTATACTGACATAACTAAGTGTTCTTTATAGGTAAAATATATGTCAAAGCGACGTCTGTGATCTGCAGTGAGCCCCTTGCTGTCAGTACTTTCAGTGATTTGATTATACAAGGTCACATCGTTCAATTAAATAGTAACAATGTCGAAGTAAATCAACAGCATACTGTTAACAAACTTCCTGTAAACAGGTGGAAACTTACGAATACCAATCGTCATCAAAGCCGTACGTGTCATCAACATCATACAGATCACCATCGGTATAGACATCATTATAATCGTCAGCATCATACAGATCAAAAGCATCACCGACATCATCATAATCGTTCGAAAGATTGCTATTGTCGTCGTACACATCACCAATCTGAAGTTGCTGAAGAAGGGACAGGATGTTAACTTGATTTAGGATAGGCATGTGCTCCTGCAAAAACTGTCCCAAGGGTGGACACATTGTGTCACAGGCCGTCACCCTTACCTTTATAGTGATACCAGCTTTGTTCTTCATTTTCGGCAATTGTTTGACGAAATCAGGATCATACTTGACGAAATACATTTCCAGTAATCCTGCCTTTTTTGCATCTTCTTGGTCGGATTTTCTCATTTTTCTTCTCAGTATATGAAATATTGTATCACCACGTTTGGTAATCATTCGGATATCAGCTCTATACTCAAGCAGACACTGGATAACACGTGTATTAACTTTCTCACAGGCACCATGCAATGGAGTCTTGCCGAATTTATCCCGTGCATTAACATTGGAGTGTGGTATTAACTTCAATGCAACTTCAGTTAATTCTCTATAAATTGCAGCATGTAATGGTGTAAATCCTTGTTTTTGTCCCTTCTTCTTGTCAGTGAACTCGTTCTCCAATAATATAGACACAATATCCTCCTCCTTGTTCATAATTGAGACATAAAGTGCAGTTTGACCATACCAATCTGTACCATTCGGGTTCACTCCCATTTCAATTAGTACTCTTAAAAGTTGTTTGTCCTTTTTCCATACTGCAATATGGTATAGAGAAAATCCCTTTATTTTTGACAATTTTCCATACGATGATATCCTGTGGATTTCTTGGTTTCTATCAACAGGAAGTAATTTTCGTACGATTTCGGCATTTCCTCTGATAGCTGCGATGTGTATTGGATAATGTCCTCGGTGGTCTTTGATAAGTAAAGGTGCACCTCGTTGAATAAAGAGATCCACAAGCTCTTGATCACCCATATCAACCGCAATGTGCAAAGGTGTTCTCTTAAATTTTCCGCCTCTCACATCAAGTGGTGCACGTCCCTCAAGCAAAGCATTAATTGTACCTATCTTTTTGTAGATAATCGCCTTATGTAAAGCCGTCATATTTGATGAGTTTTTTACACCAGGATCTGCTCCATTTTGCAGTAAGCATTTTACTGAGTCTGTCAATCCTTTCCTCGAGGCGACTATAAGTGGATAATTACCATTCACAGCATTTCCACGGTCATTGACATCAGTACCGGGATGATTCAATAAAATCTTCAAGATATCTATTCTGTCGTGTATAGCAATGTATATTGCATCTCCTGTCACTCTAGTGCCATTCTCTAACAGATAACGAACTGATTCTATCTCCCGTGAATGTACTGCTAGAAGTAGGGCAACAGTTGGATTTTTGTTTTCCTTTCTTACAAGTGTTTTTTGAAGGATTTCCGTCGCGAAAATACGAGCCCCAATAAACCATGCATAATCTAACAAATGCATATCAAGTTTGTCCATGCTTATACCATAATCTAAGAAGAATCCCGTCATAGACATTACAGGTGTCTGAAACATTTCTTCCACATAATGCTGTTCAACAACATAGTCGATAAACAATTCCATGAACTGCTTAGATGTGAATGCTCTGTGCTTGATCAGGCCAAAGTCAAGCATAATATGCACTTTGATGGTGTTGTTCCGTTTACCACTTCTCATTAATAAGTGAAACTCGTCACTGGAAAACTTTGGAACTCCATTGCAATCCCGTCTCAGTATCACGTCGGCCATCTTTTCTACCAGGCACTGATATTGCCGTTCTTTCAGAGTGACTTTGTATTCTTCATGTTTTTCAATACCCACAAATTCCATCAGGAAATCTCTTGGGCATATTTCAATAGCTTGTTCAGGCTTTTTTTCTGCGATAACTAAACCAACCATATCACCAATGACGTTGTGACTGAAAGCATAATGTCCACTTTTATCATTGTACTTGAGAAATCCTCCAACATGACTGTCTAGTGACCGCTTGATAGTTTCTAGAAAATCAACGTCAACTTCTCGATCAAAACTTTCCGCCACTCGTTTTACGTGGTATGATGCGGTTTTCACCCTTTGAAAATCTCCTATAGACAACAATTTGTCCTCCTTTGACCACACGATGACAAGCGCTAAAAATTTGTCCTGAAGGTCCTTTGGGCGGCTCTTGTATAAATTTTGCAAATAGGTTTTGAACAAGGCTGCCGGTTGTTTGAAGAATCCGGAACCCTTGTCATATATTCTGTTGTTTCTTACAAACATAGACACACATTCCGGAAAACCGAAAAGAATATCAGGTGATTCGTCCGTTGAAGCCATAACACATTCTGTAATCAAATCAATTGGCACGTTCTTCCCGTTTCGTTTTGCTTGAGACTTGAAGATTTCAACCTTTTCTTCCCTCAATAGATCGGTAGATGTTAATAAAATTTCCTGGTCTGCGTCATTTTCGCCACTAAACATTGGAATAGCACCAAGCTCCTCCTTGGATTCTTTGAAAATGTAATCTCGAGAAGTAATAACTACTTGTATTACTTTTTTTTTAGCTGCTCGATAAATTTCCGGCAGGAAATTTCTCCAATGACCAACCAATTTCTCATCTAATGAACCGGCACCGAATATATCATCAATTATAATAGTCTTGATAAGTTTCAGCGACAAATCGACATGACGCCAGTCAGATGGATGTGTAAGCACGAGACAATTTCTTGACGGTGTTGTACTCAGTGCTAATCTTGCTGCCATAGTAGTTTTCCCTTCTCCTGGATGACCGGTAAGAACAACAGTATTGTTTGCTTTCAAACGCTGAAGAGCACTTTGAAAAGCTTTTGTCTCAACATACAACTGTTCATCCTGGTATTCATCAAGAAATATCTCAGTGTTTGCTGTAAAGTAAAAATAACAATCTATTTTTAAATAACTTTTAAAAGTGATTTACCCATTAAATATCTAAATAACTTTTAGGGGATTCAGTAGGCAAATGGTGGCAGCTATCAGACATTTTTTCATATTAATATATTTATCTGGGATGAAAACTTATCACGATACGTAACTAGTTAATCACATACTTATCATGATTTCTTTAACGTGATTACCACACATTTCTACTTAATAGTGTAGTTAAGAGGTGGCAGAAGTATGTCACCATAAAGCCAATAATTTATATTAAGTGCGTTTAGATATATCCATCCTACTTCGCTATTACCTCTGATACTTCTCAACTTTTCTGATATAAGATCCAGTTTTGATTCTTTTACTTCGTCAATTTTCTGTTTAAAGTCACGAATTCCACACTGTTCAGTCAAACGAATCATGACCTGGACAAACATAATATAACATGTGATGAAATAAGCCGATGAACGGACTGTCGGTAGAATAATGTACAGATAAAAAGTGACTGAATGGAATCTGTATAAACGGAAGATAGTGACAGACGAAAATGAGATAAAAGTTAAAGTTTATTGTTGGAAATAAATTTCAAATAAGACTTTCATGATGCATCATAGTACATATAAATAGTTACCTCTTCTGCGAGATCCCATTCTGATTCAAATTCGTCTTTCTCAAGAGATGCAGTTGGGGTATGATGAAGCTAAAATGATTTAACAGGATACAATTAGTTACTTACAGGTACGTTCATTGAATGGATATCTCCGGCTGAACAGGTTTATGGTAAGGATCAGAAAAAATACAACAATCTATATATGATGTGGGACCTTGACATTTAAACGAGAACTAAATAACATAATACAGGTACATCCGTGCTAGGACAGGGTTGTAAACTTGAGAACAGACTCAAAGCTCAAGTCTCGTTTTCAGTCCGAACTTATTTTGGTCAAATCTACATTTTGGTCACACATAATTCGTAAATAGAAACCAGACTTTACCAGGCCGAAAACCGTTTTCTTTGTTTGATTATTTTAAGTCAGACACCGCGAATTCTGCTCATATTAAATAACAGTACTTCGCATACAAAAACCCCCTGTCGAAATACTTCTGTAATCTGTTCATAACACGAGAACATTTAAAACAAACCCGGCTGTAATTGCTCAAAACATACTCGATATTGACACGCTTATTCTTTTTCGATTCGACAACTAGCAAATTCAATGTGATTGATTTCAGATGAGATAAACGTTTTCTATTCGTTAAAATGCTTGAATTTCAAATGAAATTAACCGATTTTAGATGTGAATACCTTTGTTTCTGTTAAATTTTATAAAACTATACAAAAAATAATATTGTTTTATCAAGATTTATTTATCAACTTATTTATTTCAGTATATTTAACTTATTCCTTATAGCATTTCTAAAAGACAAGTTCTTTTCTATTTTTAGTTATAAGAACATAAACCTTGAGTTAAGCATCTTAGATGCCAATTGATATCTCCGCGGAAAATTTGTTATTTGTGCTATTATTATGCTGCCTTATCATAATGATAACACAATGTGAACACAGAATTACTGTAGATTCCAAAAACTATCTAAGACTCGACATATACCTTGGAGTATATCTTCCTCTTTGGAAAACTAACTACATGTATATGTACTTATGATATACATTTGATGACAATAATAAGGAAACGAGCAATGAAGATACTACCACTTATGGCATATAAACAGTTTATTACTAATACCAACCTTATTTCGAAGATTTCGAATTCTGACGATATCTGCTACCACATCTTTGTTGTTTCTGGATATTTTGCTGTTATCTTGGCATGTCCACCAGCGAGATTTATCTAGACCACAGATATTTTTCAGTAGATAATTCAGTAAGGAAATGTCGAACTTTTGTGAGTTCGGAGGACCGCTTGTAGGAAACAGCTGTGCCCACTGCCTTGGGTTAATGGATTTTCTTTTGTTAAATGCATTATTTAACCCTTTAAAGTGCTTATTTTGAAGCTGAGTGTGAAGTTGGTCTGGTGGTATGAAATAGTCAAATTTACATCGCAACACGTACGTTGCATTTTTCACCATCAATTGATGAAGTCGTAGATAGTACACCTCTCTAGATTCTTCCTCCAAGTCCCGATCATCATCTAATGATGCCATCACCTCTGGTAGTTAAGTTAAGAACTGCTAGTCCGCTCTTGCTATAACAGAACAAAGCTTAATGTTACACAATACAAATCACATAATTAGCGGTGAATTTAATGTCTTGTGTTAGTATTATCATCAACGGTTCATGAATAGGAATCAAGTGCACTATTATCACTCATAATGAAACAAATAAACTTCATGAAGTCGATAATTCAAACTAAAAATTGATAATTGCTACACGGAAGTTGGTAATTCCAACTTAAAAATTGATATTTCTATACATAAAGTTTATAATGCAAAGAATAAGGTTGATAACAGTCAAGTCGATATTTCCAACTTTCAATTTGACATTTTGAAAAACAAATTGACCGTTTATACACGTCCGTACAAAGCAGTGCCTCAGGTTGCGTATATGAACAATTAAATTTCTTTTTAATAACCTTTTCTTACAAACCTGAATATAAATAAGCAATGCAACAATTAAGTACGTGCACCGATAGCAATATACATGCAAATGGTCCGTGTGATTTCATGTCAATATAATAAAATAAGCAAAGCCCTGCTCTAAACGTTAACACACAAATTAACTGTTTCAGTCTTTTATCGATTGTAAAGAGTAAATATTAATGACTACTTACATGTATCTCTTCACATAACTTGTATGAAAAACTCCAGATTTGTTTAACAATTGATTGAATGTTTATGGTTACATGAATAAACGTTGATGTTACATTTATGATTGGAAACGTTGTATAGTAATCTTTCCAATTGTATATTGGTTTAGAGAATCGAACAAGAAACCATGTAAGACGGTCAGTTTAAAAAACAGCGTTTTCTGTAAATGGTTATCGTAGCACACAGGATTTTTTACCTCGATATGCTTCAGATATTTAAGTTGTACAGTGTCGAAACTGTTAACAGGTGACATCGTTCATTGGCTTGTTCATATACGATATCAAGAATAAACCCTCAGCGTGTTACTTAATTTCCAAATATCGTGACAGTGTATCTATTATTATTATAGTTATTCCTTGTGGTCTGCTGGGCCATTCCTTGCGCCTCAGTTCCTTAATATGTGTACCGTTTGACCTCCTTTAGTGCCTTATGTTTTGTGGATTGTTGTTTTTCCGGAGATCTGCGTGGGGAGGCATTGTCTTATGTATGTGGCTTTCCCTGTAGTTACGTATTCTCTCTCTTTTGTTTACATAAGTCTACAGGAGATTGCCAATAGATCTCTCCCTTTATTCCTACTAGACTTCTCTCCCTTCATCACTTCTATAGTATCTGCGTATATAGTACTAGTAGTCTGAGAAGACTCGAATACTTAGCATGAAATATTTATCTTTGAACATTACGTAGGTGTCATTGGAAAGATAAATTATTCATGCTTATAATTCGTTGTATTTCATAGATATATATTGATGTTTGATGCGCGATTTCGGCCGCAGAAAGTGGTCAGGTGTGAAAAGCGTCTATTTGTCGTCGCCACCAGTTTTCCATATGGGCGACGCATCCGGTAGAATGTTCGTGATTTTAAAGTTTGGGAGGATAGTGCATGATTCAGGAGATGCCCAAGTTCCAGAAGCACCCCTGGTTCTTTTACGTGCTCGATATAAAGCATCATACAAGGGACCTCGGTTTTTTTTAAGTCTCGTCCGAAAGACTGTTAGACTCGTTACCACTGGACTACGGATAAGCTACATAAGTGAAAAGCGTTAGTCTTCTTGTACTATATATACTACAGAAGGGATAAAGGGAGAGAACTCTAGAACGATGAAAGGGAAAGAACTCGTGAAAATCTCCTGTGCATTAGCCGATAGTAAGTGGTGGTTCTAAACTTTTATAAAGTTGCAGTCTGAGCGATTAATTAACAACATTGGAAGTTGTCATAAAATATAATATACTTATGTCAACTATGAGCGATTAGTTAATTAATTATATTGCCGTTGAACGACAACATGCAAAATATTCAAAACCAACGTCTATTCATCGACTGAATATTATCCAAATCAATAATCTTTAGAAATGAGTTGTTTGTACGCACGGTATAGATTTCTTTATCGCTAATTATCTATTATGTATAACGAAGCATATTGAGGTAACGACATTCGACGACGAGATTTAAGGTGCACTGCTTTAGCTAATGATTGCTTAACTGCATGTTAAATGCTCATTGCAGAGTATAGTACCTGAAAGGGGGGCTAAGCAGTATTGTAACTAACTGGCTTTCCTGATTCCCAGTAATTGTTGCATATTGTTTATTTTGTGAGCCAGAACTGATATTGAAAAGAACCATTCCTGAAGAAGTATACCAAAAACAGAAAGATACCATCACTGTATCAAGTCTAGATACCATCACTGTTTCAAGTCTACATACCATCACTGTATCAAGTCTCCATACCGCCACTGTATCAAGTCTACATACCATCACTGTATCAAGTCTACATACCATCACTGTATCAAGTCTACATACCATCACTGTATCAAGTCTACATACCATCACTGTATCAAGTCTACATACCATCACTGTATCAAGTATACATACCATCACTGTATCAAGTCTTGATACCACCACTGTTTCAAGTCTAGATACCACCACTGTATCAAGTCTAGATACCACCACTGTATCAAGTCTGGATACCACCCCTGTATCAAGTCAAGCTACCACCACTGTATCAAGTCTGGATACCACCCCTGTATCAAGTCTAGTTACCACCACTGTATCAAGTCTAGATACCACCACTGTATCAAGTCTAGATACCACCACTGTATCAAGTCTACATACCACCACTGTATCAAGTCTACATACCACCACTGTATCAAGTCTTGATACCATCACTGTATCAAGTCTAGATACCACCACTGTATCAAGTCTAGATAACACCACAGTATCAAGTCTTGATACCATCACTGTATCAAGTCTACATACCACCACTGTATCAAGTCTGGATACCACCACTGTATCAAGTCTAGATACCACCACTGTATCAAGTCTACATACCACCACTGTATCAAGTCTACATACCACCACTGTATCAAGTCTACATACCACCACAGTATCAAGTCTACATACCACCACTGTATCAATTCTAGATACCACCACTGTATCAAGACTGGATACCACCACTGTATCAAGTCAACATACCACCATTGTATCAAGGCTACATACCACCACTGTATCAAGTGTACATACCACCATTGTATCAATTCTAGATACCACCACTGTATCAAGACTGGATACCACCACTGTATCACGTCTGGATACCACCACTGTATCAAGTGTACATACCACCACTGTATCAATTCTAGATACCACCACTGTATCAATACTGGATACCACCACTGTATCAAGTCTGGATACCACCACTGTATCAAGTCTGGATACCACCACTGTATCAAGTCTGGATACCACCACTGTATCAAGACTGGATACCACCACTGTAACAAGTCTGGATACCACCACTGTATCAAGTCTGGATACCACCACTGTATCAAGTCTGGATACCACCACTGTATCAAGTCTGGATACCACCACTGTATCAAGTCTGGATACCACCACTGTATCAAGTCTAGATACCACCACTGTATCAAGTCTAGATACCACCACTGTATCAAGTCTGGATACCAACACTGTATCAAGTCTGGATACCACCACTGTATCAATTCTAGATACCACCACTGTATCAAGTCTGGATACCACCACTGTATCAAGTCTGGATACCACCACTGTATCAAGTCTAGAAACTACCACTGTATCAAGTCTAGATACCACCACTGTATCAAGTTTGGATACCACCACTGTATCAAGTTTGGATACCACCACTTTATCAAGTCTACAAACCACCACTGTATCAAGTCTGGATACCACCACTGTATCAAGTCTGGATACCACCACTGTATCAAGTCTGGATACCACCACTGTATCAAGTCTGGATACCACCACTGTATCAAGTCTAGAAACTACCACTGTATCAAGTCTAGATACCACCACTGTATCAAGTCTGGATACCACCACTGTATCAAGTCTAGATACCACCACTGTATCAATTCTGGATACCACCACTGTATCAAGTCTTGATACCACCACTGTATCAAGTCTGGATACCACCACTGTATCAAGTCTAGATACCACCACTGTATCAAGTCTGGATACCACCAATGTATCAAGTCTAGATACCACCACTGTATCAAGTCTACATACCACCACTGTATCAAGTCTAGATAACACCACAGTATCAAGTCTTGATACCATCACTGTATCAAGTCTACATACCACCACTGTATCAAGTCTGGATACCACCACTCTATCAAGTCTAGATACCACCACTGTATCAAGTCTACATACCACCACTGTATCAAGTCTACATACCACCACTGTATCAAGTCTACATACCACCACAGTATCAAGTCTACATACCACCACTGTATCAATTCTAGATACCACCACTGTATCAAGACTGGATACCACCACTGTATCAAGTCAACATACCACCATTGTATCAAGGCTACATACCACCACTGTATCAAGTGTACATACCACCATTGTATCAATTCTAGATACCACCACTGTATCAAGACTGGATACCACCACTGTATCACGTCTGGATACCACCACTGTATCAAGTGTACATACCACCACTGTATCAATTCTAGATACCACCACTGTATCAATACTGGATACCACCACTGTATCAAGTCTGGATACCACCACTGTATCAAGTCTGGATACCACCACTGTATCAAGTCTGGATACCACCACTGTATCAAGACTGGATACCACCACTGTAACAAGTCTGGATACCACCACTGTATCAAGTCTGGATACCACCACTGTATCAAGTCTGGATACCACCACTGTATCAAGTCTGGATACCACCACTGTATCAAGTCTGGATACCACCACTGTATCAAGTCTACATACCACCACTGTATCAAGTCTGGATACCACCACTGTATCAAGTCTGGATACCAACACTGTATCAAGTCTGGATACCACCACTGTATCAATTCTAGATACCACCACTGTATCAAGTCTGGATACCACCACTGTATCAAGTCTGGATACCACCACTGTATCAAGTCTAGAAACTACCACTGTATCAAGTCTAGATACCACCACTGTATCAAGTTTGGATACCACCACTGTATCAAGTTTGGATAACACCACTGTATCAAGTCTACATACCACCACTGTATCAAGTCTGGATACCACCACTGTATCAAGTCTGGATACCACCACTGTATCAAGTCTGGATACCACCACTGTATCAAGTCTGGATACCACCACTGTATCAAGTCTAGAAACTACCACTGTATCAAGTCTAGATACCACCACTGTATCAAGTCTGGATACCACCACTGTATCAAGTCTAGATACCACCACTGTATCAATTCTGGATACCACCACTGTATCAAGTCTTGATACCACCACTGTATCAAGTCTGGATACCACCACTGTATCAAGTCTAGATACTACCACTGTATCAAGTCTGGATACCACCACTGTATCAAGTCTTGATACCACCACTGTATCAAGTCTAGATACCACCACTGTATCAAGTCTACATACCACCACTGTATCAAGTCTGGATACCACCACTGTATCAAGTCTACATACCACCACTGTATCAAGTCTACATACCACCACTGTATCAAGTCTGGATACCACCACTGTATCAAGTCTACATACAACCACTGTATCAAGCCTAGATACCACCACTGTATCAAGTCTACATACCACCACTGTATCAAGTCTGGATACCACCACTGTATCAAGTCTGGATACCACCACTGTATCAAGTCTGGATACCACCACTGTATCAAGTCTACATACCACCACTGTATCAAGTCCAGATACCACCACTGTATGAAGTCTGGATACCACCACTGTATCAAGTCTGGATACCACCACTGTATCAAGTCTACATACTACCACTGTATCAGGTCTGGATACCACCACTGTATCAAGTCTTGATACCACCACTGTATCAAGTCTACATACCACCACTGTATCAAGTCTGGATACCACCACTGTATCAAGTCTTGATACCACCACTGTATCAAGTCGGGATACCACCACTGTATCAAGTCTACATACCACCACTGTATCAAGTCTGGATACCACCACTGTATCAAGTCTGGATACCACCACTGTATCAAGTCTACATACCACCACTGTATCAAGTCTAGATACCACCACTGTATGAAGTCTGGATACCACCACTGTATCAAGTCTGGATACCACCACTGTATCAAGTCTACATACTACCACTGTATCAGGTCTGGATACCACCACTGTATCAAGTCTTGATACCACCACTGTATCAAGTCTACATACCACCACTGTATCAAGTCTGGATACCACCACTGTATCAAGTCGGGATACCACCACTGTATCAAGTCGGGATACCACCACTGTATCAAGTCTACATACCACCACTGTATCAAGTCTAGATACCACCACTGTATCAAGTCTGGATACCACCACTGTATCAAGTCTGGATACCACCACTGTATCAAGTCTGGATACCACCACTGTATCAAGTCTACATACAACCACTGTATCAAGTCTAGATACCACCACTGTATCAAGTCTGGATACCACCACTGTATCAAGTCTGGATACCACCACTGTATCAAGTCTACATACCACCACTGTATAAAGTCTACATACCACCACTGTATCAAGTCTAGATACCGCCACTGTATCAAGTCTGGATACCACCACTCTATCAAGTCTGGATACCACCACTGTATCATGTCTAGATACCACCACTGTATCAAGTCTGGATACCTCCACTGTAACAAGTCTGGATACCAATTACAACCTTTGTAGCAATCCTTAATCACAATTTTTGTTTTTTAATTATATAATAATTTAACAATAACTGACAGATAAGTCACACTAAAATACGCTTACTATATTCAACCTGACCAAGTTAACACAAATTAGAAGTAACAAAACACATAAAGCTCTTCATATTAACGTACAAATATACTAGATTCTTTTACTTTCGTTTTCAAAACGCTTTAAATTGATTGAACTAAGGAAAACAATTTACCAATATTTGTGTCTTTGTTATTTCCTGTTCCGAATACAACATTTTTCATGATTATCAATTCGATTTTGATAATTACGCCCGAGAAATGTTTAATTCCATGTTCGTACTCGGAGCTAAAATGTCTGCCATTTTGGAATTGTAATGACTTATTTCCATCTCCTCGACAGGGCTATACGCACACTCATGACACGGTGCGTGCGCAGTTTTTCTGTTCGATCGTTTCGCCCGGATGAATTATCCGGCTTGTTTTATAGCAGATTATTAAGCATTTTTAAATTGTAATTATTGCGCCTCGAAGTAAAGTTCAACAGTTAAATTGATGCTATGCGAACGCAATATTATATGAGGTAACGATAACATTGATCGATATCAAGAATCCATGGTTTATAGGTCCGTGGTTTTATATACGCATGTAAAAAGGAAACGTTATACAAAACATATCGGACAGTGATTTGCAAATGTACAGAAGTATATTTTGAGGAGACACTCCTAATATACTATAATTAAACCTTGTACAATAAGGGAGCTTAAGACTACATGTACACGAAGCGTGTGGATAGCCATAGTAAATTATAACAAGAACTTCTCTGATGTATAAGGTATTGAGTATATATGTAGCTTGGGGATAGCCACAGTAAATTATAGCATGAACTTCTCTGATTTATAAGGTATTGAGTATATATGTAGCTAGGGGATAGCCACAGTATATTATAACGAGAACTTCTCTGCTATATAAGGTATTGAAAATGTATGCAACTTGGGGATAGCCACAGTAAATTCGAATAAGAACTTCTCTGATATATAAGGTATTGAGAACATATGTAGCTTGGGGATAGCCACAGTAAATTACAACAAGAACTTCTCTGATATATAAGGTAAATAGTATATATATATATTACGGATATTGAATATTATTTAGCTTGGAGAAAGCCACACTAAATTTAGTATGTATTGAGTATATATGTAGCTTGGGGATAGCCACAGTTAATTACAACAAGAACGTCTCTGATATATCAGGTATTGAGTATATATGTAGCTTGTGGATAGCCAGAGTAAATTACAACAAGAAAGTCTCTGATTTATCAGGCATTGAGTATATATGTAGCTTGGGGATAGCAACAGTATATTACAACAATAACGTCTCTGATATATCAGGTATTGAGTATATATGTAGCTTGGGAATAGCCACAGTAAAATACAATAACAACTTTTCGTATATATAAGGTATTAACAATGTATGCAGCTTGGGGATAGCCACAGTAAATTACAAGTCTCTGATATATCTGGTATTTAGTATATATGTAGCTTGGATATAGCCACAGTGAATTATAACATGAACTTCTCTGATATATCAGGTATTGAGTATATATGTAGCTTCGGGATAGCCACCGTAAATGACAACAAGAACTTCTCGGATATATTATGTATTGAGTATATACGCTGCTTGTGGATAGTCACAGTAAATTACAAAAAGAACGTCTCTGATACATTAGGTATTGAGTACATATGTAGCTTGGCGATAGCCACAGTATATCACAACAACAACTTTTCGTATATATAAGGTATTGAGTATATGTGTAGCTTGTCGATATCCACAGTAAATTATAACAATAACTTATCCGATACATAAGGTACTGAGTACATATGTAGCATGGATATAGCCACAGTAAATGACGACAACAACCTTTCGTATATATAAGGTATTGAGAATGTATGGAGCTTGGGGATAGCCACAGTAAATTACAACAAGAACGTCTCTGATATAAGCCAAAGTACGGTAGATTCGCGAAAATGATGAACATGAGGTTCACACGCGTATAATTTGTTAGGAAACAAAAACTGTGTGCATGTATAGATCTATATAGTGCTTCAATATTTTCATCACAAACTCTGAAAACGACCAAGTCGACATATCATGTAATGTATTCTTCTAAAACTGCGAGGTGGTATAAAAATAAACAATTAAATCTAGCCTGATCATTGTGCATCTTGTTATATGAATATGATTTACCACATTTCATATGTTATTCTACTTTCACTTAAACTCTTTGACTTTTCTTTTAAATATATAGTTATTGAAACATTATGTAGTAAGATGTTGACGGGATACGCCATCTACATGAACAAACCGTAATACGATATAACACGACAATGCATTAATTTATTAAGTTTCGAGCCAAATGAATTGATTGCTTAGCGCAATACATTCATATAGTAGTCTTAAAAGGCAAACGCAGAGTCCAACAAGCAAGGGATGTCATAACTGGTGGTATTTTATGGTTACACCGGTAAGCGTGATGATAGCTTTCAGTAAACCGTGCGTATGGAAAATAGGGCGATCCTTAGTAACTTCCCCTGATAATAAAGCAAAGCGCTGATAGCGCAGAAAGACTGGGGCAGACAAATTTTGTTCGTGTTCTGTAAAGACTTGTCAACCCTAGATTGTACAAGTATTGCACTGTGTCAACCAATGTTAATTTCAAGGCATGCATGTATGACTACAGTTCAACCTGGACTATGATATGACAGGTTTTAGTTTACCGCCTTCACTTCTAATCAATGTGTGTGCGGGCGAGTTGATCTTAATGTTTATTTATTTAACTAATCGTGTTATCAATCATTTGATTGCCAGTCCGACAGGCTTGCAAGCATTACATGTACGTTGAATTTTATCGTGCTGGCTACCTAATGGCTTACCAATTTTAAGAATTAGCAAATGGGCAAATAATTGGCGTATTTCGATAAATAAACATTTCAAACTTATGATTTACTTTAATATTAACACCTGAAATGCCTTTTTGGCGACACAAACAAAGTTTAAATGTCCAACAAGCGAATGTGTAGACAATCGCTGTGCGTGAACAGCATTGGATGTTGTAAAACCCGTCCGATCCGTACCGTTTCGACGGGTTTACATTTGCGCACCGTTTACTTCATTATACTACGTATATTGATCGATTTTTCGTACACCAGTCTAAAAACGGGTTCGGATTCGTACTCAATTTCGTTCGTATTTTCTTTATTTTCGTCCACAACAAAATTAAAAAGAGCTAAAATTCGTTATCTATTTTTTTCCATTTTTGCAAAAAATACACTCGCCGGTTTGTAATCCAATTAATAACAAGAGTGCCAAACTGTCACAAAATACGCCCGTCATAAGACAAGTTTTAGGTAATTTCTAAAATCAAAGGGTGGTAACTCCCAGGTGACATGAGCGATATGACTGGTTATCGAACTTGGTCGAGATATTATGCCCACAAACATTTAATCAAGTAAGGTGAAGATCAGATGAAAACTGTTT
Organism: Mactromeris polynyma; assembly: GCA_032209605.1. Lineage (NCBI taxonomy): Eukaryota > Metazoa > Mollusca > Bivalvia > Venerida > Mactridae > Mactromeris > Mactromeris polynyma. The sequence goes on from JASFXZ010000028.1 coordinate 5,242,433, forward strand.
GACTTAGAGACCGGACAATGCTAATTTTGCCAATTTTGGATAATTGGATAAAGGTTGGTAACGATCGAATGAAAACTCTTTGACTTAGAGAGCGGAAACCATGTTGGACGCCGCTCGCCCGCCCACCCCGCCGCGGGTGTTCCCATAATACGTCCCGTTTTTCAAACGGGCGTATAAAAAAGTAGTGGCCTAATCCAGCTTCATTTTTGTTATCATTTGTCTTGAATGTGTTATCAACAGGTCATAAACATTCGCCATAGTGTTCCCACACCATTCACTAATGAGTGCTTATCAGTAACCTGATACATGTACTAGGATGTGTATTCGCACTGGCTGTGGGAATTGTAAAACCGAGATATCTCGTGCTTAGCATAATAAGGGTTAAACATAAAATGCACTTGGAGCGGTTTTGTTTCCGATAAAAAAGTCCCTTCAGAGCAATATGCAAATCCATCAAAACGACAAAGGAAATTAAAGTAGTTCGGCGGTTGGTGACGTCTAATAAATTAGACATTTGATTGGTTTATGCAAATCATGCGCAGTGATACATAGAGTGGTATCAAATGTGTCTAACTCTGATAAAGCTGATAAATTACGGTTACTAAAGACATGGGGCTAATGCCCCAGTCTAAAAAGGAAAATGTTATAAAGGGAGGAAATCCCTTCATACGTTTTATGAAATAGAGATTGTGTTGTATCCCTTAGCATTATGTGTGTCATTCAAGTATTCGCGGGTCATTTATTTTATGATTTCTTTGTGTGTAGAGAATTTTGTTCATTAAGTACAGCTGCAATTGGATATGTGTAGTTTCCTATTTGTGAGTCATATATATTACTTAAACTTTGTTAAAATAGACTACAAATGTATTCTTGTAAATAAAAAAAAAATATATATATTCTTATAAATAAGGTTGTTGTCTCTAAAAATTGGACATAAATGTAATTGAAAGGATAAAATAACAAAACGTTTAATCCTGTATCCCTAATGTGTCCATTTGTCAGCTGCATACACAAACCAAATTAGTACCCTGGCTGAAAATTACTGCTAGTTACACAGGAGCTTATAGATGATCCATACGTATGTTTGTGTTCTGATAAATAATGTTCAACTCAATACATTGCATGTGATCCAAAATATGATGTCCAGGAATTTTGGTTACATCTTGAAAATCTTGGTGTCCAAGGTTTGTATGTTCTTTAAATGCATCCGTACAACAATGGTAGTTACTGTAGTAATTGTATTGTTTTAATGAAGGCAAAATGAAAAAGGTGCAATGTACAAAATAACCAGATCTGGAATGGAAAAGCGTTTTAAAAATTGAAGATGTATCAAGGACATGAAAAAGTAACTTTAAGTTTTTAAAGTCAAACATTTCTATTTTGAGAAGAAAACAGTTTTTTTTGGCTAGCTTAATTCTGTTCGAGTCTTAAAGAGAAATTTCATGCTTAAACATGTTCATGTATTTGAATTTTTAGCATAACATCCCCTGGCACCAGAATAATGCACAACGTGTAAAGGGAACGTGTTTTCAAAGATGTACATAACACATATTCCTGGACAGCATATTTTGGATCATGTATAATTTAACAATAAATTTCGGTTATTTACCAACAGACAACATACAATACCAACAGGCCATAATAAACAAACAGATAAATACAACCATCGTTTTTTTTAATTTTTATTATAAAATGCATCCCATTGATCAAATCATAAACATGAATAATGAAAACAAGCAACATTTAAAAATTCACAAACAGCAGAAAGTGTCAGAGTCATATCAGCAAGTGTTCACATAAGATGTTTTAACACACATCAAAACAAATAAATTGTATTGATATATATTTCATACAAGGTAACATCGCTTACTTAAAGAGCGACAATGTCGAAGTTCAACGGCATAACAAACTTCCCATCAACCGGTATTAACTAAAAAATTACCAATCGTCACCAAAGCCATCGTTCGTGTCGTCAGCATCATACAAAATAGGATCAAGATCATTGATTAGTGAAATAGTTGCCGAATTAGTCGGTTCAGTTCTTGTAACATGTTCTCTTGCATGAACTGACTTAAGGGTGGACACATCGTGTCATTGGCCGTCACACTTATTTTTATAGTGACACCTGCTTTGTTCTTCAACTTTGGCAATTGTTGTACGAAATCGGGATCATACTGTGCAAAATACATTTCCAAAAATCTTGCGTTTGAAGCACCTACGCCGGATTTTCTCATTTGTCTTCTCAGTATATGAAATATTGTATCACCACGTTCGGTAATCATTCGGATATCAGCTCTATGCTCAAACAGACACTCGATAACACGTGTATTAACTTTCTCACATGCACCATGCAATGGAGTCTTGCCGAATTTATCCCGTGCATTAACATTGGAGTGTGGTATTAACTTCAAGGCAACTTCAGTTAAATCTCTATAAATTGCAGCATGTAATGGTGTAAATCCTTGTTTTTGTCCCTTCTTCTTGTCAGTGCACTCGTTCTCCAATAATGTAGACACGATAGCCTCCTCCTTGTTCATAATTGCGGTATAAAGTGCAGTTTGACCGTACCAATCTGTATCATTCGGATTTACTCCCATTTCAATAAGTACTCTTAAAAGTTGTTCGTCTTTTTTCCATACTGCAATATGGTATAGAGAAAATCCCTTAATTTTTGACAATTTTCCATACGATGATATCCTGTGGAATTCCTGATTTCTATCAACAGGAAGTAATTCTCGTACGATTTCGGCATTTCCTCTGATAGCTGCGATGTGTATTGGATAATGTCCTCGGTGGTCTTTGATAAGTAAAGGTGCACCTCGTTGAATAAAGCGATCCACTAGCTCTTTATCACTCATATCAACCGCAATGTGCAAAGGCGTTCTCTTAAATTTTCCGCCTCTCACATCAAGTGGTGCACGTCTCTCAAGCAAAGCATCAATTGTATCTCTCTTTTTGTAGATAATCGCCTTATGTAAAGCCGTCATATTTGATGAGTTTTTTACACCAGGATCTGCTCCATTTTGTAGTAAGCATTTTACGGAGTCCGTCAATCCTTTCCTCGAGGCAACAATAAGCGGATAATTTCCATTCACAGCATTTCCACGGTCATTGACATCAGTACCGGGATGATTCAATAAAATCTTCAAGATATCTATTCTGTCGTGTATAGCAATGTTTATTGCATCTCCTGTCACTCTAGTGCCATTCTGCAATAGATAACGAACTGATTCTATCTCCCGTGAATGTACTGCTAGAAGAAGAGCAACAGTTGGATTTTTGTTTTCCTTTGTTGCAAGGTTTTTTTGAAGGATTTCCGTCGCGAAAAAACGAGCCCCAATAAACCATGCATAATCTAACAAATGCATATCAAGTTTGTCCATGCTTATACCATAATCTAAGAAGAATCCCGTCATAGACATTACAGGTGTCTGAAACATTTCTTCCACATAATGCTGTTTAACAACATAGCTGATAAACAATTCCATAAACTGCTTAGATGTGAATGCGCTGTGCTTAATCAGGCCAAAGTCAAGCATACTATGCACTTCGATGGTGTTGTGCCGTTGACCACTTCTCATTAACAAGTGAAACTCGTCACTGGAAAACTTTGGAACTCCATTGCAATCCCGTCTCAGTATCATGTCGGCCATCTTTTCTGACAGGCACTGATATTGCCACTCTTTCAATGTGACTTTGTATTCTTCAGGATTTCCAATACCCACAAATTCCATCAGGAAATCTCTTGGGCATATTTCAATAGCTTGTTCTAGCTTATTTTCTGCGATAACTAAACCCACCATATCACCAATGACGTTGTGACTGAAAGCATAATGTCCACTTTTATCACTGAACTTGAGAAACCCTCCAACATGACTGTCTAGTGACCGCTTGATAGTTGCTAGAAAATCACCGTTAACTGCTCGATCAAAACTTTCTGCCACTCTTTTTACATGGTCTGATGTGGTTTTCACCCTTTGAACATCTCTTATAGACAACAATTTGTCATCCTTTGACCACACGATGACAAGCGCTAAAAATTTGTCCTGATGTTCCCCTGGGCGGCTCTCGTATAAATTTTGCAAATACTTTTTGAACAAGGCTGCCGGTTGTTTGAAGAATCCGGGACCCTTGTCATATATTTGGTTGTTTCTTACAAACATAGACACACATTGCGGAAAACCGAAAGGAATATCTGGTGATTCGTCTGTTGAAGCCACAACACATTCCGTAATCAAACCAAAAGGCACGTTCTTCCTTATTCGTTTTGCTTGGGACTGAAATATGTCAACCTTTTCTTTATTCGAGAGTTCGGCAGATGTTAATAAAATTTCCGGGTTATCCAGGTCTGCGTCACTTTCTCCACCAAACATTTGAATAGCACCAGGCTCCTCCTTGGATTCTTTGAAAATGTAATGTCGAGAAGTGATAATTACCTGTATTAATTTATTTTTAGCTGCTCGAGCAATTTCCGGTAGGAAAAAACTCCAATCACGGACTATTTTCTCATCTAATGAACCGGCACCGAATATGTCATCAATTATAATAGTCTTGATAAGTTTAAGTTTCAGCGACAAATTAACATGGCGCCAGTCAGATGGATTTTTAAGCACGAGACAATTTCTTGACAGTGTTGTACTCAGTGCTAATCTTGCTGCCATAGTAGTTTTCCCCTCTCCCGGATGACCAGTCAGAACAACAGTATTGCTTGCTTTCAAACGCTGAAGAGCACTTTTAAAAGCTTTTGTCTCAACATACAACTCTTCATCCTGGTATTCCTCAAGAAATGTCTCAGTGTTTTCTGTAAAGTAAAAATAACAATCTATTTTTAGATAAGTTAAAAGTGATTTACGCGTTAAATATCTAAATAACTTTATCTAAAAAAGATTGTTCATTCGAAATTTTTAGGGGATTCAGTATCAGTGACCACTATTAGACATTTTTTCATATTAATATATTTATCTGGGATGAAAACATATAACGATACCTAAGTTGTTAATCACATACTTACCATGATTTCTTTAACGTGATTACCACATACATTTCTAGTTAATTGTGTAGTTAAGAGGTGGCAGATGTATGTCACCATAAAGCCAATAATTTAAATTAAGTGCGTTAAGATATTCCATCCTACTTCGCTATTACCTCTGATACTTCTCAACTCTTCTGATATAAGATCCAGTTTGGAAACTTTTACTTCGTCAATTTTCTGTTTAAAGTCAGGAATTCCACACTGTTCAGTCAAACGAATCATGACCTAGACCAACATAATATAAAATGTGATGAAATAAGCCGTTGAAAGGACATTCGGTAGAATAATGTACAGATAGAAAGTGACTGAATGGAATCTGTATAAACGGAAGATAGTGACAGACGAAAAGGAGATAAAAGTTTAAAGTTAATTTATGGAAATAAATTTCAAATAAGACTTCAAGATACATCATAGTACATATAAATAGTTACCTCTTCTGCGAGATCCCATTCTAATTCAAATTCGTCTTTCTCAAGAGATGCAGTTGGGGTATGATGAAGCTAAAATGATTTAACAGGATACAATAAGTTACTTACAGGTATGTTCATTGAATGGATATCTCCGGCTGAACAGGTTCATGGTAAGGAACATAAAAGATACAACAATCTATATATGATGTGGGACCTTGACATTTAATCGAGAACTAAAAAAAACCAATACAGGTACATCCGTGCTAGGACAGGTTGTAAACTTGAGAACAGACTCCAAGCTCAAGTCTCGTTTTCAGTCCGAACTTATTTTGGTCAAATCTACATTTTGGTCACACATGATTCGTCAATAGAAACCAGACTTTACCAGGCGGAACAGCGTTTTCTTTGTTTGATTATTTTAAGTCAGACACCGCGAATTCTGCTCATATTAGAAACCAGTACTTTGCATACTAAAACCCCTGTCGAAATACTTATTTAATCTGTTCATAGCACGAGAACATTTAAAACATACCCGGCTGTAATTGCTCGTAACATACTCGATACTGAAACGTTTATGTTTTTTTCGATTCGACAACTAGCATATTCAATGTGATTAATTTTAGATAAGTTTTTTACTCGTTAATATGCTTGAATTTTAATGAAATTAACCGATTTAAGATGTGAATACCTTTTTTTCTGTTAAATTTTATAAAACTATATAAAAAACAAGAAATAGGCAATGCCCACAAACCAGGTTTTAAACCTAAATATTTGTAACCAAGGCTCTGTTTGTATAATGAATACATGATGATCATCTATGCAGCTAAGGTGCCAGAGGTGATACATGCATGCACACACTCTCAGTTAGATATATTACATATATATTCAACAATTATACACCAAGTTTGATGTCAATACATTCACGCATAGCAAAGATATTAAGTGGAAACTGATTTTTGAATTTTAAGTGACCTTGACCTTGGACAGAACGAACCCAAAAGCAATCCCAAGTGTTACTATACACCATGTTTGATGTCAATATGATGAACGAAACTAAAGTTATTAGCCGTAAAGCATATTGCTATTTTTAGTAACGGTGACCTTTGACGAAACGAGTCCAAAAGCAATCCCAAGCGAGCTCTCCATATGTTCTTACTTCACACTAAGTTTGATATCAATATGATGAACGAAACTTAAGTTATTTTCTGGAAATCAAATTTCCATTTTTAGTAACGGTAACATTGACCTTTGGCGGACCGAACCCAAAGCAATCCCAAACCGGCTCTCCACATGTTCTTACTATACACCAAGTTTGCTGTGAATATGATCAACGAAACCCAAGTTATTCGCCGGAACCCAAATTGCTATTTTTAGTAACGGTGACTTTGACCTTTGACGGACCGAACCCAAACCCAATCCCAAGCGAGCTCTCCACATATTCTTACTATACACCAGTGTGCTGTCAATATGATCAACGAAACTCAAGTTATTCGCCGGAAACCAAATTGGTATTTTTAGTAACGGTGACCTTGACCTTTGTCGGAACGAGTCCAAATGCAATTCCAAGTGAGCTCTCCACACGTCCTTACTATACACCAAGTTTGATTATAATATGATCTTCAGAACTCAAGTTATTCGCCAGAAACCCGCAGTTTGACGCCCACCCGCCCGCTGGCCCATTGACACACACCATTCTAATAACCTGGTTAATAATAATGTTTTATCAAGATGATACACTTATTTCTTTCAGTATATTTAACTTATTCCTAAGTCATTTCAAAAAGACGCGTTCTTTTCTATTTTTAGTTATTAGAACATAAACCTTGAGTTAAGCATCTTAGATGCCAATTGATATCTCCACGGAAAATTTGTTATTTGTTGTATTATTATGCTGCCCTTTATTATAATGATAACACAATGTGAACACAGAACTACTGTAGATTCCAAAAACTATCTAAGGCTCGACATAGAAATGCAGTATATCTTCCTCTTTGGAAAACTAACTGCAAAAATGTACATGTATATGTACTTATGATATTAATTTGATGACAATAATAACGAAACGAGCAACTTACTACCACTTATGTCATACAAACAGTGTATTACCAATACCAACCTTATTTCGAAGATTTCGAATTCTGACGATATCTGCTTCCACATCCTTGTTGTTTCTGGGTATTTGGCTGTTATATTCCTTTTTCCACCAGGGAGATTTTGTATCTAGACCACAGATATTTCTCAATAGATAATTCAGTAAGGAAATGTCGAACTTTTGTGAGTTCGGAGGACCGCTTGTAGGAAACAGCTGTGCCTTTTGATTGGGTTTAATGATGTTATTATTCAGTGCATATTTTATCCTGTCCATGTTCTTCTTATTTTGAAGCTTAGCGTGAAGTTGGTCTGGCGGTATGAATTGGTCAAATTTACATCGCAACACGTACGTTGCATGTTTCACCATCAATTGATGAAGTCGTAGATAGTACACCTCTTTAGATTCTTCCTCTAAGTTCCGATCATCATCTAATGATGCCATCACCTCAGGTAGTTAAGTTAAGAACTGCTAGTCCGCTCTTGCTGTAACAGATTAAAGCTTAATGTTAAACTATACAAATCACATAATTAGCGGTGAATTTAATGTCTTGTGTTAGTATTATCATCAAAGGTTCATGAATAGGAATCAAGTGCACTATTATCATTCATAATGAAACAAATAAACTTCATAAAGTCAATAATTCAAACTTTAAAATTGATAATTGCAACACGGAAGTTGGTAATTCCAACTTAATAATTGATATTTCTATACATAAAGTTTATAATGCAAAGAATAAGGTTGATAACAGTCAAGTCGATATTTCAAACTTTCAATTTGACATTTTGAAAAACAAATTGACCGTTTATACGCGTCCGTACAAAGCAGTGCCTCAGGTTGCGTATATGAACCATTAAATTTCTTTTTACGAACCTTTTCTTACAAACCTGAATATAAATAAGCAATGCAACACTTAAGTACGTGCACCGATAGCAATATACATGCAAATGGTGCGTGTGATTTCATGTCAATCTGATACAATAAGCAAAGTCATCCTCTAAACGTTATCACACAAATTAACTGTTACACCCATTCTTGTATCGATTTTAAAAAGTAAATATTACTGACTGCTTATCTCTTCACATAACTTGTATGAAAAACTCCAGATATGTGTGGCTGTTTTAACAATTGATTCAATGTTTATGGTTACATCAAATAAACGTTTCTGTTACATTTATGATTGGAAACGTTTTATAGTAATCTTTTCAATTGTATATTTGTTTAGAGAATCGAACAAGAAACCATGTAAGACGGTCAGTTTAAAAAGCAGCGTTTTCTGTAGATTGTTATCGTAGCACACAGGCTTTTTTACCTCGATATGCTTCAGATATTTAAGCTGTACAGTGTCGAAACTGTTAACAGGTGGCATCGTTAATTAGGTTGTTCATATATACGATATCAAGAATAAACCCTCAGCTTGTTACTTAATTTCCAAATATCGTGACAGGGTATCTATTATTGTTTACATTAGTCTATAGGAGATTGCCACGAGATCTCTCCATTTATTCATATTAGAGTTCTCTCCCTTCAGCACTTCTATAGTATATGCGTATACAGTACTAGTAGTCTAAGAAGACTCGAATACTTAGCATGAACTATTTATCTTAGAACATTACGTAGGTGTCATTGGAAATATAAAGTATTCATACTTAGAATTCGTTGTATTTCAAAGATATATGTTGATGTTTGATGCGCGATTTCGGCCGCAGAAAGTGGTCAGGGGTGAAAAGCGTTTTTTGTTTTTTTTTGTATTTGCGTTTATTTATCGTCGCCACCGGTTTCCGATATGGGCGACGCCTCCGGAAGAATGTTAGTGATTTTAATTTTTTGGAGGATAGTGCATAATACAGGAGATGCCCCAGTTCCAGAAGCACCCCTGGTTCTTTTACGTGCTCGATGTAAAGCATCATACACGGGACCTCGGTTTTTTAAGTCTCGTCCGAAAGACTGTTAGCGCTGTCAGTGATAGAGCGGGGAATCGAACCTGCGATCCCTGGATTACTAGTCCAGCGGGTTACCAATGGACTACGGATACACAACATAAGTGACAATCGTAGTCTTCTTGTACTATATATACTATAGAAGGGATAAAGGTAGAGAACTCTAGAACGGAGAAAGGGTAAGAACTCGTGAAAATCTCCTGTGCATTAGCCAATAGTAAGTGGTGGTTCTAAACTTTTATAAATGTGCAGTCTGAGCAAATAATAAACAACATTGGAAGTTGTCATAAAAAGTAACATAATTATGTCAACTATGAGCCATTAGTTAATTAATTATATTGCCGATGGACGACAACATGCAAAATGTTGAACTGAACAACCAACGTCTATTCATCGACTGAATATAATCCAAATCAATAGTCTTTAGAAATGAGTTGTTTGTACGCACGGTATAGATTTCGTTATCGCTAAATATCTATTATGTATAACGAAGCATATTGCAATAACGACATTCAACGCCGATTTAAGGTGCACTGCTCTAGCTAATGATTGCTAAGCTGCATGTCGTATGCTCATTGCACAGTATAATACCTGAAAGGGGAGATTAGCATTGAGTATTATAACTGGCTTTCCTGGTTCCCAGTTACATACTATATATAAAAAACATCTATACAGAGAACCAGTAATTATTACATATTGTTTATTTTGTGATTAGGAGCCAGAACTGATAGTGAAATGAACCATTCCTGCAGCAGTATACCAAAAACAGATAGATACCACCACTGTATCAAGTCCAGATACCACCACTGTATCAAGTCTACATACCACCACTGTATCACGTCTACATACCACCACTGTATCAAGTCTGGATACCACCACTGTATCAAGTCTAGATACAACCACTGTATCAAGTCTAGATACCACCACTGTATCAAGTCTGGATACCCCCACTTTATCAAGTCTGGATACCACCACTGTATCAAGTCTACATACCACCACTGTATCAAGTCTGGATACCACCACTGTATCAAGTCTACATACCACCACTGTATCAAGTCTACATACCACCACTGTATCAAGTCTAGATACCATCACTGTATCACGTCTAGATACCACAACTGTATCAAGTCTAGATACCACCACTGTATCACGTCTAGATACCATCACTGTATCACGTCTAGATACCACCACTGTATCAAGTCTAGATACCACCACTGTATCAAGTCAAGATACCATCACTGTATTACGTCTAGATACCATTACTGTATCAAGTCTAGATACCACCACTGTATCAAGTCAAGATACCACCACTGTATCAAGTCAAGATACCACCACTGTATCAAGTCTACATACCATCACTGTATCACGTCTAGATACCCTCACTGTATCAAGTCTAGATACCATCACTGTATCAAGTCTAGATACCACCACTGTATCAAGTCTGGATACCACCACTGTATCACGTCAACATACCACCACTGTATCATGTCTACATACAATCACTGTATCAAGTCTAGATACCACCACTGTATCAAGTCTAGATTCCACCACTGTATCACGTCTAGATACCATCACTGTATCAAGTCTAGATACCAATTACAACCACTGTATCAAGTCTAGATACCACCACTCTATCACGTCTAGATATCATCACGGTATCAAGTCTAGATTCCACCACTGTATCACGTCTAGATACCATCACTGCATCAAGTCTAGATACCACCACTGTATCAAGTCTGGATACCACCACTGTATCAAGTCTAGATACCACCACTGTATCACGTCTAGATACCATCACTGTATCAAGTCTAGATACCACTACTGTATCAAGTCTGGATACCACCACTGTATCAAGTCTAGATACCACCACTGTATCACGTCTAGATACCACCACTGTATCACGTCTAGATACCATCACTGTATCACGTCTAGGTACCACCACTGTATCACGTCTAGATACCATCACTGTATCACGTCTAGATACCACAACTGCATCAAGTCTAGATACCACTACTGTATCAAGTCTAGATACCACCACTGTATCACGTCTAGATACCATCACTGCATCAAGTCTAGATACCATCACTGTATCAAGTCTAGATACCACCACTGTATCAAGTCTAGATAACACCACAGTATCAAGTCTTGATACCATCACTGTATCAAGTCTACATACCACCACTGTATCAAGTCTGGATACCACCACTGTATCACGTCTAGATACCATCACTGTATCACGTCTAGATACCATCACTGTATCACGTCTAGATACCATCACTGTATCACGTCTAGATACCATCACTGTATCACGTCTAGATTCCACCACTGTATCACGTCTAGATACCACCACTGTATCACGTCTAGATACCATCACTGTATCAAGTCTAGATACCACCACTGTATCACGTCTAGATACCACCACTGTATCACGTCTAGATACCATCACTATATCACGTCTAGATACCATCACTGTATCACGTCTAGATACCATCACTGTATCACGTCTAGATACCACCACTCTATCACGTCTAGATACCACCACTGTATCAAGTCTAGAATCCTCCACTGTATCAAGTCTAGAAACCACCACTGTATCAAGTCTTGATACCACCACTGTATCAAGTCTAGAAACCACCACTGTATCAAGTCTAGAAACCATCACTGTATCACGTCTAGAAACCACCACTGTATCACGTCTACATACCACCACTGTATCAAGTCTAGATACCACCACTGTATCAAGTCTAGATTCCACTACTGTATCACGTCTAGATACCATCACTGTATCATGTATAGATACCACCACTGTATCACGTCTAGATTCCATCACTGTATCACGTCTAGATACCACCACTGTATCACGTTTAGATACCATCACTGTATCACGTCTAGATACCACCACTGTATCACGTCTAGATACCATCACTGTATCACGTCTAGATACCATCACTGTATCACGTCTAGATACCACCACTGTATCACGTCTCTATACCATCACTGTATCACGTCTAGAAACCACCACTGTATCAAGTCTAGATACCACCACTGTATCAAGTCTAGATTCCACTACTGTATCACGTCTAGATACCATCACTGTATCACGTATAGATACCACCACTGTATCACGTCTAGATTCCATCACTGTATCACGTCTAGATACTACCACTGTATCACGTCTAGATACCATCACTGTATCACGTCTAGATACCATCACTGTATCACGTCTAGATACCACCACTGTATCACGTCTAGATTCCATCACTGTATCACGTCTAGATACCATCACTGTATCAAGTATAGATACCATCACTGTATCAAGTATAGATACCATCACTGTATCACGTATAGATTCCACCACTGTATCACGTCTAGATACCATCACTGTATCAAGTATAGATACCACCACTGTATCAAGTCTTAATCACAATTTTAATTTTTCAATTATATAGATAATTTAACAATATCTGACAGTTAAGTCACACTAAAATGCTCTTACTATATTAAACCTGATTAAGTTAACACAAATTAGAAGTAACAAAACACATAGAGCTCTTCCGATTAACGTACAAATATACTAGAGTGGTACGACCAATGCTCGGCGCATACGGACAGGTGTAAAAGGCGGCGGCGCCGTACTTTACAACCAATATTGAATGAAAAACACGGCGGTAGCCATTAACTTCTTTAATATTTCACATATAATAATAATTTTGGTATCAATCGAAAGGTAATGCTCCCAGCTTTCTAAAGATATAAATATATTTATAATTGAGATTGTTTTGTTGTTCTAATTTGACTCTGAAAATGGTCGTTTTTCAGTGATATTAATTTCACTCTTTTTTGGTTCGAAAAACACGGCGGTAGGCATTAAAATTCTTATTTTTTACATTATGTGCACAAAATTGGTATCAAATAAAAGGTAATGCTCCCAGCTTTCCAACGACATAAATCTATTTAAAATTGGGGATTGTTGTGTTGATATAATTTGCCTATGAAATTGGGCATTTTTCCGTGAAATATATTTCAATGTGTTTTGGTTCGAAAAACACGGCGGTAGGTATTAAAATTCTGTGCACAAAATTGGTATTAAATAAAAGGTTATACTCTCAGCTTTCCAAAAATACAAAATTATTGAAAATCGGTGTATTTTCCACATCAGAATGTGACTTTGAAAACGGGCAGTTTTTACGAAAAATATTTTCGATTTGTATAGGTCCGGAAAACACGGCGGTAAGTTGTTATGTAAAACATACGCAGTTTATTAAATAGTGTTACCAGTATATAACAAAGACAACAACGTGGAATGTTTAATTGTGCATTTATTTATCTTATCTTAATTTTACATTAAAACATATTCAGTTTTTATTAATGTCATGCTTGCACGCACATATTAAGACATAGCGTCTCCAAACAATACACATACATCTCATGTTAAACAATTTGTCTAATCATTGCGCTAATCACAGTCAACTTTTCTACCAACTACAATGTCTACAAAGCCAAGACTCAGTTGCATCGATATCATCAATTCCTGCACAACTCACGTGGTACCACTTTATTATGCACGATTTGTTTTCACATCGTACAACATTTTATAAACGATGCAAAATTTATCACATTAATCAGAACAGAACAGAACATATCGTTTATTACACCCAGGTATATATATACAATTATTCCGCGGACGAATTTTTCAGTGTTTGCTTAACTATTTAATTGTAGGACTGTATATATAGATTTTATAGTTTATTATAGTGTTAAACATAAAATATTACAGTACATGTTACAAAGTAAAAAAACATAAAAAAGTTGGCTTACTAGACACTGACTAATTAACACAATATCACAGAATATCTACAATGCAATGTTGTTTGTACTTCAACATTGATAAAATATTGTGAAGTATCGTATATGTAATTAAAACACACAAAATCAATTTCGATTTTCGATTTGTATACAAAATGTGACAAATGCAATTAACTTTAATTGAAGGAGAAGGTGGAAGAGCAAAAACTCCATGACATGATACAAACGTAGCTATACAAATATGTGTTAATGCAATAAACTATTTGTTTGTATTGTAATGTATATATACAGCATGGGGATATAACAGAAAATATTTACATTATAATAATACAGTATGATACAGTTCCGATACAAAAGAGAGTTCGTATTTAAGAGAAAATAATTAATTATAACATTCGTAATCATGCAGGATGGATAAGTGTTTAAACATTCTTATTAATTAATTAGGGAAAGTGGAAAAATATGAAGTTACATTATATCGGATATGTGACTTAAATATGTCATGTTGCGTTCGCGCTATTGGATACAGGTTGAACAAAAGTTTGTATTACTCAAGAATATAATACATATATATATATGACATCATAACTACATCTGTATTCTTTATATTCTCCTCTCTCTCTCTTATATGTATTGAATTGAACCTTTAGTATTATAAATGTTACAGTCAACTATCATTCTGTTATTATGATTACCCCGTTATATGTATCTTTGTAATTAATTAATTATTTACCTCATTATGTCATGTATTGCATGGAATGAGTGAAATAAACTAATTGAATTGATACAGTTAAAGCGTACATGTTATTTATAACACAAAACATAATCTCCACACACAGAAGCTACCCTTATTGGTAATATACCATTGAAAACGTTAGCACACTATGATGACTGGAATAGTGTAATGTACAGTGTTTAACAACATACTGAGTTTTATTTTGTCAAGATAGATTGGCAATATATCTTTTAAAATATCACACAAAGTATTAGCTTAAAATTGTTCATTAATACAATTGCCTTAAATTATTATTTGAAATACGTCTTAATATTGACAAACATAAAACAAAACGGCGCTCTGGCGCTTTCAATAGTTTCTCGGTATTGTTATTAATCAAAGGACTTCATCATTAATGAAAACAGCAGCTATATACTTACAGAAACATCGGGAACAACATCCAGGAATGACTCCTCGTTTGTGAGTTGCCTCACAGAGTATCCAGGGAATGACTGCACAAACACACGCGGGTCACTGATGTATCGGTTAAGATACTTAACCTGACTATGTCCTACGATAAGAGCCATTTATGCACGATAATTTATATAATATATAAAATACAAGAGTCACTAACACAAAATCAATTATATGATCAAATTGCGGCTAAATACTATTTAGAACGACATGTAAGTGTATAAATCTTTTGTAAGAATGAAAGTACAATCAAAAAGTTACTTCGTCAATGACTTAAAAACTTTTAATTTGGTGATTATCGCAGAATACAAACAATTGGACGAGCAAAGAGGCGGTAGCTTCTAATGTTATTACTTCAAAGGCGAACATGTATAATTGAAAGTGTGACAACACCACAATGGTCACAATTATCTGTTCGCACCTATCATTTGGGCCTATTCAATAGTTTCTCTTAAAAGTAACAAATGAAAATTCCATTGTTTTGTCAGATTATATATTTCTTTGATAATTAAATCATTAACACATTAAATAATTATTCAATATGATACAATTATTTCCTTATATTACAATATCACAATTACCCATTTCGTTAACATTTTACTCAGATGTTTCAACTCATCGTTTACTTTAATCTTTTACTAACTATTTACACGTTTTCATTCATGATTTCATTTATCTTTGTACAGCAAATATTAATTGATGAATATCTTTAATTTGTCGGAAAGCTCACATATAAACAACATAAACTAATTGCTTCTGTTTTCTGCACACATAAACTGTGTATGTTTTACATAACAACTTACCGCCGTGTTTTCCGGACCTATACAAATCGAAAATATTTTTTCGTAAAAACTGCCCGTTTTCAAAGTCACATTCTGATGCGGAAAATGCACCGATTTTCAATAATTTTGTATTTTTGGAAAGCTGAGAGCCGTGTTTTTACCAACGCTCGGCGTAAATCGTATTTATCACGGGATTTCTTTATTTTTCTATAGGATTTTTCAAGAAAACCTCCTTGTTTTGTGTTTACTGTCATTTCTTTGAACTTTTCAGGGTTAGATGAACTTCCGGTCACGTGACCACGGAGTAGCCGACGAAATGGGGAGTAATTCCGAACCGTACTGCGATAAACCGATCAAAAAACTATTATTTCTGCATGAAATCATATAAACTTGCCAAAAAATCAATAAAACATTTAGAAAAAAACATCAGTCTTGATTAATAAGCACATTTTATGTTATACTTTTTTTTATTTTCAAGTGTATCATGACATTTTTCCTATCGAACATATCGGGGATTCGTACTAAAAACATTCGACCCGTACGCACCAAATCTCAATTCAGAGTAGTCGTTCCTGCTATGCACCTACGTAATCGTGGGGGCCTGGCTTGTTGAACGATATTTCTAATTATACACCAATATTTAAATGAAATATACACCTTTATATACAACTTCTCGTGTTTTAAAGCACGAAACTATCATTTATTTGTCTTAAAAACTGGAAACTTGGTCCGTGAATATTGACCAAATTAAACTGTTTATTCCACATTCAATAAAACGTACTGAGTTAAATTTTCGTTTGTTTTGTATTAAGGTTGCGTCCATTTAATGTTAACAATATTCATTTTCCAAACGGGTGATCTAACAGGTAATCTACCGTACGCCGAGCGTTGGTACATTTTTTTGTACACCGCACCAGTTTTACTCGTTCTATTTATAGAACGGCATATTGGTTATACCGCGATTTTTTCACATGTCAAAAGTCATCGAAGATTACTCAGAGATTGCTTTAGTTTGTGAGCTGTTTACATCAGAAAGTCAGTTGAAACTTTTAATATTGCCGAATATTTGTTCCGATTTTACGCCGAGCATTGGTCGTAGCACTCTAGATTCTTCTACTTTCGTTTTCAAAACGCTTTAAATTCATTGAATTAAGGAAAACAATTTACCAATATGTGTGTCTCTGTTATTTCCTGTTCCGAATTAAAACATTTTTCATGATTATCAATTCGATTTTGATAATTACGCCCGAGAAATGTTTAATTCCATGTTCGTAATCGGAGCTAAAATGTCTGCCATTTTGGAATGATAAATGTAAAAATTGTAGTTACTTCCCCTGATAATAATCAAAGCGCTTTAAGCGTTGGAAGACTGTCGGCTTGATCATCTTTGAATATGTGGCTTGACTAGTTTTTGTTATAACTTACTGTTGCTATTCCCGGGCTACATATATACTCCCAATACCTTATATATCAGAGAATTTTTGTTATAATTAACAGTGGTCATCTCCAAGTTACATGATTATATATACTCAATACCTTAAATATCAGAGAAGTTTTTGTTATAATTTCATACTTCATATGTACTCATACGCTATCTTGCCATCTAATACATTTCAAAGATTTTTTAAATTTGATTTGTTATTTTAAACATAAACCAAAATTTTACTACATAATTATGTTCTAAAAGGCGACGTAGGTTCAAAGGGACAAAATACTAAAACATTTTAATGGATGCACTGATGTTTGTCTTGCACATCCACAAAGCGCGTATCATGGTACTTGTATTACCACATTTCATTGCAAGCCCTTGAAACTGATGAAGTTGTTATCCACACAAACTACATATGTTATATATTGGACAGACAAACCAATTGCAGGGTGATTCTAGTCTTCACCTTGATAAACATTGTTTGAGGGAGTTTAAATACAAGGCATCAAGTACTACTAGCACCATTATTTTGTAAAAAATATTTAATTCAACTTCTATCTATTTAGTAATGCTGTCTAGAAAGCAGTGATCAAGAGTTAAAAGCGTAACTCTACATCTACAATTCATGTGTTGTATAAACATGCTCAGAAACTTAAAGTGAGCAACATCGATCCACTTTTCTTTCAAAACTGCAGTTATGCATAGACCAATAAAAAAGCTCACGGCTAATAACAAATAATAATGACCAGATCAGTTAAATATAACTTTATTTTAATTTAAAACGTTTTCTAACACATTCCGTTATACACAGACACAAGCACACACAATAGACAATTCGCCATGACATAAGCTCTCTGGCCAAGCTAAAATTGAGGAAGTTTTACCACGCAAAACCTGCAAAACTTTATGTTTCGTATTTATCATCATCAATTTCATATGAAATTTTAAGTGACAAATGTACTAAATTTCAATTTATGTGGATTAGAGGTATTATTCTTTGAAAACTTTGGATAAATATTGGGAACTGACAAAATAATTCAATTCTTGATAAAACCAGAGCTACATTTCGTTGCATTTGTAATTATAATACTTCATTTTTTTATATTTCATTAAGAAGAAAAAATAGCACTTCGATTTAAAATGTTGCAACAAAATATTTTGTCAATACACTGGTCATTTCTAGAACAGTCACTTTTATCTATATACTACTGTATTTTTATCCATGTTAATAAATAGATGTTAACTTGACAATGCTTATTGCACAAATAATACATTTATGACATAAATTACAAAAGTTCCATACTTTGAACAGATCATTACATCCATGCTTTCATACACAATTTTATGAGAAAATGTACTATGTCTGGTCAACCAGACTGAACAGCAATTTGCAGCAAACTGCATAGATCTACATTGTAATAAAAGTACAGGACCAAAAATATGATGTCAAGGAAGTTTGGTTAAATCTTGAAAATCTTGTTGTTCTAGGTTTTTTGGTTAAATGTTTAAAATCATGTTGTTCAATGTTTTTAATATCTTTAAATTTCTCCTTACAACAATGGTAGTTACATAATTATTATCATAAATTGTATTCATTTCAATGAAGGCAATATAAAAACAAGAGGACCATAGTGGCCCTATATCTCTCAGCTGAGTTCATTGCCCTGTTGGCTTCGAGAGAGCCCAAGAGGATTTTCAATGATATGACGTTGTGATCTACCTTTTGACCCAACAGGACCCAGTACCACACTTGACTTACATTTTTAAGACAAATATTCTGATCAAGTGTCATGTGGCAAATGCAGCCTCCGAGAATCAACAAGGATTTTCAATCATTTGATCCTGTGACCTAGTTTTTGACCTCAGATGACACAGTTTCAATATTGAGCTAGATCTTAATTATTAAGGCAAACATTCTGACCATGTCTCATATAGATCAAGTAAAAAATGTGACATCTGGAGAACAAGGTTTTACTATAATTTGAACTAGTGACCTAATGTTTGACCCCAGATGACCCAGTTTCGAACTTCGTCTAGATTTCATTGCGACAAACACGCTGACCAAGTTACATGAGATCAGGTAGAGATGTTACCTCTAGAGTGTTAACAGTTTAAATTGTTGACGACAGAAGACGCAACGGACATAGGACACAGGGCGATCCCAATAGCTCACCTAAAAATGTGTCTTAGAAACAAAAAAGCTTAACATCCTGTTAAAGTTATTCAAGTGTAATTATAACTAGAACTATTTAAAGACTTCTGCCACACGTTTATGATTTACAACACATATCAAAATGTTCAACTGTCAGGTAGCAGTGACACATACTAATAGACAATCTCAAGGGTTTGCCAGAATTATATTCATGAACAAAATATTGACTGGCATCAATAATTCAATCACAATTGCCAAACATGTATCCACATGTCCTGTTGTTTCAGTTATATTTTTAACAACATTTAACACCAGGATGTTTTCACCGTGACTTCTGATCAAACTGCCCTTGCCTTCTTGACACCACATTATACAAAGATGGTCAACACTCCAATGGAACTCTTCTCAGCATCGAATAATCTTTCGTCGTCAGTGTCACTAAATAAAAGGAAACAACAAATTTTTAAAGTAATTTTCACAAATACATGCATATTTACACGCAGTACATGTAAAAACACACAATATGTACATGTAATATGTCTTTAAAAGGTCTTTTTAGCCCGTTTAAAAAATCACTTTTGATATGAAAATACCTGTTGATTGAAAACCAAGTTAGCGTTAACCATTGTGTAAGATTTAAGTTATAATATGCTCATTTTTTGTTCATGTGTTTAATTAACCAAACAAAACTAGAAATGTGTCCATTAGGACACAGATGCCCCCACTTGCAGCCTTTGTCACAAAAGCAAATGCTATTATTCTGCTCATAGTTTATGAATGGGTATCCAAATTACCAAGTGAACAACTGTACTGATTATGGTGATAAGTCAAGGGCCATAACTTTGCTCTTATTGGACACAGGCAAACACCAAACTCCAGGTGCACAACTATACAGGTTGGTGAACATTCCTGTACAGTTTGGTGAGTATAGCTGATATACTGTTAGAGATATACGCAACACAAAATTGCAAGCTCTGTATGCTATATTTTCACTAAATCAAGGGCCATAACTTTGCACTTACTGGGCTCACTGAATTATGAATCCCAAGGTGCAATATAACACATGCTTGTGAACATTTCTGTAAACTCTGGCTCATATACTTTTGGAGATATGTGCCACACAATAGGTTATATTTTCACTAAGTCAAGGGCCATTACTTTGCACTTTCTTGGTACAGCCAAACATGAAACCCCAGGTGCACAACTACACATGCTGGTGAACATTCCTGCAAAGTGTAAGGACTGGCTCATATACTTTTGGACTTGGAGATATGAGTGACACAAGATTGCATACTCAGTAGGCTATATTTTAACTAAGTCAAGGGCCATAACTTTGCACTTACTGGGTACAGCCAAACATGAAACCCCAGGTGCACAACTTCATATATGCTGGTGAACATTCCTGTAAAGTTTAATGACTCTGGCTCATATTATACTTTTGGAGATATGAGTGACACAAGATTTTGTGACGGACGGAAGTAAGAACGGACAGACGGACAAATCTATACGCCCCCCCCCCCGCCCCCTTCAGAGTGGGGGCATAAAAATATATTTCCTATGGTTAAAACATCACTAAACATGCATTTATAAAGAAAGAACTCATAATGTATTAATTTGTTGAAGAAAGATGTTTGAACATCATAAAATTAAATACAAAAATCCAGTTTTTTTAACAATCAGGCAATTTTACAGGTTTTGACTGCAAGTAATATGGCAAACAAATTTTTTTTCAATCGGTTTTACATTGCAATGGTTCTTATTAAAGATGTTTTAGCCAATGTAACAACTATACTGGATAAAGCCAATTCAAACATTTTATGTTCAGATGAGCCGAATATATCTTTAAACAATTTCATGTTAAGTTTATATCTTGCATCGCTAGTAAGTTCATGACATTTGAGAAATCTTACATTTTGCGTTTTAAATGTACCTTAATTAATATACTTAATATATTTTATTCACCATGATTTTTATCACATTTCTCAGTTTCTTACAAAATTGTAAATGGAAAACATAGGCTCCGTAGCTAAGCACTTTAAGCATGGCGAAAACCAAATGAATAAGGCCTACATTAAAAATATGTTTGTTTCCCCTCCCGCGACCCTAGCCCACCAGAGTAGGGTAGGTAGGTAGGGCAGATATTTCTTTTCATAATTTGTTTGCACAAGCTTAAAATGTGTTCTGTATAGATTTAACATCTTAATAGATATATTTTCATTAGGGTAATGAAAATATTATACTTGTAGCTAAAATCTATTTATCCTTGCTTCTTAGATTTATTGATGATGTGACTACTCAACTGACTGGTACCAGCGATTCCAGTTTTTCGTACCCAATAGCTATTGTAGCGCGGGAATATTTGTACCCGGCAATTTTAGCGAAAAAAATATTTTTTTGGCTAACCTCAATAAAATATTTACGGTAGGGGTAATTTTCAACGGTCGGTCGTGGGAGGTGAAACAAACTATATTTCATTATTGGCCTTATGCATTATTGAATTTATTCAAATCATATTCGTTAACATTTATGTTCAAAACTTACCCTGATTGTCATCCTGAAATACTCCAATTGCTGCCAACATGGCTGTTTCTACTACAAATAGTAGTTTCAAACAGTAGCAGTAGTTCCATTACACCATTCCAAGCACTTACAATGTGCAATTCTGGGATCTCATATAATGTAGATCATATTTCATCTGGACTGAAGTACATGGTCTGTCAAATATGGCTGCAAAAAGAATGACAATTGAGCACTTTGAAGCTACATATAAGAATAGAACTATAGTCAAACCTGTGTTAAAGACCACCTGCGAACAAAGACCACTATTGCAAAACCTGTCTGCAAAGACCACCAATTTTATCTCCCATCAGACCATTTTCAATGATATTAATCTGTTAATAGAGACGACCTGTAAACAAAGACCACATTTTGTTGTTCCCATGGGTGGTCTTTACAGACATGTTTGACTGTAATTAGAACTACACTAAACAAAAGTTATAAGTACTGCGATAACATTTTTATGATTGCAATCACTAGCTGATCCAGGCCCTTTAGCAGACAGAAATTGTCATCTAGGTCTATTTTAATTGCATTCATATATTTCACAGCAGTCAAACAATCGCTTTGAGAGCACAGTATAAAGTTAAAGAGAAAATACGAAAGGGCTCAGGGCCTCAGGCCTTTTTCTGTCCATTTTGGGAAATAGACCCTTAATAAATTGGGAAAATTTGCGTCGTTAAATGGGATTTTTTTCTGATTGGGAAAACCCCATATATTTGGCTTTGGGAATGGGTCAGATAGTCTGACCTCTCCCCCTAGCATCAAGTGGCAAACATTCACTGGCTTGGTGAAAACCAGCAGCTGATACTAAGGAATACTCCATGACTCTACTTATATCGGACTAAAACCCAAAATGTCAAATAAAGATTTAGAAAAATACAGTACTTCAGGATGAAGAACGGTTCTTTAACACAGATTCTTACAGCTTAATACAATGTTATGTGAAGTACTGAACACCCTGTTTTCCACAAATTTATACAACTCCAAGCTCGACTACAAGACAATACAATTCCAAAATCAACTCCAAGACAATACAGTTCCAAAATCAACACTAAACTCAACTCCGAGACAACAAGCTCTTAGCTCAACTCCATGATGATACAGCTTCATGCACAACTCCAAGACAATAAGGTTCCAAACTCAACTCCAAGACAATAAGGTTCCAAACTCAACTCCAAGACAATACAGCTCCAAGCTCAACTCCACAAGTTCAAGCAAAACTCCAAAAGAATATAGGTTCAACCTCAGGAGAATCTTTCATGCATTAAAAAAATGCTCACCTTCAAGATGAACATTCAAAGAAAAAAATTCCAGCATGAAAGATAATTCTTCGCTCATAACAACTACTGGTTAGTCACTATATCAGTAGGTGCTTAAGAATGAAGCCTCGCAAGTCAACAGGACAGACAATCTTAAATTAATTACTGACCTAAAGAAGCTTTGCTGGGCTAATCTTTGACAGGAGAAATATCAAACCACAATCAACATAACGATTGTAAAATTTGTAATGCACAAAAAAAGCTAGTATCCGTTTTCCAAAATTACATAAAGCAAACAAAAAGATTTAATTAAATCAATCTTACAACTTTCCTTGAAAAACGTCCTATCAACTTAATAGTAACAAGTATTAAAGCACAGAGATAGAAGTACTTAGACGGATGACAACGATATTCTTCGTAGTCGTGGACAACGAGACTATAGATACGTATAGCGTTAAAGAATAACAACAACAAGAACAATTTTGTTAGCTGACCAACACAAAACGTTTCCTGTACTACAATACACAAAACATCAAGGAACAAACTCAATTAAGAACAAAATCAGACCATGCAAAGACCAGACATTCTTGAAATTATTACACTTACACAGTATTTTTACAGTAAGTATCTCGGGGCTATAGAGGGAAGGTGTTTCGGGTAATACACAATGCCGAGACCACAATACTTCTAGCAACAATTCACCTGGCAAATTACAATGTCGAAACACTGCTAAACATAAAAAATAAACTTTCAAAAGCAGTCAAACAATCGCTATTAGAGCACTGCCTAAAGTTAAAGAGAAAAGACTACAGCGCAATGCCCATTGTTTACATAATATTGATAACTAGGTCAGAGTTAAAGAGAAAAGACTACAGCGCAATACCCATTCAGCCATTGTTTACATAATATCGGTCTCCCAAATTAGCGACAAGAAGCCACAAGAAGATAAAAAAAGTTGTTTATGACTAAATCATGATTAAATATGTATGAAAATATGTTTATCTAGAGTATTTTGAGTGTTATAATACAAAATTATTAATAAATGTAGCTATTATCGGTACGCGTAAGAAGATTGCATTGTGTAAACAGAAACAGCAACGGATGCTGTAAAACCCGTCCGATCCGTACCGTTTCGACGGGTTTACTACGTTATATCTATCGATTTTTCGTACACCTGTCAAAAAACGGTTTCGGATTCGTACTTAGTTTAGTTCGTATTTTCTTTAGTTTCGTCCACAATCAAACAGTTATAACGAAAATTACCATTAAAACTATCATTTGATTGTATTACACTAACGTATAATGATAATCTAATTAAAAATAATGTTAGACAACTTCTACAGTTGGATTTTTACGATGGCAAAAAAACTTTGTATAGCAACACACACGGAGCAGAAATTAATAATTTTGTTATATAACACTCGAAATACTCTAGATAAACATATTTTCATACATATTTAATCATAATTTAGTCATTTTTAATTTCTTGTCGATTCCGTACGCTTCTTGTCGCTAATTAGTGTGACCCATTAATAACTAGGTCAGCACCTTACAAGTTATTCAACCAAATGATTGGGTAAAGAAAGGATTTGTCGTGTACTATATAAATGTAGCGATTATACTGGCGACTTGAGAACATCAAAATAACCACATTTATATTAAAAAAATCACAAAATACTTACAGTTCTTGCAAACGGTACGCAGCTCAAAACAAAGATGGCGACCCACTGTTAGCGAAAATTGTGTATCGTTGTTCACGTGACAGTTTTCGATCTCAATAACCCTGCTTTATCTCCGTGTTTAATTCAAGATTCTTCCAATTCTTTTAAAGCACACAACTTCGCCGCGTTTCTACAGAAATATTTTAAATCATTTGCTCAACATGTTGGAGTTAATAGGCACTACTTTTAAACGCACAGACGCTACTCCCGCCATTCCCGCCTGGTTCTGAGATTATCTAAAACGAGGCTCATAACGCAGACAAAATGGACCGTAGGTTCCTCATGTTATGCGAGGTACTGTACTCAAATGTGAAATAGGTGTTTCAGCTCCAAAACTGTACAAATAAGATAAACAATATATAACGGACTAAATATCGTCAAGAGTTCACGATTAAAAAGCCGGTTTGATTTCCAGTCCAAATTAGTGATCAACGCAATTCTAACCGTGTATACGGTTGACTTTATAATTCATACGCGGTTAAATCGGACTAGGTTAAATCGGACTAGGAAAAAAGTAGATCTTACGATGCTTGCTTTGGATGTGCGGTACTAAAGACTGCCGGCCTGCGGCCGACAGTCTAAAAAAGGAAAATGTTATAAAGGGAGGAAATCCCATCATACGTTTTATGAAATAGAGATTGTGTTGTATCCCTTAGCAGTATGTGTATCATTCAAGTTTTCGCGCGTCATTTATTTTATGATTTCTTTGTGTGTAGAGAATTTTGTTCATTAAGTACAGCTGCAATTGGAACTGTGTAGTTTCCTATTCGTGAGTCATATATCTTACTTAAACTTTGTTAAAATAGACTACAAATGTATTCTTGTAAATAAAAATAAAATTGCAAAATATGTGTTTATAAATACGGTTGTTGTCTCTAAAAATTGGATATAAATGTAATTGAAAGGATAAAATAACAAACCGTTTAATCCTGTATTCCTAATGTGTCCATTTGTCAGCTGCATACACAAACCAAATAAGTACCCTGGCTGAAAAATACTGCTAATTACACAGGAGCTTATAGATGATACATATGTATGTTTGTTTTCTGATAAATAATGTTCAACTCAATACATGGTATGTGATCCAAAATATGATGTCCAGTAATTTTGGTTACATCTTGAAAATCTTGGTGTCCAATGTTTGTATGTTCTTTAAATGCATCCGTACAACAATGGCAGTTACTGTAGTAATTGTATTGTTTTAATGAAGGCAAAATGAAAAAAGTACAATGTACAAAATAACCAGATCTGGAATGGAAAAGCGTTTTAAAAATTTGAAGATGTAACAAGGACATGAAAAAGTAACTTTAAGTTTTTAAAGTCAAACATTTCTATTTTGAGAAGAAAACAGTTTTCTTTGGCTAGCTTAATTCTGTTCGAGTCTTATAGAGAAATTTCATGCTTAAACATGTTAATGTATTTGAATTTTTAGCATAACATCCCCTGGTACCAGAATAATGTACAACGTGTAAAGGGAACGTGTTTTCAAAGATGTACATAAAACATATTCCTAGACAGCATATTTTGGATCATGTATAATTTATCAATAAATTTCGGTTATTTACCAACAGACAACATACACTACCAACAGACCATAATAAACAAAAGATAAATACAACCATCGTTTTTTTATTTTTTTTATTATAAAATGCATTCCATTGATCAAATCATTAACATGAATAATGAAAACAAGCAATATTTAAAAATTCACAAACACAGCAGAAAAGTGTATACGTCAGAGTCATATCAGTAAGTGTTTGCATAAGATCTTTTAACACACATCAAAACATATAAATTTTATTGATATATATTCCATACAAGGTAACATCGTTTACTTAACGAGCGACAATGTCGAGTTTAATCAACGGCATAACAAACTTCCCGTAAACCGGTGTAAACTAAAAATTACCAATCGTCACCAAAGCACTCGTTCGTGTCGTCAGCATCATACAGAATAGGATCAAGATCATTGAAGACATCATCCTAATCGTTCGAATGATCGTCGTCGCCACGGTAGTGATACACAACATCAAAGTGAAATAGTTGCCGAACTAGTCGGGGCAGTTCTTGTAAGATGTTCTCATGCAAAAACTGACCTAAGGGTGACACATCGTGTCATTGGCCGTCACACTTATTTTTATAGTGACACCAGCTTTGTTCTTCAACGTTGGCAATTGTTTTACGAAATCGGGATCATACTGTGCAAAATACATTTCCAATAATCTTGCGTTTGAAGCACCAACGCCGGATTTTCTCATTTGTCTTCTCAGTATATGAAATATTGTATCACCACGTTCGGTAATCATTCTGATATCAGCTGTATGCTCAAGCAGACACTCGATAACACCTGTATTACCTTTCTCACAGGTACCATGCAATGGAGTCTTGCCGAATTTATCCCATGCATTAACATTGGAGTGTGGTATTAACTTCAAGGCAACTTCAGTTAAATCTCTATAAATTGCAGCATGTAATGGTGTAAATCCTTGTTTTTGTCCCTTCTTCATGGCATTGCACTCGTTCTCCAATAATGTAGACACAATAGCCTCCTTCTTGTTCATAATTGCGGCATAAAGTGCAGTTTGACCGTACCAATCTGTACCATTCGGATTCACTTCCATTTCAATTAGTACTCTTAAAAGGTGTTCGTCTTTTTTCCATACTGCAATATGGTAAAGGGAAAAGCCCTTTATTTTTGACAATTTTCCATACGATGATATCCTGTGGATTTCTTGGTTTCTATCAACAGGAAGTAATTTTCGTACGATTTCGGCATTTCCTCTGATAGCTGCGATGTGTATTGAATAATGTCCTCGGTGGTCCTTGATAAGTAAAGGTGTACCTCGTTGAATAAAGAGTTCCACTAGCTCGTTATCGCCCATATCAACCGCAATGTGCAAAGGCGTTCTCTTAAAGTTTCCGCCTCTCACATCAAGTGGTGCACGTCTCTCAAGCAAAGCATCACTTGTACCTCTCTTTTTGTAGATAATCGCCTTATGTAAAGCCGTCATATTTTATGAGTTTTTACACCAGGATCTGCTCCATTTTGTAGTAAGCATTTTACTGAGACTGTCAATCCTTTCCTCGAGGCAACAATAAGCGGATAATTTCCATTCACAGCATTTCCACGGTCATTGACATTAGTACCAGGATGATTCAATAAAATCTTCAAGATATCTATTCTGTTGTGTATAGCAATGTTTATTGCATCTCCTGTCACTCTAGTGTCATTCTGCAACAGATAACGAACTGATTCTATGTCACCCGAATGTACTGCTAGAAGAAGGGCAACAGTTGGATTTTTGTTAACAAGTGTTTTTTGAAGGATTTCTGTCGCGAAAATACGAGCCCCAATAAACCATGCATAATCTAACAAATGCATATCAAGTTTGTCCATGCTTATACCATACTCTAAGAAGAATCCCGTCATAGACATTACAGGTGTCTGAAACATTTCTTCCACATAATGCTGTTCAACAATATAGCCGATAAACAATTCCATAAACTGCTTAGACATGAATGCGCTGTGTTTGATCAGGCCAAAGTCAAGCATACTATGCACTTCGATGGTGTTGTGTCGTTGACCATTTCTCATTACGGTCATTCTACAGAAGTTGTGTATTTTGATTTGAAAATGATAGAAAAATGTGCCTTTAATATCAAAACTTTTTATTTGAATAAACACATGACACACTTAATAAACATGATCAAGGTTTCTAGACAAACAGATGTACTTGGGGAAAAAATATGATGGTTGTTTAAGCATTACCTACATGCAAATGTCATTCCTGTTACCAATACTAAAAGCAACAAAATGATAAGATACACAAATTAATATTGTTAGTTTTAATAAGTTTTGAAAAATGTATGGTAAATCTCTTTAGATCATATAAATAAATGTTTGGATTTTTTTTCTTTTTCTGAATGTATTCAAATTGTATTGCCATTTTGCTTAGATTTTTATGTAAAGTTTATGTATAATGGTGAAGAAAATGTTGCCATGCATCTTTTAAGTAAGTCATGTAACATGAATATATCCTACTTTTCTCAACAAAGTATAAAAATATGGTGGTAACAGGAATGACATCCAGTAACAGGAATGATGAGGTAACAGGAATTACATAATGAATGGTGACAGGAATTACTTATCACAATTAAAAACTGTGTTTCCTTGACACTGGTGCAAGTATTATAAATCAAGTTTATATTATACAATAGAGATGTTGACCTAACTTTCTATTAGAATTTAATTCTTGGTAGTACCAAAGAACTGTTACCGGTGTAATGTAATTCCTGTTACTTTTCTGTCATTCCTGTTACCATCAAATATTGACAGCACTGTTTATCAATAATATCATTTTTCAAACTAAGTTTCTATAGTTTCTTTCTCTCTCGATTTGTACTGTAAACATGATATTTTTTTCCAAGATTATTCGAATAAAGTTTTACAGAAAAAGTATTTGTAATATTTTTTTATTGTTTTTTTTTTTAATTCTTTTAATTTATTCCCTCATGTGGTGCACGATTTTAAATGGTCAAAGTCTATTTTGACTGATAATATATTTGAAACCAGTCTACGGAAAGTTATTTTTAGAATTTATTCCCTCATGTGGTGCACGATTTCAAATCGCCAAGGTCTATTTTGACTGATAAAATATTTGAAACCAGTCTACGGAAAGTTTATTTTTAGAAAGTTGAAAATAGTTCTCACGTGATGTAAACAATAAAATCCCGCGGAATTCAATCACATGACAGAACTAGCGATATTAACATTACTAAATGAACACACATAAACAGTTGAACTCTAGTCACCATGTACCTATAATTAGAGGTTGTTATTTGATTATTGATTAGGTTGCATGTTTAGTGACCATGACACTTAAGTGGACCAATCAAGTAAAATTCAATTACAGAAGTTAATCTGTTTATAGACCCAGTTCCAAATTCTCTGTATAAAGCAAAATAATAATTTTTAAAATTGCATTCTTTGAATCTTTTACATGACAAATTATAACAAATAGAAGTGATGCGTTCACTGTATGAAATAAATATTTAGATAAAAGTAGTGCTTATTCTAAGCTTATTTTTTACGTACGAAGTTGGAACTGGGTCTGTAAACAGATTAATATGTTTTGTTTACGTGTTTGATACTTCTAAAATGGAGTGTAATGCTTTAGTTACATGTTTTTTGTACAAAAGAATGTAAATAACAAAATATCATTCTACATTTGATTTGCTCTTGATCAATTCTTTAGCGGCGACCTTTGATGCTTTGCATCAATGATTTTCTTGTTGTTACAGTAATAGAACACTTGTACAATTTCACTTGATTTTATATGAATAAAGTAAGTTTGCCAGTTATTTTTTTTATAGGGACAGAAAATACGCAACTTCTGTAGAATGACCGATTAACGAGTGAAATTCGTCACTGGAAAACTTTGGAACTCCGTTGCAATCCCGTTTCAGTACCATGTCGGCCATCTTTTTTGCTAGGTACTGATATTGCCATTCTTTCGATGTGACTTTGTATTCTTCATGTTTTCCAATACCCACAAATTCCATCAGGAAATCTCTAGGGCATACTGTCCACTTTTATCATTGTACCTGAGAAATCCTCCATCATGACTGTCTATTGACCGCTGGATAGTTTCTAGAAATTCAACGTCAACCTCTCGATCAAGACTTTTCGCCATTCGTTTTACATGGTATGATGCGGTTTTCACCCTTTGAAAATGTCTTATAGACACCAATTTGTCATCCTTTGTCCAAAGGTCATGCACATTTTGCATCATGAAATGAGCGCCTCTGTTCGATTTCCAGCCTCTTCTGTAAGTGACGTCATTTCCAGAAAACGTCACATGTGACGTCACCATGTACTGACAGTAAGCAAATTTTGCCCCATAAGGCAATATGAAAACAAATTGATCATATGGAGTAAATATTGTCTGATGCTTGCAAATAGTGACATCACATGTGAAGTTTTCTTGAGATGACGTCTTTACAGAAAAGGTTGGAAATCCCACAGCAGCGTTCAATTTTGTTCTTGCCACGAACCAATGAATGTGTCTGCTGCAGAAACACTTATTGTCGTTTAATTGTTTTTGGGTGACAATGTACTGGGGCTTTGGAACATTAAAATACGGCAGTAAAGCGTCTGGTCGACTTTGCTAAATGTTTGCAGGAATTAAACCCGCTGCAAGCAGCAGACTTTACAGTCTGTGACAGTTCATTGATCAGTATTCGATTACCATAAGATCTGTCCTACACAGACGCTGTTAACAGAATTCCCAAATGTGTCGTATAAATACAAATGTACTTGTGTGCGTTTTTTGCAACAATTTTGGTGAAGCTAGACATAAACTTCACATATAAAAGACGCCTTATTTAGAATAATTAAGATATTTTCTTACAATTGGAGAAAGTGAAAACACTGATGGTAGCTTAAGTAGGAAGTCATTTGGACTGCAACAAAGGTAATTTTCACATAATGCATTGTGACACATCACGATGTACTGCAATTTCATGTTGCATTGTGACACACCAAAATGAACTGTAATATCATGTTGCATTGTGACACACCACGATGTACTGTAATGTCATGTTGCATTGTGACACACCACAATGTCCTGCAATGGCACGTTGCATTGTGACACACCAAAATGAACTGTAATATCATGTTGCATTGTGACACACCACAATGTACTGCAATGTAATGTTGCATTGTGACATACCACAATGTACTGTAATGTCATGTTGCATTCTGACACGCCAAAATGTACTGTAATGTCATGGGGTATTGCAACACCACGATGTACTGCAATGTCACGTTGCATTGTGACACACCACGATGTACTGCAATGTCACGTTGCATTGAGACACACCATAATGTACTTTAATGTCTTGTTGCATTGTCACACACCACGATGTACTGTAATGTCATGTTCCATTGTGACACACCATGATGTACTAAAATGTCATGTTGCATTGTGACACACCACGATGTACTGTAATGTCATGTTGCATTGTGACACACCACGATGTACTACAAAATCATGTTGCATTGTGACACTCCATGATGTACTGCAATGTCATGTTGCATTGTGACACACCACAATGTACTGTAATGTCACGTTGCATTGTGACACACCACAATGTACTGCAATGTCACGTTGCATTGTGACACACCACAATGTACTGCAATGTCACATTGCATTGTGACACACCACAATGTACTGCAATGTCACGTTGCATTGTGACACACCACAATGTACTGCAATGTCACGTTGCATTGTGACACACCACAATGTACTGTAGTCATGTTGCATTGTGACACACCACAATGTTCTGCAATGTCACGTTGCATTGTGACATACCACAATGTACTGCAATGTAATGTTGCATTGTGACACACAACAATGTAATGCAATGTCATGTTGCATTGTGACACACCACAATGTACTGCAATGTCACGTTGCATTGTGATACACCACAATGTACTGCAATTTCATGTTGCATTGTGACACACCACGATGTACTGCAATTTCATGTTGCATTGTGACACACCACGATGTACTGTAATGTCATGTTGCATTGTGACATACTACAATGTACTGTAATGGCAAGTTGCATTGTGACACACCACAATGTACTGTAGTCATGTTGCATTGTGACACACCATAATGTACTGTAATGTCATGTTGCATTGTGACACACCACAATGTACTGCAATGTCACGTTGCATTGTGATACACCACAATGTACTGCAATTTCATGTTGCATTGTGACACACCACGATGTACTGCAATGTCATGTTGCATTGTGACACACCATAATGTACTGCAATGTCATGTTGCATTGTGACACACCACGATGTACTGCAAATTCATGTTGCATTGTGACACTCCACGATGTACTGCAATGTCACGTTGCATTGTGACATACCACGATGTACTGCAATGTCATGTTGCATTGTGACACACCATGATGTACTGCAATGTCATGTTGCAGTGTGACACACCATGATGTACTGCAATGTCCTGTTGCATTGTGACACACCACGATGTACTGCAATGTCATGTTGCACTGTGACACACCACAATGTACTACAATGCCATGATCTAGAGTCACAATGTCATGTTTTACCTATTAAGGAGAATCAACAGGATTCTGTATATTTGTGTAGTATACTGTTACACATGATGAATTGATAGAAATAAAACAACAGGACGTACATTCGGCGGCTTAGTATTACACTTTATTCATTCATTACGAAATATCAATAAAATAATAATGCTAGTACATAATACATGTAAAATAGACAAGATATAAATAACAAGAAATATTGTACATTATGAGCTAAGACAGAATTGCTACAAAATATTGTAGTCTTACAGATTGCCACGTGGTTACAATGACAGTTATTCAAAGTCAAGGAGTTAATAGTCTACTTCTGCTTTTGCAAATTCTAGTAAGGATAGATACCAATGAAATAGTTTAAATTAAATGAGTTCATCATTAGGCCAGCCTAAAATATTTGTGGTAATCTAAATTGCTCAATTTCTGTGGGTTTCTATATGACAATCATTATATACAATATTTAATTATTTTAGAGATTTTTAGATATTGGGACAAAAAAAATCCTGATTTGAAGAGACAAAAAATATGAGTAGATCAGATTTTTTATGAGTAGATCAGGTAACTATGATAAATAATTGTATACAGGTGGCTAAACATCTTGAACTATACTGAAAACAACAGCCCTATACAAGAACAAATATTGCACCCGTGAATAAATTATATCTCATTCCATATTTACCCTACTGAATCAAGATTCACACCCAGTACCTAGTTCAAGTACCCGGTCTGGTAAGGCTGGGACAGAAAAATCCATGCCAATAGTAGAGAATGTTGTGTTGCCATGGATACAGAGTAATTGATATTTCTGAGAACTTTACAACACATTTGAGAACGACACTTGCATAAAATAAGGTAACCCAGTCATTTCCAGTTATTCAAATTTTATGTTGGTGTAAAATTATACACAACAAAAAACAGAAATTTAAAAAATGGATGAAAAGCTTCAATTTTTATGTCAATAATAAACAACTTTTGAAATCAAACTCTATATACAATGAAATCAAATAATGAGAACGCTAGAACTATAAAGAGATCCAAAAGTTGAAAAATTTGCAGATTTATGTAAATTGCACGTTCATGAATCCAAATCGACAACATAATATAACCCCAAGCAACATAAAATATACATCTTTGAACAAATAGTGTGGTGACAAATCAAAAAATTTACAGCACTGATCAGATCTTTCATCATTAAGAACAAAGGTCATAGAGAAAGGAACAGGGGTACAACTGTTAACAAAATGAAAACTTGGTTTAGCCTGAAGAGTTAAGGGCATGCATACTAAATAAGCAAACCTTTACAAATGGTGTTATATCTGTTTATTTTAAATCTGAAATAACAGGATTTCAATTGCTCGACATTCCTTGTACATGTAACAAGAAAATGTATCGACCAAATCCCTTTTTTGATTTTCAATAAACTATGGGGACTAAGCATATAAAACTAAATGGAAACAACCTGTGACAGACACGTCACTGGATAGTTAACAGACTGTACTCAGAACTCAGAGGCTTGTGTTTTAAGACTGGTCACCAATCTCAAATTTACAACCTCCCACCCTAGGTCCTCTTGTTGCACAAGGCATACAGACTGCCATGTATCTGTAACAGGTCTATGTATATAAACCATGTTTTACAACCTTTGACCCAGTACTATTTAATACAGTTCTCCAATATCTGTAAAATCACCTTTAGCTTACCATACATAAACATTTACCAGTATATTTAAACCAATATTATCATGTGCATTTTTTAATACCATTTATCTAACAAGAACAGCTCAACAAATATAAAACACTATAACTGTATGAAGATATATCTGAGTCGGAGTAACTTTGATTTGTGTCTACAGATTATATTACCGAACAATTGATATCATATACAGAGTTATCTCCACTTTGAACATCAATGCAATAGGAGAGGTCCACACTGGCCATATATAGATTACACAGAAACAAACAGTGTGACCATATTTCATAAAGATGGGTTAAAAATGTGGCCTCCAAAGTGTGAAATATGGCATTTTTGATAACCCAAGGGCACATAACTCTAGACCTGCTAGTCTGATCTGGCCCAACATGGATCTTGCTTGGGGTCTTACAAGTACACACATTCTGTAGGAATAAGATTAGGATTGGTGGAACAATGAAGGAGCAAGATAACTCTTGATCTGATACACTGATCTGGCCCATAACAAAACTCGGTCAAGACCTAATGGCCATATACATTGTAGCCAAGTATGGTTATGATTGCTCAAGAAATGTGGATACTAGAGTGTAAACAATCACATTGTGGACGACGAACAAATGGGCGACAGAGGTAGGTTTTTTAAGTTTATCGATGAACATGGCATTTGTGGCATATTCCATGAGTTGGTCGCATAACTGCAATTATTTTTTTAAGTATGGCCTAATCAAAACATCTTGTTATATAAAATAATTACATACATATACACTTACGTTGAGGTCAATATGTAGATTTATTGACCTGTTTAAAGTGTTAATGACCAAGGAATCACATCCTGTCAGGTCAACTAAACTACATAAGGACCATACACATACCAGGAGTCCTCAATCATTACATATTATACCCCCCATACACATACCAGGAGTCCTCAATCATTACATATTATACCCCCCTACCCCATACCAGGAGTCCTCAATCATTACATATTATACCCCATACACATACCAGGAGTCCTCAATCATTACATATTATACCCCCCTCCCCCATACACATACCAGGAGTCCTCAATCATTACATATTATACCCCCATACACATACCAGGAGTCCTCAATCATTACATATTATACCCCCCGTACTCATACCAGGAGTCCTCAATCATTACATATTATACCCCCCATACACATACCAGGAGTCCTCAATCATTACATATTATACCCCCATTCACATACCAGGAGTCCTCAATCATTACATATTATACCCCCCCATACACATACCAGGAGTCCTCAATCATTACATATTATACCCCCCATACACATACCAGGAGTCCTCAATCATTACATATTATACCCCCCATACTCATACCAGGAGTCCTCAATCATTACATATTATACCCCCCCCCATACACATACCAGGAGTCCTCAATCATTACATATTATACCCCCCATACTCATACCAGGAGTCCTCAATCATTACATATTATACCCCCCATTACTCATACCAGGAGTCCTCAATCATTACATATTATACCCCCCATACTCATACCAGGAGTCCTCAATCATTACATATTATACCCCCATACACATACCAGGAGTCCTCAATCATTACATATTATACCCCCCATACTCATACCAGGAGTCCTCAATCATTACATATTATACCCGTGTTACAATTTTCTACAATTGCTACTAAGCGTTGATCAGCCATACAGACAGATTGTCATTTGGTACATTCCACTTTATTTGTGTGCTGTATGTTCATGTCTTTAAAATTACAGCAAGCCAGTAAACAGGAATTTTTTACATCATGATAATTATCTGCGGACCTCGGCCAGCAGTGTTCCCGGACCATCAAAGGCTTTTCCAGCAGGGTAGTATTCAATTGTTGCATGTATTGGAACATGAAATGTTGGTCAACAACAATGTACTCGGCTAAAATCACAAAAAAATACTCTTATAAGTCTGACAGCGGGAATTTGATGGTGGATCATGTTGAATGACAGCTGAATAATTTTGGGTAAAACATTGATAATGTGCTTTATCTTTTTTATATTTAAAAACATAAATACACTGCCCTCCAAAGTTCCTTCGCACTTGAATATTTTGAATTTCGTTACTTCTTTCTATGTATGACCATGAAGTAAAATTATTCATCCCACTTCTGTGATGGATAGTGAAGAATTAACAATTTGCACATCTCAGCAGCAGCATCAATCAGCCTGCACCCAAAACAATGGATGTGTGTAACTGATTGATCTGACACAGAAAATAAGATAATTTGTTTCAGTATATATTTATAAATACTTCTACAGAAAAGTATTGCGGAGTCAAAAAGCATTTTCAATTCATTGCATGTGAAACAAATATGAAAACTGTTAACACCTTAATTGAAATGGGAAATTGTCAAAGTGTGAAGATCATTTTGGAGGGCAGTGTACATTTAATAATAAGGATAAGACAAATTGCTTCTAAGAAACTGTAACTAATAATAAATGGATCTAGATTTACACACCAAGTACATTCTTGTAGTGACTATCATGGGGTTCTAACAGCTGAATGTTCTCAATCTTGAAGATTTGTCGGGGTATTACAGTAATAAATAGTAGTGGGCTCGGATTGTCATAAAAACAAACTCGTAGTTTGAGCAGAAGTCATGTCAAATTATCTCAATCACTCAGCTGCTCTGATTGAAGCTTCAATGACCCAACATTATCGGATACAGGCATCTGATTATCTGGACTATTAAAACACATTCGTACACAAAACGTTTCGTACCAGTAATGATTCGGCCCCTCCACCCTGGAGCCTGAAAATCCGGATTTCCGGAACTTGAGATTCCCAGTTCTATATTGTATATTATTAAATAGCTTATACAAATTATTTAATGTAATATAAACATACGATATAAAGTATAATGTTAACAGAAACTAAAAATGGTGTATTATCCAAAATCACTGAATCAATCTAATAAATTCAAGCCCAGCATTGAACAGTAACAACGTATATAAAGTGACGTCAACATCTTGTTATCACCAAACAATAATATTAAAAAAGATGCAAGGCGACATCCTACGACGTCAACAATTTCCTTGAAGATTTGAGCATTTAAGTCTTGAGTGTGACGTTTGGGACTAAACCCAGTCATTCCTCTTATAATCAAACATAAATTTCAAAGAAAATGGACCAAAATTACTATTCAATATTAATTTGACATTCTCATGCAATTCCAGTCAAATTTTGCCACTAACAGACAAATAGGAGAAATGATAAGATAGTTCCCACATGTACAATAATTACCTCCCTTGTTCTTAATCATCCGCCATTTTGATAGGCAAAACTGATAAGCACTTATATAGAAGTATTTCCAAAATATATGATAATTCAGAAAATATCAAAGAGAATTTGCATGTGACAACCAGATTTTCTTCAATTTTCCGAGTCAACTGCCCACATGAGCGTAATGAATAAGAATTGTTTTATTTATCTGATTATTTTATGATGGTTTACATTATATTCCCTATAAACTTTAAGGAAAATTGTCTACCAAAATGGCCGACTGTTCAGAACAAGGGAGGTAAATGTTGTAAATGTGGGAACTATGTATTGTGATTTGAGATATCCGTTATAATCCTGGGCCTCGATTTTCACATTGTAAATATAAACACCAAGTACAAGAGTTAAATGTATATGTAACAAAATAAACAGTTCTGTTTATGTACAAATTTACATCTAAAAACCTGCATCCACTTTTATCAGTAAACAAATAAGTAATTTGAATCAATCAAATTATAAAGTACATAAATTCCATTGCACAAGAAATATACAACAACACGAAGCAAGAAATATCAATAAATATATCAAACATATTTTAAGAAAAACAAAAATGTTCACACATAAACCTACGGGTTCATTTTACTTTATGATTATGAAAGTCGTATTTGTATGTATGATAAGTATCAAACGATACTGGCAATATTGAGGCAACATAGGACGATTCCGAGGAGAGAAAGTAAAGCTTTCACCCAACATTTGGAAAATATTTAAATTACCAATAATCAGATTATTATAATACGTAGGATATTACTGACATCACAATGTGATAAAAATATCCACAAGAAATATCTCAAAATTACCAAACAAATTACTGACATCAACTGACAATTCACCCGACAGATCACATTGTCTGACATCAACTGACAATTCACCTGACAGATCACATTGTC
Organism: Mactromeris polynyma; assembly: GCA_032209605.1. Lineage (NCBI taxonomy): Eukaryota > Metazoa > Mollusca > Bivalvia > Venerida > Mactridae > Mactromeris > Mactromeris polynyma. The sequence continues at coordinate 5,281,842 of JASFXZ010000028.1, forward strand.
TGACATCAACTGACAATTCACCCGACAGATCACATTGTCTGACATCAACTGACAATTCACCTGACAGATCACATTGTCTGACATCAACTGACAATTCACCCGACAGATCACATTGTCTGACATCAACTGACAATTCACCTGACAGATCACATTGTCTGACATCAACTGACAATTCACCCGACAGATCACATTGTCTGACATCTACTGACAATTCACCTGACAGATCACATTGTCTGACATCTACTGACAATTCACCTGACAGATCACATTGTCTGACATCAACTGACAATTCACCTGACAGATCACATTGTCTGACATCAACTGACAATTCACCTGACAGATCACATTGTCTGACATCTACTGACAATTCACCTGACAGATCACATTGTCTGACATCAACTGACAATTCACCTGACAGATCACATTGTCTGACATCAACTGACAATTCACCTGACAGATCACATTGTCTGACATCTACTGACAATTCACCTGACAGATCACATTGTCTGACATCAACTGACAATTCACCTGACAGATCACATTGTCTGACATCAACTGACAATTCACCTGACAGATCACATTGTCTGACATCTACTGACAATTCACCTGACAGATCACATTGTCTGACATCAACTGACAATTCACCTGACAGATCACATTGTCTGACATCAACTGACAATTCACCTGACAGATCACATTGTCTGACATCAACTGACAATTCACCTGACAGATCACATTGTCTGACATCTACTGACAATTCACCTGACAGATCACATTGTCTGACATCTACTGACAATTCACCTGACAGATCACATTGTCAAGTGAGTAGTAAATAAGAAATTCAGTAACTTTGTGGTAACTACGAAGTCGATTAACAACAAACACAAAGAAATGGTATTACATATAGTCGAAGTTCTAAATAATCGATTTTATTGCATTTGCATTAGACTAATATTTGTTGTACACAACTAAATAATAACATCACTGAATATTGGCAAGTCTTAATAATAATTTCTTAATTATTTGTTAAATACACCCATGAGGATTTGATTTTTTCAAACCTAAATGTAATTCAACAAATCATTTAAAATAGAAATTGCATTACTTGTGCATGTTTTGAAATCATGATGATTGTAACAATGCCGTTTTTTTAAGGACATAAAAGAGTACCTGTATTTTGCTGATTTTAATTCCATTATAATATGAAAGCACCAAACAAACCCAGGTATTTAATTAGAAATTCAGATAAAGTATAGCACCCAACAATATGCAACCTGGGAAACAGTTTCTAGAAATGGTATCAAATGATCAGGGACCAAAACAGAGGAAATCTGAAAATTCCTTAGACGTCCCCATTAGTGCAGGAAACTTATAGATCACAATTAGCTAAGTTCCGTGGCATGTATTCCTGACATCAAATAATATTAAAACAATGACATTGTATTTATCAACCTGAACATTGGCGTATTGCTTCATCTAAAATAACCTTCAATTGAAGAGCTTCAATGTGAATTTGGATATAACGAATAAAAATGTAATACAGTCAAACCTGTGTTAAAGACCACCTGCAAACAAAGACCACTATTGCAAAACCTGTCTGCAAAGACCACCAATTTTATCTCCCATCAGACCATTTTCAATGATATTTAATCTGTTAATAGAGACCACCTGTAAACAAAGACCACATTGTGCTGTTCCCATGGGTGGTCTTTACAGACAGGTTTGACTGTACTATGAATCCCTATTTGTTGAGAAGAATCATTCAATAGAGGCATTCATTTCACATGCTTGTATACATGATAATCAAAACAATAAACACACAGAAATTTTAAAAATATTATAAATCATAGTATATATGAAATTTTGAAAAAAATCCAGTTCTTAACAAAATCATGCATATTTTACATTAACAACATTTAAAAGTCATAACAACATCCATTCATAGAACAATACCAATTTGAAACACATTGAGTAAAGATAAATAAAAACAAGAATTACTAAAAGTATACACAACATTACTAGGCCTGTCGAAACAGCTGTTGATACAACCATTTCCGGGTAATTTTCCTTGACATCATTTAGTACACTCAGTAATTTTCCTAGACATTATTTTGGACACTCGGTAATTATCTGTAACATCATTTTGGACACTCAGTAATTTTCCTTGACATCATTTTGGACACTCAGTAATTTTCCTTGACATCATAAAAAATTCATATAGTTCACTCAGTAATTTTCTGAGACATCATTTTGGACACTCCGTAATTTTCCGTAACATCACTATAAGAACTGTTCTGGCTCAGTAATTTTCCGTAACATCACTATAAGAACTGTTCTGGCTCAAAAAAATTCCGTAACCTCACTATAAGAACTGTTCTGGCTCAGTAATTTTCCATAACATCACTATAAGAACTGTTCTGTTCAGTAATTTTCCACTGTTCACCTTGAGTATATACTTTCCACATGCTGCCCCAGTGTTCCAGTGGATCACACAAAGGAATATGTATTTTCCACAGCACGACCGAGTCCTTGTTGACTTCCATGTTGCTGCTGTCCATGTTCCCTCATAACATTCTCTATTGATTCAGTTCTAGCACGTATTGAACCACTTATCACAATTATGTCCCTTGCATCCCCTCCTGTCCCACCAGAGTTACTTCCCCTAGAACTAAGATTCGGATTTGAATTAGATCGCTGTTCCAAGCTGCCAGGAGCTGGCGACCCTCGAGGTGGGGTCAGCTGTCTATCCAGGGACACTACATAGTCTGTTAAGGTAACGTCTGATGTTCCCCCGGATTCAAGAGGTATAGGGTGTGTTCGAAAATGCTCCAGCATATCAAATATAGAATTAAACCAGAGATGTTGGACCCGGCATTGTCCGTCGTTATTGATAGTCATACGTAGATGCTGAAAAAATAAAAAAAATATTAGAAAATCTATGAATCTTAGGCCATGCTTATTAAAAATGTCTGTTTTGGCATAACTCTACCTACTTATGATAATGGCCCCCACTCGAAAAGTTGTTTACGTGTATGAGGGGGAAATTTTGACAGCGTATTACTAGCCGAACTTGAATGACCAGAAAAATTTACAAGTGGGCTGGGATGGCCCTGTGTATTTATTCGCTCATCAGAGTACGTAGGCGTTTTTTGCTGAATTAGACTTATGTGTCAATGAATTTGTCTAGCTAGGTTCAGTTAAAATCCACTAGATAGAAAGAGATGTTGTTTATATATTCCACTACTAGCATATAAGAAACAAAACCTATCCTCCGACGGCCATTTTTTTGGACAGAACTTGATAATTTACGCCATATTGTAAGAAGACAACTAGACAATACTACACACCAAGTATCAAAGCTCTATGCTTCATGGTTTTAGACAAAAAGATTTTTAAAGTTTACAATTTTAAATCTATTTTTAGATCAAGTGACCTACTAGCAGCTAAACAATGAAACCATGTATATAACTTTGAAAGAGGACCATTCCAAAAGTCAGTCAAAAGTTTAGGAGGACATGTCATTCATAGTTTCCACCCTATACATACAGGAAACAAGGCCCCGATCAGGCGGGCGACGGACAGCCATCATTCCTAATAGCTTCATGCTCGTGCGTGCTAATAAATAAAATATTCAAGAATTTACATTTTGGGTATTAGAATGAAGAACCAATAAAAACAGCTGCTATGTAATTTGCTTTAAACATTAATATAAGCCCTACCACCAAAGGTTTATTATATGATTTTCATTGTACAAGAAATAATATAGTCAACTTCAGCAAAATCTCAAATTTAGAAGTTTAACGAAATCAGGGCGTGGTTTAACATTTACCTTTGCTCGAGCCTGAAAGTTGAACGTGAGCACATATTCTCCTTTGCGTGTTTCACTCTGTCGTACAAGGAACACGCCGTGACCTGAAGTGCCTTGTTGTAACACGAGCTGAGCGGCTTCTAACCGACTCAATGTCCCATGAAACCATGGATACTCGCGTAGCATCTCATCAATATTGTGTTCCCCACCTACTTGATCATGATGGTCTAAAATAAATAATAAATTCATTACATACAAACAAGTACATGAACATTATTTTCATGACGACATAAACAAAATTGCGCCATGTAAGTTTTCTGGAACTTCAGTACAATATCAACAAAATCGACATATGAGCGCCGCTGTACGATTTCGAACCTCTTCCTTAAAGTGACGTCATTTCCAGAAAATGTCACATGTGACGTCACCATGTACTGACAGTAAGCAAAATTTGCCCCATATGGCATTATGAAATCGAAGTGACCATATGGAGTAAATATTGGTTCCTGCTTGCAAATGGTGACATCACATGTTGCGTTGACTTGAAATGACGTCACTAACAGAAGAGGTTGTAAATCCCATAGCGGCGCTCATATACAGACTATTTATGATAATCTGGAAAGTGAAATCTTGAAATACATTTAACAAGGAAATTCGAATACTCGAAATTCGTCAACATTTACTCTTGATAAATATTTAAAAATTGTGATTTCTTGAACATGCAGCAAGTCGAAAAATGTGATAATTTGGACATTTATTTTGATCCCCTTATACACAAATTGGCTTAAATCAGTAGCCAAAACTCAGATACAATGTCGTCGTATTTTTCACACTTCTGACAATTTTCGTGCCTCTCATAATTATCTTGTCAAATTATGAAAAAGATGAGATCAAAAGTCTTGACATGTATCGAGTAATCTACAACTGCGTTAACCAAGCAGTTTAAGTAATATTGGAAAAAAATGAAAATAAACAATTTCATTGAAATATATCCCCTGTTTTTTTCATTTACAAAGTTATTGGTAATATTCGCAACAAAAGTTATTATTATGACACCGAGTAAAATGGCACTCCTGCCAAAGACGTGATCATTTCAAGGATGTGAATTTTTTTTTTCGTTCATCCATTGAGGACTCAAGATATCACAAATAGACTGTAACCACAAAACATAATTAATCTTACTTTCGTAGCCAGTAGGATAATTGAATGAGCGGGGACTTGAACCAGCAGGTCGTGGAGGTATTTCAGGCGGGTTACTGGATACGCTGCCTTGTGAAGAACTTCTTAGTGCCGGGCCCAGCACCGGGGAACCTAGATAATGTAAAAGTATTTTATTATAGGACAGTCTAGGCTAGCACAACCACTGGCTATACAAACACCAAACTCAGAACTAAAATTGTCCCAAAAATAACAAATTTTATAATATAATTCCATTAGTCTCAAATTACTTATTTTTTGACCACATCTGGGTCCTGTTTCATTATCATTTTCATCTTTCTTTATCATAACTCTTTTCGTATCTGAAATTTTCATTTTAAGAAGATTTTAAGAATTTCCTAAACCAATGCAGAAAGCATTTCTTCGATTCCTTTTCTTCAGATTTTCATGTACCCCTCGTCCGTTTACATTATAGATAAAAATGGCAGAGTTAAGACAAGTGTAGGCTACTTTATCTTAAAGTAATGCAAAAAGTTAAGAAATACATAGGTAAGAAAAGTTTACTGAAACGCTTTTCTTAGCAAAGAATTTCTTAAGAAATTTCTTAAGCTAAGAAGTTGCTTAAGAAGGTTAATGAAACAGTACCCTGGCTTTCAACTTTTGAAAACTAGAACAGTCGATATAAAGTACAGACTTAATTACACAAAGTCATGTTTTCTGAAAATAAGTTCAATGAATTAAGTAAGCTATAAGAACAACTGTAATTTTTCCCTGTAAAGCACGAGTGTCTTCACCTCATTAGCTATCTCACTAGTGAATTAATTAATGAAAATAGTTCACCGATTTATTTTCTCATTATTTCAGATGGACCATACACTCAGCAACATTTCTAATTGGACACTTCATATTTATTTACACACCATATATATCACGTTTTATTACTTTTAATTTTATGGTTATTAGTGTTGAACTGTCGTAAAATTCACGTGAGAATCAATATGTATTCTGAACAGTTGAACGAAGAAAGTATTTATGTGATGGTGTTTGCATTGTTGAATTTTCATTCACTGTTAAATAATATCAATAAAATCGAAGTGACCAATTAGAAATTTTGCTGAGTGTAATGTGGGCCTCACACTCTACATCCCTATATAGGAGCACACATAGCAGGGCCTCCACTCTACATCCCTATATAGGAGCACACATAGCAGGGCCTCCACCCTACATCCCTATATAGGAGCACACATAGCGGGGCCTCACACTCTACATCCCTATATAGGAGCACACATAGCAGGGCCTCACACTCTACATCCCTATATAGGAGCACACATAGCAGGGCCTCCACTCTACATCCCTATATAGGAGCACACATAGCAGGGCCTCCACTCTACATCCCTATATAGGAGCACACATAGCAGGGCCTCCTAATTTCTAATGACCCTGCTGATGGGACTCCAATTATTACCAATAACAACCACAATGTGATAGCAAATATGTTCCTTATAATTGTATTAATTTCCTATGGGTGAATTAATTACTGTCCTTATATACATGTACATAAATGATTAAACTACAATTATGTCCTTGTACACTTAGATTCATGCAGTAATACTGAACAACAGAATTTATAAGGCTCTCATACATAATGACAATTAGGCAAGTTTTGTGACAATGCATTCCCTCTAACTAAACGATCACAAAACATCCCTTTAACATTTTTCAAATATCTGAGTTTTCCTGACGTCCTGTACACCAATTCAAATAATCAAAGTACATTATTTCGAGATATCAACAAATATTTTATATACATGTTGAATTTCAACATAATTAGCTGGTATAGGGACACCACTTTAATATTCCTTAACTTAATTTATGAGATAGACAAATGCAAATGAATCAGGATGCACAGCAAACAATAACAATATATTTCAATTTGTTTCATAATTTTTTAACATATAATTATGTACATGAAGTATACATGGTTCATACAGAACTTCCTGAAAAAATTCAAGGACTTTTCAAGGACTTTTCAAGTACCTTTTCCCCATTTTCAAGGACTAAAAATGTAGATATTTTCAGCATAGAGAAGAAGGGATCCAGAGTATTTTTCAAGTTTACTCCCCCAAGATGTCCTGGAGCGCGAGAATTACTTTAAGAGGGCATAAAAGGTCTTAATAACCGTACCATACTGTATTACCATACTATCACTCACTTGGCCCTGTCGAAAATAGGTCTGTCATTTTTCCACATATTTTCATCATTCTTGGTATGTTTGTATGTTTTTTCTCCTCCAAAATTTAAGTACTTTTCAAGGAGTTTCGGCTGTTACAAATTTAAGTAGTTTTCAAGGAGTTTCGGCTGTTACAAATTTAAGTAGTTTTCAAGGAGTTTCGGCTGTTACAAATTTAAGTACTTTTCAAGGAGTTTCGGCTGTTACAAATTCAAGTAGTTTTCAAGGAGTTTCGGCTGTTACAAATTTAAGTAGTTTTCAAGGAGTTTCGGCTGTTACAAATTCAAGTAGTTTTCAAGGAGTAGGCATCAAATTCAAGGACTTTTTAAGACTGTGCGAACCTTGTCTATAACTTTTTTACAAGTTTTTCCGCCATTTTTCAGTCACATACGGCAGCAAGTTGACAACTTCAACACTACATAAGGATGTGACCTGTCCAGCCTTGGATTTGAACCTAGACTTTCCGAGTGATGGCTTAACACTCTTACCACTGAGCTTACCGGGGCGGGCTCTAACATCAATAAAACACAACTGAAGAATAAATATAAATTTTTCTACAAAACAAGTCATACGAATAAATTTAAATAGAATAGTTAAAATATAAATACCCGTATTGACTCTATTAACCGTGCCTGACGGTGCAGACGGCAACCTGGGACGTCTGAAAGAGAATTTTTTAAACATGTTTATTCACAAATTTCGTTGTTCAGGAGATGAAGTAACAACTAAGCAATCAATTTGAAATCCTCACTGATATATATAGCAGTGTTCAGTTCCAGGAACATCTACACAAATGATACAGAAATCGTGTCCTGAGAATATCAGAATTAGCGACATCGCCGACGTGCATGTAAAATCACTTACATGAAAGTCCAGCTCATAACGTACATTATAATTACCGCTGACACGCAGGCTTAGTGGGAGGTCTGACGCGAAGTATGATCATTGTAAATAACTGTGAACATTTTCTATAAAAATAGCCAAACTGTTGAAACAAATATAATGCATGACAACAAAAATCAATACAAAGTAAAAGTCACTAAAATATGACATACATGTACCTGTAGAGCTTTCTGAAAATACGGTGTTTTTTTTAGGGCCTTTTTGGGGCCGAAATTCGGACCCATTCCCCTCACTCAAAAGTATGTTTTTTTCCCCTATTCACTGTTAAAATTCCCCTCCTACAGCTTTTTTTTTAAATTGGAGATATGTTGCAAGTATTTTTTATGTTTTTAGTCAGAAAGATAGAAACATTGACCTGTAATGAAACTAACTAATCTGTTGCATATTTACATCACTGCAACAAAGAAGTGTAGTGAATACAGACACAGAAATGTATACTTTGTTATGCACATTATTTTCCCCCTATTTTCCCCTCACAACGCTATTTTCCCCTATTTAAGGGCCCCGCCAGCATTCCCCTAGAAGTGAAAAGAAACACTGCAATAGTACATTTCTTGGCATTCATGAATTTAGATAAACTTAAGAGTGACTGCTCCCTTGACCAGTAGCTATACATCAGAGAAAAATGTCTTGTATATAATAATCTGGTATTTTGACCAAGCATGAAGGAAAATTTGTAGCATGGCCAAGTGTTCTGCCGAGACCGAATGTTAGTGACAAGTTTGCCGATAACATTAATATGTTGTGTAAAATATCATCTACTGGTGCAAATACTGTCGCAGTCGAAAATATATGAGTACAAATGGGGGCTTTATTATGGCCAAATCACGTTTAATCGTCACGATTAGTGAATATTACGCAACAGGAAGTAACAAAGGCATGCAGTCAAATCTAATGTGATTGGATGTTTTCAGCGTATCTACCAATGAACTAATTTGTTATGTATATCGCAAGTGTCAAATAAATAGCGTCTTCTGTAAAGTAAAAACTAGAACAAATAAATTTTTTTTAGTCAATTAAAGGACCTGTCTAAGAGAAATGAATTATTATAATAAAATAATAACGCAAGGTAAACATGTTGAGCCCGTCAATGATGCAGAGATTAAGAGAATGCGGTTATATATATAACGCTATACAGTGCATAACAAAAACCATTTGATAATGTAATCCTAAGATCTACAGACTTGAAGCATCAGCTAAAAAAGTGCCGGTTTGGTTGAAAAGCTAATACACATGTTATAAATACTAACAGTATAATTTCCAAGAGAAATTTGTAGATAAACAGTTGTTCCTTTGAGTTTTATTTCAAAAACCGACACTAGTCGATATTTATTGAATATGTGGCTAGACAGGCCTTTTTCTATAGTTCCCATGGGTCAGACTATCTGACCCATTCCCAAAGCCAAATATATGTGTTTAATCAGAAATAAGAATTCCCAATCAGAAGCACCTTCGAAAAATCATCTACTGGAGCGACCTGGTGATATCTTGAAGCTCTTTGAATAACTCTCGTCATTATTGTCCCTTGTGTCATAAATGTTTACGGACATTTTTTGTGATAAGAAATGTAAATAAGAATGCTTGTTAATATAGAATTGAGATATGAAAAACCTGTATTTTTAGCTTAGAAAATTCTTAAAATTGGAGTAGAGGTGATTAATGTTTTCTCAAATTGGCAAATTTTACGACAGAAACTTTCCCAATTTATCTAGGGTCTTTTTCCCAAAATGGACAGAAAAAGGCCTGCTACATTTAACTGAAGGTTAGTAGAAGAGCCTGAGCTTTCATGATAACAAACAAATATGTATTCCAGTATACTCTGACAAAGACTGCCTTATGTACTGGCGAACTCAGATTAGGAACGACTGCACTAGTTTTTAGTTAATAAGAACTAACTGATACGTCACATTTCCTACTAGCCGCAGCCGTGGTCCAGTGGTTAGTGCACTTGACTTGTAACCCGGCGATCCGGGTTTGATTCCTGGTCGCGGCAGGTCATACCCTTCCATGAAAATTTGATAAAAATGTCGATTTTCCTCCACATGTGGAGAAGTTGCCGGCTCCTTGTGGAAGGGTAAGTTAGTACTGGTAAGAATTCAGTCCAGGAAAAACTGGTTAGGTGAACCGGCCACCGTATATAACTGAAATATCGTTGAGAAACGGCGTTAAACCCGATGAAACTATCAAACGTCACATTTCCTAACTACAATGTTTTCATACTTACACAGCGGGCGTGACATCATCAGCTTCAATATTGTCGACTGGTTCCGGGGAGATACATATTTTAAGCTCGTCCAACCATGATAACATTTCACTGGAGGACGTGGCTTCTATCACATATTCTGTGGTCCCTTGACCCTTAAATCATGAAAAATGCACGTAAATAAAACATCCGTAATTTTTTTGGTAGAATTTTATGGCAGTATGGTTTTTCAATTTTTGTTCAGCTGCCCGGTGATTGTAATAATTTTTTTTCTGCTCTGATTTTTAAATACAGACATTTGCGTACTTTCTTTTCATAATATTTCCTCAGTGACACTTGTGATTGACTTTCTGATTACTTGATTGATTGATTGAATGATCGATTAATTGATTGACACACCGACCAAAAATTAAATTATTGTAGATGATACAAAATTGAGGTGGATATATATCCACTTGATAACACAGTAACACCGCACTGAACGACCATCTCAAAATGAAGGATACCTCATGAATAACTCTGTATTAATCATGCACTCATGCATCTTAAAAAAAGATGGTTGGCGCAATTTGAAGGTTAACATTTGTTGCGCAACAAACAAAATACCAAGATGTCACAATTGCTGGTCATTCCAGATCAAAAATGGATTTCGGTCAATTCACCCAAATTCAGTGGATTTTGGTAAGGTAACGTACCCCTCATGGAAAAGTTAACCAATCTGTGTCAAGGTTATAAACGTTGTTCAAATTGCCTTGATGGTTAACTTAAGATTGGATTGGTTTACACAACACTGATATGCAAATAGCAAAACCATGTGCGTACGGCTGCGCCGAAAAATCCTACTGTATAAAATAAATTTAGTTCACTTTATAAAAGAATTAAGTTCATGTAATTAACAACTGTTTTGAAAAGAGCTGCAACCAAATGGACATAAAAAGGATTTTAAACTGGAACCATGAGTTTTACAACCAGATGTGATGGCTTATTTGTTAATTTTCTTTCAATTAACAGATTACAACTGATCAGATAAATCCCTATGATGATGGCAAGATTACAAGGTTTTCCGAAATTAATTAAAATAATTTCAACATAACAATAAAGTACTTAGTGAATTATATTGAGATAATGGATGAAAAACAAAACATATAAGATAACCAAATTATGCATGATAATGCAGTCAAACAGTTTCCACGATTGTCATACATCAGGATGGATCCCTGACCTAACATCTGGATGGATCCCTGACCTAACATCTGGATGGATCCCTGACCTAAAATCTGGATGGATCCCTGACATCACATATAGATGGATCCCTGACCTAACATCTGGATGGATCCCTGACATCACATCTAGATGGATCCCTGACCTAACATCTAGATGGATCCCTGACATCACATATAGATGGATCCCTTACCTAACATCTGGATGATTCTGATCTCTGATCCCCAGAGACGTGATTGGTTCTCATATTCCTCACATCCAGATGGTTCCTACTCGCCCCACACCTGACCAACTCACATACACACTTGGATGGTTCCTGACCCCACACACCTGGTTGGTTCCTGCCCCCCATACACTGTAATGGCTCCTTACCCCTTACACACCTGGTTGGTTCCTGCCCCCCCCCCATACACTGGAATGGCTCCTTACCCCTCACACACCGGGATGGTTCCTGCCCCCCCCATACACTGGAATGGCTCCTTACCCCTCACACACCGGGATGGTTCCTGACCCCCCATACACTGGAATGGCTCCTTACCCCTCACACACCGGGATGGTTCCTGACCCCCATACACTGGAATGGCTCCTTACCCCTCACACACCGGGATGGTTCCTGACCCCCCATACACTGGAATGGCTCCTTACCCCTCACACACTTGGTTGGTTCCTGCCCCCCCATACACTGGAATGGCTCCTTACCCCTCACACACTGGGATGGTTCCTGACCCCCCATAAACTGGAATGGCTCCTTACCCTTCAAACACCTGGACGGTTCCTGCCCCCCTCATACACCAGGATGGTTCCTGCCCCCCCCCCCATACACTGGAATGGCTCCTTACCCCTCACACACCGGGATGGTTCCTGATCCCCCCATAAACTGGAATGGCTCCTTACCCTTCAAACACCTGGACGGTTCCTGCCCCCCTCATACACCGGGATGGTTCCTGCCCCCCCCCCAAACACTGTAATGGTTCCTTACCCCTCACACATCAGGATGACACCCTATACTACCTCACATACCTATATGATTCCCTACTCCCCCCCCACACACACACCTGGATGGTTCCAAACTCCACTAAATGTCTTTGACAGGAAAAAATGTTGATTTACCTTCAGAACAAACGTGTGTTCATGATCTGGCATTTCTAACGCTGTTGTTATTCGAGCCTCTGAGATCAAGAAGCAGAACAGACCAGACTTTGGTTTGACAGACTGAAATAAAACAAACAATAAGTATTATTCTTTGGCTTAAATACGCTGCTAAAAAAAATCATCCTAAGCCCCATTAAAATGTTTTGAGTAGTTATGGTAAACTAACAATTTTTCAAAACAAATTTATTTACAGTAATATCAACCGAGTTTTATAAATAATCTATAACTTATAGAAATCTAAAAAAATGTACTCTTCTCAAAACTAAATTGTCACCCAAAATATTTTTAAAATGCTATATTCCAGCAATTTATGCTAAGGCCAAAAAAAAAATATCTGTGTTTCGGGTAACCCAACCCTACCTGTCGAAAAAACCCGACCCTAGAGTTTTTTACGACCCTGGAGAATTTTTTTTCGATTTTAATTGTTTTTGAAAAAAAAAAAAAAAAATTTGTCCCTACCCTACCTAGCATTTTTGAAACTGTTACCCTAAACACAGATATTTTTTTTTTTGGCCTAAGGAACTTAAAACAAACACCACGCCTATTCTGTGTAATTTATGTGAAAATCTTATGAATATGGTTAATTATAATTTTTATAAATACAACAATAAATCATAATTTTATGACTCAAAAGTGAAATAATTAACATATTAATTTAAGGTAGCTAAGTTAGTCAATTACTGAAAAGGTAAATAGTTCTCTACAGATATTTAACAACTGAGTTACCAACATATAGGGTATCCATAAATAACTGCTAGTTTACTGTACCTGAATCAACCCTTTGAAATTGGCACAACTCAATTTCTTCTGGGCAGAAATATTTTAGTCAAATTCCCACTCATAATAAAAATAAATTAACATGTACATTACAGAAAGATATTTTAATAAATTGACCGACACATCTGAACCTATCCATTCAAACATAGTGGTCGGGCTAAGCCTAACAAACACGTTATTAAGGATGACCTCATACAAATTTTCCCCGTAATTTATTTTGTTAGAAACTTCAATCCACCATGGTTATTTTGATATATAAATCAAGAGTATATGTTGTCAAATTATAAAATGACAGACATTTAAAATGGTAACATATATTTTAAGACACCCTGTACAATGACCATGACGATATAACCTCTTGGCGAAACGACCTGTCATGACCTGTCATAAGTCATATAATTTACACCGAGCTCACTCAGTCGTTATACGCAGTAAAACCTTCATATATACACAAAATTTCAAAGAGTGACAGCAACAATGATGTTTCAAGATATTTTAACATTTAACCTTACAACCATTTGTATAAAAACAATAGGATTATGGCAAACATTACACATATAAGCACTAGCTGTGTTTTCATATTGTATGAATTAACTTAGCCTATCAGACATATACATGTAGCTACCTGTAACACACAAGGTTAAGGAGGCCCTGTGGCTCAGTGGGTAACGCTGCTGACTACGAATCCGAAGGTCGTGGGTTTGATCCCACATCTCGCCGGATAAAACAGAAATGCTTTTCAGTGTTTCCCACCTAACATAGTACTGGCATGTAACCAGGAAAGTATACTGGGTAGATTCCAGGAAAGTACTGGTTAGATGCCAGATGCACTGTGCAGTGACCGTATTTGGCTTCAAAAATTGTCTGTTTGACCTATACTGCTCTACTGGCAGGTAAATTTTCCCCTTCAGTTTCAAAAAGTATATTTATGGTGTGCAGGGGACATACCGGGTCAACCAAAATACCATAAAGTGCATTATAAAAAATGTGCGCGGTGACGGGCGACCTCATAAACACAGTAATACATACAAAACACAGGGTTCCATTTAACCCTAGAGTTGACCCTTTGACCCCTGGACTTTCCAAAAAGCCACATTTTGACCTACAGGGTTCAAGGTAATTTTTTTCTTCTAAATTAAAAGTAAATATGCTATAAAAGGGTAAAATCCGGCCAAAAATTAGCATTATGACCCTTGAAACTGCTGATGCAGATGTATTTACATAATTTTTAGTGATACAGTTTTTCCAAGTTATCAAAGTTGAAACCATAAACTACATTTTCACTACACCCCTTCATTAGGCCAAACAAATTTAGTGTGATTCCAGTTACATGCCTGAAAAAAATAGGGTAGGTAGGCTTTTTTTTTTTGGGTATTAACGGCTATAATTTAGTGTCGTTGTCGTCGCGCCTAACAGAGTTTCATATGGGACCCACTTTTACGATTTTTTAGGGTCGGCGGGAAAAAATAGGGTCGGTCGGGAAAGGGGAACCACACTTATTTTTTGTTTTGGCCTTACCATGGCTCTACCCTTGGTCCACTGGAAACCTAGGTGATCCACAGACCCCTCACCTTTGTAGTGAATCAATATTAACATATCCTTTCTTTAATGCCCCCTGTTTGTAATCCTTTTATAAAGGATAATAATGTGTTCCTATATATACCTTAGAAAACTACGCAGTAAATTGAAATAACTCTGTTTCTAGATATTCACTGATAATAACAAATTAATTTATCCTAAATAACATGCATAAAAAAGTCAATACAGCGGGGGTTCCATTTGACCCTTTAATTTTCAAAAAAGGCCCTTGGGATTCTGGCTGTCAATTTTTTTCTAAAGTATCGGGGGGGGGGAATTATCAAAATGACCCTTGAGATTCAGCCCCTAGTGGAACCCCTGTATAGTATATCCAGGTACCCCACACCAAGTACTCAGGATAGCCGAAGTATTAATAGATTATTGTGGGGAAAAACAATGTTAAAATCAGATATCATTTTTCAGAAACTGTATCGAATTTTGTACTCATTTTCCCTTTCCTACCACGAAAGTCCTGTGCTGACTGTATGGCTGTGGTTTACATGTGCTGACTTTATGGCTGTGGTTTACATGTGCTGACTGTATGGCTGTGGTTTACATGTGCTGACTGTATGGCTGTGGTTTACATGTGCTGACTGTATGGCTGTGGTTTACATATGCTGACTGTATGGCTGTGGTTTACATGTGCTGACTGCATGGCTGTGGTTTACATGTGCTTACTGTATGGTTGTGTTATACATGTGCTGACTGTATGGCTGTGGTTTACATATGCTGACTGTATGGCTGTGGTTAACATGTGCTGACTGTATGGCTGTGGTTTACATGTGCTGACTGTATGGTTGTGGTTAACATGTGCTGACTGTATGGCTGTGGTTTACATGTGCTGACTGTATGGCTGTGGTTTACATGTGCTGACTGTATGGTTGTGGTTAACATGTGCTGACTGTATGGCTGTGGTTTACATGTGCTGACTGTATGGCTGTGGTTTACATGTGCTGACTGTATGGCTGTGGTTTACATGTGCTTACTTTATGGCTGTGTTTTACATGTGCTGACTGTATGGCTGTGGTTTACATGTGCTGACTTTATGGCTGTGGTTTACATGTGCTGACTGTATGGCTGTGGTTTACATGTGCTGACTGTATGGCTGTGGTTTACATGTGCTGACTGTATGGCTGTGGTTTACATATGCTGACTGTATGGCTGTGGTTTACATGTGCTGACTGCATGGCTGTGGTTTACATGTGCTTACTGTATGGTTGTGTTATACATGTGCTGACTGTATGGCTGTGGTTTACATATGCTGACTGTATGGCTGTGGTTAACATGTGCTGACTGTATGGCTGTGGTTTACATGTGCTGACTGTATGGTTGTGGTTAACATGTGCTGACTGTATGGCTGTGGTTTACATGTGCTGACTGTATGGCTGTGGTTTACATGTGCTGACTGTATGGCTGTGGTTTACATGTGCTTACTTTATGGCTGTGTTTTACATGTGCTGACTGTATGGCTGTGTTTTACATGTGCTGACTTTATGGCTGTGGTTTACATGTGCTGACTGTATGGCTGTGGTTTACATGTGCTGACTGTATGGCTGTGGTTTACATGTGCTGACTGTATGGCTGTGGTTTACATGTGCTTACTGTATGGCTGTGGTTTACATGTGCTGACTGCATGGCTGTGTTTTACATGTGCTGACTGTATGGCTGTGGTTTACATGTGCCAACTGTATGGCTGTGGTTTACATGTGCTGACTGTATGGCTGTGGTTTACATGTGCTGACGGCATGGCTGTGGTTTACATGTGCTTACTGTATGGTTGTGTTATACATGTGCTGACTGTATGGTTGTGGTTAACATGTGCTGACTGTATGGCTGTGTTTTACATGTGCTGACTGTATGGCTGTGGTTTACATGTGCTGACTGCATGGCTGTGTTTTACATGTGCTGACTGTATGGCTGTGGTTTACATGTGCTGAATGTATGGCTGTGGTTTACATGTGCTGAATGTATGGCTGTGTGTTTACATGTGCTGACTGCATGGCTGTGGTTTACATGTGCTGACTGTATGGCTGTGTGTTTACATGTACTGACTGTATGGCTGTGTGTTTACAGGTGCTGACTGTATGGCTGTGGTTTACATGTGCTGACTGCATGGCTGTGTTTTACATGTGCTGACTGTATGGCTGTGGTTTACATGTGCTGACTGTATGGCTGTGGTTTACATGTGCTGACTGCATGGCTGTGGTTTACATGTGCTAACTGTATGGCTGTGGTTTACATGTGCTGACTGTATGGCTGTGGTTTACATGTGCTGACTGTATGGCTGTGTTTTACATGTGCTGACTGTATGACTGTGGTTTACATGTGCTTACTGTATGGCTGTGTTTTACATGTGCTGACTGTATGACTGTGGTTTACATGTGCTTACTGTATGGCTGTGTTTTACATGTGCTGACTGTATGACTGTGGTTTACATGTGCTTACTGTATGGCTGTGTTTTACATGTGCTGACTGTATGGCTGTGGTTTACATGTGCTGACTGTATGGCTGTGGTTTACATGTGCTGACTGTATGGCTGTGTTTTACATGTGCTGACTGTATGGCTGTGGTTTACAAGTGCTGACTGTATGGCTGTGTTTTACATGTGCTGACTGTATGGCTGTGTTTTACATGTGCTGACTGTATGGCTGTGGTTTACATGTGCTGACTGTATGGCTGTGGTTTACATGTGCTGACTGTATGACTGTGTTTTACATGTGCTGACTGTATGGCTGTGATTTACATGTGCTTACTGTATGGCTGTGGTTTACATGTGCTGAATGTATGGCTGTGGTTTACATGTGCTTACTGTATGGCTGTGGTTTACATGTGCTGACTGTATGGCTGTGGTTTACATGTGCTGACTGTATGGCTGTGGTTTACATGTGCTGACTGTATGGCTGTGGTTTACATGTGCTGACTGTATGGCTGTGGTTTACATGCGCTGACTGTATGGTTGTGGTTAACATTATCATAATTATTAAATTTTTGTTTCATCAGACTGAGTTCATCGATTCAATATTATTTCCGTACTAACATTCAGATTGACTGTATTATAAAGAGGCGTATAAAGAATGTGAATGTTCATCAGATTTTTATTAACTTCCTGCAATTATCGCCCTAATATTGACGTAAAATGCCACATATCAATCAAACGTACTCTTCCTTATGGAAACATTTTTGTACACCCAAAAGCTTTGAAGTCTGACAAGTTTTATTTTAAGTCGGTTAGGCAGCATAACTGTACAAGATGTAGTATAAAAATGTATATCATTTAATATATATATGCACACTCAAATCATAAATACTGTTCAAGCCAGACTGAATATTTTGCGTTTCATGACAATTGTACTTGAAAATACCACGAATTGTTTTGCATTCAAAGTGCACTCAATATTGCTATATTTGCATATTCTGGATTACAGTGAATATCCTACGGTATCCGGCTTACAATATATTGGTACTTAAACCACTTACGGGACATAGTGCAGTTCACCGTAAACTTGACTTTGTTTTATTTCTTATCAAAACATTGTACATGTATTATGTTACGAGTTTCACATATTTATTTGAATCAGGAAGTAAAATAAACTTTAGGTCATCTTTAAAAAAATGTTTGGCTGGCATTTCCCTACATACCCCTAAAATGGCCCCTACTCAACAAATGTTTTGAGGGGTAGGAGTGGAGAATTTTTTGGGGGTTGAGGATCAATAATTTAAATTTGAATAACCAAAAAAGGTAGTAAAAATTAATTCCCAGACTACATAAATTTCCTGGGTAGGTTTATGCTTAACAGTTGTTTAAGGACGGCCTTAATGTCAATGGGATGTGTACATATATATGAATACATTTGTTGCATAGTAGAAAGAGTTGAATGCATTCTTTCAGTGAGAAATTCTACAGTAGATGAGTCATATAGTTACACTACATAGTAACATACAATATTGTATCAAACTACCTTCCAGTATGTAGGAGTCAAGCATTCTACAGCACTTACTGTCCTCGACATACCAACATCTAAATAGTATAACCCACAAATTGATTAAAACAAAAGACGCGAGATCTCATATTACGACCTGTCAACAAGTGCAGAATTCGAGATACACTTGTAAGACAGATGTACTGGACATTTTTTTAAATCCGGGGAAAACTTACTTTACTACTGTTTAGCAACCAATTATAAAAAAATAATAATACGAAAATATGCATGGATACAGAGAGGGGCACCGGGGATCTGGACCCTCCTGAGATTCTGACAAAATAATATTGACTCCAAGGCTGACTTAGAAGTTAGATCCGATACCTTACCAACACAGCTGGACCGGCTTCTGGGTTTAACTAACCTGAGTGCATCTGCTGAATTAGGGCAGAGTCTAAGCGTGTGATCATATCATGCTAAATGCGGAGTTGACCCTGGAATTTCCAAATGCCATATTTTGACCCTTAGGATTCTCAGGCCGAAGGGTCAATTTTTCTCTAAATTATAGGTAATTTGGTTATAAATGGTAAAATCCAGTCAAAAATTATCAAAATGATTCTTGAAAGTCAGCACCTGGTGGAACTCCTGTCATAGAGAAAGGGGTCCATACTGGCCCCAAAAAGTGCCAGAATGAAGGATCTATTCTAATACACACATTGTAATATAGCTATATCTACATTTTATAATACTGAGACATAATCAAATACAAATTTATGTTCCATCAAGTTGTTACGTACATTATCATGTATTATAATGGTATTGTGTTTAAATTGAATTGAAAATATTTGGCCACTATCAACACAGAACGCATGACTGTACGCTTTCAATCATACACACATAAAGCGACTTATTGTATCTAGTCATTATCTACATTATTGTTCATACATGTACAATGTAGCTGTACAAATAAATAAAAAAGCTTATTCAAATTGGGTCTTGTTATAATATAATCAATATTGGTATTCCTTTGCTTTTATACTATAGTATTTATCAATGTGCTACATGAATAATACTTAAGATGTTTTTGAATGAAGAAAATAACAAGAAAATAAAATATTTCCTTTCAGCAAGTTCCGCTATTCAACAGTGACCGTTTAAATTCTTACACTACCATGTAAGCTTTTGGCAATTACGTGACATATAAAAATGACAAACTTGCTAAAAAGTCTTTCTGGTAGTTTTATTCTAATGGTAAGAAGAATGAAAGCGCCAACAAGTCAATTACAGTATCTCTTTTTGTTGTTTGGATCAAGGTTTGATCGTTCGATGTGTCCAGTGTAACAAGTTGTTCCATATCGCCACAAGTATATAGGGCCGTCACTGATACAATCAATATTGATATATCAATGATTACTTTCTGTTGATTGATATTTGATACACATAAATATCAATATTATGACGGGAAAATACAGGAGAATGGGTACAGTCTACACCCTAGAGCCAAACATTTTGTCTGAATCCCCCCAGAGCAAGATGTCTATTTACCAAATCAGGGATCTATTAAAAATCCAACTCTAGTCTATTTCCTGAGACCCGGAATCATTTAGAATGTCAAATTAACTCTTGTCGGGAATCCTCTTCTGTCTAAAGTCCTGTGTATGACGGCGGCTCCCCCTCACCCCCCGGGCAAAACATTGATAAGTGCATTTATCAAGAATACAAATGAAAATCACTCTGATATTATTATGGCTACTACAAGTATGTATGTGTATTGTGCAAGAGAGGAGTTCAGGGGTTCAACTAGGGGCTGAATCTCAAGGGTCATTTTGATAATTGTTTACTTTATTTTAACATTTTATATCCAAATTACCTATAATATAGAGAAAAATTGACCCTTCAGCCAGAATCCCAAGAGTCAAAACATGGCTTTTTGGGAATTTCAGGGGTCAAAGGGTCAACGCAAGGGTCAGATGGAACCCCTGAAAGTATATATACTTTTGTAACTTTTCAGAACGTGGAAATAGGCCAAATTTTAGCTGGAAAAATAACAAAGAAATAAAAAATTAGCTTGCGATAAGCAGCTGGAAACAGACAGGGACGACATTCTTTAGATAATTGCAGGTGATGTCATGATTGATAGGGGATAGAACAGTGAACACATCATTCATCAACATAGAATATTCGCAAGATGGTGTTCTACACAGAATCAGCTCACCTTGAAATTATAAGTTAATTTTTATGTATCAAGTGCAGGGTTATCCCTAGGTAAATTCAGCTAGGGGTTTGATAAATTAGGGGTCCTTGGACTCTCACGTTTGATAAATTAGGGGTCCTTGGACTCTCACGTTTGATAAATAAGGGGTCCTTGGACTCACGTTTGTTAAATTAGGGGTCCTTGGACTCTCAAGTTTGTTAAATTAGGGGTCCTTGGACTCTCACATTTGATAAATTAGGGGTCATTGGACTCTCACATTTGTTAAATTAGGGGTCCTTGGACTCTCACGTTTGATAAATTAGGGGTCCTTGGACTCCCACGTTTGATAAATTAGGGGTCCTTGGACTCTCACGTTTGTTAAATTAGGGGTCCTTGGACTCCCACGTTTGATAAATTAGGGGTCCTTGGACTCTCACGTTTGTTAAATTAGGGGTCCTTGGACTCTCACATTTGACAAATTAGGGGTCCTTATGTAGGGTCCCAGATATGCAGTTTATGCTTGACAAAAGTTTATTTAAGGGTCACAGGGATGCTCAGTAAGTTGAAAATGGGAGCCCCTAGAAAGAACCACGAGTCAGGGACTCAAGATTTCTGTGTCAGGAAAATCCTTGGTTTGATTAATAATTTCATTATGTCACACTCACATAAACATACAGTAACTCTTCTATGTATAACAGTGGAGGAAGATTCAGCTGTCCCTTCTAACACAGGGGTTCCACTAGGTGCTGGATCTCAAGGGTCATTTTGATAATTTTTGACCCAATTTTACCATTTTATAGTCAAAATACAGGTCTATAATTTAGAGAAAAATTGACTCTTCAGCCAGCATCCTGAGAGTCAAAATGTGGCTATTTGGAAATTCCAGGGGTCAAATCAAATATATAATATATCAAAGCCAAAAGGGTAACTTTGCAGTTGTTGTGCAAATAGTGATCAGTTTTTTCTCTAATTCTGAACAACATATTTTAACAAAGAAAAGCACTTTTGGGTCAACAACCATGATTTCTACTTGCTAAAATTTAATGTTACTTTCCCGGGGCTTTGAGCAAGCGGATTATATCAAAGACTGCAGATTTCTTACCTTAGAAGGTAAAGAACACTTACAATAATTATTCATATATATACACACCATGTATCTATGAATGTGTCGCCAATGCTGTTTGCGTACATTATAAGGAAACACTAAATCAAGAATAGCACATTGTATGCAACACTCTTGTTTACCTTAGTTGGTGAATAAAATTCCAGGAGGTAATTAGATTCTGTCTTTAACAAAACTAATCTCGTTTTCTCCCATCGGGATTTCCCTTTCGAGTCCTCTCCAGTTAAAACATACACTATGCCTTCTTTCTTCATTTCTCCGACGGAGTGTGGCAAGTTTGGAGCTAATTTGTGTTTGGATTCTTTGTGATGTCTTCTATTACGTTTACTTATTTTCTGATCATTCAAATGTTTTTCACGCAAGTAGTTATCAGACGATCCGGCAGCAAGCTCCATCTCTTCTGAACTTTGTTTAAAGAGTCCTCGCTGTTTTATTTTTCTAAATGAAAACCTTTTAAGAATACTACCTTTTGGCTTGAGTGCTGGCGATGCCATGCTTGAATTGTGACTAGTATCAGCAGAAAAAGACGACTGATTACTATGTGAATTATCGTTATGAACACTTAGTTGATCGGACAACTGGTGACCATTTTCATGTCCCGATCTCGGGCTGGCATGACCAACTGAGCCGTTATATCCATTTAACTCGGTTAATGAATTATCACTAACATTATTAACATCTTGACTGTTCCACATTCCAGCACCATCAACAACGGACTGCTTAAGGAAAGTGTCATCGTCATTTACACACTGATTCTTGTTTATCTTGTATTCGAAATGCTGAATAAAAAATTCCACAAACTTTTTGGCGAAGTCTATAGGTTCTCTAGGCCTGAATTCTGAAGTGGGATGGGCCTTCAGATACACCAGGAAGCTTCCAAAAAAATCTTCTGCGGCAATTCTGGCGTGCTTATCGCAGAATTCCATCCAACCAGGACGATGAGGAGACGCTCCTAATTCATACGCGTATGACTCCATAATTATCACAACATATCACGGCTCAGAATTGTACACAACATAAAATAATAGGTTAAAAATAAAAATATGTCAAAATTCACGCCGGAAGACAAACAATGTATGAAAGTGCGCGAGGATGATGCGCAAAGTTGAGTCGTAATCAAGTCGATCTCTTCCGTTAATTTCCGGAATGTCAATTATCGCATTCCGTAAACGGTACAGTCTACATTCCGTTATGCTTCGCTGATCTTCGTCCGTAAACATCAAGGGAGATAAGTCACGTAAACATTAGGTATTCAAAATGGCTTCCGCCTGTGCCCTGGAATGGGTTCCTGATTCTTTATATAATATGGCTGTTTCTGCTATTGTGACAAATTATTCCAGATACAGAAGAGAGCTTAAGGCACTCCCAGAAAATGTCCAGTTTGATATTTATTACAAGGTATACCTCGTGACTTGATATGAAGCAGTTATTTTCTTGACAGCTGACAGAAACATTCTTTATTTAGTGGGTGGGGTAAAGTTTTATATTTTGTAAAAACTGTTCACTGGCAACAACGCACTCCCTGGCAAGGCTCGTCCCGTACAGTTTTGAATACAAAAATGTTTTGTTTTTAAACCAACTCTGAGCCTTTCAAAAATTTTTTGTGAGTTTCTGATTCCTCTGAATACACATTTTAAACTTTCATTATCATACAGTGTGACAGAAACTGTCACTTCACTCATGATGGACCTAGTAGGTAATATAGAACGTTTCCTTTCGATAATATGTAATAGGCACATCATGAGTGAAACGGCAGTTGGTGTCTAGCACCTCACTACCACAGTACCAGTGGTGTGTCAAATAACCTACAACACCCTAAACACTAATTAGCTAATTGGCTGGCCATCTAATGGTTACCCCACACCACTACACTCCTCCTTCCATCATTTGATGTTCATGGAGACTGGTCTGTCACACCTCTGCCACCATTGAACTTCGAGATAAAGCAAGGGAAAAGTGAACCCATTATCCACTAACACTAGTGGACCTTTTCTGAAGGCAAATCAGGAGATTACACCTCTAAAACCGTGAGATTGAGACTCAAAACGGGAGATTTTTTGTATGGCTGAAATTTTGTCAATATCATGTCTTCATCCGTATAATAAGCTGTTTGTTTATAGCAATATTCTGCGAATTAACTCGTAATCTGGGGGTCATCTGTTTAATAAAGTCGCCAATTAACAATTGTATTTCCAATTGTCTTTTCTGAATACAATAGAAACTCGTGAAACTTGAATAAACAACATGACAAACGAGCGTCTATATAACCCCAAAAACGTGATTTTCAGACTGGTATCCCGATTTTACACTTTCGGTTATCAGTTTGACAAGTTATTTCAGCGAACCAGTCGGGAATGAACTGAAAAATACCCCATAACAAAAATTCACGATGTTTACTTCGAAAATCGGGAGATTGTGGCTCCCGGCCGGGAGAGCGTGAGTTGGCTGTCAAATCCGGGAGTCTCCCGTGCAAATTGGGAGACTTCACATGTATACTGGGGCTCAACCATAGGGCATTTGTTTGCCATTTTGGGGCTGTTTCAGTATACCAACTCCCTACTAAAACAGTATGCTTTACCCTTATTTCCAATTTAAATCCCCTTTTCATTTTTCTGTTGCTTTCAAGAATGCAAAATTACCCAATGTGAGGGTACGTGTATCAGTCCCAAGGGATTTCCCATATGCAAAAATATTGAGTCCCTGGCTCCTTTTTCTTTCTAGGTATTCCAATTTACAACTTACTGTGCATCCCAGGGACCCCTAACATAAACCTTTGTCGAGTATAAACTGCATATCTAGGACCCTAAAAATTGACTAAGGACCCCCAATTTATCAAACACGAGAGTCCAATGACCCCTAGATGAAAAATCCTCGGGAAAACCTTTCCAGCTGACTGCTTTCAGTGACATAAGGGTTTGAAAATGTCATAAATAAAATATTCATATTGAACATACACTGAATTAAACCTAGAGCAACTGAATTTGTTTTTATATCACTGAACATTATTTTGAAAAAAAACGTACCCGTTCCAAAACAAATTTGTGACACTTAAAATTGATAACAATTGATCTAATTCATATATCCTCGTGAAGATTTTGTAATGCTGCCAATACATGTATACAGTACTTCTGATACTGGCTAGTACGAGTAGGTGTGCATCTGACCGTCCGGATTTTTTTGTTTGGACCATCAGTCTGTCATTGATTGGGAGGTTTTCAGCTTACTTGGCACAAAATGTTCACCATGATGAGATGGTGTGTTGGTGTGTTGTGCACAAGACCCTTCTCTGTAGCTCGAAGGTCAAGGTCACACTTGGTGGTCCAACATCAAAATGGTCTAAAACATGTTGTCGGGAAAATGACACTGTCATTTATTAGCGGATTTTCAAATTCCTATTCACCAGACAGTGTATCGCACACAAGACTGGTGTCCATATCTCAAAGGTCAAGGTCATACAAAAATTGGGTCTGAAACATTTTGTCTGGAGTATTACACGGTCATTTATAGAAGGATTATCAAATGGCTTGGCACAAATATTGATCATGATGAATTGATGTGTCACAAGCAAGTCCTGTAGCGCAAAGGTCAAGGTCACTCTTAGAGGTCAAACATAAAAAAGGAATGAAAAACATCTTGTCTGGAATATTACACTGTCATTAAAGATTCTTATTCCTTTCATGAAACTTTGTTAGAATATTTGTATGCATGATATCTTAGATATGATTATGTAATGCTTCTAACAATACGATAAATGGATTGTGGTAGTAATAAGCAACATAATACTCCTCTTAACATACATCCTACTGCAAATTTGCCTTTAACAAAATGAAAAATCCAGCTTTAATACAATTTCCACATTAATCTTTTGTTTGTGTTAGAAGTGTTTACATTATACAGGGGTTCTTAAGTTTCTGATTAATGCGGAAATCTGGATTTAAAGGCTCCAGGGTCACTTTTAGATCGATGTGAATCTGTTGATTTTTTGAGGTGGGAAGGGCTGAATAGCGACTGGTACGAAATTTTTGTGTACAAATGTGTTTCAATAGTATAGATCATCAGACGCCTGCATCTGATAAAGATGGGTCATTAAAGCTTCGATCAGAGCAGTGAACTTCAGGATTGAGAACATTCAGTAGTCTGGTACCCAGCGTACTCTGCACATAAGCCTATAATGTAATGGCAAGGGCAGGTAATCCAGGCTAAACATTCAGCTGTTAGAACCCCTGATTATGTGTGCGTGTTTTACCTTCTACTGTGTCATAGTTTTAACTTCTGAACTCAAACAACTTGTGTAACAATGCAGCTAGGTATTTTGTTGTATATTTGACCAATTTCACAGTTTCTGTTTTTGTATATTTACAGCTGTATAACAAAGGCCGCCTTTGCCAACTTGGAATGGAGTTTTCTGAATTGGATACATTTGCAAAAGTTCTCAAAGTCCATGATAAAAGGTAGGTTCATTATTATCACTAATAAATCTAGTTTTGTTTCAATTCATATAAAATCCTTGCAGTTGTTCTGAATTGCAGTCTTTTTTAATATTTTAGTTGAGACTGTTCGGTATTTTTAGGGTTAAACTTTTTCCCCTGTACCTAAATTATCTATTTCTTCCCCATTTCTATGTCACATAATATGTGGAATTCCTCTCTCAACGAATCATAGATTTGTTCAGTCAGAAGCCTGATACATTGACCGGTTACAGCGAATTTTTTTTTTCAGTTTTACTGCTGAATATTGGTTGTTTCCCCTAGCAGACAGCATCAATTTCGACCCAAAAATTGTCATTTTTTTCCAAAAAAAATAAAATTATTTTACTGACTTTTTTTACCATCCTGAAAAGAGCACTTTGAGATGAAAGAGGGAAAAGTAATAATACATTCAGAAAAAGCAGGAAGTTAAAACATTTATAAGTAAAATTACCATGCTCTTATTTCCCCATTTGGGACTTATAGTGCATATTTTCCCAATTGAAAAGGCACTAGGTAGTAAAATTATTTTTAAAAAAATCACTGCTTAGCATTGATTCAGACATTGAATGAAGACACGATAGACTTTAATAATTCTCATCTATTTATTTTTTTCAGGCGTCTACTACATCACTGTTTCCAAGCATTGATGGACCATGGTGTACACGCCTCGGACACTCTAGCTGATGCTTTCGCCAGTCAGGTTGCTCTCTCATTACCACAACTTACTGCCAAGGAAAAACTCATACAATTAGGTTTTGCTTTAGGTAAATTCTTTTTGTACACTGAATCAGAAATGCTAATGATGATTAAATGCAATAAATAAACTAAAATATGCACCATTAAGTGCAACACATAAACTGTGTATAGAACTGACACTGTGACATTGAGAATTAAAAATAATGTTATTAGTTCATTCATCGTACTGTTGAAATAATGAATAAGATTCACAGATCTGGGTTTCAACCTGTCATTTACAAAAGGAAGTAATCATTAATCATTAATTCAAAAATTATCAATATTAATTTTGCAGGTGGATTTCTCAGTGATGCTGGATGGTATGATGGTGCAGAGAAAGTATATAAAGCTTGTCTGTCTGTCTGTCTGGCTGAGGATTCTGTATCAAGTCTCTGCTTGTCGCTGGAATGTAGTGTAAGGTGAGGGATAGAAATTCTCTATTACCGCTGCATCTCCCAAATATCGTTTAGTACTTTAGTACTTAAACTTCATAATTTCTTACATTTAATGCCATTAAAACGCAACTATTTCACTTAACCTTCATTTTGTTTAATGTTTTAAAACACGTTTTATTGTTACATTTCATATCCATTATAACGCGATGTCGTCTTGGCTCCCAATTATTTTCATGAAAAATCCTAAAATTTGTCAAAAAAGGAGGAAAAATTGATCAAAATCGTATTTTTCCACGATTTGCTGTCTGCTCTTCGCGAAATCACTTGCTGTTAACGAACCGCGATTGCGAAACAACCAGATTACCTAAACTGAATATACGCACCATAAGAGATATATATCCAATTATGATAACCATCAATATTTACACAAATGTCACCTTCTAATGTTTTTCAACACATTCTATAAACATCAATGTAATTTGACCTTGGGTTGTGCTGAATCTATGACGTCATGAGTGTAGCTGATGCAGAGTCTTCTAGACACGCCCACGTGTAATGACGTGAATAATTTTTAGTTGCGTTTTTAATAGCATGGTGTATATTTCACCCGGTCCTAAATAGTAACTCCTTATTGTGGCCGTCATGTAGCAACTTTTATACAACGATCAGTGTTTGATTGCATTCAGTGTAGATTTTACACAATATTCTATTATGTTCAAACTATTTCATTAAAACATTAAGCTGCTGATGTATATACATGTATACCATCAACCATAAAAGACTTTGATGGCAGAGTGAAGTGCTTTGGCCACAAAGTATATTAAGCACTCGTTTGACATTGTCATACATTTTTCACACCTGCATGTAAGTATTGGTTATAATCCTGAGCCCTGATCTTTGTTTAAAGCATCCTTTCATTTATAACAATTTACTCTTTGTTTTTGCCCTGTTTGATCAACTGTGTCTCCAGAGTTGTCAGTGAGATACGATAGACCAATCTAAAGATGAGTTAAGGGTCTTAGCGGTTGCTTGGCAATTTTAACCAGTAATATTCATCAGCAGTGTATCATATTATTTCTATCCATGACTCGGCGGATGTAAAACTTCGCACCATACTTCGTCCATAGTGTAGCTAACCTTAATCCGTTAAATTTACACGAAAATGATGTTAGGTCGCTGTGGTGTAGTGATTAGCATAACGGACCAGCAATCCGGAGTCCCGGGTTTGATTCCCGGTAGCGCCATTGAATGATTTTTCGTGTTCCTCAAAACATGATTTTATATCGAGGGTTCAGTGGAAGACTATCGTAACTCCTAATAGCCCTATATAAATGCATAGGAGTTACGATAGTCTTGCGTTGAACCCTCGAATATCCTCTAATCATCGATGAGCTGTTTTAGACAACACTGTTTGATTCTCATTACTTGTAGGTTGTTACATGTACAGAACTGTAACTGTAAATACGAGGAAGCCAAGGCATCGTGTAAGGAAGCTATGGACATTATAGCCAAGATAGATGCACAAGGAACGGTCATCAACAAAGCCACATTGTATACCGAGTACTGCGCTCTTCTCTTTGCTGAAAGTCAATATGATGAGGTATTTGTCAGATGTCATGTTATTACCCATGTTTTTATGACATCATTGCCCATGTTTCCAAGACATCATTGCCCATGTTTCCAAGACATCATTGCCCATGTTTCCATGATGTCATAGCCCATGTTTCCAAGACATCATTGCCCATGTTTCCAAGACATCATTGCCCATGTTTCCATGACGTCATAGCCCATGATTCCATGACATTATAGCCCATGTTTTCAAGACATCATTGCCCATGTTTCCATGACGTCATAGCCCATGATTCCATGACATCATAGCCCATGTTTTCAAGACATCATTGCCCATGTTTCCATGACGTCATAGCCCATGTTTTCAAGACATCATTGCCCATGTTTTCATGACATCATTGCCCATGTTTTCATGATGTCATTGCCCATGTTTCCATGACATATTTGTCCATGTTTCCATGACGTCATTGCCCATGTTTCCATGATGTCATAGCCCATGTTTTCAAGACATATTTGCCCATGTTTTCATGACATCATTGCCCATGTTTTCATGATGTCATTGCCCATGTTTCCATGACATATTTGTCCATGTTTTCATGACGTCATTGCCCATGTTTCCATGACGTCATAGCCCATGTTTTCAAGACACATTTGCCCATGTTTCCATGACGTCATTGTCCATGTTTTCAAGACATATTTGCCCATGTTTCCATGACGTCATAGCCCATGTTTTCAAGACACATTTGCCCATGTTTCCATGATGTCATTGTCCATGTTTTCAAGACATATTTGCCCATGTTTCCATGACGTCATAGCCCATGTTTTCAAGACATATTTGCCCATGTTTCCATGATGTCATAGCCCATGTTTTCAAGACATATTTGCCCATGTTTCCATGATGTCATAGCCCATGTTTTCAAGACACATTTGCCCATGTTTCCATGACGTCATTGTCCATGTTTTCAAGACATATTTGCCCATGTTTCCATGACGTCATAGCCCATGTTTTCAAGACATATTTGCCCATGTTTCCATGATGTCATAGCCCATGTTTTCAAGACATATTTGTCCATGTTTCCATGACATATTTGCCCACGTTTCCATGACATCATTGCCCATGTTTCCATGACGTGATTGCCCATGTTTCCAAGACATCATAGCCCATGTTTCCATGACATCATTGCCCATGTTTCCATGACAAAAATATATTGACTGTGTTAAATCCTTATTTATTTTACCAGATGTATTTTCTCAGGATATATGATTTGTTGTAAACATTTTCTGAATTATTTTTGGAGAATGGATTGTCTCCCTTGTTAAATTATTATGTTGGTGCTATTTACCTTTTCAAAACTATTTTTGTATAATTTTATTTTTCAGGCATTTAAGTATTGTACTGATGCAATGCAGGAGTTATCCCTGACTCTGCCACAGAAAGCTGTCGTTGATGTACTCAGACAATGCTCCAAGGTATGTTGTAGGGGTAGGCGTTTTTACGTTGTGTTACGATCACCATTGACATTTTTAGCTCGTTTGTTTGGAAAGACGATGAGTTATTTGGAAGCATGGTAATTGTCGTCAGTGGCATATGGGTCCTTAAAAATGTTAGATATCGAGTGAAGCTCAGTTTCTGGGAAAGTATGACTCCCACAGACAAGTGTCTGTTTATAGTGCGCTCTCCACTTTAATGTTAGATAAGCACCATCTTGTAAGTTCTGTTAGGGGATTGCTGATCTAGATAGAGGGAGTTAGACATATACCTGAGGCAGAAGTTGTATGTAAAGATAAGGAGGCTTTGTTTAACATTGCATAGGATCAATAAAACATTCCTACACAACTTTGTGTGACCAAGAGGATGTCCACTAACACATTCATTCAGTCTTGTAAAAAATCTATTCTGGTCTGCTACAGACTGGATGTGCTTAGGGGACTCTGATGAATGTACATGTATATAAATATTATGTTACATTTATTTACTTATAGGCTTGTGTTGTGAAAAGGGAATTCAGTAAGGCCGAGGTGTTGATAAAATACGCTGTAAATTATGCCAAGTAAGTAGATTGTTTATCTTTCACTCTAAATTGCTTCTAGTCATTGTCTGAATAGCTGACAATACCTGAGATTGGTGTTTCCAGCACATACCCTGGCATACACATGTTTGCCAGCAAGACCGACTTACTGTTTGCCATATTTACGTTGAAATATTTTGTGACAACATGTTTATCCTATTGTGCAATATGTACCAAACCTTTAGGAGATGGTGTAGATCTCCCTCTGCTTACCCTGTCTCGTTGAAAGTGCTGGCATGGACGCATTCCAAGTCTGGCACCTATCTTCAGAAGCATCTCAATTTGAGTAAAAATCGCAGCTCAAATATTGTCTCAAACCAGTGAGATTTTTCTCATCTGAGACCAGACTCAAAACGAAAAAATTGAGATGATTTTTTTTCAAGAGATGCAAATTGAGATTTGTCTCAAATTATGACTCATATTTGAGCCACATTTTAATATTCAGCTTAGATTTTGATTTGAGATGCTTCGGTGAGATTGGGGCCTGGTCTCATAAGTTGCTTGCTAAGGGATTATAACTTCAATTTGTGTCTTAGTTAGGGGCCCAAGTATGATTTTTTTGAAAGACATACTTTATCATGGTGTGATAAATTGCATATAAATTTCCATGAGAAGGTTAAAGTATCAATTCATACTGTTGCAAATGTTATTTTTTCTTTTTTAGGGATGCATTCGGCTGCCATCATCCTAAATATTCTGATGCTTTGTTAGATTATGGATTTTATCTTCTAAATGTTGACTCTATTGCTGCAGCTGTGAAAGTGTATCAGGTATGAACAACTTACATTCTACTTTGTTGAATGGTGCAGAACAGTTATAGAAAACTTGAAACATCATCTTAGAATGAAAGGGTTCGAGCCCTTTTGATTTCTATTGTTAGGCAATGAACAAAGCAGAATGAATTCCATGCTGTTCTTGTGCTTTAGAGGTAATATAGGTCCTATGTTTCTGCATAAGATATTAACCAATAATGAGGCACAAATACCAAAATAAGTGATCTTGATTTCTGCTGAATAATACATTAAAAAATAACCAAAAAATAAACGAAAGTAAAAAATTCAAAATTTTCCCAAGTGATGCCAGTTTATGCTGAAGTTAATGTTAGTTATCAGGATATGCATTACATTGCAGGGGTTTCCCTGATGCAGAATTCTTGAGTCCCTGATTCATTTGTCTTTCTAGGGACTCCCATTTTCAACTGACTCTGCATCCCTTGGACCCCTAAAATAAACTTATGTCAAGTATAAAATGCATATCTGGGACCCTACAAATTTACTAAGGACCCCCGATTTATCAAACACGAGAATTCAATGACCTCTTTTTGAAAAATCCTAGGGAAAGTCCTGCATTGGCCGGTCATATGTTTCTCATTGTGAAATCAATTGAAATGTAAATATTGCGTTGTAAGCATTTTCTATGTCAGACATTTGCATATTACTGGATGAACCTTCGCGTTAATAAAAAATGTCCCCACTTTTTTTGCCTGAATTTAATTTTTAAACTTTATTTTGTTACAGAATGCCTTAGACATCCGACAGGCTGTGTTTGGAGGAAACAATTTACACGTAGCTGTAGCCCATGAAGATCTTTCTTACGCATCGTACGTACAAGAATACAGTTCTGGTCGATTTACTGATGCCAGGTAAGATTTGGAAGGCTGAAACGCTGTATTAAGTAATAACTAATGGAATGGATATATGTATGGTATCAATCACTGATTTAATCCTGTCTCATTTTGTACGTTTTGGCCATTGTTGGACAGATTTTATGACATTTATTTTTCGAAATGACCTTCAATTCTATAATCAGTATGGGGAATGGTGTGTTTTACAATTGGGAGTATGACATGGTGAATATCAATAAAACGCTTAAAGTCTCATCAAGCATTGTTGTTTTATTAATATATTGACATACACTCCACATTAATGAGGGCTATTCCAGCAAAATCGCCGTCGATTTTGACCCCACCAATGTAATTATGTCATTAGGTCATCGTTCCTACCCCCAGGGAGTTGTTCCTGGTATCCTACCCCCAGGAAGATGTTCCTGGTATCCTTCCCCCAGGAAGATGTTCCTGGTATCCTTCCCCCAGGGTTATTCCTGGTATACTTACCCCAGGGAGATGTTCCTGGTATCCTTCCCCCAGGGAGATGTTCCTGGTATCCTTCCCTCAGGGAGATGTTCCTGGTATACTTACCCCAGGGAGATGTTCCTGGTATCCTACCCCCAGGGAGATGTTCCTGGTATACTACCCCCAGGGAGATGTTCCTGGTATCCTACCCCCAGGGAGATGTTCCTGGTATCCTTCCCCAGGGAGATGTTCCTGGTATACTTACCTCAGGGAGATGTTCCTGGTATACTACCCCCAGGGACATGTTCCTGGTATCCTACCCCCAGGGAGATGTTCCTGGTATCCTATCCCCAGGGAGATGTTCCTGGTATCCTACCCCCAGGGAGATGTTCCTGGTATACTTACCCCAGGGAGATGTTCCTGGTATCCTTCCCCCAGGGAGATGTTCCTGGTATACTACCCCCAGGGAGATGTTCCTGGTATACTACCCCCAGGGAGATGTTCCTGGTATACTACCCCCAGGGAGATGTTCCTGGTATCCTACCCCCAGGGAGATGTTCCTGGTATAGCTCTGAGTGTATTATATTGTATTACAGGGACCATGCCGAGAAAGCCATAGAAATCTTGGAACATATTTTACCTAAAGACCATCTGATGTTATCTTCATCAAAACGAGTGAAAGGTTTGTGCAAATAATTGACAGTACCAAAAATTCAAATAACATTATTTGTAAACATTTTTACAAAATTATAGCAGTATTAGTTGAAGGACTGTATAATGATAAAACAGTATACATTTCATCTTGCTATATTATGTAGTTAGATAATTATTGCTAAAAAGCAAATATGGCTATTTCCTTCTGCCTTTATCGCCTCAACCATTGCTGCTCAGGACGCTTAAATACATACTGTTAATTTAAACATTCATTTTCAATGGAACTATATTTTAACTTCATTAAAAACAAAAACTTCAGAATAGCTTTAACCAAATTTCGAACTTCTTCTCATGACTTGGCAATTGAACGCAGAAGATATCAAAATCAACCTAAAAATTAAAGAATTTGTTATAATTGTAACTTAAATATGATAGAAAATGACTATCACTTCTTACTTATCTGTCCAAAATACAGAAATCTTAGAATTCAATACTTAAAACGTTATTATTACACCTGGCCAAACATACAAAAATTTACGAATCTTATGTGCGGAAATCCAAAAACTACATGTATTCTTGCGAAATTTATTTACTTTGCCAATTTATGTAGAAATCAAACCAATGTATGAAACTGATGTAAAATTTGTGATGCTCTTTGAAAATCTTCTTCTACATGTTGTATAGTATAGACTTTTGTTTGCTATAAACA
The DNA here is from genome assembly GCA_032209605.1 of Mactromeris polynyma. Lineage (NCBI taxonomy): Eukaryota > Metazoa > Mollusca > Bivalvia > Venerida > Mactridae > Mactromeris > Mactromeris polynyma. The sequence continues at coordinate 5,316,780 of JASFXZ010000028.1, forward strand.
TTGTAACATGTTTTATGCTAGGCTGACATTAAAAATATGTTTGTTTCCCCTCCCACGACCCTAGCCCACCAGGGTATGGTAGGTAGGTTGGGCAGATATTTTTTTCATATTATTTTTCACAAGCTTAAAATGTGTTCTGTATAGGTTTAACATCTTAATATATTTATCTTCATTAGGGTAAGTAAAAATATGATACTTGTAGCTAAAATCTATTTATCCCTGCTTCATAGATTTATTGATGATGTGGCTACTTAACTGACTGGTATCAGCGATTCCAGTTTTTCGTACCCAATCGCTATTGTACCGCGGGAATATTCGTACGCGGCGATTTTAGCGAAAAAAAAATTCTTGCTAACCTCAATAAAAATTTTATGGTAGGGGTAATTTTCAAAGGTCGGTCGTGGGAGGGGAAACGAACAATATTTTATTATTGGCCCAATAAAATGATATTGTATTGTATACAAACCTTACTTTCATTGATCAGCCCTGATACTTGAGGAGATTGCTATATATATTGTATTGTATATGAACCTTACTTTCATTGATGAGGAGATTGCTATATATATTGTATTGTATATAAACCTTACTTTCATTGATCAGCCCTGATACTTGAGGAGATTGCTATATATATATTGTATTGTATATACACCTTACTTTCATTGATCAGCCCTGATACTTGAGGAGATTGCTATATATATTGTATTGTATATAAACCTTACTTTCATTGATCAGCCCTGATACTTGAGGAGATTGCTATATATATTGTATTGTATATGAACCTTACTTTCATTGATCAGCCCTGATACTTGAGGAGATTGCTATGTATATTGTATTGTATATAAACCTTACTTTCATTGATCAGCCCTGATACTTGAGGAGATTGCTATATATATTGTATTGTATATACACCTTACTTTCATTGATCAGCCCTGATACTTGAGGAGATTGCTATATATATTGTATTGTATATACACCTTACTTTCATTGATCAGCCCTGATACTTGAGGAGATTGCTATATATATTGTATTGTATATAAACCTTACTTTCATTGATCAGCCCTGATACTTGAGGAGATTGCTATATATATATTGTATTGTATATACACCTTACTTTCATTGATCAGCCCTGATACTTGAGGAGATTGCTATATATATTGTATTGTATATACACCTTACTTTCATTGATCAGCCCTGATACTTGAGGAGATTGCTATATATATTGTATTGTATATGAACCTTACTTTCATTGATCAGCCCTGATACTTGAGGAGATTGCTATATATATTGTATCTTATACAAACCTTACTTTCATTGATCAGCCCTCATACTTGAGGAGATTGCTATATATATTGTATTGTATATATACCTTACTTTCATTGATCAGCCCTGATACTTGAGGAGATTGCTATATATATTGTATTGTATATGAACCTTACTTTCATTGATCAGCCCTCATACTTGAGGAGATTGCTATATATATTGTATTGTATATGAACCTTACTTTCATTGATCAGCCCTGATACTTGAGGAGATTGCTATATATATTGTATTGTATATAAACCTTACTTTCATTGATCAGCCCTGATACTTGAGGAGATTGCTATATATATTGTATTGTATATAAACCTTACTTTCATTGATCAGCCCTCATACTTGAGGAGATTGCTATATATATTGTATTGTACACAAACCTTACTTTCATTGATCAGCCCTGATACTTGAGGAGATTGCTATATATATTGTATTGTATATACACCTTACTTTCATTGATCAGCCCTGATACTTGAGGAGATTGCTATATATATTGTATTGTATATAAACCTTACTTTCATTGATCAGCCCTGATACTTGAGGAGATTGCTATATATATTGTATTGTATATACACCTTACTTTCATTGATCAGCCCTGATACTTGAGGAGATTGCTATATATATTGTATTGTATATACACCTTACTTTCATTGATCAGCCCTGATACTTGAGGAGATTGCTATATATATTGTATTGTATATAAACCTTACTTTCATTGATCAGCCCTGATACTTGAGGAGATTGCTATATATATTGTATTGTATATAAACCTTACTTTCATTGATCAGCCCTCATACTTGAGGAGATTGCTATATATATTGTATTGTACACAAACCTTACTTTCATTGATCAGCCCTGATACTTGAGGAGATTGCTATATATATTGTATTGTATCTTATATAAACCTTACTTTCATTGATCAGCCCTGATACTTGAGGAGATTGCTATATATATTGTATTGTATATACACCTTACTTTCATTGATCAGCCCTGATACTTGAGGAGATTGCTATATATATTGTATTGTATATAAACCTTACTTTCATTGATCAGCCCTGATACTTGAGGAGATTGCTATATATATTGTATTGTATATAAACCTTACTTTCATTGATCAGCCCTGATACTTGAGGAGATTGCTATATATATTGTATTGTATATACACCTTACTTTCATTGATCAGCCCTGATACTTGAGGAGATTGCTATATATATTGTATTGTATATACACCTTACTTTCATTGATCAGCCCTGATACTTGAGGAGATTGCTATATATATTGTATTGTATATAAACCTTACTTTCATTGATCAGCCCTGATACTTGAGGAGATTGCTATATATATTGTATTGTATATAAACCTTACTTTCATTGATCAGCCCTCATACTTGAGGAGATTGCTATATATATTGTATTGTACACAAACCTTACTTTCATTGATCAGCCCTGATACTTGAGGAGATTGCTATATATATTGTATTGTATCTTATATAAACCTTACTTTCATTGATCAGCCCTGATACTTGAGGAGATTGCTATGTATATTGTATTGTATATAAACCTTACTTTCATTGATCAGCCCTGCTACTTGAGGAGATTGCTATATATATTGTATTGTATATGAACCTTACTTTCATTGATCAGCCCTGATACTTGAGGAGATTGCTATATATATTGTATTGTATATGAACCTTACTTTCATTGATCAGCCCTGATACTTGAGGAGACTGCTATATATATTGTATTGTATACAAACCTTACTTTCATTGATCAGCCCTGATACTTGAGGAGATTGCTATATATATTGTATTGTATATAAACCTTACTTTCATTGATCAGCCCTGATACTTGAGGAGATTGCTATATATATTGTATTGTATATAAAGCTTACTTTCATTGATCAGCCCTGATACTTGAGGAGATTGCTATATATATTGTATTGTATACAAACCTTACTTTCATTGATCAGCCCTGATACTTGAGGAGATTGCTATATATATTGTATTGTATACAAACCTTACTTTCATTGATCAGCCCTGATACTTGAGGAGATTGCTATATATATTGTATTGTATACAAACCTTACTTTCATTGATCAGCCCTGATACTTGAGGAGATTGCTATATATATTGTATTGTATACAAACCTTACTTTCATTGATCAGCCCTGATACTTGAGGAGACTGCTATATATATTGTATTGTCTATAAACCTTACTTTCATTGATCAGCCCTGATACTTGAGGAGACTGCTATATATATTGTATTGTATATAAAGCTTACTTTCATTGATCAGCCCTCATACTTGAGGAGATTGCTATATATATTGTATTGTATATAAACCTTACTTTCATTGATCAGCCCTGATACTTGAGGAGATTGCTATATATATTGTATTGTATATGAACCTTACTTTCATTGATCAGCCCTGATTCTTGAGGAGATTGCTATATATATTGTATTGTATACAAACCTTACTTTCATTGATCAGCCCTGATACTTGAGGAGATTGCTATATATATTGTATTGTATATAAACCTTACTTTCATTGATCAGCCCTCATACTTGAGGAGATTGCTATATATATTGTATTGTATACAAACCTTACTTTCATTGATCAGCCCTGATACTTGAGGAGATTGCTATATATATTGTATTGTATATGAACCTTACTTTCATTGATCAGCCCTCATACTTGAGGAGATTGCTATATATATTGTATTGTATACAAACCTTACTTTCATTGATCAGCCCTGATACTTGAGGAGATTGCTATATATATTGTATTGTATACAAACCTTACTTTCATTGATCAGCCCTGATACTTGAGGAGATTGCTATATATATTGTATTGTATATGAACCTTACTTTCAATGATCAGCCCTGATACTTGAGGAGATTGCTATCGACAGCCACAACAAGGAGGTAGAGGACAAACTGTTGTCTGAGGCACAGGAGCTACATCTACAATCTCTCGCTCTCGCTAGAAAGGCTTTTGGAGAGAATAACGTACAGACTGCTAAACATTACGGCAATCTTGGTCGACTCTATCAATCAATGCATAGATTTGTGGTAAGTTTGAAGATATATTTTGCAAACCAAACTACACATTAAATATAAATCTTTCGTATGTATGTATTATTTGTGTATTGATTACTGTCTGCGGCATTATTCACAAACACTTTATTTTTGAGACTCAGAATTAGACATTTTTGCAAAACATATTTACCAGAATTTTTTTTTCATTTAATTCAAAGTAATGAAATTCTGTCTGAATAATTGTTGTTTCCCTCTTTACACTGTCACCAATTTTCATTTAAATCTGTACAACAATGTAGGAGCACACAGAACATGTGACATTTTCAAGTCTAAGTCTGAGTTTCAGACTTATAAGAATAAGGCCCCAGGTCTGTGTACTGAGGGTTTTATAAACTTGATTTGTTGTGAAAACAGTTGGTGATTATTTCACTTGGTCATTAGTCCACTTCTTGGTAAAACTAGGACTGGGTCCGAAATTATAACCGTTGCTCACCACTCTGTACTCAGATGTCTGCCAAGTCTGTGTGAGGAGATTTGCGTGAGAGTTATGGAGTACAATGCTTTCTCAGCTGAGTGTTATTAATACACTTTCCTAGAGATTTGATTGTAAACCTTAAATAGAATGTACATTTTGGTGATGAGTGTCGAGTGAAATGGTTGTAATCAGTTCTTACATTCACACTCAGTACCACTGATGTACTTTGTCTAGTGCTGTGCTCCAAAGTATTTTAGGTCTATACCAGACGTTATGTTTTGTCAGTTTTTGTCTAGAGAAACAAAGTTAAACATTTACTTGAACAGGGGTTCCGTTTGACCCTCTAGTTGACACTTTGACCCCTTGAATTTCCAAAAAGCCACAATTTGACCCTCAGGATTCTTGCTGAAAGGTCAATTTTCTCCTCTAATTTACAGCTAATTTGATGATAAAATGGTAAAATCTGGTCAAACAGTATTAAAATATCTCTTGAGAGCCAGCACCTAGTGGAACCCCAGCTTGAACATGTTTGTTTTTAAAAATGCCTACTTACCTACCAAAGTTCACAAAGTTTACAGCAATGGCCTAACATAATATTGCACAATTTACTTTACATTCATTAGGAAGCCGAACAGATGCATCTACAGGCTATTGAGATAAAAGAGAGGTTGTTGGGACATGAAGACTATGAAGTAGCATTGTCGGTCGGACATCTCGCATCATTATATAACTATGACATGGAAAAATATACTGAGGCTGAAAAGTTATACCTACGATCTATAGAAATTGGTAAGTCCTGGGCGTAATTGTCGTCTGAGGTTATTAAAGTTGAGATCCGTATGGTGCTCGAAACCAGTTTTTGCTATAAAATGTTAATATTCAGATAATTGCGTCACATCGTTTACTGTTTAACCAATTGCATATTCCTAGCAGACTTAACATGAAATGATTAACTTAAAAAAATGAGATTATGACGTGGTGATCAATCTTAATTATCTTGTATTGTGCTCTATCAACTTGGTCGTTTGAAGACCAGTCTCGGAATGCAGCCTTATCATTGGTCAGTTTTTAGTTCGAGCTCAGAGACAGCCAATCAGAACCTTGATTTTTTCGGTTGGTCTTAAATCTCAGATTTATAACCTGCGACTATGGAAATGATAAGGTTTGTGTTCTACAAGATGATATGATTGGAAATCGCACATCTTCCTTGTGTCCAGTATTATTTAACATTTGCCTACCAACCCAATAGATCTACTGTGGATTGCAATAAATGAGGATTTTCCCCTCGATTGCTGCGGTACAGAAATCAATATACTGTTAAAATTGTGCTCGAATGGCAATGAAAATAATGACAAGATTTCATCTTGGTCTGAATGGATCTTAAATTAAACTTTTATTGTACCCCTGGTGAAAAAGCATTTTTAGCGGATTTGATCTATTAGATGACTAAAACTGATCACATTTATGTTTATTTATTTGACTTCTCAAAGTGTTCTATGATGTAACAGTTATCATGATACAGATTATTGATAATCAGCATCTCTGACGCTTGTTTTTTTCCAATCCCTTTTCAATAAAAAAAGGGGTTGAGGGAGCTGGACATGAAGAAGGGACCGGGTATGACTCTAAAGCTTTGTCTTATTGTGGCCATGTTTTCCTTTTTTTTTCAGGTAAATTATTATTTGGCGATGGGTATTCTGGTCTGGAGTATGATTATCGCGGACTTCTCAGACTTTATCGCCAAGTCGGCAACCGACAAATGGCGGAACGATATTCAGAAATCCTCCAACAGTGGAACAGAATTCGAGATCGGAACAACGCGATACAAGTGAAACCTTTAGAGTTCGAGTTGACTCCCTCCCTCACTGATCTAGTGACTACATATTTCAAATAACAGGAGTTCTTTCATCATCAGAAACTGTTGTTGGTTTCCTACATGTCTGTGATTCTGGAGAAGATTCATGTAAAACAAGATAGTTCAGATAAAGCTGCTGGGATCTATATCTACTGATTTACGTTCATGCATTGTTGCTGCATCTTGAAATTATCAAAATTTATACACATATTTACAGTCGGAACTCGTTCATTCGAATTCATCAGGTCCAAAATTTTATTTTGAATAGCCCATTTCAATTCAACGCGCCTAAATGGATACATTGGGACCCGGGCCCGCATTACAGAAGCATCTCAAGTATATCTTAAATATTTTCACCTAAGTTCAAAACTTCAAATGGATGTAATTCCAAAATCACATTAAAACTGTTAGGCTTTTGACAACAAGATATTAACACTACTCATTTATCACTCTTGATTTGACCATAAAATAGCCTGTATGTTAAATCAACCAGTTAAGTTAAGTGTTAGTTTTAAGGATAAGGATAAGATTTTACTTCAGATGTTTCTGTAATTTTGCCCCTGGTATTTATTTTTGATGAGACCAAGTATTCACACTGAAGCTTGTCTGAATAAACAAGGGCTGTCTGTACATGTTTAAAATCTCAAGAAAACTTTTCAGTTTACATAAACTTTGACTTTATTCATTTTTTCCCATTTGCTAAGAGGAATGAAATGCATTGATTTGACACGTTGCTATGTGTTTCATTTTTCCTTACTGTTATGATTTATATCTGTGATTGTTCACAATATGTATTGTTTGCAAGCAAGTAAATATTACCAGACATTTCATGGCTGAAGTCAGCTTGATAATGACTTAAGATTTCTCTGTGAAAAGTGAATTTTAGAATGGATTTTAATCAAGAATAAGATTGTGTTCATAGAGCACTAGATACCAATACCTGCAAAGGGGGGGGGGGGGGTGGCTTTAAACAATGAAATGATGAATGACCAATTGTTTAAGTAGGGGAAAGGTACCCATAAATGCCCCCCAAAAAGGCTACACAAGCACCCCTGGTTTGTTTCTAGGGGTGACAGTCAAATTTGTGTATTTTCTCATAATTAAAGAAGTGTATATCTTTAACTGCTTTCTGTTTGAAGGCTTGTTTCATGTTGATACAAAGAAATGTGACACAGATACATATAACCATATTGGCCTTGTTTTTATTACATTACATGAGGTAATTGTTCAGTGTGAAATTATTCTTGAAAGTATGATATGCCATAGTGGTCTGTTAGGCTTTGTTTATAGTGTTTAAACTGTTGTGAATTCTTCAGCATTTTCTGAGACTGTAGAACCAGATATTGATGGTAGCCCAAAATTTCTCACATGTAAGTTACTGTGCTGCAATTTCTATGTATGATTGGAAAGAAACAAATTCATGAAATATACAACTAACATGGCAGGTGGAAAGAAATATGCTCACTTAAGTTTTACTATTGCACCTCATTTCAGTGTGTTATAAATATTAAAATTTCATTTTCACAAACTTCATAACTTCGTGATTACTGTGAAAATTGTTCATTTGCTAAAATTTCAGATTCTACAGTATATCATCTTATTATGAATTACATCTGTATGAAGTTTCTGAATTTTGTATTCCGATAATTTCGCATGTTGCTTTGTGATATAAATAGTCATTATATTTACTTTGTATTATGACATACATGGGACAAATTGTTGTTACTGTTGCTGTATGGTTTATAAAATAATGTTTATCTGTTACTATATGTGTCATATACAGGGGTTCTAAAGTTCCGGAAATCCAGATTTAGAGGCTGCAGGGTCACTTTTAGATCGATGTAAATCGGATGAATTTTGAGGGGGGTGGGGGCCGAATCGCGACTGGTACGAAACGTTTTGTGTACAAATGCGTTTCAATAGTCTAGATCATCAGACGCCTGCATCTGATAATGCTGGGTCATTGAAGCTTCGATCAGAGCTGCTGAGTGATTGAGATCATTCGACATGACGGCTCTGCCCCGCGTCCCCGACCCCCGGCAAATCTTCAGGATTGAGAACATTCAGCTGTTAGAACCCCTGAATATATCTGGTGGGTATATGTGTTGCCTTAGTTTTTATAATGATCATGTTTGTATAGATTATTTCTTCGATGCTAAATATTGCCACTTTTGCTTGGGGGAATTCAGTCAGAATTAAGTTTGTCTGAATATCTGCCGTCTTCTATACACATGAATGTAAGTTTCTCATTTATTTGTTAATTCCATTTTAGAAATCGTACCTGAAATTTGTCTGTGTAATAATTTGGTCAAATATTAGTTGTATTGCGAGGTAAGGCCTGGGGTGGGAAGGATCTCAGGCATATATAGTCTTCACACTGTGTGTCTGTCTGTCTGAAACACTTTGTGTCTTAGCTATGACTTTTAAATGATTCTGTGGATTCCATTGGAAGCTACCCTAATGTTTAGCTGGGTGAGAAGGTGTGTCATGTGGCAATTTCAAGGTCGATACAGTTACGTCCATGGTCAAGGACGGAGCATCCAGCATTTAACTGTGACATATTGCATATTGTCTAGTAAATGTACAGTATAAAATGATTTTAAGTGCATTTGCATGAATTCACTGCAAGAAAATTATCCAAATATATAGTTGCACATCTTTTCTATTTGTTTTACTTGTTTCATTTTAATGATTATGTCATCATTTGAGAAGTACCGGACAGAGAGAGAAAACATGTGAATACAGACATTCTTGGGACATTTACCTATTTGAGCGCCGCTGTACGATTTCCAACCTCTCCTTTAAGTGACGTCATTTCCAGAAAACGTCGCATGTGACATCACAATGTACTGACAGTAAGTAGTATTTGACCCATATGACAATATGAAAACGAAGTGACCATATGGAGTTAATATTGTTTCCTGCTTGCAAATAGTGACATCACATGTTGCGTTATCTTGAAATGACGTCACTTACAGAAGAGGTTGAAAATCCCATAGCAGCGCTCATTTACTGTTGATTCAAATTAGGGAACATCAGTACATATATTTCCATATCGAGCGATTGTAGCTCTTGTTCAATTTGCTCACAGAATAAATCGTTTTCTTTCATCTAATACACACACTCTAATGTTACAATAGTAGATGAACATTCCAAAAGCATTTACACAATAAATGATGCAATATAGAATAATTTTTTTAACCAAAATCTCATATTGAGATGGAGTTGTTATTTTATCAATCTTTCGTTCAGTCATTAAACACACCTGCATCTCATTGGAACAACAACATTTTGTTATGCGTTGAAAATGTTCCAGTGGTTCTTGCATTGTTGCACCAATGAGTCCAAAATGGAGGTGAACAGTGAGTGTGGTCTTATTTATTTCCCTATAGAGGTTTATACATGTAAAATTCAAAATCAGGGAATGTAGTTCCACATAGGATTGCTTATGCCTTATGTTAAATGTAAAAGTTGGGAACAAATACCAAAACCCGATCGTCTAGAACTTGCATAACTTTCCAAAGCTTCTCGTTGACATCGGCGAAATCTTGTTTTTATGAAAAGTTGTATCGCTCTCTGTATTTTACCACTTCAACTGCACATATGTTCCAATGAGACGCAGGCATGTTAAAGTAGAGAATTAGTTTATAAGGTTTATTATGTTTTTGAATGTTGTGTTGCTGTTAGTGCTTTACTGTGGTAACTACAGTCTTTGTTATTCAGTTACAATATAATTGTGCTCAATCTTCAATCAGTTGACCTTGTACAAAGTTAGGAGTTAAAGCACTACTAGTCTATCTGTGCATGAATGAAGGAGCTGATTGAACTGTTTCATGTTATCCATTAAAAATGAACTAATAACAGTATAGGTCCCACATCTACAATATTTACCTCCCTTGTTCTGAATTGTCGGCCATTTTGATAGGCAAACTTCCTTAAAGTTTATGGGAATATAATGTAAACGATGACAAACTAGTCCGATATATAAACAATAACTTATTCTTTATGCTTATTTGGGCATTTGGCTAAGTCAGTTGAAGAAAAAGTGGTTGTCACATGCAAATTCTCTTGGTATTTCTCAATTATCACATATTAGGGCTTATCAGTTTTGCCTATCAAAATGGCCGACAGTTTAGAACAAGGGAGGTAAATATTGTAGATGTTGGAACTATGTATTGCAGTAAGTACCCGGTGTACTAACCCTTTTGTTCAATTATTATTAATTAATGAGGGCTTCACGAATCTGAGAATATCCAAATATTGCAAACCCAGCGTTTTGTTGAATATCTCTAGACCATAGAAAATAATTTGTCTAAAAGAAAATTAGACATAAACGTCAGAAGGCTGTACTGGCGGTTTTTCGTAAGAAAGACAAGTTTCTGAAAATTGCTTGAATTTGCACTTTATGTACCACTCATTAAAAAACAACGTGTTTGATAAAACCTCTTTTAATTCAAACATGATATGGTGTAATCGAGGTAACGAAAAATTTGTCTTAAGTGAGTTCGTCATAACGAGAGTCGACTGTGTACAGACTTGGTGTGCTCTTATCCCTCGATATGTCAAACTTGCATTGAAATATCTCTGCTCCTATTAAACAATTGAGTACGTCAGAGACTCGGAGTAGATGTAAACTTGTCCATTAAGACTGTCAACAGATACCATGTTTGCTATTTTGTAAGGATGTTCTGTATATGCGGGTTTGACTGTATTATGTGTCCCCCTTCGTGAAGCATGTCCTTATATTGTGATGATTTCTCGTTGAAGTACTGTGAATCAGTGATTTTTTTGAAAATTTTACTGCCTGTGCCTTTTCAATTAGGAAAATATGTGCGATAAGTCCCAAATTTTGGGAAATAAGAGCATGGTTATTTTACTTATAAATGTTTTAATTTCCTGCTTTTGCTGAATATATTATTACTTTTCCCTCTTTCGTCTCAAAGTGCTATTTTCAGGATGGTAAAAAAAGTCAGTAAAAATTTTAAAAAAAAATTACTTTTGGGGGGAAAGGTTTTTTTTTGCTAGAGGAAACAGCAGAAATTCAGCAGTAAAATTGAACAAAAAAAAGACCGGTGATAAATTCTTTCTTACATCTGTCTGGACTAGGAATCTTTATAGATAAATTGTAAACATAATACTTTGTGATCACGCCTCTTGTACTATTGTTATTGTTGCTGTTATTGTTGATGGTTTTTGTTGAGATTGTTGAGTTATATTATTGTCATTATCTGAGATGATACCAAATGGTTTAGGGGTTGTTGTTAGAAATAAGATGTGGAAGTTGGAAACTATATCTGATACAGTTTCAGGGATTTCCCTGACGCAGAAATATTGAGTACCTGACTCCCTTTTTTTCAAGTGACTCCCATTTTCAACTTACTGTGCATTTTTGGGACCCCTAAAATAAACTTCTGTCATGTATAAACTGCATATCTGGACTCTTACACATTTACTAAGGACTCCCATCAAACACTAAGATCCAAGAACCCCTAGCTGAAAAATCCTAGGAAAAAACCCTGCTGTTATGGTAATTGCCCCTACAAAGACTGATTATATTGTTTGCTCATGTTGGTTAGTCAGTTAGTTGACTGGCTGGATTCAGATCAACAGCAAGGGAATGCTTGGCTCTACAGTGGTCAAACTTGGCTCTACAAGGGAATGCTTGGCTATACAGTGGTTAAACTTGGCTCTACAGTGGTCAATCTTGGCTCTACAGGGGTCAAACTTGGCTCTACAGTGGTCAAACTTGGCTCTACACGGGAATGCTTTGCTATACAGTGGTTAAACTTGGCTCTACAGGGGTCAAACTTTGCTCAACAGTGGTCAAACTTGGCTCTACAGTGGTCGAAATTGGCTCTACAGTGGTCAAACTTAGCTCTACAGTGGTCAAACTTGGCTCAATGGTGGTTGAACTTGGCTCTACAGTGGTCAAACTTGGCTCAATGGTGGATGAACTTGGCTCTACAGTGGTCAAACTTGGCTCTACAAAGGTCAAACTTCAATGAAGGAAGAACTTGACATCTGTGTTTTCATCACATCAGAACCTAGGACAGTTACCATGGCTCACAATTTACTCTGCTAAGTTTGAATGTGGAGATTTTGAGTGAGATTTCTTTGTGATCCATTGGCTTTGTGATTTGAGTGTGACCCTGTGATTTGAGTGTGACCCTGAGATTTGAGTGTGACCCTGAGATTCGAGTGTGACCCTGAGATTTGAGTGTAAGTACCGAGTGCTGAGTGCTAGGTACTATCTCGGGCCCTGATATTGAGCTTTATGAAAATTTAGCTTACTTTTTCTTGTGTTATGTTTAGTTATTTTTGGTTAATTAATATAAATCTGTATTGAAGATTACAGGAGATATTGGTGTTACCATTATGGTTAACAGATTTCAGACCTAACATCTAATGTAGGAGTTTACTTGCATGATCAGGAAATTTTACCACTGTAGATTACCTGTGTTAGTATATTCTGTTTATTACAATGGTTTGCAGGGCAAGTTTAGGCCTTAAATAGTCCTTGAATTTGATGGCTACCCTTGAAAAGTCCTTAAATTTGATGGTTATCCTTGAAAAGTCCTTGAATTTGATTGTAATCCTTAAATAGTCCTTGAATTTTATGGCTATCTCTGAAAAGTCCTTGAATTTGATGACTGTCCTTGAATTTGATGGCTATCCTTGAAATGTCTTTAAACTTATAAAATAAAAAAGAATCATATGTTCTTGTAATGATATAAAAAAATTATATATTATACCCATAGAAATCTCACAATATACATAATCCACCAACTGCCACATCTCAAGTATGAAATCAATTGTTTCATGATGGTCAGAACTCAATTGTTTCATGATGGTCAGAACTTGCCTGAAAATGTCTGTCAAAATAATTGAACTCAGTGATTGATGTGACAAAAATCAGTCAATGGTGTTTTGGACAGAAAATAAATACATCCATGAAACTGCAATGTATATAGATAATCTCCATAATTATGTTAAAATTTTGACCAGAAAATGATCATGTATAAAGCTGGGTGATTTTTATGGTATTCCACAAGTAAAGTAACTGGAATAAAAATGTATTTTGGCATAAAAAATTTGTTTGTTCCTGGTTTCCTGACCTACCCTATTTTTTTGCCTTAACCCTAGAATATTGTTTGCGTGCTAAGACTTTTTCTTTTTGGTAAAATTTCTTTGTGTGAATTTTTCTTTAGGTTCATATTTCTGCCCAGTTATTAGAAACCTTACGAGTATTCCAGCTATAGAGCATTTTTTCACCTTGATTAAACATTATCCAGGTTAAAAGCAAAAGGGGATTTGTCTTTTAATATATATATATTCGTTTAAATCTATGTTTAATTTCTTCGTTTGAAAATTAAAAATATCTCAAAAATTAAAAAAGTTTCAACCTACCTACACTATTTTTTTGGGCATGATTCCTGAAACAAACATATTTTTTATAATGTTTAAATGAATCCTTGACAGTTTCAGCTGTTTTATTAATGTGGATATTTTGATGTCAGTCTCCAGGCTAGTATTTTATGTTATGTACATATATTTCATTTCTTGAAATTGTGAATATACATTCAAAATGAATAAATAAATATGTTGATGTAAAATGCATGTGTTTTGTATCATTTCCACTGATTTACTGAAGCCTTGACCACAGAATCGAAAAAAGAAGGATAATTTAACCATTTCTTTATTCTGGATCTGGTTGGAATCATCGATTCGTTTGGGCATGCATTCAAAAATGCCTGTGACCTGAAATTTGCAGGTGATCAAAAGCGCTGCCACGGACATAAATCATGGATTCACAACAGGCTGATATCGGTGAAACGATAAGAAGAAATAATTTACCCACAATCCTTAGCGGGCAATTTACCCGTTAATCCTTAGCGCACACTTGGTAGGTATTGTGAATTTCATCCGATTAAACGACGCTCGTTCAGTCTTACAACTTAGTATTGAACAAAACAAATGCATACAAGCAAACAACAAGATCAACACAAAATATATAAAAACAATCAAGAAATATATAGCTGTTGTAAAAGATGACGATTACAGCAGCTCAAAATGTAAAATCTCTCGATTCAGAAACAAGATGGCAGACGTCGCTTATTTTTTACTGCTAGTCGGAACACCGCGCTCATTATTGCGGATCATTTTTGTAGAATTGTATGGGGCGTTCCGATCATTTGATATCGGAAGAAAATCTCACAGCTACCGAGAGTTTAAACAAGTCTAAATACATATGAGAGCCGCTGTACAATTTCCAACCTCTTCTTTAAGTGACGTCATTTTCAGAAAATGTTCCATGTGACGTCACCATGTACTGACAGTTAGCACTATTTGCCCCATATGTATTTTGAAAACGAAGTGACCATATGGAGTAAATATTGTTTCCTGCTTGCAAATAGTGATGTCACCTATTGCGTTTTCTTGAAATGACGTCACTTACAGAAGAGGTTGTAAATCGCATAGCAGCCCTCAAATACACCCGCCTGTATCGAATCCATGGTTTATATGTCCTTTGCATTGCTAAACAAAATAAAGTGCAAAAAATGCAATTAAATTTTAATATGATGTTTATTAATCAATGACAAAGGTCAACTATTATGTAACTATATACAATATAACATATGTAATAATGCTTCAGTTAATTAGCAACATAATTATGTTCTATGTCTTAAGGCAAAACACTCGAAACATTCAATGAAGCAAATAATTGAGTAATTACCCTTTCCAATAAATAATAACAAAGTGAAGAAAATTTCGATGACCTAAGTACTTGCATAGCAAGTAAGCTCAGGAAATCAATTAAATACATGCATTTAAAACAACAACATTAATCGTTAAACAACGACTACAGTGCAACCACCAGAGCAACCCTCTCTTGAGCAAAAACTCTCTTCAACAACAATTAATTTTTTACTACAATAAGTCAACGTCTCTACAACAACATCCTCAACAACATCCTCTCAACAACAACAACCAATATTTGCATCTCCCAAGGCGTATTGCTCTTGAGAGGTTGCACGGTAGAACTGGGGATTTTATTTACTAACATTTCAAGACTGAAACTAAGACTTGAAATTTACAGTTATATTTACAAGCATTTTGTTTCCATTGACGAACAACTGCAATATTGTTTGTATAATTGTTGTTACCAAATGAACATGTTTGCCAATTTTTATTAAAATCTGCAATATTATAACAACGTTGAAGCAAAAACAACATTTAACAATATTAAGCTTACGTGTAAGTTTCAATGTTATAATGTTTATGAATAAGGCCCCAGAACAATGTTACACTGCAGCACGTGAATATGAGCGCATGTTCAAAGTTCACTAAACGTTTTCCCCGCTTTTCACATTTGGATTTTTCATTCCGTAATTAAGTTCAGCACCTCCGGACATCAGTATGTTGATTCCTGTACAGAATGTGGCGTCCGCAGCTAGGAACAGACAGGCCTTACCACATTCCTGGATCGTACCATAACGTCCAAGTAACTGAAACAAAGGGGATATGAGCGCTGCTGTGGGATTTCCAACCTCTTCTGTAAGTGACGTCATTTCATTAAAACGCAACATACGAAATCACTATTTGCAAGCAGGAATTAACAATATATACTCCATATGGTCACTTCATTTTCATATTGCCATATGTGGCTTACTGTCAGTACAAGGTGGCGTCACATGTGACGTTGTCTGGAAATGACGTCACTTCAAGAAGAGGTTGGAAATCGTACAGCGGCACTCGTTGAATCAGCAAGTAGGACTGTATAAATGACAGGTTACAAAAACATTCTCTCCCATTTTGAACATTTGATGTGCTACTTCTAATACTGATGCTGGAACATGCATGAAACAGCCAAGCTGGGGTAGATAAGAATTTTCGGTTCGGGGAACGTAAATTATAGATTGGGTTACAAGGACCGGTTGATTCCATCCCCAAAATCCGCCTATACCAGTTATAGGCATATGTTTTCATATACAGCGTTTTGTGTGTACGTCTATAACTTCAAATTGGACAAAATGTTAAATAGGGAGGACAATTATCCAATTATCTAGGCTCTCTCATTAAGTTAAATACCCGACTTTTCGCACAAAACGGCATGTTTGTAATTTTTTGCATATTTGGTAATGAATGACATTCTTGCATACGAAAAATATTTTTATTTTGCTGAATTTGACATAATTGACAATAAATGGGACATCAACTACTATTTTTGGTTGTGTTTTAATGGCGTTAAGTCTAGTACACCGCCACTGAACAACTCTAGGCATAAACTGTTAAATGGGCCGATTTCAGACATTTGAAAAACATTTTTTTTGTAATGAAAACCTAATGTCAATCCCTGTTTGTAATTAAAATGATAAGTCAGACATCCTGTATGATTTGTTAAAAAACCCGCTTTCATTTTGATGTCTCAAATAGGCTACTTTCGGTTTGGTCTCAAATAGGCTACTTTCGGTTTGATGTCTCAAATAGGCTTTACTTTCGGTTTGATGTCTCAAATAGGCTACTTTCGATTGGATGCCTCAAATAGGCTACTTTCGGTTTGATGCCTCAAATAGGCTACTTTCGGTTTGATGCCTCAAATAGGCTACTTTCGGTTTGATGCCTCAAATAGGCTACTTTCGGTTTGAAACATGTCAATATCAAACTAACAGAAACTTTTTTTGTGAAATGAAATGCAATTTGGAAGATTGAAAACTGTGATAGTCACCTGAGAAGGGGAAACATATAAAACCTCTTTAAATTGCCACATACATATAAGACAGTGCTTCCCCACACAGACCTCTGGGAAAACAACAATACGTAAAAATAAGGCACTTGAAGAGGCACAAGGATACAAACATAAGGGAACAGAGGCACAAGGAATGGCCTGGCCAACCATAAGGAATAATTGTCAAAGTGGACAAAAAGTGGGAGGGGAATTAATCGATGGAAAAGATCAAAGGACAATAGGCCGAAATGCACAGGGGAAAAGGAAATATAAAATACATTTAAAACACAAAAAGAAACAATAACCATACAGCGAATTACAGCATTGGAATCTGGGGCGTAGCTAGGAGGTTTGTGATGTGTACGCAAGATCCTTTTTGCGGGCGGTCCGGGAAAACAAATTGTTTCTAGATTGTCTGTAGTGACTTCTGGGCGCATTCTTATCCCTGAATTGAATGAAGTTTTTTAATGCAGATTTGAACTTTTTATTTTTTCGAGACAATGTGTACGCAGCTGCGTACTCTGTGTACAGGACGCTACGTGCCTGGGAACGGTCGGTAAAAATACTGGGGGTATTAGACAGCAACTGGCTATAACTGAAAAATTTGAACTAAACGAACAACTGGCGTAAATGGTAAGTAAAGAACCGGATCAGTGGGGGTATCCGAGGAGGGGTATCTGAGGAGGGATATCCGAGGAGGGGTACCTGAGGAGGGGGTATCCGAGGAGGGGTATCTGAGGAGGGGGGCATCTGAGGAATGGGAATGTCAGGAGAGGGGGTATCCGAGGAGGGGTACCTGAGGAGGGGGTATCTGAGGTGTATCTGAGGAGAGGAGGTATCGAAGAGGGGTATATGAGGCGGGGGTATCCGAGGAGGGGTATCTGAGGTGGGAGTATCTGAGGTGGGAGTATCTGAGGTGGGAGTATCTGAGGAGGGAGTATCTGAGGTGGGAGTATCTGAGGTGGGAGTATCTGAGGTGGGAGTATCTGAGGTGGGAGTATCTGAGGTGGGAGTATCTGAGGTGGGAGTATCTGAGGAGGGAGTATCTGAGGTGGGAGTATCTGAGGAGGGGTATCTGAGGTGGGAGTATCTGAGGTGGGAGTATCTGAGGTGGGAGTATCTGAGGAGGGGTATCTGAGGTGGGAGTATCTGAGGTGGGAGTATCTGAGGTGGGAGTATCTGAGGAGGGGTATCTGAGGTGGGAGTATCTGAGGAGGGGTATCTGAGGTGGGAGTATCTGAGGAGGGAGTATCTGAGGTGGGAGTATCTGAGGTGGGAGTATCTGCGGAGGGGTATCTGAGGTGGGAGTATCTGAGGTGGGAGTATCTGAGGTGGGAGTATCTGAGGTGGGAGTATCTGAGGTGGGAGTATCTGAGGTGGGAGTATCTGAGGTGGGAGTATCTGAGGTGGGAGTATCTGAGGTGGGAGTATCTGAGGTGGGAGTATCTGAGGTGGGAGTATCTGAGGTGGGAGTATCTGAGGTGGGAGTATCTGAGGTGGGAGTATCTGAGGTGGGAGTATCTGAGGAGGGGTATCTGAGGTGGGAGTATCTGAGGTGGGAGTATCTGAGGTGGGAGTATCTGAGGTGGGAGTATCTGAGGTGGGAGTATCTGTGGTGGGAGTATCTGAGGTGGGAGTATCTGAGGAGGGGTATCTGAGGTGGGAGTATCTGAGGTGGGAGTATCTGAGGTGGGAGTATCTGAGGAGGGGTTTTCGAGGAGGGGGAGTACTAGTATCAGAAGAGGGGGTATCCGAGGAGGGGGTTTTTGAGGAGGAGGTATTAGAAGAGGGGGTATCCGATGAGGGGGTATCTGAGGGGTATTCGAGGGGGTACCCGAGGCGGGGGTATACAAGCAGGGGTTATCCGTGTAGGGGAGGGTATCCGAGGAGGGTATCCAAGAAGGGGAGGGTATCCGAGGAGGGGAGGGTATCCGAGGAAGGTATATAACCTACTTGTGCATCTTCTCCAGCTTTCACACTCTTTTCATAGTTGGATGTTTGCTTTGCACCACTTTCCCACATAGGTGTCCAAATATTTCCAGGGGCAAACCTGAAACACAAGTGTCGTTATACTAGTACTCGTATATGATATAAGAATAAATGTGTGTTAATTGTAATACATGTTCTTGAAATGACACCCAACATGACAAATGCTGAAATTGCCACTAAACATCAGAATGAACTAAGAAGTCACATTTGGTGCTTCGCCACAACTGACGAGTCCCGAGTATACTATCATCGATTTTTTCAATTCATGATTTTAGACATAGTGGGTTAGGGTAGAGCTCCTATCTTCTGATCCAGATGCCTTGGGTTCAAATCAGGCCACGAGCGAGATTTCTACACAGCGGTCTTCACACTCCTCCAGGCGTGTTAAACACTGAAGCCGTCATTGATAGTGATTGGTATAATTTGTTAGACCTTGCTTCACAATCGATGTTAAATAAATAAGTGTAAACTTTGAGGGATGATGCTGAAATCATACAACAACTTACGTGTTTACTCTTACTCCATTCTCGGCTTCGTCTATTGCTAGTGCCTTTGTTAAAGATGTTACCCCACCCTGTAATGTCAGAAAGTTTGTACATGAGGTACATCACATGTTTATTACCCACAGTGCTTTGGGAGGGTCGTGGTAAACCCACAGTGTTTTGGGAGGGTCGGGGTTTACCCACAGTGCTTTGGGAGGGTCGGGGTTTACCCACAGTGCTTTGGGAGGGTCGGGGTTTACCCACAGTGCTTTGGGAGGGTCGGGGTTTACCCACAGTGCTTTGGGAGGGTCGGGGTTTACCCACAGTGCTTTGGGAGGGTCGGGGTTTACCCACAGTGTTTTGGGAGGGTCGGGGTTTACCCACAGTGCTTTGGGAGGGTCAGGGTTTACCTACAGTGCTTTGGGAGGGTCGGGTATAACCACATTGTTTTGGGAGGGTAGAGGTTTACCCACAGTGCTTTGGGAGGGTCGGGGTAAACCCACAGTGCTCTGGGAGGGTCGGGTATACCCACAGTGCTTTGGGAGGGTCGGGGTTTACCCACAGTGCTTTGGGAGGGTCGGGTATACCCACAGTGCTTTGGGAGGGTCGGGTATACCCACAGTGCTTTGGGAGGGTTGGGGGTAAACCCACAGTGCTTTGGGAGGGTTGGGGGTAAACCCACAGTGCTTTGGGAGGGTTGGGGGTAAACCCACAGTGCTTTAGGAGGGTTGGGGGTAAACCAACAGCGTTTTGGGAGGGTCGGATGGTCGATCATTGGGTTTAGATTCTTATATTTTGTTCAGATTTTTGAATATATCAAGCATGGAAGAGCGAAACATTAAATTATGTTTTGGAGCACTGTCATACTTTAAAATAAAACATGGCGGATTAACTAGTTCATATATACGTGTATTTACAGAATTTGAAACAGCTTGTAGACCGGCCGCATATTCAGTGACCGTGCTTTAAACGTACTAAAAGAAGATAAAACGGAATATATAACGAGAGATGGGTTATACACGCATATTTACCTTGGTAGCAACATACGTGCAGGCGCCTGGTTGTCCGATTTCGGCCACAAGACTAGAGTCCTGTATCAGACACCCTTTTGTCTTCCTAAGATATGGTAAAGAATACTGAAAATAAAAAAAAATAAACTTATGTAAAATAAATCAAATACAGTCAAACCTGTCTATAAAGACCACCCATGGGAACAGCAAAATGTGGTCTTTGTTTACAGGTGGTCTCTATTAACAGATTAAATATCATTGAAAATGGTCTGATGGGAGATAAAATTGGTGGTCTTTGCAGACAGGTTTTGCAATAGTGGTCTTTGTTCGCAGGTGGTCTTTAACACATGTTTGACTGTAAATAACTTTACCAAACGTATTACTGTAAATATAGAACTGTTTGTGAATGTAATGTTTCGCATATTTGAGATATTTTAACGGTCATTACAAGTCACGTGATTACACCAATTTTGAAATTATCAAAACAAATACATGTAACAGACTGGTTACCTTAGCAACGAGGAAGTAACTAACAAGATTAACGTCCAGCAGCTGCCTGAACTGATCGGCAGAGATTTCGTCAATTTTCAAGAATGGTGGATCTGTAAAACATATATAGTAATTAAACATCACTTAGAGACCACCTCAATAATAAGACCACCTCGAAATTAAGAACACAATGTTCAAGTCCATTTGCACTGTTTTTCTCTTTATTCAACCTCAATATTAAGACCACCTCAATAAGAAGACCAGTTTTCAAGTGTCCAAAGGGTGGTCTTATTATCGTGGTTTTACTGTATGATTTTACATGTACATAAAGTTAGAGCATATCTGCCTCTCCGTATTACATGTATATATCTGATCTTCAGCCTAGCAACGTCTAACACCCCGGTCTAACGTATATCACTCCCATTTGCATACGTTAGTAAATTTGCATATATGCATATAAATAATCACGTGTGCAAATTGGCGCATGTAAATGGAGCTTTAGCCTCAGCTTGACTTCTGAATTGAAATACGTATTGATTAAAGTACAGTGTGTACACATCAGAATATTACCCGCCATTTCACTGCCGCCTCATCAAGGAGTAAGGCGTACATTGTTAAATTAGTTTTTTTTCGGCGCAGTCGTACTAACAAATTTTGCTATTTGTATATCAGTGCGTTAACCAATCAAATCTTACGTTAACCACCAAGGCTATTTCTTTTCAACCGAACAACGTTTGTAACCTTGACGCGGATTGGTTAACCTTTCGATAAAGGGTACGTTACCGAAATCCATTTTAGATCTGGAGTGACCATCAATAGAAACATCTCGGCATTTGTTTATGTTGCACAACAAATTGCACCGACCATCTTTTTTCAAGATATTTCTTGTTGACTAATGCATTTTGTATCGGGATGTAATTTTAATTGAATCGATTTCGTTTGCAACCAACTTCACTACCAGTGAACATGTACAGTGCAGTCTTCTCACAGCTATCCGGCTTTATTGAGCAACAACCTCACTTCTACAACATTATTCATTTCTCTGTAGTAACCGTTTACAATTAATATCCATTTAACCTCTCCAAATAAACAACCTTCCAAGAACAACCAAACCTGTTTCCTGAAGGGAATGGCTCTAGAGAGGGTGTACTATAGTTAATAATATATATGTATAACGTCATTCGTGAATTTATGAGGGAGATGGACTGTTACGTGTGATAGGACAAGTTACAGCAAAGGCCGATGGTTAGATCAAATAGTACTTACGCTGTCCGGCATTATTGATAACGCAGTCAATTTGTCCAAACTTCTCCACAGTTTTATCAATCAAATTCTGAAAGAAATTGTACATGTACAACCTGAGACGAGTCGATAAACTGACATCGCAATGGTCAACACCAACATAATTATTATACAAGTCATGTATTGTCGGGTCACAAGAAACAATGAATGAACACGTGCTATTTACCACTGTAACAACACAATACTTTGATCTCTTACTTTCTTGCATTCAATCATTTTTCTAGTCATCTTATTTGGTATTAAAGAACAGCAACAACGGGGCAATAACTTTGCTATTTCAATATATACTCGGTCTACCTTGGTATTTATGATAACACATGAACTGACTTTCCATGCATGTATAGCTAATATCATAGCTTATCTATGGAACGCCAAAATAACTTTAATTTGTATAATAGTTTCACAAGTTTGTAGTTCTATATCCGAGAGGTGGAGCTATTTTCAATATTACCTAAAGGGGAGGGACTTACTTATCAAAGGACTGTGTGCATTAACTAACAGCACAATATTGGTTACCGCACTGATGACATTTCATATCAGCACTTTACCAAGACTGGTTTAACATCCTGGGGTCACTATCACGGTACATGTCATGGATGCTTATTTGCATACGTTACATGATAAAGAGAAACGCCTGTTTGTACACGTACTTTTAGTAATTGGACTCCGATATAAAACAGAGTGGAATCATTTGGATATCTAATTTAGTCTCGGTGGTACACCCCCTCAACTAAAATATCTTCTCACGTACTTTGAATTAGGGATGTCAACGAATGGCAATTTTGGTATTCGAATATTCGGTCAACCTTCCGAACGAATATTCGAACGTTCGACCTTCTTATTTAATAATAATATATTTGATATTCGAAGTTTAACTTTATGCTTATCAAATTTGTGTGTATAACTGATCACTTAAGCTGTAAATCCCCACGATTACTAATATGTTCAGGTCCTAAGTGTCATCAACATGACATGTCAATTAACACCTGTACATAGATAGTATGTTCACCTGTAAAATGTCATTCAAAGCGATAATGCCCAACATCGAAAGTGAATACTTTGTTTGTATTTGCGTTTATTTATCGTCGCCACCGGTTTCCCATAAGGGCGACGCCTCCGGAAGAATATTTAGTCATTTTAGATTTTTGGAGGATAGTGCATGATACAGGAGATGCCCCAGTTCCAGAAGCACCCCTGGTTCTTTTACGTGCTCGATGTAAAGCATCATACACTTGCATTCAGCTTTTATATTGAAAACACATATTTTATCGAATATTCGAATGCCGAATCAGTATTCGAATATTCGGACGTACAAACGAATATTCGAATATCCGAATTTTCGTTGACATCCATATTTTGAATACCTGCACATTTTATGTGTAAGAGAATACGGAAACAGAAGAGGACAAGTTGATTACTAAACCAACAGACTTTGAATTCATAGAAGTTGAACACCTTCAATGTGCATTGTGTTAATATTGGACGCATCTTATACCTTAATTGAGTCTTCATTGGTCATATCACACTGCACAAATGTTGCAGTACCAGGCCCCATAGCATTCATCTCCTTTTCAACTTCTTGTCCCTCTTTTTCTGAATCATACAAGAACAACACTGTATCGAACAGAAGTTATTTAAAACATAGAGACGTCGCGTCAGATGTTGGCGTCAGTTTGCGTAACGTTACGTCGTGTTTTTCATCAATTAACGTAATTAGACAATAGGCAGATGATTCGTTATCGATGTGCGCTTAAGCATATTTCGAAAATCTAATAAGTAGTATGCTTGAATAAGGTTTATTTGTTATGGTTATGTACAATACATGCGATACAAATACATGCAACTTATACAGTACATGGTATATTATAGCTACTGTACATGACGTAAATGACCTTTTAACAAGTAGTCATATTTGAGGCGCTCTACAGCACACATAGTGTTCACATGTTCGTCTTCATTGATGACTTGTGCTCCATCCGCTTAATCTTATCTTCTAGGATGTAGCATACGACTGAACTGTACACAATGGCCTCTTTCTCTTTGAAATACTTAGTTAATCATTTCTTATTTTTTTGCGTAACTTTAAGATGACGTTACACCTTTCTTAACGTGAGCGTTCTTACGTTAATATGGCCGCCATCTTTATCTATAATATAAACAGATGACGGGTACTTGAAGAATGTTTTTTTCGAGTGGGGAAAACGCAAGACGGTTTGCGTGAATGTGATAGTCTGTCCAACTACATATTTCATAGATGCTCTATCGAAGAGCTTATTCGATTGGTTGAGCCATATTATTTGTCTTTACGTAAGAAATCTTAAGAAAATGAATTAAGAAACGCTTACTGTAACGGTTTAGGAATTTTTTCAAAATCTTCTTTAATCGATGATTAGAATGTTAATGAAACGGGACAGTTAATGAAACTGGGTATTTAAATACCTTCGAACTTTTCGGTGTTTGATTTAAAAAATGGCCTTTAATCCCATAACAACAAATCAAAAGCCTACTATGAGTTAATGTATGTGTGTGTTGTTAATAATATCAATGCCTAGATTGTGCGCACTGTTAAAATTTCCCTTATCAGTACATGAATAGATGTTTCAAGGTGTGAACAAGGAATTTAGGACAACGAGATTGTTTGCATAGGTGAGAAAAGGTTGGGAACGAGAGATACAACCAAACAAACTGTAATTATATCTCAGCCGCAGCCGCAAGTCGGTCACACAGCGTTATGGCCATACAGTCGATGTTCGGTATTTCGAACTTGTCAATGGTTTGATATGGGACGGTATACACATGCCACCGAAAATCTTACCTCCTCTAGAACAGAAGACAACATTGGAACCATTTTGCACTGAAAACAGAAAAGAATCATCAAAAGTAATGCCAGGAATGTGCTAATCAAATAAAAGAATACATGCATTAGTATTATCAACGCATGTATGTTAAAAAAGATGCGCTTTCAAAGGGAGTGACTTTTTCATAATCTAAACATAACAGATTCCATGCCGCATACTTTATATTGCCGTAACCCAAGTGCAAAAAAACGTCCTGTCTCTAACGTTACACCGGGTCAAGGACGTACGCGGAAGCGTCCTGTCTCTGACGTTACACCGGGTCAAGGACGTACGCGGAAGCGTCCTGTCTCTGACGTTACACCGGGTGAAGGACGTACGCGGAAGCGTCCTGTCTCTGACGTTACACCGGGTGAAGGACGTACGCGGAAGCGTCCTGTCTCTGACGTTACACCGGGTGAAGGACGTACGCGGAAGCGTCCTGTCTCTGACGTTACACCGGGTGAAGGACGTACGCGGAAGCGTCCTGTCTCTGACGTTACACCGGGTGAAGGACGTACGCGGAAGCGTCCTGTCTCTGACGTTACACCGGGTGAAGGACGTACGCGGAAACGTCCTGTCTCTAACGTTACACCGGGTGAAGGACGTACGCGGAAGCGTCCTGTCTCTGACGTTACACCGGGTGAAGGACGTACGCGGAAGCGTCCTGTCTCTAACTTACACCGGGTGAAGGACGTACGCGGAAACGTCCTGTCTCTAACGTTACATCGGGTGAAGGACGTACGCGGAAGCGTCCTGTCTCTGACGTTACACCGGGTCAAGGACGTACGCGGAAGCGTCCCGTCTCTGACTTTATATACATCAAATCACGGAAGTACGCAGCATGGAATATAGTTATTTCAAGGCATATTCCCCGAATATGATAATATACAGTCGTACAGATCTTCATATCCACGATCCTTAACAAAATAGCGTTTACCTGCGAAGTCACAGATTAAATCAAAACACATTAATTAATTAAGCACATAATTATTGTGAAACCGTCCATTTCAATCATACTCGGGAGATTTTTCTGTTCTGAAAGTATTCAAGCGTCAGTGTTGAGTAAATGTGGTTCGGGATATTTAATGTTGAATTCAAAGGCCGAGTCTGTGTACCAACGACTTACCAAACACTTCCACACAACCTTTACCGATCCCCTTACTTCCTCCAGTAACTATGGTAACCTTGTCTTTGTACCGTAATCCTTCAGCCATTTCACTGAAAACAAAATTATAAGTATTAAATTGATTTAAACCCTCAGTATTGCTACTCACAGTTCCAAGGCTGTATATCGCTGAATGATTTTTATTTTTGTTTGTATTTTTAAATGTATGTTAAATTTCCCTCCCCACCTGTGCGATTCTTTCACTTTATAGTGTTCATGTTATTTTCTTGCCAGTTCGGCCTATTGTTGCCGGCTGTCTTGACTTGTCCTGTGATCTTTTCCATTCATTAATTCCCCCCTTTGTCCTCTTTGACTCTCCTAGTTATCGCTTATGGCCGGTCAGGCTATTCCCTGCGCCCCTGTTCCCTTACGTGTGTACCATTGAGCCTCCTCAGACGGCTTATGTTTATGGATTGTCGTTTTCCCAGAGGTATGTGCGGGGAGGCACTGTCTTATGTATGTGACTGATCTATCTGGTATAACACGCGAATTATTAACTGACTTAGACCACGTGAACCTCACAGTCCATGCATTGACTGTACGGTATAGACGGTAAAAATGAAGACCGCTGATCGGACGGATGTGTCTGACTGTGGTCATATTCCGAAAATAGACCACTTTCAATCAGCGGGCTCGCGATCAACTGTCTGTATGATAGACAATTTGGTTATATTGCGTAGCGGTTCCGTGGTTCAGTGGTAACACGCTGGAATAGTAATCCCGGGATCGATCCCCCGCTCCACCACTGACAGTACTAACAGTCTTTCGGACGAGACTTTGAAAAACCGAGGTCCCGAGTACGATGCCTTACATCGGGCACGTAAAAGAACCAGGCGTGCTTCTGAACTCCTGTATCATGTACTTTCCTCCAAAAATCTAAAATGACTAACATTCTTCCGGAGGCGTCGCCCATATGGGAAACCGGTGGCGACGATAAATTAACGCAAATAAAAGGTTCGTCATAATCTATGTAACATCACACAAGCGCTAACATGATTAGTCCAAGTGTTTTACATTGACTTATCTGATTGTACTAATTACTTTCATTAGGGAAATCGCCAGATATCATGATATCATCTGTCAGAAACCACACCCCGTGTGTGAGACAGGATATATCCGTAATGATACGTAATGCTTTGTGCTAAACAACTGACCAGTACCTCAGTACAGCTGATCTAATCAATGTTCCAGGGTTAGCAAAACGTACGAAACAGGGGCGGTTCCAGGATTTTGGCTTAGATAGGGGAGGTGGGTCGAGACATGAATATTGTTTGTTCAAATCTTCAAATGTGGAGGAGAAATAAAGATATTATTATTACTTGATCATGCAAAACATGAAACTGCCTTTATTAATAAAGATTTGGTAAAACGTTACAATAATTTGTTCGTATTTAAAAGTTTTAGCCAATTTAGCAACAACACAGGACAAATCCTGTTCAAATATCTTTCAGGTCAGATGGGCCACATAAAACTTTAAACCCAGGTAAACGATGTCATCTCATTTCACATTATAATATAAAAGATATAAAAGGCAAACTTATTTAATTATATTCCTTTCACTCAGTCCTGTTTATACTATCAAACCCTTAATGGCTCTGATTGAAAAACTGAATTGGGAAGATTCAACAACTTCAACATAACGTTTGAATGCTCTTATTTAAAGCATGCAGATATTTGGCCGCATGATTTATTGTGAATGCATGCATACAGATAAATCGATTTTATCTAGACCGTTAAATACGTACGTAAACCGAAACCAGATGTTTTCAGAATTTCACAGTCTGGTGAATATCACGCTGCACCGATCGCTATGCGTGTTCATTTCAATATCAGATGGAATTTAAGTCCAGCTTTTAGGATGGAGGAAGACACCAGGCGGACACCTGGGTAAGAAGCACCGAGCTTCCGTAATCCAACTTCATAGCTTCCTCTCTTACAAATTTTATATTCTCCAGGTGGGATTCGAACCTGTAGCGTTGAGGGATATGTGCTTTGACGTTGTCGATCGCAAAGACTCGACCCGGACGCTCCTCCAACAATTATGTTATATCAGTATATATAATTGATATATCCTCTTACAAAACAAACGACTCTTGTACATTATTTGCACATGCCAGCGGCGTATTTATAACCAGTGAAATAATATAACATAACATTTGCAGTAAACAAGTTTATCAACAGGATATAAATAAATATAGTTACAAACCTTTCTCTGTACGTCGTCTGCACTTGAAGTAAATCTTAAATCTCCGTGAATTGTATTTAGTTTCTGCCCTTTAGATTAAATGTGTATAATCATGTATAAACACAGTAAACGCTGGACTCATCTGATATACTGACCTGTCTCTTATCTTCCAATTATATTCACATTGATAGCACGTTTGTATTTGTGTTACCTCCCTTGAGTGGATAAAAACCGTAAGTCACAGTCGTTTCCCTTTGTCTTGATTGCGTAGACTGGATTGCTTTTTAAATTGAAATAACTCCGCAGTTGTGACACAAAAAAAACATGGATATTTACATATTTAGGAAATTACTGTTAGCTTTCGAGCAGAGGAAGAATATATCTGAACTTATTTTCACAAATCATTGTAGATTGTTTTTTCAAAAACAATTCAAAAGTCAAGTTGAGGTTAGTAATTGTACTTTGAACTATATCCTTTAAGTTCCATCAGTTAAGTGCATTTATGTATTGTGTTGAACGTGACTATCCATAATCAACTTTGACTTATACAAAATGTCGCTTCATGGTTTTCATATAGACGGGTTATTCAAAATACTTCCGATATCATTCACTTATTAACTATGTGTCCTGAATAAGTCAACAAGAAGCCACTACTGTCAGGTTTGTGAAGCTTCTGACAGGAAGCAGGGAGGAATAATATTGACCTGTCAGACTTATTTCAGAATTGTTTTCTTCTATTTCCTTAAATATGACAGACGGACATCTCAGCAAAATCCGCATAATTATGTTTAACCCTAATTTTAGATTATATTATTTGAAGTTATATTATGCTAATTTTTTAGTTCATTTTTTACCCAAATAAACATGAAAAATATACTGTATATAGTTTAAAAATCAGTTAATATGCATCATCAAAGAATACACAAAGAATGTAGTCCTCAGTTTTTGTCGGAAAAAAAGATGCTTGTATTATCATAAAATTAAAAAAAAACTTCCAGGATTAACAAGATCGTTTTAATCGGTTATACATTGCAATGATTCTTATTAAGGATCATCGGAGTACTTAACACGTTTGTTAAGTGTATATCTTATATCATCTCAGCATCAATATGTTAATTATCTACGCTTATGTACATATTTGACATTCAAGTATCACATTGATGATGGAAATTATTTTTGTTACTTATTTTAATGAGTAGATTATCTGTCGGATGAATAAATTAGAAAAAACTGTTATGGCTACTTTTCTATTTTTACCTGTATATTGTAAACATTTAACTGTTGTTGTTTTGTTTTTGTTACATGGATGTCTTACTGGAATAAAGTTTGCTTATATATAGTTTTATTTAGTGCTCTTTGTAAGTTACCTTCAATAACTAAACATTGTTATTATAATTATGCTTTCCGCTAAAAATGTGTGACGTTGAAGGGATATACATGTAAGTCTATGTAACAGATAGATTCGTTTATTTCCTCCAAGTTGGAGAGCAGAACAGTATATAAAGTTTTAACAAAACAAAAAACAAACATTATTTACAAATATCTACGGAACAAATATGAATATATATATGATGAATGTACACGTAGTAAATTCCTGAGACTAGTTGATTAATTATTTCAAACATCAATACATGCATCGATAAATAATGTTAATGCTAGACATATTTCGAATTAAAAATAACCAATTGACTTGAATAAACAAAATGACTGTGAACACACTTTTGTCTTTCCGAAAACGAAACACATACAGTAGTATGACGTACAACGTGATTTAATTCAAGCGTATATCATTTAGAGCCTAACTGAAATAGAAAGGGGGGCAGTAGCAAAACACTATCTAAACCTTAACAGGGTAAGGTACGTTAAGTGCAATGCGCATGTGCAGCGTTGTTGTCAAATTTAGATTTCTGATCAATAATGACACAACTCTAATCTCCATTTAATCTACTCGACTTTACACTTTCTAACACTATCACTGACCTCATTTATTTGTTCACCTATTAATACGCAGTGTTTAATATAATACATCAACTTTGTAGACATTCAAAATGTTTTTGAAACGTACCGTCAACATTAATGGACCCTAATAGTAATAATAATTGTAATACTTATAATAACAAAATCATGATAATAATTTATCTTTATTTTAAGAAGGGATCATTGTAATATGTACAAAGCAAATCAACGTAGGTCACGTGTTTCCGACATGGCCTTCTATCTAGATACAACAACTTACATAAATAATGAAGATTTCTCTCAGTGTTAACATTATTGTATGTGCACTGTATAAACTTAAACGAATAAAGAAATAAAATAAAAATAATGAAGACTGTTATATATACAACTTTTATTCCTCCAATTTCTGAAGAGTTCCTTATAACAAGTACATTTAGAAATACAAATCAGCAGTTGAACACTTGTAGATGTACACAAAATAGTAAAAGTATCACGAACAATACATACAGACCCATACTCAACCACACGTACACACGCACGCACACGTACACAAACAAACATGCAGGCACGCACATATACACAAAACGCATAGGGACACATATGAATAAATACAGCAATGATATTTGAAACTGCCAAATGACTCAAAACCTTGATATACAACAACCAAGGAATAAAATAGATGACATATCAGATAAGTTGTCTTCAGCAAATCCCTGTTACAATCATTTTCTGCGAAAACGAAATGATTATAACAGATTAATCTGTCACTAGCATATATTGTATCAAATGAATATATCCCCTTTTCTGGCTGGAGTATTATGTCAGTAATTAACACATACACAATGTATTTATCCCAGGTTTAATAAATCATTCAGTCGTTGAATTTTGTGTAGTATTTCGCACGAGATAATCGTGCGTAGATAGTATTTATACCCAGTTTACTGGTTTTCAAACTGTTCGAAGTCTTCGCATTGTGTTGAATAGTTCGTACTGTGAGATACCCTTCCCACCCACCCATGATAGTTTTCACACACTCATGTCAAAGTGTTGTTTAATAGTTTTTATACAACAGAAAGAAATCTAATTGCAAGTTCGTGTATTTAAATATTAGCAGGCAAACATAATGTATTTTTCAGGGGAAGTGTTAATGAAATTAGAATGAACTTTATTAATTTAGAGACTATTCTGCAGTAGACATAAGTGTAACATGAAACATTATAATGAGGAACATTGTTTGAACAGTTCGCACTTCATGTTTGTGCCTTTTTTATATTATGTATATCTTCATTCGACAGTGTTGTATTATTTAGAGAGAACATTGAACAGTGTTGTATTAATTACAGTGAACATTGAATAGTGTTGTATTATTTACAGTGAACATTGAATAGTGTTGTATTATTTACAGTGAACGTTGAATACTGTTGTATTAATTACAGTGAACATTGAATAGTGTTGTATTATTTACAGTGAACATTGAATAGTGTTGTATTATTTACAGTGAACGTTGAATACTGTTGTATTAATTACAGTGAACATTGAATAGTGTTGTATTATTTACAGTGAACATTGAATAGTGTTGTATTATTTACAGTGAACGCTGAATAGTGTTGTATTTTTTACAGTGAACGTTGAATAGTGTTGTATTATTTACAGTGAACATTGAATAGTGTTGTATAAATTACAGTGAACATTGAATAGTGTTGTATTAATTACAGTGAACATTGAATAGTGTTGTATTATTTACAGTGAACGTTGAATAGTGTTGTATTATTTACAGTGAACGTTGAATAGTGTTGTATTATTTACAGTGAACATTGAATAGTGCTGTATTAATTACAGTGAACATTGAACAGTGTTGTATTATTTACAGTGAACGTTGAATAGTGTTGTATTATTTACAGTGAACGTTGAACAGTGTTGTATTATTTACAGTGAACATTGAATAGTGTTGTATTATTTACAGTGAACGTTGAATACTGTTGTATTAATTACAGTGAACGTTGAATACTGTTGTATTATTTACAGTGAACATTGAACAGTGTTGTATTATTTACAGTGAACGTTGAACAGTGTTGTATTAATTACAGTGAACATTGAATAGTGTTGTATTATTTACAGTGAACATTGAATAGTGCTGTATTAATTACAGTGAACATTGAACAGTGTTGTATTAATTACAGTGAACATTGAACAGTGTTGTATTAATTACAGTGAACATTGAACAGTGTTGTATTAATTACAGTGAACATTGAATAGTGTTGTATTATTTACAGTGAACATTGAACAGTGTTGTATTATTTACAGTGAACGTTGAACAGTGTTGTATTAATTACAGTGAACATTGAACAGTGTTGTATTAATTACAGTGAACATTGAACAGTGTTGTATTAATTACAGTGAACATTGAATAGTGTTGTATTAATTACAGTGAACATTGAACAGTGTTGTATTAATTACAGTGAACATTGAATAGCGTTGTATTATTTACAGTGAACGTTGAACAGTGTTGTATTATTTACAGTGAACGTTGAATAGTGTTGTATTAATTATAGTGAACATTGAATACTGTTGTATTATTTACAGTGAACGTTGAATAGTGTTGTATTATTTACAGTGAACATTGAATAGTGTTGTATTAATTATAGTGAACATTGAATACTGTTGTATTATTTACAGTGAACGTTGAATAGTGTTGTATTATTTACAGTGAACATTGAATAGTGTTGTATTAATTATAGTGAACATTGAACAGTGTTGTATTATTTACAGTGAACATTGAATAGTGTTGTATTAATTATAGTGAACATTGAATAGTGCTGTATTAATTAGCGTGAGCATTGAACAGTGTTGTTTTAATTAGAATGAACGTTATCAAATTGTATTTAAGTATTGTTATTGTTCTCTTTAGTATAAGATGTGACTACATATATTAATATTCAATACAATACAATGCGAGGCTATTCCTAATTCATGACAGTGTTTTGTTGTTTATTTCTCATGAATGAATTGTTGATTACGGGATAAATGATTTATTTCCGTTTAAGAGGATCGAATTAGGAAATAAACGACTTTATCATGTACACAAATATTGACATAACGTTGCCCAACTTTTACATTGGTCACATAAGCTATAACACGTTTATAGGTCCGTGGCTATAATCATTAGATTTAAAAACGGAATCCAAATAATTCGTAAAATGTTGAAATACTTTTGCGATAAATGAATCAGCGGAGGTTAAAACTAGAAACTCCTCCGGGTTTTTGGCGGCCATGATGGCAGGTGCTCGATCTGTATCACGTGACTATAATACAGACGGTGTCGCAGTTTTTCTTGAACTTACGACAAAACTTATCTTAGCTAAGATAACGGAGTTACGACAGCGTCTATGAAACGCAAAAAACTTATCTTAAATGTTATCGTAAGTTCGGAACTTACGATAAGATCTTAGCTTAGCTAAGATATGTCTATGAAACGGGCCCATAAGCTATAACACGTTTATAGGTCCGTGCCTATAATCATTAGATTTAAAAACGGAATCCAAATAATTCGTAAAATTTTGAAATACTTTTGCGATACATGAATCAGCGGAGGTTAATACTTGTGTCGCTATAAACCGTCACGGAGACATAAAGCTATGTATTAACTAGAGCGTGGTCGCGGCTACCTGTCATCTACTGACAGTTTCGATGTTACGACTGAATGTCAGTATTAGCAAGCATACATTAAGACGACGAGAGTTTCATCTATCAGGTTAAATACATTGTCACACAAGATGAAGTGGACATTGCCTCATAGTGGGATCTTATTAACTGGGATTATTCTGTTGTGCAAAGGTAAGTCATACATTTTATTTAATATTGCTTCAGGGGACTACGCCCAAGACGTACTATCGATTATTTTGTGATTGTTACTAACTAACGTTGTACTAATTATACAATATTGTTCGATCTGAATCGTTATAATTAGTGTATATATGAGCTGACATTGATAATCGTTATAATTAGTGTATATATGTTATGACATTGATTATTTTGCATATTATGACCATATAAGGCAACAACAAGTAAACAAAGTACTTAAATGTAGTAACTTAAGTATGTATGTACAGTGTGTTATTCTCTCATCAAAGTAAAGTCACATCAAAAAGTTTAGCTTTATTTAGATTCGAGGTAATACATTTGAGTACAGAGTCCAGTCTAACACTCAAGCCGCTGATTGGTTGTTTATGAGTTCAGTCATAAGATCAACCAATAGCAAGGCTGCATTCTGAGACTGGTTTCCTAACTAAGTCATGATCTTACGTAAACAATATATGGATATGATCAAAAAGCATTGTTGTATAACAAATTCCAGACATACCGATGTTATTGTTAACAAAACGTGACTTTAAGACACGAAACAATGGAACAACGATACATGTGTTAAGTTACTGTTTGAGACTACAAGACGGTTATATAAGGTTACATTTCAACAACATCACATGTTTTATAATCTTGTATACGTTCCACTTGATCAACCTGACGATACGTTCTCGTCTTTCAAACATATGAACATGCCCAGCTCGTTAAGTTCATGTGTATCATTGGATTCCAAATTGACATATATTTGGTATAAGCTTGCAGATAAATTATCAACAAGACAAATTTACCCTTTTAGATTGCCTTTGAGTAACTACGTGTACACGGTGACTGATGACCTTATAAAGTCAAGTTTGACGGACATAAATGCGGGTGGATTAGAATTGTTACAGCGCAATATTTTGTTAGATTGTGGAACATTTAACATCAAATACAGCGTTCTAGTCACAACTGTTTTATTAATTGCCCAGCTGCATAATTACTCATACGATGTAACAACAGTACTAATATACTGAGGTCATTGTGTTTTACGTTTGTAAACTTCTCCTTGAAGATATTTTTTCTTGTTCCGGAGATTAGTGATATAAGTACGCTATAAGTTATTCCCAATGCATTATGTATGTATTATGCTGTAAAATATGAAACATTGCATAACAAATGTTTGTAAGATACATGTATTTGTATTGAGTAGAAAGAAATTGATTTAAAATGAAATGACATTATGATTTGTTAGACAAATCCGAACTCTATATTATGACATATGTGTGTAAGTTATTATAACTTTATAAACCAGTTGCTTATACTGGTGTTAAGATTTTTGTCATTTTAGCACAATTCTTATTTTCATTAACTATTTAAACCATAACATTGCTGGCACATTTCTTATGTTTCAATTTCCTTTCATCAGAGTGGAGGTGCAAAGCCATGTTTGGTATAATTGTGATTAGATGCAAGCAATTTTAATTGATGCTTTGATATGTTTGCAATTTATCAATCTTTATGGTGACCAATTGTCTAGATGTTTTATTGTTTTATTTCTCATGAAATAGATTGCTAAACATGTGCTCCATATGTCAGGTCATGGACACAAGGCATGATTTTTAAATTAAAAAAATAAAATAATTTACTTGTGATGATGTACTTTGTGAAATAGTAACCAGTGGTTCCATTTGACCCTTGAGTTGACCATTTGACACCAAAAATCCCCCAAAAGCCACATTTGAAGGGTCAATTTTTCTCTAAAGTATAGGTAATTTGGCTATAAAATGGAAAATCCGGTCTAAATTGATCGAAATGACCCTTAAGATTCAGCCCCTAGTGGAGCCCCTGATTAATACTTACTTTGTGATATACTATGAACGATTAAAATACGATTTTGGAACTCCTTGTGAGAATAAATAAATTTTGAGTTATACCAAATCATTGGCAACTTTGAATAATTGATAATGATGAGGAGAGAGACGACAATGATGAGGGAGACGACAATGATGAGGAAGACGACATTGATGATGAGGGAAACGACAATGATGAGGGAGACGACAATGATGATGAAGGAGACGATAATGATGAGGAAGACGATAATGATGAGGAGGGAGACGATAATGATGAGGACGACGATAATGATGAGGAAGACGATAATGAGAATGATGATGATGAGGTCGACGGTAATGATGAGGACGGCGATAATGATTAGGACGGCGATAATGATGAGGAAGACGATAATGAGAATGATGATGATGAGGACGACGATAATGATGAGGAAGACGATAATGAGAATGATGATGATGAGATCGACGGTAATGATGAGGACGGCGATAATGATTAGGACGGCGATAATGATGAAGATGAGGACGACGATAATGATGAGAACGACGATAATGATGAGAACGACGATAATGATGAGGACGACGATAATGATGAGGACGACGATAATGATGAGGACGGCGATAATGATTAGGACGGCGATAATGATAAAGATGAGGACGACGATAATGATGAGAACGACGATAATGATGAGAACGACGATAATGATGAGGACGACGATAATGATGAAGACGACGATAATGATGAGGACGACGATAATGAGGAGGACGACGATAATGATGTGGACGACGATAATGAGGAGGACGACGATAATGAGGAGGACGACGATAATGAGGAGGACGACGATAATGATGTGGACGACGATAATGAGGAGGACGACGATAATGAGGAGGACGACGATAATGAGCAGGACGACGTTAATGATGAGGACGACGATAAATTATTGTAACTTGGTGCAAAAATCAAGTTTTAGATATCGTTTGTCGAAAGATGGAATAGTGTTACTCATTCTTAGTATATTTAACGTTCAATTGATACATGTAAAATACATTTAAAAGCCTACTCAGCAGTACAATTCTCATTTCGGATGATCGATTCTTCTATACCGTGTGTCCGGATGAATAAAGCAATGCTCTGTTGTCCTACTCTAAAATGTTCACTATATTTTCATCCAGATACATTTGTCATAAGCTATGGTAAACATAAATGTTGGCCACACCATAATAAAGCAATGAATGATAATTTAATGTATTTGTGAATGTTTGCATGAATAATTTATGTGTTTGTTATAACGCTAAAATGTGTTACTTGCTGTATTTCAATTAATAATTACATGTAATTCGTTCATGCAGTTGCTGTTTTGTATTTGTCATTTAATGCTACATTTATCATCTATAACATCATTTGCTGTCAGGTTGATGGTTCTGTAGCTTCATATCAGACATTAGAATGACGATGCTGACGTTATTGTTAACAATGTTGTTGTTGTTTTGTTGTGTTATAGTGACGCTGTTTAGTTGTTGATTTTGCTGTTGTTGTTACTGTGGCGGTATTGCGATAACAAGTGGTATTTCTTATTGATAATGTGTTAATGTTGCCGTTGTTGTTAGTGTAGGTGTTGCCGTTGTTGTAAGTGGTGGTATTGCCGCTGTTGTTAGTGTTGCCGTTGTTGTAAGTGTTGGTGTTGTTTATTGTGTTAGTGTTGACGTTGTTGTTAGTGTTGGTGTTGATGTTGTTATTAGTGTTGGTGTTGCCGTTGTTATTAGTGTTGGTGTTGCCGTTGTTGTTAGTGTTGGTGTTGATGTTGTTATTAGTGTGACGTTGTTGTTAGTGTTGGTGTTGCCGTTGTTATTAGTGTTGGTGATGCCGTTGTTGTAAGTGTTGGTGTTGCCGTTGTTGTTAGTGTTGGTGTTGCCGTTGTTGTTAGTGTTGGTGTTGATGTTGTTATTAGTGTTTGTGTTGCCGTTGTTGTTAGTGTTGGTGTTGATGTTGTTATTAGTGTTGGTGATGCCGTTGTTGTTAGTGTTGGTGTTGATGTTGTTATTAGTGTTGGTGATGCCGTTGTTGTTAGTGTTGGTGTTGATGTTGTTATTAGTGTTTGTGTTGCCGTTGTTGTTAGTGTTGGTGTTGATGTTGTTATTAGTGTTGGTGTTGCCGTTGTTGTTAGTGTTGGTGTTGATGTTGTTATTAGTGTTGGTGATGCCGTTGTTGTTAGTGTTGATGTTGATGTTGTTATTAGTGTTTGTGTTGCCGTTGTTGTTAGTGTTGGTGTTGATGTTGTTATTAGTGTTGGTGATGCCGTTGTTGTTAGTGTTGATGTTGTTATTAGTGTTTGTGTTGCCGTTGTTGTTAGTGTTGGTGTTGATGTTGTTATTAGTGTTGGTGATGCCGTTGTTGTTAGTGTTGGTGTTGATGTTGTTATTAGTGTTTGTGTTGCCGTTGTTGTTAGTGTTGGTGTTGATGTTGTTATTAGTGTTGGTGATGCCGTTGTTGTTAGTGTTGGTGTTGCCGTTGTTGTTAGTGTTAATGTTGACGTTGTTTTTAGTGTTGATGTTGCCGTTGTTGTTAGTGTTCGTGTTGCCGTTGTTGTTAGTGATGCCGTTGTTGTTAGTGTTGCCGTTAGTGTTTGTGTTGTCGTTGTTGTTAGTGTTGCCGTTAGTGTTTGTGTTGTCGTTGTTGTTAGTTTTGGTGATGCCGTTGTTGTTAGTTTTGGTGATGCCGTTGTTGTTAGTGTTAGTGTTGTCGTTGGTGTTAGTGGTGGTATTGCCGCTGCTGTTAGTGCGGCCGTTGTTGTTGGTGTTAAGTGTTGCCGTTGTTGTTAGTGGTGGCTTTGCCGTTGTTGTCAGTAGTGTCCCCTCCGCTGTTGTTGGTGTTGGTGCTGTATTTGTTATTGCTGACAGTGCTGGTAACGCTGGTACTAGTGTTGGTTTTATTGACGGTCATATTCAGAAAGTTGATTAATATAATGTCATTGTTTTCGTTAAAGTTGTTCCCGATTACTTCGAGAAGCTGATTCATTCTTGGTGGGGACCCCTGTCATTCAGAGTATGCAGAAATGTTTAAAAACATATTTGTACACTTTTTTTATTCTTTTTCAGGATCATTGGTTCTAGGAACGCAATGCTCTCCTGCAGAAAGAAACAACAGTCTGACTACATGTTTGGACAATATAAGAGCAAAGTTGCTTGATCCAAACAGTTTCTGGTTCGGTAACAGCTATGAGTCACGCTGTAAGGACAACACAGATGGACCCCTTTGCGCAAATACGGAACCAGGCAAAACAAGCATAGAAACACGATTGTTTACAAGCTCAACTGCAATGTCCTCTATGGATAGATTCCTGGAACTGAAATATGAATCTTCCGGAAGTAAGTTTTGTGATAATTCTATCCCATATAACTGAAGATAATTTTAATAACATAACGGAACATGTGCTGTACTCTGATTATTGTTCATGACTTCAGAGGTTCGGGTTGGGGTAGAAAAGTTGCTATGCACTTTTTGCTCAAGTATACATGTCATGCCAATTACTATTATTTTAAACTGCCTTCTTTAAGGAATAGATTTATGTAAAAAACATTGCACTGTCATGTTTTTTTAAGATAATTAGATATGCCATGTCATAATAATATACTTAAATGCTTGTAACTAACTATGCGGTAATTTGTTTAAATTTGAAAATAAGTCACCTATCTGATACATATGAAATAAGTCACCTATCTGATACAGATGAAATAAGTCACCTATCTGATACAGATGAAGGAAAACATTATAACGGGTGCCATGGTAACAAGGCTTAAACTA
Source organism: Mactromeris polynyma (assembly GCA_032209605.1). NCBI lineage: Eukaryota > Metazoa > Mollusca > Bivalvia > Venerida > Mactridae > Mactromeris > Mactromeris polynyma. The sequence goes on from JASFXZ010000028.1 coordinate 5,357,084, forward strand.
AACTATATGTCCCCTCCGCTTCCTACACACAATATTCTCCCCATTTAAAACCATCATCAGTTCTTCGTTTTTGATACTTTTTAAATCAAATCGGTGATACTATAAACGATATTACAGAGAGGAAAAAGAGCTTCATACAATGTAAGTATAGGAGATGAGGACTGTCTATCCAATATTCTACAAACTGAATATTTGTTCATTGGAAATTCATCAACAAAAGAAGCATCAAACCTAAACACTATTTCGCATACGTTCCTACCCATGATCCGTACATTTTATATACATTTAGAGCGGGTGGACGAACCTCAATGTTTACAATTAGCCCTATAGTAACACAAAGTCTTGTTTAATTACAGAGAACTACAATGCATGCGGAAACCAGTTTCTAACCACAGAGTCATGGTCATATGACGTTGATCCATTGTCTGACACTATTGTACACCCTTGGTATGTTAAAAACTTTCCGATCTACGCCAACTGGGACTACGAGCTCGGAGATCTGTTCACATTGATCGTGTATGATGTTGGTTATTTTATAACGCACGGCGTTTATATCAATATTCAGGGAGATGACCTGATATCAGCAGAGGTAAGTCTGTGGTGGGACAGGAATTATGTCTATTACGCAGCCCTAAGCTCTCATCACTCATCCCTCAGCTCTCATCACTCATCCCTCAGCTCTCATCACTCATCCCTCAGCTCTCATCACTCATCCCTTAGCTCTCATCACTCATCCCTAAGCTCTCAGTACTCATCCCTCAGCTCTCAGTACTCAACCATAAGCTTTCATCACTCATCCCTAAGCTCTCATCACTCATCCCTTAGCTCTCACCACTCATCCCTCAGTACTCATCCCTAAGCTCTCAGTACTCATCCCTAAGCTCTCAGTACTCATCCCTCAGCTCTCATCACTCATCCCTAAGCTCTCAGTACTCATCCCTAAGCTCTCATCACTCATCCCTAAGCTCTCAGTACTCATCCCTCAGCTCTCATCACTCATCCCTAAGCTCTCATCACTCATCCCTAAGCTCTCATCACTCATCCCTCAGCTCTCAGTACTCATCCCTTAGCTCTCATCACTCATCCCTCAGCTCTCAGTACTCATCCCTCAGCTCTCATCACTCATCCCTTAGCTCTCATCACTCATCCATCAGCTCTCATCACTCTTCCCTTAGCTCTCAGTACTCATCCCTCAGCTCTCATCACTCATCCCTAAGCTCTCAGTACTCATCCCTAAGCTCTCATCACTCATCCCTAAGCTCTCAGTACTCATCCCTCAGCTCTCATCACTCATCCCTAAGCTCTCATCACTCATTCCTAAGCTCTCATCACTCATCCCTCAGCTCTCAGTACTCATCCCTTAGCTCTCATCACTCATCCCTCAGCTCTCAGTACTCATCCCTTAGCTCTCATCACTCATCCCTTAGCTCTCATCACTCATCCATCAGCTCTCATCACTCATCCCTTAGTTCTCATCATTGAACCCTCAGCTCTCATCATTCAACTCTCAAGACTCTCAGCACTCAACTATCAGCACTCAACCCTCAGCACTCAGCCCTTAGCTCTCAGCACTCAACCCTCAGCTGTCAGCACTCAACCCTCAGCTGTCAGCACTCAACTCTCAGCACTCAACCCTCAGCACTCAACCCTAACCTCTCAGCTCTCAGCACTCAACCCTAAGCTCTCAGCATTCAACCATCAGCTCTCCGCACTCAACCCTCAGCTCTCGGCACCCAACTCTCAGTACTCATCCCTCAGCTCTCAGCACTCAACCCTCAAACTCTCAACACTCAACACTCAGCACTCAGCTCTCAGTACTTATTCGTCAGTACTCAACGTTCAGCACTCAACCCTTAGCTCTCAGCACTCAACCCTCAGCACTCATCACACAGCTCTAAACTCTGAGATGTCAACATTAAGTACTCAACTCTCAGCACTCCACACTCAGTACTCAACGTTCAGCACTCAACCGTCAGCACACAAATACAACCCTCAGTACCCAACTCTCAGCACTCAAACCACAACTCTCAACTATCAGCACTCATCCGTCAGTACTCAACTCTAAGCACTCATCCGTCAGTGCTCAATTCTCAGCACTCGACCCTCAGTACTCAACTCTCAGCACTCGACCCTAAGTACTCAACTCTCAGCACTAAACCCACAACTCTCAACTTTCTGCAGTCAACCCTCAGTACTCAACTCTCAGCACTCATCCCACAGCTCTAAACTCTCAGCACTCGATCCTAAGTACTCAACTCTCAGCATTAAACCCACAACTCTCAACTTTCTGCAGTCAACCCTCAGTACTCAACTCTCAGCACTCATCCCACAGCTCTAAACTCTCAGCACCCAACTCTCAGCACTCAACTCTCAGTACTTAACTCTCAGTACTCAACCCTCAGCACTCAACTCTGAGCACTCAACCATCAATACTCAACTCACAGCGCTCAACCCTCAGCACTCATCCGTCAGTACTCAAATCTCAGCACTCAGCCCTCAGTACTCAACTATCAGCACTCATCAGTCAGAACTCAACTATCAGCACTCAACCCTCAGCACTCATACGTCAGTACTCAACCCTCAGTACTCAACTCTAAGCACTCCACCCTCAGCACACATATACAACCCTCAGTACCAAACTCTCAGCACTCAACCCACAAATCTCGACTCTCAGCACTCATCCCTCAGTACTCATCTCTCAGCACTCAATCCTCATCACGCATATACAACCCTCAGTGCTCAACACTCAACACTAAACTCTCAGCACAAAGCACTTAGCACTTAAAAATCAACAATTAACAATCAGCATTTAACACTTGACATTTAACACTCTGCACTTAACAATCAACACGCAGCACTCGACACTCAGCGCTAAATATTCAACATTCAACATTTAACACTCTGCACGCAGTACTCAGCACTCGACATTAAACAGTCTGCACTCAACACTCGGCACACAGCGGAATGCCACATGTAAAGTGAATAGTCACCCCGACAAGCACAATGAGTCATGAAAAATGTACATGTATACTACTTCAGTAGCAAAGATACACAATAGACAAACATAAATAACTGATTGGAGAAAACAGGAGTACCAGCTTGGAATGGTCACTAGTGGCTTTACCCAACCTAACTCTACTCATCTAAACAAAACGAACTGGATGTTTTATTTGCCCTAGATAAGAACAACCCCACTTGACAACACCCCATCATAATAGACGGCGAACACAGAACAAGGCATGTAGCACATGATAAAAACAAGAGATGTTTGTAAAACATTATGCCCCCCTGTGACCATGACCTTTGACCACATGACCCCAACATCATTAGGGTTCCTCTGCTACCCAAGGTTAATGTGTAGACTAAGTTGGAGGATGATAGGTCAAGGGGTTTTTGAGTAATTGATTGGAAACGAAAAGGTTACGGACCAACTGACGGACCGCCTGACGGACGTACCAACCAAAATGTGCAAACCAATATACCGTCTCTTCTTCAAAGGGGGCATAATACTTAGGATTCCTCTGCTACCCGAAATAAATGTATGGATCAAGTTTGAGGATGATAGATCATGTTCAAAACATTATGCCCTCTCTTTTTCGAAAGGGGCATACTAAATATACAAAGAAAACCATGAAGTAAGTCAAAATGTACTTGGTGACTCGTCAGAAGCCAGAGCATCTGAAGAGAGGTCAGTACAAGCACGACGAGAGGGGCCAATACACACATCATGTTACTGATTTTCCTGCTAATGTTACACTCGTCTTGATGAATTATTTACCTTTAATTAAAAAAATAATATGGCGGAGCCTGTTATCTCAGTCGATACAGCACTCGACTGCTAATGTTGAGATCCCCTGGCGAGTCGTATGTTCTTCCGTGACAATATGACTAAATTCATCCATAGTCATTTGTCCTCGACTTCTGAACTCTGATGAATGCTGTTGCTTGTGAATAAGTAGGTTGGTACTGGTTGGTAACTCAGGAACACTGGTTAGGTCACCAGGCCTCCGTATATAACTCATATACTGCTGAGAAACTGCGTAAAATCCACAAGAAAAGCACCCACAATTAACAATAAACTTTATCTGACTCCCTTGTTTATATTTTTCAGGTAATTAAATACTACCACGGACCACTTATGACAACGGATTATCATAATCCCTACATTTTCTTGCTGTATAAACAAACTGGGGAGATACAGTTGTCCGAAAAGTGGAGGACTTCATTCACAAGCAGCTACCCAAGATGGACTTTCGAAACCATGGCTTCAGATCTGAATTTACTAGGTATTATTTATGGACACATTATGAAGAATTTTTGTCCACCAAACCTTATTTTATTGTATCGGAATTTAAGTTACATAAACCATCTAGGTCACATAGAGAATCCCCAGACACAAGGCATATACCTGGGTCACATAGAGAATCCCTAGACAATCAGGCATACATCTTGGTCACATAGATAATCCCTAGACAATCAGGCATACATCTTGGTCACATAGAGAATCCCCGGACAATCAGGCATACACCTGGGTCACATAGAGAATCCCCAGACATCAGGCATACACCTGGGTCACATAGAGAATCCCTAGACAATCAGGCATACACCTGGGTCACATAGAGAATCCCCAGACATCAGGCATACACCTGGGTCACATAGAGAATCCCCAGACATCAGGCATACACCTGGGTCATATAGAGAATCCCCAGACATCAGGCATACACCTGGGTCATATAGAGAATCCCCAGACATCAGGCATACATCTGGGTCATATAGAGAATCCCCAGACATCAGGCATACATCTGGGTCATATAGAGAATCCCCAGACATCAGGCATACACCGGTGTCATATAGAGAAACCCCAGACATCAGGCATACACCTGGGTCACATAGGAATCCCCAGATAATCAGGCATCTGGGTCATATAGATTCCCTGGCATCACGCGTACATCTGGGTCACATAGAGAATTCCCAGACACCAGGCATACACGTGGGTCACATAGAGAATCCCCAGACATCAGGCATACACCTGGGCCATATAGAGAAACCCCAGACATCAGGCATACACCTGGGTCACAACCACCGACAAGTCACAAGAGAGTTGAACAACTTTCTCACATATTTTATCCCTGGTGGGATTAGAACCCAAACAAGTGGGGGAGAGTGATTTCTGGATCTAGTAAGTTGCATGTAACACTTTGACATCGTTAGTGGTGTTTTGTTTAGTCTCTCAGACACATTGCATCGTACAGGAAGCTGTCATCGACCGATATAACCGATACTCGCCAGTATGTACACAATATGTCACATGTTACTATTTTACGAAGAATTACAAAAAACGTTGAAAGCTTACACCAAAGAGGCCAGTGTTTTACGGCTATATAATACAAGGGCAAGGTACCTAACTCGAAGTTAGATTGTGCGAACTATTTTGCAGGATCCCAGCAGGGAAGATATTATGAAGCAATGTAGAGAATCCACTGTACTGAAGGAATGTATTATGTAGATTAACATCCGGACAACATTCCCTATTCTGTATGATGTAATCTAAATTGGGCTTATATTGGTTGTTCTTATTGTTTAATATTTATTATATCGTACATTACAGGTCCGGTCGGAGCGAACTTTATTGTTGCCACTGGAGATGAGTACGCTGCCGGCCAAATGATGTCCAGGCAGTTCCTTGCAATGTGTCCTGTATTTACTACACGATGTAGGTTTAAATAGACGACTACCTCAATATAAAGACCACATATAGAACAACCTCTCACGAGCGGTCAAATATTTCTCTGTTAAGTCTGAGGTTGAAACTTTGAGTTTATATGAGAGAGTGAAATGAAGTTTTAAGTATTCTTTTGAAGCATTTTCTTAAACAATTAAGTGCGATACTTAGTTATAGTTAGTTGAGTTATGCTGATTGTTGAATTTTATGCTCAAAATCATTTTTTTCCCATAACTTGTTGAATCACACTCAAATCACAAAGACTGCTCTTCTCTTAGTAATTATATTATTATTCACATTGAACTAGTCAATATGTTGGGATAGAAATTCTAAATTCTAAATATCATTTATATCTTTATAAATATCTGAGCCCATGCTTTAGTGCAATACACTGCTAATGTACACCTTGAAATGAAGGTTCAAGTAAAAGGTTCACTTTCCTATTTTACGATTGCATTGTCCGCATGATCGTCACGGCATGTGTATACGACAATGACTTGTAAAACCAACTGTTTAAGTATTTTCGTATTGAAGGCATTATTTACTGACGGACTCTTCAGAAATATCCAATGGTAAACATCTTCATTAGAACTAGAGAAGTATAACTAGACCATTGACCCAAACTGGGCACTCTTGACAGAGATATATCGTTTATATGATACTGGGTTAATATTTTAAACTTATTTAATTTACATCGATTGTGGAAAAAGTTTGTAAAGTATGTTAAATTCTCTAGATGACTGCTTTCTGTGTTGTTGACTAATACTCTGCTTACTTCAGTCTTTTAAAAAGTTGCGGTTTAACCTCGCACGAGGCGGGCGTCGAGCTGCTGACGTCAGGATCACGTGACCGGTGCGTAACCCCGACGTCACTTCTATATGTTATTTGATTGCGTCAAAATTCGTGAGCAATGCATTTTATTTGACTACTTTAGACGTCAGCTGTGACCTGAACAAAATTACAATATCGGTGCTTGTATAATGATTATATATATTTTATACTTACAGCATTACGCGAAGAGACACGCCCATTCATTCCATCTGATGTACAACTCACTGTATGGATTGAATTCAACTTCACCAACGAAAACCTTGATTTCAGTGTATGCTGTAAAGACTATTCATACGGGTACAGTTCTTTGTTTGGCATTTAAGCATTCCTTGTTTCTTGCTTGTTCAGCGTTCATGACATTTTGCATGTCGGTAATAAACGGCGGGACTGAAACAAGAGAAGCAATAAGTTGCTACAAGGAACGCCACATACATAAGACAGTGCCTCCCAACACACACACCTCCGTGAAAACAACATTCTATAAAACATAAGGCACTTGGGTAGGTTAAAGGATACATACATTAGGTAACAGAGGACAAACAGTTAAGTGGGTGAAATTAATGGATGGAAAATATCACTGATCAAGTCAAGAAAGCGGACAACAATAGGCCGTAACTTGGCAGAAAATAAGCTGAACAGAATTGCACAGGGGAAGGGAAAATATAGCATACAACAAAAAAGAAATAATAACCATACAGCGAATTACAGCCCAGGAACTGTCAGTAACAATACTGGGGGTTAAACAGCTAGCTAACCTCATACTTAATCGATATATGGTCATTGATTTCCAACATATACACATAAATTGTGAAGATAGTAGCTAAACATTAAAAGAAATTAACCATTACATACATAACAACATACAGTTTGTGTATAAACCAGCACGAAGGAACAAGCAGCCTTATACTGACATGGCTCCCAGTAACTAAATTATAAATATCAGAATGTGAAATAACCTTAACATATAAAATTGATAACTAAATGTAGCAACAGGGAGGAGGCACGCACATGATGACACAGACACAGTATCAAACGGACTAGGAGACACGCCTGTGCTAAAGTCGACCTCCTAAATCCATCACGAAATGTCACAATGTCTTAACTGTTTTTTTATAAAAAGAATGTGTATCTGAAAAAAACCTCAAGTGAAGACTGTATTGTATCCGAACGTGTTTGTAGATACCACCTCATGTGAAGACTGTATTATATCCGAACGTGTTTGTAGATACCACCTCATGTGAAGACTGTATTCTATCTGAACGTGTTTGTAGATACCACCTCATGTGAAGGCTGTATTCTATCTGAACGTGTTTGTAGATACCACCTCAAGTGAAGACTGTATTCTATCTGAACGTGTTTGTAGATACCACCTCATGTGAAGACTGTATTCTATCTGAACGTGTTTGTAGACACCACATCATGTGAAGACTGTATTCTATCTGAACGTGTTTGTAGATACCACCTCATGTGAAGACTGTATTCTATCTGAACGTGTTTGTAGACACCACCTTATGTGAAGAATGTATTCTATCTGAACGTGTTTGTAGATACCACCTCATGTGAAGACTGTATTCTATCTGAACGTGTTTGTAGATACCACCTCATGTGAAGACTGTATTATATCTGAACGTGTTTGTAGATACCACCTCAAGTGAAGACTGTATTCTATCTGAACGTGTTTGTAGATACCACCTCATGTGAAGACTGTATTCTATCTGAACGTGTTTGTAGATACCACCTCATGTGAAGACTGTATTATATCTGAACGTGTTTGTAGATACCACCTCATGTGAAGACTGTATTCTATCTCAACGTGTTTGTAGATACCACCTCAAGTGAAGACTGTATTTTATCTGAACGTGTTTGTATATACCACCTCATGTGAAGACTGTATTCTATCTGAACGTGTTTGTAGATACCACCTCATGTGAAGACTGTATTCTATCTGAACGTGTTTGTAGATACCACCTCATGTGAAGACTGTATTCTATCTGAACGTGTTTGTAGATACCACCTCATGTGAAGACTGTATTCTATCTGAACGTGTTTGTAGATACCACCTCATGTGAAGACTGTATTATATCTGAACGTGTTTGTAGATACCACCTCAAGTGAAGACTGTATTCTATCTGAACGTGTTTGTAATTACCACCTCATGTGAAGACTGTATTCTATCTGAACGTGTTTGTAGATACCACTTCAAGTGAAGACTGTATTCTATCTGAACGTGTTTGTAGATACCACCTCAAGTGAAGACTGTATTCTATCTGAACGTGTTTGTAGATACCACCTCATGTGAAGACTGTATTCTATCTGAACGTGTTTGTAGATACCACCTCATGTGAAGACTGTATTATATCTGAACGTGTTTGTAGATACCACCTCAAGTGAAGACTGTATTCTATCTCAACGTGTTTGTAGATACCACCTCAAGTGAAGACTGTATTCTATCTGAACGTGTTTGTATATACCACCTCATGTGAAGACTGTATTCTATCTGAACGTGTTTGTAGATACCACCTCATGTGAAGACTGTATTCTATCTGAACGTGTTTGTAGATACCACCTCATGTGAAGACTGTATTCTATCTGAACGTGTTTGTAGATACCACCTCATGTGAAGACTGTATTCTATCTGAACGTGTTTGTAGATACCACCTCATGTGAAGACTGTATTCTATCTGAACGTGTTTGTAGATACCACCTCATGTGAAGACTGTATTCTATCTGAACGTGTTTGTAGATACCACCTCATGTGAAGACTGTATTCTATCTGAACGTGTTTGTAGATACCACCTCAAGTGAAGACTGTATTATATCTGAACGTGTTTGTAGATACCACTTCATGTGAAGACTGTTCTCTATCTGAACGTGTTTGTAGATACCACCTCATGTGAAGACTGTATTCTATCTGAACGTGTTTGTAGATACCACCTCAAGTGAAGACTGTATTATATCTGAACGTGTTTGTAGATACCACTTCATGTGAAGACTGTATTCTATCTGAACGTGTTTGTAGATACCACCTCATGTGAAGACTGTATTCTATCTGAACGTGTTTGTAGATACCACCTCATGTTAAGACTGTATTCTATCTGAACGTGTTTGTAGATACCACCTCATGTGAAGACTGTATTCTATCTGAACGTCTTTGTAGATACCACCTCATGTGAAGACTGTATTCTATCTGAACGTGTTTGTAGATACCACCTCAAGTGAAGACTGTATTCTATCTGAACGTGTTTGTAGATACCACCTCATGTGAAGACTGTATTCTATCTGAACGTGTTTGTAGATACCACCTCATGTGAAGACTGTATTTTATCTGAACGTGTTTGTAGATACCACCTCATGTGAAGACTGTATTCTATCTGAACGTGTTTGTAGATACCACCTCATGTGAAGACTGTATTATATCTGAACGTGTTTGTAGATACCACTTCATGTGAAGACTGTATTCTATCTGAACGTGTTTGTAGACACCACCTCATGTGAAGACTGTATTCTATGTGCCGCATGAACGATTTTCATAAATTTCATGTTATTGTTTTCGCTTTTTGTCCAGTAATATTTGTTAATAAATCAACTCCCATTTCGCTCCTGTCAGCTTTTTTGCTGGAAACTTCACGCGTGTCATGAAGGTAACACACGTGTTCTTTGTTTACCAGGTAGTTTTCACGCTGGTCCATACTTTAATACCATTCGCCGCATTCACGGAAGACAATTTTTGAATAGGACAAACACATGTATGAAATATTTTATGTATAAGTGACGTTAAACTTACTGCATTGAAAATATCAGCCCTAGCTAAGTTCATGTTTCCAACCTTGCTGACAGCCGGTCAGTATTTTTACCAACAGTGGTGTTTAATGTATGCAACTTTATGTTTGGAATATGGCAGGATGTATGGTAGAACATATCACAAACATGTATATCTTGTATTTTCAGGGCCAGAACTTTCACCTTGAATCCCCTTGGAAACCCTATCTATACCACAGCAGATGTACGGTCGAGCAATCCACATAGTCTGAGTTTCAGAAAACTAGGCATGTACAGTAGTTCTACAAACTTTACAGGTGTGTATAATTACTGATTTGTTTTGTTGCATAAAATATTTCGATTGAGACTATGTGCTTGCCGTATGAGTTGTTCCAAATTGAACATTCGGATGACTCTTTCGGACAATTTATTCAAAAGGTGGAAAAAATCAACCTCACGTGGACGACATGTTATTTATTTTCTGATGTGGTAAGGGATCCGAATTGACGACAACATGTTTTAACACATTTCGGGTGGTACCTCTTCAAAGCTTTGTTTAGGATAATTAATTTGTCTTTGATGCTTTTAAAAAATCTGTGAATGGGAATTTTCATCGTCACATTGCCGTGTAGAAAGTTCTCTTACATATCATTGTCGCATAGAATCTAATTGTTTTAACGAATAGTCCTGATTTATGTACTGTGAAAGTTTGTTATCAACAGAACATAATTTAAGACATCATCAACCAGCGCCGATCATGTTGGTTCATTCCACATACACACACAAAACATCAAACATGTTCATAGTTAGTGTATATTATTTTAAGGGAACACCTACACTCTGATAACGTTCGATCCGGATGTGCCAAATTCCAGCATGGGAACTGAGAGCCGACCACTCCTTCATGGTCTTGTTACCAACATTGAGGACGGAAACATGGCAACGGGTATGTAAAGGCTATTCCAGCTATTAGGGTGAAGGAAGATGCCAGACGGACAGCTGGATAGACACAATAACCTTCCGTAACCCAGCTGGATGGCTTTTTCACTTACACATTTTATATACCGGTTGGGGTTCTAACCCGCAGCGATGAGGGACACGTGATTTGAAGTCTGCAACCGTAACCACTTGACCACCGAGTCCCCAATGGTGTGCTTCTGTGGTACTGGAATACCGCGCCGAAACGAGCGAACGCAAGCATTCCGCTATTTTCTAACATAGGGATTAAGATACGTTTGATGTTCTGTAACTTCAAGAGATACATTCTATCAGTTACGACTGTTACCCAAATAACCATAAAACAACTGTGTAATATTACCCCCGATCAATCATTTCTTGTTTCATTTCTTACACTACTGGCCTGACTTGTGTTCTGTGAATGTGGCCTTTCCGGTTCTGTACTGGATACCCTTCCCTCGTGTTGTCCCCTCTCCATAAATAGTTGCCATTGTCCAATCCCCATTAATGTTTGCCATTGCTCCATCCCCATAAATGTTTGCCATTAACATCACCATTAATGTTTTCCATTAACATCCCTATTAAAGTTTGCCATTGTCCCATCCTCATTAGTGTTTGCCATTGTCCAATCCCGATTAATAATTGCCATTAATATACCCATTAATGTTTGCCATTAACATCCCCAAAAATGTTTGCCATTAACATCTCCCCATAAATGTTTGCCATTAACATCCCCATTAATGTTTGCCATTGCCCCAATCCCGTTTATGTTTGCCATTGCCCATCCCCATAAATGATTGCCATTCAATATCCCCATAAATGTTTGCCATTGTCCCATCCCCATAAATGTATGCCATTGACCCATCCCCATAAATGTTTGCCATAGCTCCATCCCCATAAATGTTTGCCATAGCTCCATCCCCATAAATGTTTGCCATTAAACGTCCCCCATAAATGTTTGCCAATGCACCTCCCATGAAGTACTGTTGAGTATGTTGATGTTTCCCAGGGAATCTGTATGGGGAAGCATTGTCATGTGAATGTTGCGTTCCATGTCACAACTTAATCCTTCTTTTTCTTGGTCCTAAACTGAAAACAATTATCTTCATCATCAGTAGAAGTAGATATTGATGATGTTTGCTGGTATTTACAGGTGATGATGGTTTAGAGTATCAGGGTCCCAAACCTCCGGATACAACCCACACCTATTATACATTCCTCTACGAACAACAAGGTACACTGAATGCCACCGAAATGATGATGAAATATGACGGGAATATTTGTCATAGTTCATTAGTTGGACGGTAAGTTAAACTACACCTCTTGATAGCAATGTAAACAAATTCTGGTAAAACAAGCCAAACCGTTAGTAAAATTTTACAGTTATTTAAAAAAAACGCCACGACATGTAATTAGTCATGTATTTTGATTCTTACATTTAATTTATTGATATTACCGTCATTGTGTTAAATTTTGTTTATTTGTCATTATTTTCCAAAACCTGTTTTCACTGGCTGACCACCACATAATTTGTTGACAAAGGTTCTCAAGTAAATAAACAACAGACTGTAATAATGAATATATACTTACAACATAGAAACGTTCAACGTTATTTTCCAACAAATATTTGAATTCAAAATCAGATAATAATTTATAGCAAATGCAAGAAGGGATTTTAATGCTGACATTAACTATGATAGAAGGAGGATGGATATTAAGTTTTATTTAAACAGAAGCTTATTCGGGACTTATTCACAAGCATACATCAAATGTTCCGGATTTATTTTTGTTGAGTGTATGCCAATGATGAGTTCACCAAATAAACAGTCGTTGTTAGTTAGTCACAGATATGGTCAACGTATCAGAATGCTCTAGTGAAAATGATTTTACTACAAAACGACGTTTTATTTGTCTTTGACTCGTAAGTTTATCTGTACACTTTGTGATATTGCTCTCTGACCTATCAAAGTGAAAAAGATAACTGCGGAAACAAATATTTTTTTCGCCTGATCATGTGTTTGCTCCAAATAACAACTGCTTTATTTTACTAAATGATATGCCATTGTATTATGACAGATGTTTATTTGACATCAACCGAGCAGTGTCAGAGAATAACTTAACTCTCGTTGGTGCCACTTGGTTCCGGGCAACCAGAGACGCTTACGTCATACAAAGGAATGTACAAAGTGGAGCAGTTGAATCGCAAGAGTGTAAAGCGGTGCCAAATTATTCAAGCTTATGTGACACTTCAGGTTCCGCCATTATGACGTCATCAGTTTTCGTAGTTCTCATACTCAGTTGCATCGAACTATTATTACCGGTGTATAGATTTTGATTTCATGCAAAATTACCATCAACACGTGTCATGGAAAATGACGTCAAGCATCGTAAATGGAAGGATCGACACAACTCGTAATATTTAGATGCATTATATGGAATAATACATATATCCTTATTGATAGTTGTAATTATTAAAAGGTTTTGGCTTTTTGCAATTTAACACCTTATCTTGGACACGACGCTTACTTTTGCAATCCCTTAAATCGATTGTCCATTTTTTTCTCGGAAATGCATGAACATTCGGACATATGTATCTTTACCTTCATCTAGCTGAAACATTCTAAAATTTCTGAATAAAACAGCTGTGTTACCGTCTTCTGGGACTGGTGTACAGAGACGATGTTATTAGCATGCACTCAGTTTGGTGCAATTCTGATGAGATCTTTTGAATCTACTGAAGTAGGCGTTATTGGCAAATAAATTGTTCATGGGTAGAATCGGGTGAATTAAACTGCGATATTTCAGTCCAGGAAAGATGTTAAGCTACTGTCCCACTGCAACGTTTAACGATTCCGTCTGAGAAACGAATGCGTACGTTTATTAGACGTTTTTATTCGTTTCTCAGCTGGTTTACAGACGTATTTAGACGTTGACGACCAAATTCCGATAGCGATTGACGGTTCTCATATGTTACTCTGGCGGTTTTTTACCGTTTTCACCGTTACTCAGCCGGAATCTTACCGGTTTTTATACTTTTATGGATGTTGGGCAGGCGGACAGCTCGTCCGCCTCCAGCCATGGAACGCACCATGCGTCTATGGAACGCTGAATAACGTCAAAGAAACATTCACTTAACGAATACATGAGCGTCTGACGTCAGGCCATATACAGTGCTCGTAACGGTAGAAACGGATGAATACGGATAGATGAACGTTTATTAACGTCTAATCACGTGTGATTGACGATGAAAACGCCTATAAAAGTTAGAGATAAGTGCGAGAAACGCATTGGCAACGACCAGATGAGCAGAGACGGACCTGGAATAAAACGTTTGGGAAATGCGTACCCCCTCATTTGAACCTCTAATTATGTGTGCAATGGATGACATTCCTGATGAATTTCCCGATGAAGTGGCCCTTAAGCAGGCACAACTTGATGTGCAAGCCGCCCGGCTGAGACTCTATGAACATGTTGTCCATAGAAGGAGGGCAAGGCGCAGAAGGCAGAGTCGGCGGCGCAGGTTCTGGATTCGCCCATGGCTTGGCCCCGAGAGGCGGCAGAAGTTTGGTATTTACGACCAGTTAATGGTCGAGTTGCGAGCTGAGGATCCAAAGTCCTTCTGCAACTTCATGCGGATGCCACCGGATATGTTTCATGAGATTCTTCTCAGAGTCGGTCCAAGAATCACCAAGCAGCATATATGGTTCAGGGCCCCCATCGAGCCTGGAATGAAGCTAGCGATAACACTTCGACATTTGGCGTCAGGGGCCAAGTACATGGGCATGCGCTACGGATGGCGGGTTCCGCATAACACAATCTCAAAAATCGTGAGAGAGGTAAACATGAAATAGTATGTGCTGATTTTTTATACGAAATGAAGGCATTTCTCCCTCATTAAGCAAAGGTATCCTTTAACAGGTTTTCCATCACACTTTTCACAGAATTTATTTGTTTGGATTTTCAACTGTTTAGATGTGAGTACAGCAGATGAAGGTTTAATACCAGAAATAGTACTATCCTGTACAGCAAAATTCTTCAGGGTACTATTATGATGAGATTTTCAGCTTGTTTTTTCCATGTTCCAATACTAATCATGTTCAGCAATTGTGTACTGTATCAGCCTGGCTGGGGCTTTCGCCTTGCCCTTGCCTTTGCTTCTCTTGGCTGGCATGATGGAATGAAGTGTGATGTGACCTGTCCAGTAGCCACGGCTGTTGTGATGAGGCGATGAGCGGAGTTTGGCCTTTTATAAGACGCAAACAGGAAGTTGTTATACTTACTGTTGACGTTTTTCAACCGTTTTGTTCGTTACTCATACTTAAGCAGACGTTACTCAGGCGTTCAATGTGCCGTCTAAACACCGCATGAGGTAAGCATTTAGACGGAGGCAGACGGAATCGTAGACGGCAATGTGGGACAGGGCCTTCAGGTGTAAGTAGCGTTAGTTGATAGTATGCTTGTATTATACTTAGACTATAGCGGGACTATATATGATGAACATTGTTTTAATTTCCGATATTTTAAAATTGTTTGACATATTTTAAGAAGCACGTGACCGCATTTGCCTCAGGCATTACTAGTACTTTAAATGGCGTGTTCTGTCTTTCCTGATCCCTGTTGTTTTAGAAGAAATCTATTGTTGGGTATGCATTTATTTTTGGGTAGAAATCTATTGTTTGGATAGAAATATATTGTTGGGTAGAAATCTACTGTTTGGGTAGAAATCTATTGTTGGGTAGAAATATACTGTTTGGTAGAAATCTATTCCTTGGGTAGAAATCTATTGTTTGGGTAGAAATCTATTGTTTGGATAGAAATATATTGTTGGGTAGAAATCTACTGTTTGGGTAGAAATCTATTGTTGGGTAGAAATCTATTGTTTGGGTAGAAATATTTTGTTGGGTAGAAATCTATTGTTTGGGTAGAAATATTTTGTTGAGTAGAAATTTATTCTTTTGTTAAAAATCTACTGCTGTTGATCATCTACATATTGTCATACTGTGAGTAACTTTAACTTTCATACTACATATATACATGTGATTTAAACATATATTTATGTCACTTTAAAATAACATGCTGTTAACAATTTATCAATATACATGTATTACATTGTATAATAAACAAGAGAATTCTGTAACGTTCGTTATATATTCTTCTTCTGTCTTCTTCAGCAGCAGCAACAACATTAGCAGCCAATCACTGAGTTAGCAACAATGTTATTTTGTATTCTTAAAAAATATCGTAAATATGTATATAATTATTTTATTGTAAATAGTACACACACAACGTCATAGAAAATACACATATTATTTATTAAATCATCTACGTCATTTGTTTTACAGAAACTAACAAATTCATTTATAAACACTATATTTATAATACTTTTAGAAGTTCGCCCAAACATGTTTGAGGGCGATCCATCAGGTGAAAAAGCTGACCATGGCAAACGTCGACATTGTTCTGCTGTATGAATACATTAGCAACACAAGCAACTACTTAATTAACTAGATGATTATCTTGTTATCACGTTAAAGAAACTAGATAACTACTTAATTAACTAGATAATTATCTGGTTAAATTGATAAGTATCGTGATAAATTTTAATACCAGATAAATAAATATCTTAACACGAAAATTGTCTGATAGTGTCCACTACTGCAACACACTATCTAGTTAATTAAGTCGTTATCTAGTTACTTTAATAACGCGATTACCAGATAATTATCTAGTTAATTAAGTAGATAACTGGTGGCAGAAATATACAACCATAGGATCCTTTGTTGGTTGATGACGATATGAAGATTGCCGTCAACGATAAAGGATCCTGTCGTGGGTATTGATGTCACCCCACGCGATTTCATGGCCCCCATGCAAGGTTCTACTTTGAAGCACACATACATTACTGGACCACTCTCCCGTGTGCATGTATACTTTCTACATCACGTCAAAGATATGACGGTGTATCCAGGATTCGCCAGAAAGTAGGATTTTACCATACCGTCTTCGAAGCTGTTGATATCATATGTAATAAAGATTTGGTAAAATGTTACAATAATTTGTTCGTATTTAAAAGTTTAGCCAATTTAGCAACAACACAGGACAAATCCTGTTCAAATATCTTTCAGGTCAGATGGGCCACATACAACTTTAAACCCAGGTAAACGAAGTCATCTCATTTCACATTATAATATAAAAGATATAAAAGGCAAACTTATTTAATTATATTCCTTTCATTCAGTCCTGTTTATACTATCAAACCTATTGGGGACATGTATCAGCTCTGACAACAGGATGATTGAGAAACTGAATTGGGAAGATTCAACAACGTCAACATAATGGTTGAATGATCTTATTTAAAGCATGCAGATATTTGGCCGCATGATTTATTGTGAATGCATGCATAAAGATAAATCGATTTTTTCTAGACCGTGAAATATATCAACCGGGACCAGATGTCTTCAAAATTTCACAGTCTGGTGAATTTCACGCTGCACCGATCGCTATGCCTTTTCATTTCAATATCAGATGGAATTTAAGCCCAGCTATTAGGATGGAGGAAGACCCCAGGCGGACACCTGGGTAAGAAGCACCGAACTTCCGTAAGCCAGCTTCATGGCTTCCTCTCTTACAAATTCTATATTCTTCAGATGGGATTCGAACCTGTAGCGGTGAGGGATACGTGCTTCCAAGTCGTAGACCGTAACGAATCGACCCGAACGCTCCTCCAGCAATTGTGTTATATCAGTATATATAATTAATATATCCTCTTACGAAACAAACGACTCTAGTACATTATCTGTACATGCCAGCGGCGTATTTATAACAATATAACATAACATTTTCAGTAAACAAGTTTATCAACAGTATTTAAATCAATATATTTACTAACCTTTCTCTGTACGTCGTCTGCACTTGAAGTAAATCTTAAATATCCGTGAATTGTATTCAGTTTCTGTCCTTTAGATTAAATGTATATAATCATGTATAAGCACAGTAAACGCTGGACTCAGCTGATATACTGACCTGTCTCTTATCATCCAAATATATTCACATTGATAGCACGTTTGTATTTGTGTTACCTCCCTTGAGTGGATAAAAACGTATGTCACAGTTGTTTCCCTTTGTATTGATTTACGTAGGCTGGATTACTTTTTAAATTGAAATAACTCCGCAGTTGTGTCAAACAAAATACATGAATATTTATATATCTAGGGAATTACTGTTAGCTTTCAAGCAGAGGAAGAATATATCTGAAATTCATTTTTCACTAGGGCCATATTTAAGATATTTAAAGTTTCTGGTACACTGGCGAACCAACCGATGTTGACTTCGAATCAATTTCGTTTTGGCATATGAGCGCAGCTTTTTTCGCATCCTTTTTCTCCATTAATGACTTGTTTATTTACATATTTCTTTCTATCCATCGTTTCAAATTTAAGGGACAGCATACCGGAAACAGACACTTTATTAAGGACCACCTTACGTGAATTCTACAACATCTGTTATAAAAGCTAGCTAGGCTTCTTATTATTTATTTTTGTGTTTTGAATGTATGTTATATCCCCCCCACCCTGTGCAATTCTTTCACTTTATATTGTGCTCAGGTTATTTCCTGCCCAGTTTCGGCCTATTGTTGCCAGCTGTCTTGACTTGTCCAATGATATTTTCCATCCATTAATCACCCCCCTTCACTGTTTGTCCTCTTTGATTATCCTAGTTATTCCAGGGCATTCCTTGCGCCTCAGTTCCCTTAAGTATGTACCCTTTATCCTCTTCAAGTGCCTTATGTTTTACGGATAGTTGTTTTCCCGGAGGTCTGTGTGGGGAGGCACTGTCTTATGTATATGGCGTTCCCTGCAGCAACTTATTCTCTCTCTTTTCTTGCTTGCCGTGTCGATAGGCTAATTTTAAATCCAGCACAGCTGCAACAATATCTACATCTCTGTAAAATCATTGACTAACATATTATTAGGTAAAACTGTAAAGTATTTAAGTCATTACTCTGTTGGAATAATTACCACATACATATTTGCACGGACATCGATTATTTTTACAATTCGAAACAATATTTTTTGAAATTGTCTTGAAGGTTCGTGCACTTTCACAATAAATTGTTTACAATAATTGTTGTCGTTGTTGTTGTTGTTGTTGTTGTTGTCGTTGTTATTGTCGTCGTTGTTGTTGTTGTTGTTGCTGCTGCTGTTGTTGCTGTTGTCCTTGTTACGCTGGATATCATCGTTAAGAGTCAGCAAAAACTGATTTGAGAATTCTCATAAAGAATGAAAAACGCCATTATCGACCGTTTTCAAAAAAACAAAGCCGTATCTTGGTCAATATTAGTCTGATATTGCTGAAATTTTTAACAAATATAGCGTAGATACCAGACATAATTATTTTATTCATTTCATGTCACAAATCCACATATTGAACAAATAAAATCAATAAATGTGATGATGCGTTAAGAATCAGTACTGCAGCTCCCACTTAAAGATTATCAAATTGATTGGCAATTTAAGTCTAATAACGTGTGTGCGCACCCTGACTCAACACACCGTGCTATTTAAATCGATAAATTCGACCAGGGTATCATAATCTACACATAGCCAATATACACAATTTCATGAAGACATGTTAATTAATAAAAAAGGTATTCGACATTAAAAAAGTGCACACTTACAAGTTTTGTTAAGAAATGTAAAATGAAGACGGCGATACAATTAGTGACCAATCTTTCGTTTTGAAATATTCGATGCTTGGAAAAAAACAATGTTTAGAATCAAATTCCAGCGAACATCAAGCAAACCAGGACACTACAAGCATTCAAAGAAAATTGTAAAAATAGTTTTACATGTTACAATCAAGTGATAAATCCTATATCCTGAATATGTCATCGGGGTACTTATAACTTTTCTTAAGTGTATATCTTACATCATCCTAGCTTCAAATTGTTAATTTTCTACGCTTATGTACATATTTGACATTCAAGTATCCCATTGAAGATGGAAATTATTTGTGTTACTTATTTTAATGAGTAGATTATCTGTCGGATGAATAAATTATAAAATTCTGACGTTGAAGAGATATTCATGTATGTCTATGTAACATATAGTTTATTTCCTCCAAGTTGGAGAGCAGAACAGTTTATACAAAACAAAAAACAAACATTATTTACAAATATCTACGGAACAAATATGAATACATATATATGATGAATGCATTACAGGCCCGGATGAACCGGGGGGGGGGGGGCAAGGGGGCTTTGCCCCCCCCCAGTCGGCTGTGGAGTGACCTTTTTCTATTCCCTCATATGTAACAGAGATCTGTCGTGGTGGTGTTTTAGTGATAACGAATTGATGGGGAGATGTACAAAATTGACACCTGATATTAGCTCTACTGAATTCATTAAAGTTTTCTTAAAATAATTTTAATCAATACAATAATTTATGGAAGGTAATGTAATAATTGGGCCTAATGTTTTACAAAATAAAAGAATTTAATGTTTTCCTGAATAAGCCTCCTTTCATATTAATTTTCACATTTTCTTTTTTTTTTATTAAAAAGAACTATCATGTAATATTAGTAAAGGTACAATTATGATAATTTGACATCACACGAATTATCTTTTTTTCATCTTTAACTTTCTGCTGCCGTGCAGCCGTCATCAAAATTAATGTTGTTTAAATGTTTCAACCAGTCTCAATAACTGTTTATGACTACATGCAGTGTAGTGTATGGTTCTTTTGTTTTCAAAAACTTTGCCTTTGGGTGCCATTTTTAAGTCGTCTGTCAATGTTGTTAACGAATAAATCATATTAGTACTTGTATGAATTGGTTGTTTTGCATTTTTAACAAGATAATACTAGTGGAATTCTCATTAATGACACCGAAATGCACCAGAAGCAACATTTTCATGTAAAAAGATTCCGGGGTAGATCTGATTGGGTTTGGTACAGGAAGTGGTGTCCCCTAGAAATTTTGTAAAATGTTGGGACTTGTATGAATTGGTCGTTCTGTATTTTAAGCATGTAATACTAGTCATTTTTCATGAATGAGTCCTCAAATTTTAGACCTAGAAATGCACCAGAAGCCACCATTTCATAAGTATATTATAAAATTTTGCGGGGGAAATCCGACTGGGGGTTGGTACAGGAAGTGGTGACCCCTGGACATTGTTGTATTTGCATTTGTTTATCGTCGCCACCGGTTTCCCACATGGGTGACGCCTCCGGAAGAATGTTAGTCATATTATATATTTGGAGGATAGTGCATGATATAGAAGATGCCCCAGTTCCAGAAGCACCCCTGGTTCTTTTACATGCTCGGTGTAAAGCATCATACACGGGACATCGGTTTTTAAAGTCTCGTCCGAAAGACTGTTAGTACGGTCAGTGATGGAGCGGGGAATCGAACCTGCGATTTCAGGATTACAAGTCCAAGCACGTTACCATTGGACTACGGATCCGCTACCCCCCGGGCATTTTTTAAGAAGTTGGTACTTGTATAATGAATTGGTCGTTCTGTATTTTTAACAAAATAATACTAGTGCAATACTCACGAATATGTCCTCAATCTTAGATCCCGAAATGCACCAGAAGCCATCATTTCATACCTATATTGCTCAATTTTTCAGGGGGAGATCCCCCGGACCCCCCTTCAGGGAGGGTACATTTGTCCTCATGTTTTGCCCCCCAGTCTGGAATGTCTGGATCCGGGCCTGGTATACGTAGTATATTCCTGAGACTAGACTAAGTGATTAATTATTTCAAACATCAATACATGCATCGATAAATAATGTAAAGGCTAGACATATTTCGAATTAAAAATAACCAATTGACTTGAATAAACAAAATGACTGTGAACACACTTTTGTCTTTCCGAAAACGAAACAAAGACAGTAGTGTGACGTACAACGTGATTAAATTCAAGCGTATATCATTTAGAGCCTGACTGAAATAGAAAGAAGGGCAGTAGCAAAACACTATCTAAACCTTTACAGGGTAAGGTATGCACTAGCGGATTCAGGGGGGGGGGGGCGGCAATGGGGCCGCGGACATTTTATGACCCCTACTTCTCATCTGTACATTGAACTAGTAAAACCCAGTCACACATTGTATTGGCATTCAGCCAAGATATTTAATACGCATGACAAAGTGTTATCATCGCTATCTGACTGCTATCTAGGGTGTGAAAACAGTCGGCGGATTAATGTAGGTATGCAAGGAAGCATACTAACCAAGTGACAAGTATATTTATATTGGCATTGTTGTGAATCTTTTGATAATTACATTTACTTGACGATCAATTAAATGGCGATAATCTCATTTACTCACAAAAAGTATTTTAACAGTGCACACAGACACAAATTAAATACATGTTCTGAATCTCCATTATGAAAGTAGACTTTGAAATGGATGTTCCAAAATATATCCCTAAAAGTCTCGTGTTTTTTTTACAAAATTACACATATCACGGACATATAAACCATGTTCGTGCACATATACATGTATGAATAAATGTAATATTTTTTAAACAAATTTTAGGAAAATATCGTTTTAAAAGTAATGGATTTTGCGTCTGTCAAAGGTAATTTCCTTAAAATTTTCTCATCGGGAGGGGATACCCCTGCCCCACCCACCCCATCCGCGCAACAATGCTCAATACCTTCCTACGCGTCTGATGTTTGCGTATGAATACGGAAATATACAGATATCCTTAATTATAAGATTTTAAAATAAGCGATTCTGATTTATTGTAGCAGTATATAATATCATGATGATGTTTATAAACAATCATTGCCGTTTTATAAGGCTTGATCAAAACCCAAAAAAGTTACACCCCCCCCCCCCCCCCCCCCCTAAGACCAAATCCTGGACCGCCCCTGGTATGTTGAGTGCAATGCGCAGGAGCAGTGTTGTTGTCGATTTAAATAACGACCCAACTCTAATCTCCATTTAATCTACTCGACTTTACACGTTCTTACACTTTCACTGACCTCTGTTATTTGTTCACCTATACGCAGTGTTTAATATACACTCAACAAAATTCCTAATCGGTCAGGTGGGTTTTATTTTTTGAAATTTCATAAGAATATTGACATTTTTTGTTTGTAGCCAATATAGTGGTTGTTATTTCCGTTTTCAACTTATTTCAGGTGGCAAGAACCTTCAATCGGCGGCTATCCACCATACAAGCTCTTTGGGTGAAATTCAATGTCAATATTCTTATGAAATTTCAAAAAATAAAACCCACCTGTCGTAAATGAGTTCCGGTCTGTATCATTCCGACGGCTCGGGCGCGTTCTTCTTCAGTCATTCTCACCATGTTTTGTGTTTTTCAAAAAGGATTTTCATCAGCAATGACAAAAGTGTACACGAACACGTGCAAATATGTGTCCATGCCCCGCACGTGCAAAATGTGCTATAAACGTCAATACGCCTAATACGATTAATTTCATAGCGAGACGGCTAAAAAAATCAATAATTCACTGCATTACCTGTTCAAATATCGGTATGTGAAATTGTTTATGAATACAAATTATTAGAAAAATAATAATACAATATAAACTGACCGATTAGGAATTTTGTTGAGTGTAATACATTAACTTTGTAGACATTCAAAATGGTTTTAAAACGTACCGTCAACATTAATGGTAATACTAATTGTAATAATAATAATAACAAAATCATGATAATAATATATCTTTATTTTAGGAAGGGACCATTGTAATATGTACAAAGCAAATCAACGTAGGTCACGTGTTTCCGACATGGCCTTCTTATCTAGATACAACAACTTACATAAATAATGAAGACTTCTCTCATTGCTAACATTATTGTATGTGCACTGTATAAACTTAAACGAATAAAAAAATAAAAAAAATAATGAAGACTGTTATATATACAACTTTTATTCCTCCAATTTCTGAAGAGTTCCATATATCAAGTACATTTATAAATACAAATCAGCAGTTGAACACTTGTAGATGTACACAAAATAGTAAAAGTATCATGAACCATACATACAGACCCATACGCAACCACACGTACACACGCACGCACACGTACACAAAACAAACATGCACGCAAGCACACGTACACAAAACAAATATGCACGCTCGCACACGTACACAAAACAAACATGCACGCACGCACTTGTACACAAAACGCATAGGGACACATATGAATAAATACAGCAATGATATTTGAAACTGCCAAATGACTCAAAACCTTGATATAAAACCACCAAGGAATAAAATAGATGACACATCAGATTAGCCTGGATTACCTGCCCTTACCATTACATTATCTTATTTGCAGAGTGACTAACATCAGATAAGTTGTCTTCAGCACATCCCTGATGCAATCACTTTCTGCGAAAACGAAATGATTATAGCATATTAATCTGTCACAAGCATGTATTATATCAAATTATCTTGGATATATCCTTTTTTGCTGGCTGGAGTATTATGTCAGTTATTAACACATACGCCACGACTTTATCATGTACACACATATTGACATAACGTTACCCAACTTTTACATTGGTCACATAAGCTATAACATGCTTATAGGTCCGTGGCTATAATCATTAGATTTAAAAACGGAATCCAAATAATTCGTAACATCTTGAAATACTTTTGCGATACATGAGGTCAAATACTTGTGTCGCTATAAACCGTCACGGAGACATAAAGCTACCTGTCGTCTACTTGTAACAGTTTCGAGGTTATGACTGAATGACAGTATTAGCAAGCATACATTAAGACGACCAGAGTTTCATCTATCAGGTTAAATACATTGTCACAGAAGATGAAGTGGACATTGCCTTACAGTGGGATCTTATTAACTGGGATTTTTCTGTTGTGCAAAGGTAAGTCTGGGCGCGGGTGTTAAGACGTCGGTGCCATCCCTCACAGTCGTTATTAGTCCGTACTGGCTGTCTATACACACTCCATTCTGCCGGAGCCCACATGGCGTTGGTGATCCGTAATGGTAAAATCCGGTCTAAATTGATCAAAATGACCCTTGAGATTCAGTCCCTAGTGGAACCCCTGATTAATACTTACTTTGTGATATACTATGAACATTAAAATGCGATTTTGGAACTCCTTGTGAGAATAAATAAATTTTGAGTTATACCAAACTATTTGCTACTTAGTGCGTAAAACTATTTGTAGAACACCGTGAACTGTTATTGTACTTATTGTTATTATTTTGGACATGTGTGAAATAAAAATGAAGAAAACGACATTCGCCTTGCGTGCTGCTTACAGTGGTGGTAGATATATGCAAACAACTATCGGCGAAGAAATACGCCCCTCCAAACGCTTCTTTAAAATATGTATCTTTAACGTTCAGTTTGTACTGTAGTTAATGATAGATTCATCAAGCTACGAGGACGACAGATTTACAAATAAACTAAAATGACTACAAAAATATGAGACACGGTCCCGTTTCATTAACATTCTTATCTAAAGTTTCGATTTAAGATGACTCCCGTAGTTTGTGCAAACAATAATGTAATTTACAATCCAAGTGTAGCCAATAACCAAGACTGGACTATATTTACGATGGCTTCAATCGGCCACCTTAAGTTTCAAACTCAAGTTGAACGGCGTGTCAAGATTGAACTAGAAAGAAATGCATTTAGAATCAGTACGAATTTATTTTATACTGCACTGAAATATTGAATTTGATACAGCACTGAATCATCGAAATGTGATACAGCACTGAAATATTGAATTTGATACAGCACTGAAATATTGAATTTGATACAGCACTGAATTATTGAAATTGATACTACACTGCTTCAGTGAAATTTGATAAAGCACTGAAATAGATACAGAACCGAATCAGTGAATTTGATAAAGCACTGAATTATTGAATTAGATACAGAACTGAATCAGTGAATTTGATACAGCACTGAATTATTGAAATTGATACAACACTGCTTCAGTGAAATTTGATAAAGCAATGAATTATTGAATTAGATACAGCACTGAAATATTGAATTTGATACAGCACTGAAATATTGAATTTGATACAGCACTGAAATATTGAATTTGATACAGCACTGAATTATTGAAATTGATACTACACTGCTTCAGTGAAATTTGATAAAGCACTGAAATATTGAATTTGATACAGCACTGAATTATTGAAATTGATACTACACTGCTTCAGTGAAATTTGATAAAGCACTGAATTATTGAAATTGATACTACACTGCTTCAGTGAAATTTGATAAAGCACTGAAATATTGAATTTGATACAGCACTGAATTATTGAAATTGATACTACACTGCTTCAGTGAAATTTGATACAGCACTGAATTATTGAAATTGATACTACACTGCTTCAGTGAAATTTGATAAAGCACTGAATTAGATACAGAACCGAATCAGTGAATGTGATAAAGCACTGAATTAGATACAGAACTGAATCAGTGAATTTGATACAGCAATGAATTATTGAATTAGATACAGAACTGAATCAGTGAATTTGATACAGCACTGAATTATTGAAATTGATACAACACTGCTTCAGTGAAATTTGATAAAGCAATGAATTATTGAATTAGATACAGAACTGAATCAGTGAATTTGATACAGCACTGAATTATTGAATTAGATACAGAACTGAATCAGTGAATTTGATACAGCACTGAATTATTGAAATTGATACAACACTGCTTCAGTGAAATTTGATAAAGCAATGAATTATTGAATATGATACAGCACTGAGTAAGTGAATTTGATAGAGCCCTGAATTAATGAAGTTTAATAACCCACTGAATCATTGAATTTTGATAAATGTAGTCCTGATTGTGTGAGCACAGAAATTTCACAATTTTACTAAAATATTTCTACTAGGTAAGTGCCAAGTGTTAACCAAAAAAAAAACTCCAAAGTCTCGTGTGCACATATATATACATTCAAGTTGTGTCAACGTTTATGTTATCGGAAACTTAAATTTATCGACTGACACGATATAGTTTCTTATTGCTGCACACGAAACACCGTGGATGACAAATATAAGGCATTTCTCTGGTATAGAAGCGACAATAGCTTCTACATGTCACGCGATGTTCGTCACTAATCATCACGAGTATGTAACTGCGACAATTACAGGTGAAGAAGATACGCATAAACAATATGATATATGAATACATGAATATACACACATTCAACTCTCCATGTAACGGCATTTTGTTTGTACCCTGGATATCGTTGAATTGAATCAATAACGCAATGTGCAGATTGGTTCCCAGGATTAAGATCGTTTAACGAATAGTTGGGAGTAACGAATATCGATGAGACAAGAGTTGACGGTAGTATTACGAATGTGGGTCATAGACGCTGCCTCCGAAGGTCCCTTCGTGGGATTTTGATAAGCGGTTGTACAATATATATGTATGCGAAATTCTCAAAAAGCTCCCCAAATTACGAAGAGGACGAAAACATAACAATTATCCAAATACATCTCATTGACGAACAAACGGACGAAATTTAAGCACAGACTAAATAATTTTAACGTGAAAATGATGTGGACGGCGGAAATGATGTTGACAAGGATAATGATGAGGAAGACAATAATGATGATATAGACGATAATGAGAATGATGTTGACAAGGATAATGATGAGGAAGACGATAATGATGAGGACGACGATAATGATGAGGACGGCGATAATGATGAGGACGACGATAATACGAATGGCGATGATGAGGTCGATGGTAATGATGAGGACTAGGATACTGATGAGGAAGACGATAATGATGAGATCGACGATAATGAGTATGATGTTGACGAGGATAATGATGAGGAAGACGATAATAATGAGATCAACGGTAGTGATGAGAACGGGGATAATGATGATGACGGCGATAATGATAAAGATGAGGACCACGATAATGATGAGAACGACGATTATGATCAGGACGACGATAATGATGAGGACGGCGATAACTTATTGTAACTTGGTGCAAAAATCAAGTTTTAGATATCGTTTGTCGAAAGATGGAATAGTGTTAATGTTATATACTCATTCTTAGTATATTTAACGTTCAATTGATACATGTAAATATACATTTAAAAGCGTACTCAGCAGTACAATTCTCGTTTCGGATGATCGATTCTTCTATACCGTGTGTCCAGATGAATAAAGCAATGCTCTGTTGTCCTGCTCTAAAATGTTCACTATATTTTCATCCAGATACATTTGTCATAAGCTATGGTAAACACAAATGTTGGCCACACCATAATAAAGCAAAGAATGATAATTTAATGTATTTGTGAATGTTTGCATGAATAATTTATGTGTTTGTTATAACGCTAAAATATGTTACTTGCTGTATTTCAATTAATAATTGCTGTTTTGTATTGTCATTTAATGCCACATTTATCATCTATAACATCATTTGCTGTCAGGTTGATGGTTCTGTAGCTTCATATCAGACATTAGAATGACGATGCTGACGTTATTGTTAAAAATGTTGTTGTTGTTTAGTTGTGTTATAGTGACGTTGTTTAGTTGTTGTTTTTGCTGTTGTTGTTTTGTTGTGTTATAGTGACGTTGTTTAGTTGTTGATTTTGCTGTTGTTGCTATTGTGGCGGTATTGCGATTACAAGTGGTATTTCTTATTGATAATGTGTTAATGTTGCCGTTGTTGTTAGTGATGGTATTGCCGTTGTTGTTAGTGGTGGTATTGCCGTGTTTGTTAGTGGTGGTATTGCCGTGTTTGTTAGTGGTGGTATTGCCGTTGTTGTTAGTGGTGGTATTGCCGTGTTTGTTAGTGGTGGTATTGCCGTGTTTGTTAGTGGTGGTATTGCCGTGTATGTTAGTGGTGGTATTGCCGTTGTTGTTAGTGGTGGTATTGCCGTTGTTGTTAGTGGTGGTATTGCCGTTGTTGTTAGTGGTGGTATTGCCGTTGTTGTTAATGGTGGTATTGCCGTGTTTGTTAGTGGTGGTATTGCCGCTGTTGTTAGTGTTGCCGTTGTTGTAAATTTTTGTGTTGCCGTTGTTGTTAGTGGTGGTACTGCCGTTGTTGTTAGTGGTGGTACTGCCGTTGTTGTTAGTGGTGGTATTGCCGTTGTTGTTAGTGGTGGTACTGCCGTTGTTGTTAGTGGTGGTACTGCCGTTGTTGTTAGTGGTGGTATTGCCGTGTTTGTTAGGGGTGGTATTGCCGCTGTTGTTAGTGTTGCCGTTGTAGTAAATGTTTGTGTTGCCGTTGTTGCTAGTGTTGCCGTTGACGTTGTTATTAGTGTTGGTGCTGCCGTTGTTGTTAGTGATAATGTTGACGTTGTTTTTAGTGTTGATGTTGCCGTTGTTTTTAGTGTTCGTGTTGCCGTTGTTGTTAGTGATGCCGTTGTTGTTCGTGTTGCCGTTAGTGTTAGTGTTGTCGTTGTTGTTAGTGATGCCGTTGTTGTTAGTGTTGGTGTTGCCGTTGCCGCTGCTGTTAGTGTTGCCGTTGTTGTTAGTTTTGATGATGCCGTTGTTGTTAGTTTTGCTGATGCCGTTGTTGTTGTTGTTGTCGTTGTTGTTAGTTTTGGTGATGCCGTTGTTGTTGTTGTTGTTAGTTTTGGTGATGCCGTTGTTGTTTGTTTTGGTGATGCCGTTGTTGTTGTTGTTGTTAGTTTTGGTGATGCCGTTGTTGTTGTTGTTGTCGTTGTTGTTAGTTTTGGTGATGCTGTTGTTGTTGGTGTAGTCGTTGTTGTTAGTTTTGGTGATGCCGTTGTTGTTAGTGTTGCCGTTGTTGTTAGTTTTGGTGATGCCGTTGTTGTTGGTGTTGTCGTTGATGTTAGTGTTAGTGTTGTCGTTCTTGTGAGTGTTGGTGTTGTCGTTGGTGTTAGTGGTGTTATTGCCGCTGCTGTTAGTGTGGCCGTTGTTGTTGGTATTAGTGTTGGCGTTGTTGTTAGTGGTGGATTTGTCGTTGTTGTCAGTAGTGTCGCCTCCGCTGTTGTTGGTGTTGGTGCTGTATTTGTTGTTGCTGACAGTGCTGGTAACGCTGGCACAAGTGTCGGTTTTATTGACGGTCATATTCAGAAAGTTGATAATATAATGTCATTGTTCCCGATTACTTAGAGAAGCTGATTCATTATTGGTGGGGACCCCTGTCATTCAGAGTATGCAGAAATGTTTACAATCATATTTGTACAATTTTTTTATTCTTTTTTAGGATCATTGGTTCTAGGAACGCAATGCTCTCCTGCAGAAAGAAACAACAGTCTGACTACATGTTTGGACAATATAAGAGCAAAGTTTCTTGATCCAGACAGTTTCTGGTTCGGTAACAGCTATGCGTCACGCTGTAAGGACAACATAGGTGGACTCGAGTGCGTAAATACGGAACCAGGCAAAACAAGCATAGAAATGCGATTGTTTACAAGCCCAACTGCAATGTCCTCTATGGATAGATTCCTGGGACTGAGATATGAATCTTCCGGAAGTAAGTTTTGTGATAATTCTATCCCATATAACTGAAGATAATTTTAATAACATAACGGAACATGTGCTGTACTCTGTGATTGTTTTTCATGACTTCAGAAATACGGAGACTTGATTTATTTGTAGGTGAAATTTCTTCTTTTTAAGATGGGGCTGGGGTAGGAAAGTTGCTATGCACTTTTTGCTCAAGTATACACGTCTTGCCAATTACTATTATTTTAAACTGCCGTCGTTAAGGAATAGATTTATGTAAAAAACATTGCACTGTCATGTTTTTTAAGATAATTAGATAGATTTGTATTCAATTGGTGCTTGCTAATTTTCACCGCATTTGCCATATCATAATAATATACTTAAATGATTGTAACTTCCTAACTATGCGGTAATTGTTTTTAAAATTTGGAAATAAGTCTCCTATCTGATACAGATGAAATAAGTCACCTATCTGATACAGATGAAATAAGTCACCTATCTGATACAGATGAAATAAGTCACCTATCTGATACAGATGAAATAAGTCTCCTATCTGATACAGATGAAATAAGTCACCTATCTGATACAGATGAAATAAGTCACCTATCTGATGCAGATGAAATAAGTCTCCTATCTGATACAGATGAAATAAGTCACCTATCTGATACAGATGAAATAAGTCACCTATCTGATACAGATGAAATAAGTCTCCTATCTGATTCAGATGAAATAAGTCACCTATCTGATACAGATGAAATAAGTCACCTATCTGATACAGATGAAATAAGTCACCTATCTGATACAGATGAAATAAGTCACCTATCTGATACAGATGAAATAAGTCACCTATCTGATACAGATGAAATAAGTCACCTATCTGATACAGATGAAATAAGTCACCTATCTGATACAGATGAAATAAGTCACCTATCTGATACAGATGAAATAAGTCTCCTATCTGATACAGATGAAATAAGTCACCTATCTGATACAGATGAAATAAGTCACCTATCTGATACAGATGAAATAAGTCTCCTATCTGATACAGATGAAATAAGTCACCTATCTGATACAGATGAAATAAGTCACCTATCTGATACAGATGAAATAAGTCACCTATCTGATACAGATGAAATAAGTCACCTATCTGATACAGATGAAATAAGTCACATATCTGATACAGATGAAATAAATCACCTATCTGATACAGATGAAATAAGTCACCTATCTGATACAGATGAAATAAATCACCTATCTGATACAGATGAAATAAGTCACCTATCTGATACAGATGAAATAAGTCACCTATCTGATACAGATGAAATAAGTCACCTATTTGATACAGATGAAATAAATCACCTATCTGATACAGATGAAATAAGTCA
Organism: Mactromeris polynyma; assembly: GCA_032209605.1. Classification (NCBI taxonomy): domain Eukaryota; kingdom Metazoa; phylum Mollusca; class Bivalvia; order Venerida; family Mactridae; genus Mactromeris; species Mactromeris polynyma. The sequence goes on from JASFXZ010000028.1 coordinate 5,389,156, forward strand.
CCTATCTGATACAGATGAAATAAGTCACCTATCTGATACAGATGAAATAAGTCACCTATCTGATACAGATGAAATAAGTCACCTATCTGATACAGATGAAGGATACAATTATAACGGGTGCCATGGTAACAAGGCTTAAACTAAACTATATTCGTGTCCCCTCCGCTTCCTGCACACAACATTCGCCCCATTTAAAACCATCATCAGTTCTTCGTTTTTGATACTTTCAAATCAAATCGGTGATACTATAAACGATATTACAGAGAGGATAAAAAGAGCCTAATACAATGTAAGTACAAGAAAATCAGTCGCCGCTAAAGAATTGAATGACATTTTGTTATTTACATTATTTTGTACAAAAAACATGTAACTAAAGCATTACACTCCATTTTAGTAGTGTCAAACACGTAAACAAAAAATATTAATCTGTTTACAGACCCAGTTCCAACTTCTCTGTATATAGCAAGGTCTTTGTTCACAAAAATAATAATATTTAAAATTTGCTTTCTTTGAATCTTTTACATAAATTCTCATTAAGTTTCTAAATAATTATCTCAGACTATCATGACACTCAAAATTTATCACAGGAACACATTTTCTTTTCTGATCCATACGTATGTAAAAAATAAGCTTAGAATAAGCACTACTTCTATCTAAATATTTATTTCATACAGTTAACGCATCACTTCTATTTGTTATAATTTGTTATGTAAAAGATTCAAAGAATGCAATTTTAAATATTATTATTTTGCTTTATACAGAGAAGTTGGAACTGGGTATATAAACAGATTAGCTACTGTAATTGATTTTTACTTGATTGATCCACTAAAGTGTCATAGTCACTAAACATTCAACCTAGTCAATAATCAAATAACAACCTCTAAATATAGGTATACATGGTGACAAGAGTTCAACTGTTTATGTGTGTTCATTTAGTAATGTTAATATCGCTAGTTCTGTCAAGTGATTGAAGAAATCCAACCAAAGTGCTGGATTTCCGCGGGATTTATTGTTTACATCACGTGAGAACTATTTTCAACTTTCTAAAAATAAACTTTCCATAGACTGGTTTCAAATATTATATCAGTCAAAATAGACCTTGACCATTTGAAATCGTGCACCGCATGAGGGAATAAATTAAAAGATTAAAAAAAAATATTACAAATACTTTATTGTCAGTGGGTAAAATTATCTTGAATCGAATAATCTTGGAAAAAAAATTAAGTCACGTGCCCCTTCACGTACAAATTAAGTGACGTGCCCCTCCACGTACAAAACATTATCCCATTCCAGACAGTACTCCGCACTTCAGTGCGGCGACAATAAGAGATGAGGACTGTCTCTCCAATATTCTACACATTGAATATTTGTTCATTGGAAATTCATCATCAAAAGAAGCACCAAAGATAAACAATATTTCGAATACGTTCCTACCCATGCACCGAACATTTTAAAGACATTAGGTGCGGGTGGGCGAACCTCAATGTTTACAATTAGCCCTATAGTAACACAAAGTCTTGTTTAATTACAGAGAACTACAATGCATGCGGAAACCAGTTTCTAACCACAGAGTCATGGTCCTATGACGTTGATCCATTGTCTGACACTATTGTATACCCTTGGTATGTTAAAAACTTTCCGATCTACGCCAACTGGGACTACAAGCTCGGAGATCTATTCACATTGATTGTGTATGATGTTGGTAATTTTATAACGCACGGCGTTTATATCAATATTCAGGGAGATGACATGACAACAGCAGAGGTAAGTCTGTGCTGGGACAGGAATTATGTCTATTACGCAGCCCTAAGCTCTCATCACTCATCCCTCAGCTCATAGCACTCAACCCACAGCACTTAGCACTCAATCCTCAGCACTTAGCACTCAACTCTCAGCACTAAGCACTCAACCCTCAGCACTTAGCACTCAACCTCAGCACTTAGCACTCAACCCTCAGCTCTTAATACTCAACCCTCAGCACTTAGCACTCAGCCCTCAGCACTTAGCACTCAACCCTCAGAATTTATCACTCAACCCTCAGCACTTATCAATCAACCCTCAACACTTAGCACTCAACCCTCAGCACTTAGCACTCAACCCACAGCACTTAGCACTCAATCCTCAGCACTTAGCACTCAACTCTCAGCACTAAGCACTCAACCCTCAGCACTTAGCACTCAACCTCAGCACTTAGCACTCAACCCTCAGCTCTTAATACTCAACCCTCAGCACTTAGCACTCAGCCCTCAGCACTTAGCACTCAACCCTCAGAACTTATCACTCAACCCTCAGCACTTATCAATCAACCCTCAACACTTAGCACTCAACCCTCAGCACTTAGCACTCAACCCTCAGCACTTAGCACTCAACCCTCAGCACTTAGCACTCAATCCTCAGCACTTAGCACTCAACTCTCAGCACTTAGCACTCAACCCTCAGCGCTTAGCACTAAGCCCTCAGCACTTAGTACCCAACTGTCGGCACTCATCACACTGCTCTAAACTCTGAGAAGTCAACCTTAAGTACTCAACTCTCAGTACTCAACCCTCAGTACTCAACTCTCAGCACTCAACCGTCAGCACACATATACAACCCTCAGTACCCAACTCTCAGCACTCAACCCACAACTCTCAACTCTCAGCACTCATCCGTCAGTAATAAACTCTAATCACTCAAACCTCAGTACTCAACTCTCAGCACTCATCCCACAGCTCTCAACTCTCAGCAATCAGCACTCAACTCTCTGCACTCAACTCTCATCACTCAACTCTCAGCACTCAACCCTCAGTACTCAACTATCAGCACTCAACTCTCAGTACTCAACTCTCAGCACTCAACCTGCAATGCTCAACTCTCAGCACTCATCCGACCGTACTCAACTCTCAACACTCAACACTCAGTACTCAACTATCAGCACTCAACCCTCAGTACTCAACTCTCAACACTCAATACTCAGTACTCAACTATCTGCACTCAACTCTCATCACTCAACTCTCAGCACTCTACTCTCAGCACTCAACCCTCAGTACTCAACTCACAGCACTCAAACCTCAGTACTCAACTTTCAGTACTCAACTGTCAGCTCTTATCCGTCAGTACTCAACTCTCAGCACTCAACCTGCAATACTCAACTCTCAGCACTCATCCGTCAGTACTCAACTATCAGTACTCAACTCTCAGCACTCAACCCACAACTCTCAACTCTCAGCACTCATCCGTCAGTACTCAACTCTCAGCACTCAACTCTCAGTACTCAACTCTCAGTACCCAGCCCTCATCACGCATATACAGCCCTCAGTACCAAAAGTCTCAGCACTCAACCCACAACTCTCGACTCTCAGCACTCATCCGTCAGTACTCAACCCTCTGTACTCAACTCTCAGCACTCCACCCTCAGCACACATATACAACCCTCAGTGCTCAACACTCAACACTAAACTCTCAGCACAAAGCCCTCAGCACTTAAAAATCAACAATAAACAATCAGTATTTAACACTTGACATTTAACACTCTGCACTTAACAATCAACACGCAGCACTCGATACTCAGCGCTAAATATTCAACACTCAACATTTAACACTCTGCACGCAGTACTCAGCACTCGACATTAAACAGTCTGCAATCAACACTCGGCACACAGCGGAATGCCACATGCAAAGTGAATAGTCACACCGACAAGCACAAGGAGTCTTGAAAAATGTACTTGTATACTACTTCAGTAGCAAAGAGACACAATACACAAACATAAAAAACTGATTGGAGAAAACAGGAGTACCAGCTTGGAATGGTCATTGACAAAAAGTCACTAGTGGCTTCACCCAACCTAACTCTTCTACTCATCAAAACAAAACGAACTGGATGTTTTGTTTGCCCTAGATAAGAACAACCCCACTGTACAACACCCCATCATAATAGACGGCGAACACAGAACAAGGCATGTAGCACATGATAAAACAAGATATGTTTGTAAATCATTATGTACCCCTGTGACCATGACCTTTGACCACATGACCCAAAAATCAATAGGGTTCCTCTGCTACCCAAGGTTAATGTGTGGACCAAGTTGGAGGTTGATAGGTCAAGGGGTTCTTGAGTAATTGATTGGGAACAAAAAGGTTACGGACCGACTGACGGACCACCTGACGGACGTACCGACCGAAATGTGCAAACTAATATACCGTCTCCTCTTCAAAGGGGGCATAATAATTAGGGTTTCTCTGCTACCCGTGATGAATATGTGGACCAAGTTTGAGGATGAAAGGTCAAGGGGTTCAGGGGTTATTGATTGGAACAGTTTGTGAACACTTGACTCTTTGACATTGACCTTTGACCCTGTGATCCTAAAATCAATAGGGTTCCTCTACTATCCGAGATGAATGCGTGCACCAAGTTTGAGAATGAAAGGTCAGGGGTTCTGGAGTTATTGATCGGAAAGTGTTTGTGAACAATTGACCCCTGTGACCTTGATCTTTGACCCTGAAATCAATAGGGTTCCTCTGCTACCCGAGATGAATGTGTGGACCAAGTTTCAGGATGAAAGGTCAAGGGGTTATTGATTGGAAACGGATTATAAACAGTTGACCTCTGTGATCTTGACCTTTGACCCCATAATCAATAAAGTTCCTCTACTACCCGTGCTAAATGCGTGGATCAAGTTTGAGGATGATAGGGCAAGGGGTTTTGGAGTTATTGATAGGAAAAGGTTTGTGGACCTATGTGACCTTGACCTTTGACCCCGTGACCCTAGAATCGATAAGTTTTCTCTGCTACCCTAGATACATTCGTGGACCAAGTTTGAGGATGATAGATCGTGTTCAAAACACTATGCCCTCTCTTTTTCGAAGGGGGGGGGGGCATAATAAATATACAAAGAAAACCATGAAGTCAGTCAAAATGTACTCGATGACTCGTAAGAAGCCAGAGCGTCTGAAGAGAGGTCAGTACAAGCACGACGAGAGGGGCAAATACACACATCATGTTACTGATTCTCCGGCTAATGTTACACTTTATGAAATATTTACCTTTGATTAAATCAAATAATATACTTGTTATCTCAGTCGATACAGAACTCGACTGCTAATGTTGAGATCGTGGGTTCGAACCCCGGGCGAGTCGTATGTTCTTCCGTGACAATATGACTAAATTCATCCATAGTCATTTGCCCTCGACTTCTGAACTCTGATGTATGTTGTTGCTTGCGGAGGAGCAGGTCAGTACTCAGGAACACTGGTTGGATCACCCGGCCTCCGTTTATAACTGATATGCTGCTGAGAAACTGCGTAAACTCCAAAAGAAAAAACACCCACAATTAACAATAAACTTTATCTGACTCCCTTGTTTATATTTTTCAGGCAATCAAAACCTACCACGGACCACTCGTATCAACGGATAATAAAAATGTCTACGTTTTCTTGCTGTATAAACAAACAGGGGAGATACAGATGTCCGACAGGTGGAGGAATTTATTCAAAAGCGCCTTCGTAATAGTATGGACTTTCGACACATTGGCTACAGAGCTGAATTTACAAGGTATTATTTATGGACACATAATGAAACATGTTTGTCCCCCAAACCTTATTTTATTGTATCGGGGTTTTAGTAACATAAACCATCTGGGTCATATAGATTCCCTGGCATCACGCATACATCTGGGTCACATAGAGAATTCCCAGACACCAGGCATACACGTGGGTCACATAGAGAATTCCCAGACATCAGGTATACATCTGGGTCACATAGATAATTCCCAGACATCAGGCATACGCCTGGGTCACATAGAGAATTTCCAGACACCAGGCATACACCTGGGTCACATAGAGAATTTCCAGACACCAGGAATACACCTGGGTCACATAGATAATTCCCAAACATCAGGCATACGCCTGGGTCACATAGAGAATTCCCAGACACCATGCATACACCTGGGTCACATAGAGAATTACCAGGCATCAGGCATACACCTGGGTCACATAGAGAATTACCAGGCATCAGGCATACGCCTGGGTCACATAGAGAATTC